>CM040430.1:59095120-59695120 GCA_022702705.1 Papilionanthe hookeriana x Papilionanthe teres | reverse complement strand
GTCAGGACCCAATCACATGACAGAAGATTAAGAGGCTCGTGACTTCTTTAGTCAATTACATGCATTTTGATCACAATATTTTATTCTTCATTTAGGACCCAGTCTGAAGATTTAAGATAAAGGGCCTAGTTATTAGGGCATTAATTGCATTTTTCCCTTGAAATCATAATTTTCTTGTCAAAATGTCAGAATTTTTGTCTTGGATTCTTTCTTTTTGAATTGTCTTTCTGTCAATAGGTGGATGAGAAGAATATTTCCAAAGATATTAAATCCAAAGATTTTGATTTTATTTCCAAAGATATTAAATCCAAAGATTTCAAATTTCATCTCTTGTCACAGATCAATTTTCATTTTTTACACAGAGGACATGTTAGTTAACTAGTCCTAGAACTAGACTCAACATTCAACACATATCTGATTTTCATTCTGATTGATTTCTTTCTTTCTGTCAAGCTGTCCTAATGAGAAAGGGAAATCCTTGATGGAATTCATCCAAAAGAAATTGTCTTCCCAAATATTTGATTAATGATTTTGATTTTTGGAGTCTTTGGTAGATTGACAAATCAGAACCTTGAGGGTAAGAAAAAGATCAACCAGAGGAGTGGTTCAGAGGTTGTGAAAAGCATAACCACAAAGAATAGGTTTAGAGGCTGTAAAAGCATAACCTAGGGAAATGGTTCAGAGGCTCTAAAAAGCATAACCACGAAGAATAGGTTCAGAAGCCATAAGGGCATAACCTAAGGGAGTGGTTCAGAGGCTGTAAAAAGCATAAACACAAAGAATAGGTTCAGAAGCCATAAAGGCATAACCTAAGGGAGTGGTTCAGAGGCTGTAAAAAGGATAAACACAAAGAATAGGTTCAGAGGCCATAAAGGCATAACCCAGGGAAGTGGTTTAGAGGCTGTAAAAAGCATAACCACAAAGAATAGGTTCAAAGGCCATAAAGGCATAACCTAGGGAAATGGTTCAGAGGCTGTAAAAAGCATAACCTCAAAGAATAGGTTCAGAGGCCATAAAGGCATAACCCAGAGAAGTGGTTCAGAGGCTGTAAAAAGCATAACCATAAAGAATAGGTTCAGAGGCCATAAGGGCATAACCTAAGGGAAGTGGTTCAGAGGCTGTAAAAAGCATAACCACGAAGAATAGGTTTAGAGGCCATAAGGGCATAACCTAAGGGAAGTGGTTCAGAGGATGTAAAAAGCATAACCACGAAGAATAGGTTCAGAGGCCATAAGGACATAACCTAAGGGAGTGGTTCAGAGGCTGTAAAAAGCATAACCACGAAGAATAGGTTCATAAGCCATAAAGGCATAACCTAGGGGAGTGGCTCAGAGGCTGTAAAAAGCATAACCACGAAGAATAGGTTCAGAGGCCATAAGGGCATAACCTAAGGGAAGTGGTTCAGAGGCTGTAAAAAGCATAATCACGAAGAATAGGTTCATAAGCCATAAAGGCATAACCCAGGGAAGTGGTTCAGAGGCTGTAAAAAGCATAACCACAAAGAATAGGTTCAGAGGCCATAAGGGCATAACCTAAGGTAAGTGGTTCAGAGGCTGTAAAAAGCATAACCACGAAGAATAGGTTCAGAGGTCATAAGGGCATAACCTAAGGGAAGTGGTTCAGAGGCTGTAAAAAGCATAACCACGAAGAATAGGTTCATAAACCATAAAGGCATAACTTAGGGGAGTGGTTCAGAGGCTGTAAAAAGCATAACCACGAAGAATAGGTTCATAAGCCATAAAGGCATAACCTAGGGGAGTGGTTCAGAGGCTGTAAAAAGCATAACCATGAAGCCAGATAAATTGAACATGTTTAGCTGAGAAAGTATTTGCCTGAACTTATTCAAAATGGCAATATCGGTCTGTCTAACAACAGAATCGATGAACACTCCGTACCTGGGTGGGAAGGGAGGGAACACATGTTGTTTTTTGTACGTCTTTTATGTCATTTTGGTATGTCGATTATGGAAATGTAAGATTCTAGGATTTGTTTGTCGTGAACAAATCTTCTAATCGAAGAGGTATTAATTCTATTTTACTCGAGATTGAGTAAGATATAGAACTAAAGAAAGAATTATTTAGTCTTTCAAAAGACAAATTGTCATAGTCATGGGGACAAATTAACCAAAGATGGGGAGAGAGAATGTCCCCAGCGGAGTCGCCACTCTTTGATGGCGGTGAAAATCTTTTTGTCTACTTGCATCACTATCAATTCTAGTATCATTTTAATGTCAAGAAGTCACCACTCTCTTTCTCTATCCATTACCCTACTTCTTATTCTATTTAAACTTTTTGTCAGAAGTCTTTGGAGAAATTGAAGAAGGATTAATCATGATAGATATTGAGAGAAAAAGAGATCGAATGATAATCTCATAGAATAAATATTCAGATTGTGTGATTACTGAAGTTTTGCGTACAAGAAAATCACATGAAGATCTTGGGTAACCAGAGAGGTCTTGTAGGTAAAATACCTATCCTGAGTTCTTTAATATCCTATAGGAGCAAGCTCCTATAGTTAATTACATCCTGAGCAATTAATACTTCCTAGGAAAATTCCTGATTAAGGTTAACATTTATCCTCGAAAAAGTGTAAGTGTTGTTGTAGCAGTGCGTTTCTAAAGAATCGATACTATCAGAAAGTTTTATTTATGTTGGGTGTATGTCGTTACTTTGTCATGTTTTGTTTTGTTGTTTTGGTTTCATTTCATGTGATATTTCGAGATGTCGTAGTTTGTATGTCGTGTCATGTCATAATGTGATATCGTAATGTCATGTCATTTTATGTGAATCGTAATGTCATGTCATTTTATGTCGTGTGATGTCGTAATGTCATAAGATGTCGTGATTAATATCTTGATTTGTCATGAGATATTTTATCTCCTATAAGAAGATATCGTTATTACGTCATGAGATACCTTCTATGATGTCAAGAAGATATCATTATTTATTTATTTTTATTATTTTGTTTATGATTTCCTTTTATTTTAAGTTTTAGTTTTATGGTCATCTCAATTTTATTTTGTCATTTTCTTGTTTTGGTTTAATGTCATGTCATCATTTTGTTGTGGTATAGAAATGTCATTGTATGTTGATGTCATGTCGATGTCAATGTTAATGATTTTGTCGTTTTATTTCAGATTTCATGGCTAACCTAATAGTCCAATTGTCTTTGTTGTCATGTCATTTTTGCTTTGTTGTTTGTAGAAAGTTTAGGTTTTGTGGCTATCCTAAAAGTCTTGGTTTTGTCATTAATGTTCCGTCGTCGACGTCCTGTAAAACAGAGTTAGAACACCGTATAACATGTAAAGAAAATCTAAACGAAACTTCATGTCTTCATCATGCAAGGAAAATAGAGTTAGAAATAATGTCATATCAAGATATTTAGATTACCTAGTCAAAGTGTCTGTTGATCCAGAGTTGTCTGATGTCCAAAAGTGGTTGAGATGTCGGTTTAGATTTATATCGATTTTTGTTTAAATTTTGATTGTCTTGAATATTGATTTGGGTTGGATTTTGGATTTTATATAGATTTGGATTTGATTTTGGATTTTATGTCAATTTCAGTTTAATTTTATGTCGAGTTAAGTTTAACGTGGGTCGAACTTTAAGAATTATGATGTCATATGTTAAGTTAAATTCGATACAGGTCGAACTTAAGAACTATGTCAGTTCATGTCATGTTAAGTTTGATCATATCGATTTATGTCGAATTATATCAATTTATGTTGAGTTCTATTGAGTTTGGTTCGAAATGTCGGTAAATGTCAATTATTGTCGGTGTTTTTTGAATTTGGTTTGAAATGTCATTTAATATTGAATTTGATTTGAAATGTCGATTAATGTCATTTAATGTCGTTGATTGTTTAATTTGGTTTGAAATATCATTTAATGTTGAATTTTATTTGAAATGTCGATTAATGTCATTTAATGTCGGTGATTGTTTAATTTGGTTTGAAATGTCAGATTTATGTCGGTTATGTCGATTTTGGTTTGAAATGTTGAATTTATGTCGATTATGTCGATTATGTCGATATTCGTTTGAAATGTCAAATTTATGTCGGTTATGTCGATTTTTGTTTGAAATGTCAAATTTATGTCGATTTTGTCAATTAAATGTTTGGAATGTCAAATTTATGTCGGTTTTGTCGATTAAATGTTTGAAATGTCAAATTTATGTCGATTTTGCTGATTAATTGTTTAGAATGTCAAATTTATGTTGATTATGTCAATTTTGGTTTAGAATGTCGATTTTATGTCGGTTATGTCGATTAATTGTTTAGAATGTCAAATTTATATTTTGACTTTAGTTTAAACTTAAATCTTGAGTTCATGTCTGTCTGAACTTATGTTAAAAGGTTGAAAGTTAGATTCAATATTGATTGAATTAACTTGGGTTCATGTCTGGTTGAACCTAAGTTAAATTCAATGTTGATTGAATCTAATTAACTTGAGTTCATGTCTGTTCGAACTTAAGTTAAAAGGTTTGATTTAGATTAACTTGAGTTCATGTCCGTCCGAACTTAAGTTAAAAGGTTGAAAGTTAGATTCAATATTGATTGAATTAACTTGGGTTCATGTCTGGTTGAACCTAAGTTAAATTCAATGTTGATTGAATCTAATTAACTTGAGTTCATGTCTGTCTGAACTTTAAGTTAAAAGGTTTCGTTTATATTAACTTGAGTTCATCTCTGTTTGAACTTAAGTTAAAAGGTTGAAAGTTAGATTCAATATTGATTAAATTAACTTGGGTTCATGTCTGGTTGAACCTAAGTTAAATTCAATGTTGATTGAATCTAATTAACTTGAGTTCATGTCTGTCTGAACTTTAAGTTAAAAGGTTTGGTTTAGATTAACTTGAGTTCATCTCTATCTAAACTTAAGTTAAAAGGTTGAAAGTTAGATTCAATATTGATTAAATTAACTTGGGTTCATGTCTGGTTGAACCTAAGTTAAATTCAATGTTGATTGAATCTAATTAACTTGAGTTCATGTCTGTTTGAACTTAAGTTAAAAGGTTTGGTTTAATCAGAATAGACCTAATTAAGTTTTAAGCCTTGTTTAAATAGGACTTAAAGGTTAATTAAATCTAATAAATTAGACTTAATTAGAATTTCAGACCATCTAAGTCCTTTTTAGGTAAGGCTTAAGTTTTAATCAAGTCTAATTTGATTTAACCGAGATTTGTTTAGACATTAAGTCTTAGTGAATTAGACTTAATCATGGTTTGTGTTTATTTAAACCTTAGTTGATTAAGGTTTAATGATTTAATTAAGTCTAATGTAATAGACTTAATTAAGGTTTATGTCGGATTTGGGTTAGACTTAAGTTCATGTCAGGTTGAATCTTAAGTATGATTTAACTTAAGTCTAATGTGGGTTAGACTTAAGTTAGATTTGAGTTAGGTTTGAACCTAAGTGTAGTTTGACTTAAGTCTAATGTGGGTTAGACTTAAGTTAGGTTTGAGTTAGGTTTGAACCTAAGTTTGGTTTGACTTAAGTCTAATATGGGTTAGACTTAAGTTAGGTTTGAGTTAGGTTCATGTCAGGTTGAACCTAAGTTTGGTTTGACTTAAGTCTTATATGGGTTAGACTTAAGTTAAATTTTGAGTTAGGTTCATGTCAGGTTGAACCTAAGTTTTGTTTGACTTAAGTCTAATATGGGTTAGACTTAAGTTAGGTTTGAGTTTGGTTCATGTCAGGTTGAACCAAAGTTTGGTTTGATTGAAGTCTAATATGGGTTAGACTTAAGTTAAATTTTGAGTTAGGTTCATGTCAGGTTGAACCTATGTTTGGTTTGACTTAAGTCTAATATGGGTTAGAATTAAGTTAGGTTTGAGTTAGGTTCATGTCAGGTTAAACCTAAGTTTGGTTTGACTTAAGTCTAATATGGGTTAGACTTAAGTTAAATTTTTAGTTTAGGTTAAGTTAGGTTCAAGTCAGGTTGAACTTAGACTTAAGGTCGACTTAAGTTCAATATGGGTTGAACTTAAGTTAACTTTTGAGTTTAGGTTAAGTTAGGTTCAAGTCAGGTTGAACCTAGACTTAAGGTCGACTTAAGTTCAATATGGGTTGAATTTAAGTTAAGGTTTTGAGTTTAGGTTAAGTTAGGTTCAAGTCAGGTTGAACCTAAGTTTGGTTTGACTTAAGTCTAATATGGGTTAGACTTAGGTTCATGTCGGGTTAAACCTAAATGGTTAGACTTAAGTCTAATGTGGGTTAGACTTAAGTTAGGTTTAAGTTTGATTTAGGTTCATGTCGAGTTGAACCTAAGTATGGTTTGACTTAAGTCTAATGTGGACTTAAGTTAAGTTTATGTTTGATTTAGGTTCATGTCGGGTTGAACCTATGTTAAAGATTGAAAGTTTATTTTGGGTTTGGGTTTGGTTAAACCTTAGTTGGTTAAGGTTTAATAATTAATTAAGTCTAATGTGATAGACTTAATTAGAGTTTAAGTTTGATTAAGTCTAATTTAGTTGAGACTTAATAGTTTAATTGGGTCTAATGAGTTAGACCTAATTAGGGTTTGTGTTTGATTAAACCTTAGTTAGTTAAGGTTTAATGGTTTAATTAGGTCTAATGGGTTAGACCTATTAAGGTTTAGGTTTGATTAAACCTTAGTTAGTTAAGGTTTAATGGTTTAATTAGGTCTAATGGGTTAGACCTAATTAGGGTTTAGGTTTGATTAAACCTTAGTTAGTTAAGGTTTAATGGTTTAATTAGGTCTAATGAGTTAGACCTAATTAGGGTTTGTGCTTGATTAAACCATAGTTAGTTAAGGTTTAATGGTTTAATTAGGTCTAATGGGTTAGACCTAATTAGGGTTTATGCTTGATTAAACCTTAATTAGTTAAGGTTTAATGGTTTAATTAGGTCTAATGAGTTAGACCTAATTAGGGTTTGTGCTTGATTAAACCTTAGTTAGTTAAGGTTTAATGACTTAATTAGGTCTAATGGGTTAGACCTAATTAGGATTTATGCTTGATTAAACCTTAGTTAGTTAAGATTTAATGGTTTAATTAGATCTAATGGGTTAGACCTAATTAGGGTTTAGGTTTGATTAAACCTTAGTTAGTTAAGGTTTAATGGTTTAATTAGTGTCTAATGAGTTAGACCTAATTAGTGGTTTATGTTTGCCTTAAACCTAACGTTTAAGGAGGTTAATTAAGTTTAATATGTCCTTACACTTAATTAAAGGTTTGATTTATATTAAACCTAATTTAGGTAAGGTTTAGTGGGTTAATTAAGTTTAATATGTCCTTAAACTTAATTAAAGATTTGATTTATATTAAACCTAATTTAGGTAAGGTTTAATGGGTTAATTAAGTTTAACATGTCCTTAAACTTAATTAAAGATTTTATTTATATTAAACCTAATTTAGGTAAGGTTTAATGGGTTAATTAAGTTTAACATGTCCTTAAACTTAATTAAAGATTTGATTTATATTAAACCTAATTTAGGTAAGGTTTAATGGGTTAATTAAGTTTAATATGTCCTTAAACTTAATTAAAGATTTAATTTGTATTAAACCTAATTTAGTTAATGTTTAATGGGTTAATTAAGTTTAATGTCCTTAAACTTAATTAAAGGTTTGATTTTGGTTAATAAGTTTAATATGTCCTTAAACTTAATTAAAGAGTTTGATTTTTATATTAAACCTAATTTAGGTAAGGTTTAATGGGTTAATTAAGTTTAATATGTCTTTAAACTTAATTAAAAGATTTGATTTTGATTAATTAAGTCTAATATGTCCTTAAACTTAATTAAAGAGTTTGATTTATATTAAACATAATTTAGGTAAGGTTTAATGGGTTGATTAAGTTTAATATGTCTTTAAACTTAATTAAAAGATTTGATTTATATTAAACCTAATTTAGGTAAGGTTTAATGAGTTAATTAAGTTTAATATGTCCTTAAACTTAATTAAAGATTTTATTTTGGTTAATTAAGTTTAATATGTCCTTAAACTTAATTAAAGAGTTTGATTTTTATATTAAACCCTAAGGTTTAATGGTTTAGCTAGGTTTAAGTTATCTTTAAACCTAATTATTGTTTGATATGAGTTGGATTCATCACTTGCTTAATCCATGATGAGATAGATTAAATATGTGAAGAGAAGGTTTTGAATTATTAATTTTAAAATTAATAAATCTTAACCTTATTTCAAAATGTCTTTTAGATTGTTTTGATGACTTGAGAATTGTTGTTTTAGGATTTGTGTCTGTTATCCTAATGTTCTCAATCATTTTGCTTTTAAATTTTCCAATTTTCCAATTTTATAATTATTTTTGAAAATAATTACAAAATATCATGGAAATTAGGAAATCATATCCTAGAGAGTTATCCTAGCCTTAGAATAATTAGAAGATATGCCTAAGGACTTAAAGGTAATTTCCTAAAAATTTCATATTTTTCTGACTTGTAAATAATTTTTAATAATTAAAATACTCCAGAGAGTATTTAATTAATTAAAAATTAAATACTGAGAATAAAATTATGATTTTGGTTTCATAATTTTTTTCTCTTCAAGAGCTTTCCAAATGTATTTTTATTTTATTTTTATGACCTCTGGATCAAAAGATCTGAATTTTTTGAAGTTTTTAAGGTTTACCAAAATTAATCCAGCCCAGAAAAATCCAGGCGCTGCCACGTGTCCTCGAACGTTCGATGGGCGGGAAGATCCGCTGCGCGGATCCGAACACTGAACACGGCGCGGTTTGATCTGGGCCGGCTGTTCCGAAACACGGCATCAGACGGCTGGATTAATCCAGATAATTCAGAAAATTCTTGAATAGTCCAACTTCTAGGGTCAATATCTCACTCATTTCTCAACGAAATTGAGTGATTTTTGAACCTATAGAATCATCTGAACGTGTAGAATGTATCTATACGGTGATGATATGTTTCCGGGCTAGTATAACCCAAGGTATTTAAAAAATACGAATTATTTTGTGAAAAATAATTCCATACCTTTGCCACAACCAAATCAAGCTAGATCAGACCTTGTAGTTGTCTTCTAGGACCCCAATGGAAGGTTATTGCTGCAGCAATTTGATCCAGAAGTCGGGCATAAAGGAGAATTTTGAAGAAGTGGTTGGTTTGGGTTGTTTTTGAGTTTTGCTCAAATTGGCTCGATTGGGTTCAACCTATGGCTTTGATTTGGTTCTAATGGACTGCTAAGACTCTTAGGAAGAGTTCTTATGTCGGGGGTCAGAGGATTTGAGCAGCCTATAGGTATTTCTAATTTTTTTCTCCTCTTTGATATTTTGGCCAAGGGGGGGTATTTATAGCCATGAATGGCTATTGATTAACCTTGGTTGTCTTGGATTTGACCATGGTATTGTTAGGGCTGTAGAGTACAACCTCCCCCATGTAAACCAAGCTTCACCTCTTCTTCCTCCATGAGAATTTTGCCACTTAAGCAAGTGCACATTTCATGGCAATTTTGGCTTAAATCTTGTCATGATGGATTTTAGCCTCTTTGTTTCCATTCCATTGGCTAAGTGGGAGGTTCATGGTGACTCAAATGGTGGAGACCCTCTCCTTGCAACACCTCATTTACCATTTCATGAGGTGGTGACACATTAGCCCCTCTCTTAATATTTTTTATGAAATATCATGATGGTTTTAACCATGGTGTGAAGGATGGTTAAAGCTTTGTCTCCTCACTATTGGATGGCTAGGGAGGTGGCTAAACTAACCTCACCATGGCAAGACACCTCACACTTTAAATTACCATGGTTTTGCCACCTAATTTTTCATGTCATGATGGCCTTTACCATGGTTAAATGTGAGTGATTTATGAATTGATTTTTCTTTAATGGATCATGTGTGATGTCATAAAAGAGTTTTAGAATTTTTAGAAAACCATATGTCATAGGTTTTAAAAATTCCATTTAATGTCATCTTCGTTTTAATTTCCATATTTAATTAATTATGTCATTAATTAAATATTAAAAATTATTTTATTAATCAATAATTAATTGTAAATAATTCCAAATTAATTATTTGATTAATATCCGTGTCATTAAAATTGATTTTTGTCTCTTTTCATGACTTTACAATTTAATATTCATTTTAATTAATTATGTCATTAATTAAAATATGAAAATTATATTATTGATCAATTAAAAATAATTTTGGAATCAATTATTTGATTAATTCCATTATTTTTAATCAATTTGTGGATTTTGTGATTTTATGGCTTTTGATTTTAATTTTTCATTTTAATTAAATAGGTCATTAATTAAAATTTTTAAAATTAATTCATTAGCCAATTAATTAATCAAAATAATTTTGAAATCAATTATTTGATTAATTTTGTCAATTTATGACTTTTAATTTAATTTTTGTTTTAATTAATCAAGTCATTTGATTAATTAAAATATTGAAAATCAAATTATTAGTCAATTTAATTAATCAAAATAATTTTTTAAAATTAATTTGATTAATTTTTTGTCATTGTGGGGTTTTAAAATTAATTTTGTGATTGGTTGTTTGATCAAAAATTGATCATTTTAACCTAAATTGACTTTTTAGGTCATGTGTTGCCCCATTGGGTCAATAAGGTTGGTGATTGGGTCTGAATTGGTTATTTTGACCAAAATTATCATTTTAAGTCAAAAGGTTGACCTGTGGGGTCAACAGGGTTGGTCATAGGGTCTGGCTTGACCATTTTGACCAAAATTGACTTTTTAGGTCAAAAGATTGACCTATGGGGTCGACAGTGTTGGTCATAGGGTCTGGATTGACCATTTTGACCAAAGTTGAGTTTTTAGGTCAAAAGGGTGACCTATGGGGTCAACAGGGTTGGTCATTGGGTCTGGTTTGACCATTTTGACCAAAGTTGACTTTTTAGGTCAAAAGGGTGACCTATGGGTTCAACATAGTTGGTCATTAGGTCTGGTTTGACCATTTTGATCAAAGTTGACTTTTTAGGTCAAAAGGGTGACCTATGGGTTCAACAGAGTTGGTCATTGGGTATGGTTTGACCAATTTGACCAAAGTTGACTTTTTAGGTCAAAAAGTTGACCTATGGGGTCAACTGAGTTGGTCATTGGGTCAGATTTGACCAATTTGACCAATGTCGATTTTTTAGGTCAAAAGGGTGACCTATGGGGTCAACAGGGTTGGTCATTGGGTCAGATATGACCAATTTGACCAATGTTGACTTTTTAGGTCAAAAGAGTGACCTATAGGGTCAACAGGGTTGGTCATTGGGTCTGGTTTGACCATTTTGACCAAAGTTAACTTTTTAGGTCAAAAAGGTGGCCTATAAGGTCAACAGGGTTGGTCACTGGGTCTGGTTTGACCAATTTGACCAAAGTTGACTTTTTAGGTTAAAAGGTTTACCTATGGGGTCAACTGGGTTGGTCATGGGTCAGATTTGACCAATTTGACCAATGTTGACTTTTTAGGTCAAAATGTATTGACTCATTATAAATGAGGTCAACACTCTCAACATTCTCCAAGTTTTTCCTAACATCTCATCTTCTTTTTTGGCTTTAAATTCGGTTTAAAATAGAGTAGGGACAAATTTCCCAAAAGGTGCATGAAGAAACCCTCCAAAAAACATCCAGATTCGATGTATTTAGCCCAAAACCACCCAATATCGCATCCAGGCAGTCTCGGGAGTCGCCGGCGCTGAATAGGGCTCTGTCGGCGCCTTATTTTTTGTGCTCTCGGGCTTCTGGAGCCGCCGGTGCCAGTTTGGGCGCCCTGCGCCCATCCTGTGCAGCTCTATCATTTTACTCTGTTTGGCTCCGTTTCAGCTCTGATTCACCCCGTTTCAGTTGCGTTACATTTCTAACAGATAGCCCTACAAAATAGGCATAAAACAACATTTCTTTAAAGTGTAATTTCATTAAAAAATATGCAAAAATTGTAAAAGAGATTAAAT
This sequence comes from Papilionanthe hookeriana x Papilionanthe teres, assembly GCA_022702705.1. Classification (NCBI taxonomy): domain Eukaryota; kingdom Viridiplantae; phylum Streptophyta; class Magnoliopsida; order Asparagales; family Orchidaceae; genus Papilionanthe; species Papilionanthe hookeriana x Papilionanthe teres. The sequence goes on along the minus strand of CM040430.1, from coordinate 59,683,225 downwards.
ATAGAAATACTTATTGAAAGATGCCAAACCAAAATTTGCTTTCTTGCTCGGTTTTTCTTCAAATTGCACCGTTTTTGCTTCTTTTTGCTCCAATCACTATTCTTGTACCTAAAACCCAAAAACATACAAAATACCTTCTTTTTAAAGTGTAATATCATCAAAAATGAGTAAAATCATATAGCAAAAAGCGTATATATTTTTGGAGCATCAATACCCACAAACTTAACTGTTACTTGTCCTTAAGTAACACTTTTACTACATAAAAATATAACTCAAGGCAATGTACTTTTCACCTGTAAGACACAAAAATTTTTCATTCAAAAGAATATATTGGTTAGACTTTTAGAAAGAAATTTAATAACTCAGGTTAACATTACAGGTATAAGAATATTCAGCAATCAAGTCTAAGGGTTATAGTCTTCTATTTATTTCAAGATAAACCATAATTTGTCACATTAAGAGTGCCTTGAAAGATTATGTGAAAAATGAGTTCATGCAAACTTCATCAGAATGTAGGCCAATACTTTAAATATAAATTCAGAAATGAAATCAAGTTCTCCCTTTAGGGTAACTCAAGTGAAGCTAATTTTTGATTAGACATCTCCTTAAGCTTCTCCTCATAAATATTTTCTTTCTTTTCCTTTTTTTTAGGATTGTTTTTCAATCCTTCTTTTCTTTTCTTTTCTTTTTCTCTTTTTTTAATGAGGATTACTATATTTGGATAGCCTGTAATGATTTTGAACTTCACTCTCCTCTTTCTAAAGTTCAAACTTGAAACACATCCTTACTTTATAATTAGGTATGAGCTTTATTATTCATCATAAAGTCACAATCTCTTCTTAACACACAATACTTTAAGTCTCTTAACATTTCAAAAAATACAGTTTTCTTTACTTTAAATAGTTAACTATAATCAAATTCTTTCATACCAAATATCTTACTCTTATAAAATTAACCTTTATTACTAAAAACTTGCATCCAATCCTTCCATAATATTCAACTGAAATAAAAAGCTTTTGTTATCTCAAGCGAGGTTCAACTGCTAGAAGTTATGCTAATAATTTTTGAAAATATAACAATTGAGAATAAATAAGAGTTAATATTTTTCTTCCCCCCAAACTTAAATTTTAAAATATTTTGCAATTAATTCTATAAAATTTAGTAGGAAGAAAATGTAAATGTTGAATCTACTTACTACTACAACATCCTATCAAATTCATGTACATGCATAATTATGATAGAATGACTATAGGAGAGTAAATCTAACCTAAAACATGCTTGTAATAAAATTACACTAAAATGAAGTATTTTCACATTAAAATTTTATTTTTCTTCCTACCCCCAAACTTAATTTTTAACATATATAGCATTCAGTACAGAAAATATAAGTAGGAAGAAAAATAATTTAGAAATTCTCTCTACCACACATGTCTATCAAACCATTTATAAGTATTCATTAGGACAGAACAATATGTAGCAGAAAGTAAACCTAAACTAATCATGCTAGAATGAAATTCACTAAATAAAAGTTTAACTAGCATAAAAGGTATTAGCAAGAGAATATAAAAATGTTCTTCAAGTCTTATATAAAATTGTAACACAAACATAAACACATAAGATAAATGAGGTCAATTCTTCCATTAACTTATCACATCTCATTAATTTACTTCCATTTTCTAACGGAATCACTATACAGATAGATAAGGTGCATTTTAAATGGTTTTATAGATTATAATCACAAAGATAAGATTATCCCTGATAAAATTAGTTCCTAGACACCAATCTCAGGCATCATCTAATCCCTTTAATTAAGCGCCTTTAACAGTTGAAAATCGTAGTGTAAGATCATCCTAATGTTATTCATCAAATAGGTTCGCGACTCCTACCAAATGAAAACAAAGTTTGAGAAAGAAAGTAACAAAATTAAGATGGATCTAACACTGTTCGAATTCATGATACTCATGTAAAACTCAAGTCCGGGTAAGACCCAAGTCATTGTGAACTCGTAATCCAACGACTACAAGAAAACATACAAGTCTAACTATAATAAGAAGTTAAGGAATCGCCTCCCTCATGACACAAACATAGATCATATCAAAGCACTAATAATCCAAACATTTACCAATCATCAATCAAACTGATCAATCCCTAATGACACATAAAGATCAAATTAATCCACTAATCCAAACATGAATTAAGCTGATCAATCCACACTAAAGCAAACACAATACAACACTAACAATGATGACTCTCAAGCACTCTAAATTAAAGCACACTGATAAGTATGGGTTACCTCCCATAAAGCACTTGGTTTTAACGTCATGGGCCCGACAAATGATTCCTCCTAGATCAAAATTCCAACTAAGTAATCCTCGATCAATCGCCCAATTTTTTTCAGATCCAAGAATTTCTACAAAATCCTCAAATTGTAATTTTTTATTTAGCTCTTCCTTTTCAAATTGATTCATACCTTTGTTCATCATATTTCTTTCTAGGTCCAATATTCTTCTATTGATTTTCTGAATTTGCAAATTAATATCATCCTTGAAATATATAAGAAATGGATCTCTATAAGATAATTCAAGATCTCCCAAAATTTGGATCGAATTCTCTCTAGATAATTCAGATTCAGGATCAAATTCTTCTATGTCACTCTTCTATTTCAAGTTGTCTTACAATTCTTCCCCTTTATAATTATTAAATGATTGAAGATCTATCTTAGTTGAGGAAATAAGTTTTTCTAATTCCTTAGGAATTTCTTCCAATGGTCTTCCAATATCCTTATCCTCTTTTCTCAACTCAAAGTTCTTTTGAAATATAACCTTAAATTCTCTTCCAAGTCTTAGTTCAATAATTTTATCATGTTCATCATTTAATTCAGGTTTTTCTTGTAATTGAGTTGAATATGAAGATATGAAGACTGGTTGTGTAGATGAATTCTCTAAATAGATAGGCTTTAAATTGTTTGGTGTACATCCATCTTAAGTTCATGAGATTTTTCAATAGATGGAATTAAAAGTTTACTATTTTTGGTAGCGTCCATCATTTCACACCTCTCTTGAACATACATACAACCTTCTTAAAATAACGTTTTCGAATCATCATGAAAATCCATTTCGACCACATCTATTATCTTACTCTCAAAACTTTCTTGGAAATGGTCTTTACTTAGATAATCAATTTCATCCATCAAAAAACATTCATCATCTTTTCTCTCTGCTGGAAGTTTCATAGTCTTCAACACATCTAAAGTGACTTCCTAGTCATTAATATTCATAATCAACTCTCCTTTTTGTACAATTATCATAGTTTGTCCAGTAAAAAGGAAAGGTCTCCTAAAATAATTTGAATTTATTTATCTTCCTCTATATCTAATATAATAAAGTCCAAAGGAAAGATAAATTTATCCACTTTAACAAGCACATCTTCTATAACTCCTCTTGGATAAATGATAGATCGATCAGCTAACAGAAGGGTTACATAGTGGGAGAAATATCGACTAAACCTAACATTCTAAATATAGATAGAAGCATCACATTAATGCTCACTCCTAAATCACATAAAGCTTTTCTACATAATCTTTTTCCAATTGCACAAGGAATTGTAAAGCTACAAGGATCTTTTAAGTTTCTGAGGAAAATTTTTCTGAAGTAAAGCGCTGCACTCCTCACTTAGTGCAATTGTCTCGTAATCCCCAAATTTCCTTTTCTTGTTTAATATCTCCTTCATAAACTTTGCATAACTTGACATATGTTCCAAAGCTTCAGTGAAAGGAATATTTATTGTTAACTTCTTAAGTACTTTCATGAACTTTGAAAATTTTTTATCCAACTCATGTTGTCTAAGTTTTTGAGGGAATGGAGGTGGTGGTAATTCCAAACTTATTTTAGTTGGAGATATTAATTTTTTCAGATCCTTAGAAACATGTTCTTCAGGTCTTTTAGTTTTCTTTGTTTCTCTCACAACATCATTCTCTTTTCTAACCACATCCTTTATCTCTCTTCCACTTTTTAGTTGGACAGCTTCTACTTGTTCATTAGTGTTCTCTTTAGGATTGATCTCAATGTTGTTAGGAAGTGTTCCTTGGGGTCTTTTGCTAAGTGAGTTAGCAATCTGTCCCAGTTGATTCTCTATGTTTCTAATCACATCATTTTGATTTTGTAACTGGTTTCCTATTTGCAATACCACTTCTTCCATAAACATATTCTTATCCTCAAAATATCGATCATTGTTAAAGTCCGGTGAATATGAAGGTCTATTGTTTGTGTTCCCCTGATTATTCTAACTTCCAATAGGATTTGCATGATTATTTTCCCATTTTTGATTTCCACCCTCAGTAGTATAATTCCAGTTAAGTTTAGGATGGTTCTCCCAACCTAGGTTGTAAAAATTAGAATATGGATTGTTTATGGTATTTAAAGCATCATCTGATAAGTTGGAATCAATCATACGCCCTAATGAACTTTCCTCACTTACTGGAGTGAGTTGAGGCTGGTTCATTCCAAATTGGTCCAACTTTCTTGATATTGATGCAACCTGAGATGCAAGAATTGCAATCACATCAGTATCATGAACACTTACTACATATTTATGATTTTCCCTTGTAAAGGGCTATTGAAATTCATTTGTAGTCATTTCTTCAATTAATGCATACGCTTCATCAAATGGTTTTGACATTAATGATCCACCAGTGGTAGCATCAATTATAGACCTACGGGATCCTACTAACCCATTATAAAATATTTGAATGATTAACCAATCGGGCAGAGCATGATGTTGACACTTTCTTAGGAGTTCCTTAAATCTTTCTCAGGCTTCATATATTGATTACCCTTCATACTGACAAAATGAGATAATATCGTTTTTAAGTTGAGTAGTCCTTGAAGGTGGAAAATATTTAGCTAGGAATTTCTGAGTTAACTCCTCTCAATATTTAATAGAGCTAGGTGCTCATGAGTATAACCACATTTTAGCTTTATCCATTAGTGAGAAAGAAAAAAGCCATAGCCTAACAACATCGTCTGACAAGCCATTATAACGAAATGTTGCACAAAGTTCTAAAAAATTAGATAAGTGTAAATAGGGATCCTCCGAAGGAGTTCCCCCAAACTGGTTGTTCTGCACAAGTTGGATAATCGCTGGATTTAGTTCAAATGATTCAGCTTCTACGATAGGGTTTTGTATACTTTAGTGAATTTTATCTATCATAGGATTTACATAATCCCTCAACGATTTATGATGATTTTTCAAGTTATTATATTGAATGTTTTTCATTTCCATTTCTAGTTTTTCAAGTCCTTTCTGTTTTTTTTCCATTTTTTCTAACTTGGGATCATAAGACACAAGTCCTACAGATCCTTTGTTTCGCATAAGTAACACAACAATCAATACATTAACAATAAAACAAATAAAATGAAAAAATATATTCAACATAACAAAATATTTTCACAAACACCTTATTTTTCACACAAAGAATTTTTTTCAAACACTTTTTCATACAACAAAACACTTTTCACACAAAAATAATTTTACGACACTAAAGTTTTTCAATTCTAAGCCTAATTACTTCAACTAAAATTCTCCTAAAATTCTTACCGAAGCGTCCCCGGCAAGGCGCCAAAGACTTGATGCAAATATTTTATATGTAAGAATTTATGACCTCAGATTTATATATTTATAATGATTTTGTAAAGTCAGAATTTCAAACGCAAGTATACGTATCGTATCAAGTAATACAGGGCTCTAATGGAGTCCCATTTATCGATCCCACATTGAAGCGAGATAAGAGGTTCTTAGTCAAATTCTAGTCTACAATTATCAGACTTTAGATTGGAAGGTCGTTATAAGTGTTTTTTCTAACAAGTTCTCCTAAATGTAGATGATTATATGTAAGAATAATAACTACTCCTAAATGCAAATATTAAATGTAAAGATTGTAACTATAACTAAATGCAAATAATAATTCTAAAGATAACCATTTTTGGATGAATTGGTTTGGAGAATTTTGAGATACTAAAAACTACTATTCTTATGTAATGAAATGGATAATGTGTAGGAATGAGATGCATTAAATATTATATGTGCCAAATAGGAGTAATTCTATTCTTTACCCTTTGGTCTAGGCATAAAGAACATTGACTAATCTTATGCTTGTTTACTGAATTCACAGCTAGGCTGGGAGGATACCGGCTCTCACTTCGGAGTTCCCACTTTCCCCTCGCCTGAGGGCTAACATCTCAGCTTCAGCACTCAAACAATAAGACCGAATTGGGTATTTTAGTCTGTCACTCTAAAATGTCCACTTCTACGTCCAATAATTATATTTCCCTATTTATTTGCATTCAGTCCCCATGAACTTCACCATCCATGAAATTTGAATGTGCTTCGTACTTAGTTATAGAAAGCATAACCCTCTCGGATCGTATGTTTTCACAACAAATTTTAACATTACAACAGGCCTTAATTACAATGTAAATGAAGTGCAGGTAAAAAACCATCACATTTATATATAAAACTTCTTCTAGCATGTATCTCAACATCCTGCACATGAATTCTACTCATTACAAAATAAAAGTAAAATGAAAATAATGACATAATCTTCTTATGCCACTATTTCCAAATAAGAAGAAAGAGTAAGAGAAATACATCGCAAAGCACGAAGAAAACACAACGGAAAATTTCATTTAAAAGCAAATCCACAAAATAAGTGTTCACAAAATCATAAGATAATGAAGAACACAATACTTAGCTTTTTCCCTTTAAAAGAAAGATGAAAATCTCTCCCGCAAAGTCTCCCGTGGATCCATGTAATGCTAGAACATTCCCTTTCAAATTCTCTCAAAATCCCCTCACAATCTCTCCAAAAAGGTAGAAATCTACATTTCTACTCCTATTTTAAGATCTCTCAATATTCTCCAAGTTTTTCCTAACATCTCCTCTTCTTTTTTGGCTTCAAATTCAGTTTAAAATAGAGTAGAGATGAATTTCCTAAGAGCTGCATGAAGAAACCCTCAAAAAGCATCCAGATTTAATGTATTTGGCAAAAAATTGCCCAATATCACATGCATGTCGTCTCGGGCGTCGTTAGTGCTGAATAGGGCACTGCTGGCACCCAATTTTTCGTGCTCTCGGGCTTCTGGTGCCGCTGGCACCAAGGCGCCCTCGCCGCCCATCCTGCGCAGCTCCACCATTTTGCTCCGTTTGGCTCCGTTTCAACTCTGATTTACCCCGTTTCAATTGCGTTACATTCCTAACAAAATAGGCATAAAAAACATTTCTTTAAAGTGTAATCTCATTCAAAAATATGCAAGAAGTGTAAAAGATATTAAACATAGAAAGACTTATCGAAAGGTGTCAAGCCAAAATTTGCTTTCTTGCTCGTTTTTGCTTCAAATTGCGCCGTTTTTTCTTTTTTTTGTTCCAATTACTATTCTTATACCTAAAACTAAAAAACATACAAAATACCTTCCTTTTAAAGTGTAATATTATAAAAATGAGTAAAATCATATAGTAAAAAACGTATATATTTTTGGTGCATCACACTTAATCTCTTATTTAGATAATAACCTAGGAATATCACTAAGTTAGTTTTGAAAAGTTGTCAAGTATAAAAAATTTGAGGCCAAATTTAATTAGTGGGCCCATCTCAAGCTTCTTCTCAAGGGGTCTTTGCCACATTTCTTAGATTTTTTTTTCTTTTTCAACTGACGTGCCTGACATGAGTCAATTTTACGTAATTTACCTGCATGTTACCAATGTTTTTACCTACTATTTTACATCATTTATCATGATTTTATGATTGTGGAGGGTTCTTTATTATATTTTGTAGGTTATAGGTGTGAAAAACGTAAGGGAGTCAAAACGGGAGAAATAATGTTATTTGACATAGTCTCACCTAATCTAGGCATGACCACGCCAGTTTCGGAGGTGACCACGTCGGTTTTATGCATCGTCACCTTATCAGCCTACCAAAGCACAATCTGGATGTAATTTTCAGATCAAGTTTTTTTGAATGTTTAAAAGGGGAAGTGAGGGCATAGTTAGAAGCTCCTTTTTGGAGAAGGAGAGATCTGAAGATGGTTAGAGAATAGAAATAGTGGAATTTGGAAATTTTCTTCTTAAGGTTTATCTTCCACTCTTAGGGTTGGGTTTTTAAAGGCTTTTAATATATATTGCTTTGTATTTTTTTTACATGTTTTGAGAGTATTATTGTGTGAGAGAGGAGTTTGCTACTATGGAATATGGGACAAATTATCTTGTAAGTTTTACCTTTTAATTTTATTTGCAACAATAATTTCGATGGAATTTTTTTTCTGGTGTTCTTTCTAACACTAGTAGCTAAATTTTCTTCTGCACCTCTATGATTTATGGTAGATGGTTTTAATAGTATTCACAGGTGATTTCTTCACCGTGTATCATTTTCCCGAGGAATAAAAAATTGTTAACCATAGAGTTTCATTTACTTCTGATCTTGTCAATTATGATATTAACATATTTTCTGATTTATGTCTGATGCTTGTTCCACATAGAAATAAAGTGGTTAACCACAAAATTCAAGTACAATAGGCTTATTTTATGTGTGTTATGCAAACTAACAGGGGTTTAGAAAAAATTTGTGGCATGTTATGAGGATTAATGAAGTCTCAACTTCAGGGATTCTAGCCTTCTGTTGACCTAGGCATCAGAATAAGGAGGACTTTTTATCCTTTTTTAAAACTATCACATAGCAGAAATTCTAGGAAAACCATGAACAAACAAACTACCTAAATCATAGGGGTGTGAGCCTCACATGCCTTAAAGATCTGTAAGATTTCTCTATGCTATTTTTTGAATTTTCCAACCTTTTTATCTTTTGTTTTTGCTTTTGAGTAGGACTTTAAAAACCCACCTCTTTTCAGTGATTATGCTAAACTAGGCTTAGAATTGTAGTGAACTAGAGATTCACCCTCCAGAATAATTCTTATCACTTTCCTCGTGGGATCGATATGCAGTACTCTTTAACTGCACTATTACTTTACACGTTTATACTTAGTGATTCAGCTGAATTACTTCACCACAACCTTTCATGTCATCAATTTTTTGATGTTGTTATGGGGAAAATACATTACAAAAAATTTTGAGTGTAGGAGAACTGTAGTTTAACTGCTAAGGATCTTTGTTTGACACTTTTATTTTATAATTTTTAATACTTTCTCCTTGTTATTTATTTTGTTATACTTGTATTATTAATTTTGCTTTCAGTACAACAAGATGATTGATCTTATAAATAGTTTGCCTTCAATCATCAGGTACATTGTAGTTTTTTTTTGAATTGGTAATATCTTTTGAAAATTTCCCTATCTTGAGGTGTGTGTCCATTTAATTTTTCGTTGGTTAGTTCCCCACCTCCATCGATTTGGGCTCCTTTATTATCTATTGGGTGACAAGGTGGTTATATTCCCATCCTACATGTTTGATTTTGATGTCAACAAACTTCTCAATATCCTTTCAAGGTTTGCTAAGGTACTTATCAATAATTTCATCTTTGGTCTCAAATTATCCATTCACTTGGTTTACCACCACTAATGAGTCCAAATTTACCAGATGATTCCGGGTGCCCATCTCATAAGTGAGACACAATCCAACCACTAGAGCTACGTACTCAATCTAATTATTGGACACCTCAATCTCTACCACGATTGAATAGTAAATGTGGTCCCAGATCGGACTGCTCAGCACAAGCCTATCCCCACTCTAACTGGTTTGGATGCTCCATCGATATGTAAAATCCCTGTTTGGTCACTTGTGTGGTGACTTCACCTAGTTCACATGTTTTGGAAAAGTCCTCCAATAAGTTTGATATTGTCTATGATTTAATTGTCATGAGAGTCACATATGAGCTGTCGAACTAGCTAAGTTACACTACTCATTTGAGAATTCAACCAGAATGTTCTAATTTTTTAAGGATTGTTTCGAGCAGGTGGTTAGTGATAAGCCAAATATGATTCATCTGGAAGTAGGTTCAGAGCCTGCGGGCAGAAATGATTCGAGTAAAAGCTAATTTCTCCATAATAGGATACTTGATTTTGGTGCCTCTAAGGGCCTGATAGGTGTAATAAATTGAGATTTCTTAGTTCTTCAATGACAATCACGAGCTGACAACTTCAGGTCTGACGCCTAGGTAATGAGAGAGTTCCTCTTCTATCCTCAAGCTTTGGAGAAGTGGTGGAGTTGTGAAGGACTACTTCAAATTCTAGAATGCTTGCTTGCATTTTTCTGATCATTTAACACTTTCAGTTTTCCAGAGCATGCAAATGAAATTCAACAATTATCACTCAATCTTGAGATAAATTGGCTAAGGGATGCTATCTGACAGAATAATATTTGTACTTCTTTGGTGTTGCGAGAAGAAGGTATGTCTAACAAAGCTTGGAATTTTTGAGATTCGCCTTTATGCCATTGGTAGTTAAGAGATAATTTAGAAATATTCTTATTGATGCTCCAAACTTACCTTTCTATTGATTAGGTTTCATATTATACTTTCTACGGATTTAAAAAGTATCTTTTAAATCACTAATGTATTGTTCAACCGTCTGAATTTTAACTAATAAATCATCAATGTAAACTTCAATATTCTTTCCTTTCTGATTAGAAAAAGTTACATCCATAAGTCATTGGTAGTAACCCTAACATTTTTGTGCTTGAAAGGCATTACATTGTAACAATAAACTCTTTCACTCATATAAATGTCATCTTCTCTGTATTAGCTGGGTGCATCTTTAGCTAGTGGTAGTCTGAGCAGACATCCAAAAAGCTCATCAATGTGTAATTAATAGATGCATCCAAGAATGTGCCAATCTTTGGTTGCATGAAGCTATCTTTTGGTCCAACAGTGTTCAGGTTCATAAAATCCACGCATATTCTTCAATTTTTATTGAATTTCTATACCATCACAATGTTGGAGAACCCAGGTTTGATGTTTGACAACTTGAATGTAACCTGTCTTTTTGAGCTTCATCACCTCCTTGTGAATCATCTTGGTTATGATTCTAGCTGACAACGAGAGCTTTTGCCTCATGAGTTGGATGATCAGATTGATGTTCAACTAGTTGAAAGTGACATCAGCCAGAAATTCCTTGCATTTCTATCAGTGTCCAGGTGAAAGCATCACGGGTGCTCATGTAGGGTCAGAATTAGCATGCGTTATTACCGGCATCAAAATTTTAACTTATTAGAAATAATTTACCGACTTCCTCGGTTAAGGCAAGAATTTTGAGGGCAATCTCTCTAGTCTTGGGGTCCCTTTCTCATTGAATCTCTATGTCAAGTGTCTCCTACTCCACGCTGGTTACCTCTTAAACGTAACAACTCTGAGATTTCTCAAGGTTCTTGCGGACTGTGATGATCTCCCCATTGCCAAGAAACTTGAATGATATATGATAGGTGGAAGTGATCGCCCAATAATTGTTCATGAAAGGATGGTCGAAGATGAAATTATATATTTGTGGGTATTTTATCACAAAAATGGTCTTTTGTGCTGGTATATTGCTTATTTTCCTTTGTCTCAGGAGTCTCCTAGAGTGATAATGCTCAGGGATTCTTTCCTCTCACCACAGAAGTCGAAGAGTGGTCCTGTCAGTGCGGAAAACTAGTCAGCTTTAATCCCTGTCTTATTGAATACCATTTAGAACATAATGTTCATTGAACTTCTGGTATCGATCAAGATATTAGCTTTGATTAGCTCGGCCATTCAAACCCTCAGGGGCTTCATAGTGTGCTCGTAAATTGTACTAAGATGATCGTTGCGCAGAATATCAATTCTGGCCTTAGTTCCCTTTACTATCATCATAATTCTGATTATGTCGATCATTCACATAACAAGAACGAACGAAAGCATGTTTCACAACCCTTGCTTTTTGCCCTTCGTCTTGTGCGACTTTCTTCTAAAATCAATGATTTGAAGACTCTGCTCAGTGATGGGAGTTGATGGCTCACTCCTCTATGATGATATGTGGATTGGCCATCTCCAACAACTCCACCAAAGGCTTAGGTTAGTACAAACCTAAGTCATACTTGTACTGTTCCATCCTTACTCCTTGCATTAAATCTGTTTGCACGATTAGAGGTGTAGATTTTACACCTTCAACATTTTTTTTTGGAAATGAGTGATATATGAACAATGACTTTCACTCTCTCCTTGCTTGATCTGACAACGAAAGAGTGGATGACTCCTACCGGCAAGCAATTGAATAACCTGAGAGTGGACTACCTTGGCGTGTTAAGGAATAACTGACACTTTAATGCATTGGTAATCTTCAACATAACTACTTTTGATTCAAAGGTAGTGATGTGGTTGATACACCTAAAATATATAGTATTTTTATGCACATTTTTGTACCTATTTTTGATGATATTTCACTTTAATGGAATGTATTTTTGTGTTTTTCTTACAGTTATGATTAAAATGACTGACTATGATGAAAAGAAGCAAAAGAGAATCAAATTTGGAGCTAAAATGAGTTATGTGAAAATTTGACCTGTGGCGACTAAGCACTGCATGGTTGGCACATAGGCGTGGCAGTTTAAAAATATGAATTAAATCAAATTTGGCATCATTTTCAAGGGATGTTTGAAGCAACTTTTGGTGGTAACATCCTCAACTTACTTTGGGCGACAGATTTAAATGAAGAGATGCAATCTTTGGTGGATACATTGAATCTGGACATGATTTGAAGAGACACCAAAGTACTTTTTTGAGAATTATTAAAATGTATACATGGAATCGATTTTGAGTCTTATTTTCAGTCTTCTTAAACTCTTTTTTTCAATCTTCTTAGAGTCTTCTTTTCAGTCTTCTTAGATCCTTCTTACTGTTTAGATTCAGTTATTTGTAAGAGTTGGAGTCAACAGAGCTGGGCGCCAACCTCTGTGGAGTATTTTAATGGAAAGCAAAATTTCAGAGGAACTTCTAGAGTCTTGTGGAGAGGATTGTCAGATAAGTGTTTATCTTTGTTTTTCCATTTGTTTTTTAAGTAAAACTTGTGTTTTCACTATGATTTCTACTTTCAAATCAAGTTTTGTTTGTGTTTTCTCCATGAGTTCTTAGTGGTTTTCTTTATCATTTTCCTTTTAAATGATAAAGTAATTAAATTATGGAAGGAAGTTGTGTGAAGTATATAAGTTTAATGTTGGAAGAAGTTGTGATGATTTATTTCCTTGTACTTAATTTACTTTTTGATTTAGCCAATTACGATGTTAAAATTTGTTGTGAGATTATGTAAGATCCAATGCGGTATTGTCTCAATTAACAATTAACAAGAATCACATGCAATTGTATGGATGAGAATTGTGGTCTATATAATTGAATGCAAATTAATAGGGAGATATGTTTTAGTGGGGAGTAAAATTAGAGGACTATAGAGTGACAAACTAAAGCCTCCTAATTTGGTTTGAGGTGAAAAATTTTGTTATGAGATTTTAGCCCCCAGGTGGAGGGAATCGAGGGAACTCTGGAGTGAGAGCTGATATCTTCCCTGCCTAACCCATCTACAAAATTTCAAAGCTTAAAATTAACCAATTTTCTTTATAGAACCAAGTAAGGGTAAAGAATATAATTGCTCCTATTTAGCACAACACATTTAAATACTCCCACAACAAAATTTCATAATTATTACTGATTCATTAAAGGAGGAAAAATATATTCTTTCATATCATTTAGTAGTTTTGTTAATTTTAATTGCTTGCTTTAATTTTTCTTAAATAGAAAATATCAGAAATAATTTTCAAATGATCTATTTTAAAACATATTTTACAAAATCAACTTAAAAAGTAAAAAGTTAATTTTCTTATTACTTTATATTTTTAGACATTTCCCTGTAGGTTTGATATCTCGGGGCTTAATCAGAAAGTCATATATTACTTGAAAAACGATACGTATACTTGTGTAGAATCCCATATTATAAATCAATTAAAATATATTTCTTATTTTCTTTGAAATCAAGTTTTTGGTGTTGTTGCAAAGAAAGAGATAATATCATTGAAAAAAAAATATAAAGTGAAAAATGTAAGGGTAAATATTCAGAGATCAGTGGTCGATAGGGTCAGACCGATCCTTGTAAAACTTAAGGTGGACGGATTTGAAATTTTCTAGAGGTTTGGCCTCTGACCCACAATTTTATATTATGATATTTTGAATTTAATTGCAACGACGCCAAAAACTTGACCCTGCTATATTATATGTATAGAATTGTAATTCTTTATGTTGTGGATGCTACGCAAGTATACGTATCGTATCAAGTAATACGGGGCTCTAGTGGAGTCTCGGTTATCGATCCCATGAGGAAAAAGAAAATAAAATAACAGCTAATTTTAAAATAATAATAATAATTTTAAAATAGTATACGAAAATTTAGAATTCTAAATTTAAGCGCAATAAAGTAAACTAAGTATTTTAATTAGGCAACTTAAGTAGAAAATTAATACGTATTGAAAGTGCAGGAAATTAAACTAATTGCTAAATAAGTCTTAACTATTCAGAAAAAGTATATTTCCCATTGTTTAGAAATTTAAGTGATTGATGAATTTAAATAGATAATTTTAAGGTAATGTGACAAATAGGAGCATTTCTATTCTTTACCCTTTGGTCCAGGTGTAAAGAATATTGACTAATCCTATGTTTGATTACCGAATCTGCGGCTAGGCCGGGAGGATACCGACCGCCACTTCGAGCTCCCACGTTCCCCTCGCCCGAGGGCTAACATCTACACTTCAGCTCTCAAACAATAGGATCGAATTGAGAATATTTTAGTCCGTCACACTAAAATGCTCAATTCTACGCCCGATGATATTATTTCCCTATTTATTTGCACCTTCCTTCCAAGGCTTTTGAATTCCCCGAATATCCGATGTAATTTTTACTATAGTTGATATTCAACATATTTTAACAAATCAAATGGCCAGTTTGAAAGTAAATTAAGTTTTAAGTAAAAATTATCACAATTTATTAATATATATAAAAGTACTTCTATTTTTAGTTCATCAAGTCACTTAATTTCATAAACGAGGAGAAAGACTAATAAACTACTCGGAATGCATGGGAACTAAACTAAGCATGGATTTCATTTAAAGTTAAAAACAATAAATACAAATACTTATCTCAATTTATCCCCAAGCAGACTCCTCGCAGTTCCTTTGACTCTTCCTTCCAGTACAATAAGACTCACTAAAAACTCACTAACTCACTAAAGACTGTTGACCTCATTTTTTATGAGGTCTTCTCTTCTTCTTTTTAGTACTTAGGATCTAGCCTTAGGCTTTTCCTTTGACTATCTTAGAGGACTAGAATTGGGACCCACCACTTAGAAATTCAAACCACTTCTTAACTCCTCGCAAACTCTACAAACTCGACTATAGACCCCTAATCACCTAGAGGGTTGAAATCAAATGTGGAAGTTTAAAGGATGAGTTCCTATAGGACTCTTTGGCCTTAGGACTGCCCTGGGTGGCCTGGTCTGGTGAAGGGCTGACTTACACACACACTACACTCATACACTACACTTTCACACACCTATACCCAACTTGACCTCCTGACTCATGTAGGTGATTCACATGGATGGTCCTTAACCCCTAAGCCCTTAGCTAAGAGGGTTAGGAACAACAATGTGGATGCCTCAAATGAGTCACTTCATGGTTCATGTGAGCTTGATATGGCTTCATGGTTCAACCAAAGTGATTTCATTCCACTTACATTCACCCAATCTTCAATTTTCCAAATTTTCAATTTTTGACCCCCGGGACCCTACCCAAAACCATTGAAATTGCCCAAAATTTGCAAAATCACCTAAATTACCCAAAATTCCTCAAAACTATTCCCAAACATTTCCACATCACTCAAATTGATCATTCATAGCCAAAAATAACAAAAATTCCAAAAATACCTCCCAATACCCTCCAAATACCCAAAATACCCCTCTTGACCCAAAAATCCAAAAATCCAGAAAATTCCCAGAAAATTTCAAAAAATCCCAAATATTCCTAATTTCATTTTGTTCAACTACACCATGGGCCAATTCTGTCAATTTACCCTACTTTTGTCAAAATCCCCAATTTGACCCATTTTTAACCCAAAGTGAACCCAATGTCAAACCAAACCTACCCAATTGACCCAAATTATGGTCCAATTCAATTCTAAACTTCAATTCAACATTCCCAACACCAATCTAGACCAAATCCAAGTTCAATTTGATTGACATTTGGATCCAATTCCACTTTTGGCCTTAAAGCCCAATTTGGACCCACGACCCAAACCTAACCCAAACTCACCCAATTCAGCTCCAATTGACCCCAAATCTTTTCCAAATCTTCCTTAACATTCCCACAAACAAAACACTAACATGATTTGCCCAACATTTAGACCCAAACCCCACTCAAATTCAACCCAAAGCTAAAAGGCCCAATTTTGACCTAAACCCAAACCTAACCCAAATGAGCCCAAATCCCAAAATCAAAGCCCAACCAAAGTCAAAACCTCTTTGAAACACTCCCATAAACATTTCCCAACATTAATTTTACATCAATTTCAACCCTAGCCCAACATTGGCCCAAGTTAGCCTAATTTGACCTATATTGGCCCATTCACCAAAGGAGCCCAAATTCAACCCAATTCAAACCCAAATCACTCCCAATTTGCTCCAAGTCACTCATGACACAATTATGAGCTAAACCCAACAATTATTTGGCCCAAGACTTTACCAAAATTTCATCCCAAAATCCATTTTAAAATCCAAAAGCCCACTTTCCTAAACCATTCTAAAAGCCCATTTCCACCAAATACAAAAGCCCAAAATTGGCCCTAAAGCCCACATGGCAATTTCTTTTCATCATACCTCTAATTGATATCACCCCTAAGTTTCAAAATCATCATCAAACCATTCCAAATCAAGCTTCATACAAATTCCCATCAAATTACCAAAAAATGTCTAAAATCCATTTTCATGAAATTGACCAAGCTTTTCCCCAAGCCAAAGACAAGCCATGCAAGCCATGGACAAGCCACATGAAGCCATGGAAGGTTTGACATGTGATCAAGCCATTAATGGTAAAAGGAGGGCCCCCTTTCCTAATCCTTCTTAAACCCTTTTTACCTTAAGCATGTCACACACTAAACCATGCTTAGCCACCTCATCATGGATGGAGACCACACCATTTTCTCTTGGGCGACTCAAGTGATCCTTTTCAGCCCAAAACCAGGCCTTGGGTGGTGAACCTAGCCCAAAATCATTGGTTGACTCATTTGAACCCAAAATAGCCTTCCCCCATTCCATTTCAATCCAAGCTCTTTACACATGGCATTGGCCAATTGATCGCACTAAGCTCCAGCCCTGACCTCCCTGATGACAACAGTGACCTGACCCTGGCCGGCCAGCCACCACAGCCGCCGGAAACCACCAGGCCGAGAGCTCACATGTGAGCCTAAACTTGGAATTCTCACCCGCCGAGTCGCCCCATCCCCAGCGTGGCCATTGTAGCTGTTCTTCTCTTGCCAAGAGCAGCTGATCCCAAACCCTAACTCTCCCTGGGAGGCCCTCCACCCTCTCCTATTTAAACACCACCCCCTCTCGGCCATGAGAGGTGCTGAACCAGACCTTACTAAAACTCTGCCAAAATTGCTCCAAATCACTCTCCATACTTAGAGCAGTTGATCCCTAGTGCCAATTTGCCCTAATCCCCACCAACGAACCCAATTTCTCGACCAAAATTCCACCCAAAACCAGGACACTTCTCCACAGGTGGATCAATCCTCAAATTGATTGGTCCTACACCTTCACCGGACCGAGGGAAGGAGTCCACCAGCAAAAGCCCCTCTCCGAAGCCACCCAGGTTGCTCCAGCCCTCCAAGCTTTGTGATCGGCCGTGGTCGAAATCATACCTAGAGCGATTCATCGGACCAGGAGACTTCATCCGGAGCTTGCTCGGGATCCAATCGAAGGTGACACAACCCTCGGATTGAAGCCACACTTCTCCGAGCAAAGGTATGAGCTAATTCTTCATCCCGAGCTTCTGGAGATTCTCCATTTCAAATGCTTTAATTTCAATGCATGATCACCGTATAGATGTATTCGTCTCTTCAAGACGAATCCATAGAGCATAAGAACTCGAAAATCCATTGAGTATTGAGTGAGATATTAGGGATTTAGTGTGGACGGCTCTCGGGTGAGGACGCTTGGGGACGATGAACGGATGCCGTCCATTTAATACACGCGCGGACGGACGGCCAGGATCGCGTTGGATCAGGAGATGGAAAGACACAGCGGGGCCCCGGAGAGCTGAGTCAGATGGCAGCGTCGAACCAGAACGCGCCGCGTGGCCTTTCGGAGCTGCCGAGATTGACGCGGCGCCGCGTGGATAAATAGAAAATTAGGGTTTTTTTGATTTATTTAATTCCCCTAAACTTCAAAAATGCATAACTTTGTGTAGGAAAATCAGAAAAATAAAATAAAAATACCCTCTTGCTCAGTGAATAGAGGAGAATAATGTGGAAAAGAAATTATTTAATTTCATCAAGTATTTTATTTTTAATGATTTATTTCCCTTCTGCATTATTTTAATTCTCCATGCATATAGGAAATCCACCATGGCATGAGACCATAGGGCTTTTGAAGCCTCTGAATTTGGGAACATTCCCCGAATTTTCCAAAGTCGAGGCCATCCCTATGAGAAGTTATTGATTTTTCAAATTCATGTTACTCGTTTTGAGTATTTTAATTCCAATAATTAGCATGTTGTGAAATAAATTCTAGAAAAATTTGGTGATGTCTCTTATGACCAGAGGACCCTAGGAAAAATAGGTTTTGAGTTAACTCATTTAAAATAATCCTAATTGGCTTAAACACCCAAAATAGATCCCTAATTAATTAGAGATAACCATACATAAAATTGACTTGAAATCAATTCTCCACTGACCTTTAGGATCAGAGGAACCCACCATAAAAATTTGAAGTCAATTGGGCTTGGTTAGCCCTACTAAATGGGTTGATTAAGCCATTTAGTCAATTTGAACTTTAAAAATTCATAACTTTCAAAATACTTTTTAAAAATTCACCAAATTGGTTTTGGAGCCTCTCCGATATAAGGAGAATTTAAGAAAATTAAATTTTCAATTTTCTAAAAAGTTGATTTTTTGGTATTATTTTAATATTTTAATAATTAAAAAATAATAAAAATCATAAAAATAATAAAATTCACCAAAATGTCACATTTTAAATTTTAATCACTTAGGAACAAATCCTATATTTTTCTTAGGTCTATTTAATGAGATATTAAATTTTAAAGCCTTAGGGTAATTTTAAAATTAAAAAAAATGTATTTTCTAGCATTTTCACTAAAATAATTATAATAAATCAAAGAAAAATCAAAAAATTGCAAAAATGGATTCTCAGATTTCCTTGATATTAGAGAGATTTTTAAAAAATATAAATTTCATTTTTCAACCTTTATTTTATTTTTAAATTAATTAATACTCCAAAATTTAAAATAATTATAATAGAAATAATATATTTCAAAAAATCACTAAAATTGGTCCAAGTGGTCCTCTGGTCATTAGGAATGTCCCATAATTTTCTTAAGGACAGAAACTTTCCCTTGGTAATATTATTAAATTTTCCTTGGAAATTCCTATTTTCCACAAAAAATAATTACAAAAAAAAATTAAATACAAAAAAATCACATTTTCTCCTCTCATGTCTTTATTGACATATGAGTGAAGTCACATAAAAATTTCAAGTTCATTTAAGCTCAATTTAGTGAGTTATGAAATTATTAAGCTTGGAGGGCAAAATGGTAATTAAAATTTTAACCCTTAATTAAAACTTTAGGTTTAATAAAATTAACAAGTAAAATATTTGATCTTAATCTGATTTGGATGATTGAAATTCAAGTAATTAAAGGGTAGAAACCTACTAAACAATTTGAAGATAATTAAAATAAACATTAATTAAGTAGTTGATTAAATTTGGAAGAATAATAAAATTGGAATTATTAAAATAGGGATATTATTAGAAAGAGATTTATTCTTTAATTTAAAAATCCCTAAATTAATCATCTCATTAATATTTAATTCTTAATTAAAATGATAATTCAAATTTAAGTTTTAAAATGTTAAAGGACTTAATCATTAAATTAAATTAAAAAAAAGAGTTAAATTATTAAACTTTTTTTAAATTTTCAATTAAATTAAAATTAAAAGAAAAATTAAATTAAAGATTAAATTAAATTAAATCAAACAAATAAATTAAATTAAATTAAATTAAATAAATAAATTAAATTAAATTAAATAAATAAATAAAATTAAATTAAATTAAATAAATAAATTAAATTAAATTAAATTAAATTAAATTAAAATTAAATCAAATTAAATTAAATTGAAGGAAATTAAATTAAATTAAATTAAATCAAGTTAAATTAAATTAAATTAATTTATATCAAATCAAACTAAATTGAATTAAATTAAATTAAATAATGGAATCAAGTTAAAATTAAAATCAAGTTAAATTGAATCAAAATTGAAACTATACTAAATTAAATTAAATTAAAGTTAAATTAAATTGAATTAAATAACATTACCTAAGACATAAAGAAATTAAATATAAAACAACTTGAACACTATTCCAAATTTAAACCCTTTAACTGAAGTTAAACTAAATCACAAATCATTGGAACACCAATTTGCCCTCGAAAACTTTTATTATCATAACTCCTTAATAGAACATTAAATGAAATGTTACTCCACTTATAGGATATTCAAATGTCCTAGTTCACTGAGTAAGATAACAACAAAAATTGAATTCCTGGACGATTAATTCATTTGTATAATTAAATTCATTTGGACTTAAAACAATTCTAGCAATATTGAAAAGATGTTTAAGATTCTTCTTAAGCACTTCCTCAATATTATAGGATGTTTATAAGAAAAACTAAATTTAATTGTTCTTTGATGAAGAAAATCGTCCTCAACCCAAAACACAAGGACCTAGACATCTTAGGAAATGACTAGCTATAGGATTAGGAATTTGGTAGAAAACCATAACCCTTCCCTTAGCTTTACCTAGGAACTTGCTTAAATATTCTAATTGTGTTTAAGTGCAGCTTGGGATGATGGGAAGACCCTCCAGGTACACTTTTATTTTATTGCAATTTACCTTATTGCAATTTCTACAATCGCATCACACTTACTTTTCTTGCATGATAAACAACTGTTGCATGAAAACCCACACCTTTAGGATAGTCCCTAAAACTGAAACCAAAACTAAGTTAAAAGTCATTGCAAGATAAAATTCACCGCCACAACATTTTAAAATATAAAACAATTCAAAATTTAATCACAAACAAAACACAAAACTACAATTACAACTAAATTAAAATGTCCTGTTGGATGATCGGGAATACCTCAGATGATGTAACCTACGTGTTGCTAACGGGATTTCCCACGGTCTAAATGAAAGTGTGGAACTCATTCAGTTGAGTTTAGCAAATTCATCTGGACTAAGTGAATCCGATAAAAATAACGATGCCGGAAGGATGGAACCGTGGGATCTTAACCGGTGTTGTTATAATCAACTTTAAGATTTGTTTTAATTAAAACATAAAAACACTTGGAAATTAAGATTTTCTCTAAACCAAAACACTTTTCTCATCTCCTGATTTATGACTTCTATAACTAAACCTCTGCAACAACAAGGAGCTCGGAGCATGGTGGGCAGCACGGCCATCGTCATCAGCGAAACCTGAGTCTACTTCAGCTAAACATTCCTAGAATTAAACAACAAAGCCATAGGATTTCGAGGTAGTTTGCCTAGTGTAACATAAATCCTCAACCTTTTGTTAGGCATTTGCATTGAAAATTAAGCTCTGACCGGACTTAGGATTCCGAGGTAGTCGTTCGGTACGACATAAACCCTCATAACTTCAAGGCTACTTGTATGATTTTACCATACAAATATAAGTCCTAATTAATTAAAATTGGCAAGTTCAAAACATTAAATAAACATTAGGACTTTCCTAAATTCGAGCCGAACAATAGGATAGTCGGGAAATTACCGAAGTTCGCTTTGAATCCGTAATTTCTCCTACCTTTCTTCCTTTGAAATCCCAAAATAAAAATCTTCCAAATTTGATCCATTCCCTATCGAAATTCCAAAATTCAATCCCTTGAAAACTTACACTTTGAAATTCTTGAGAGCAGAACTACTGATTATTATCGAGAGTTTTCTTAGGTGATTCCCGTCACTTAAGAAGTAATTAACTATAGGGGCTTGCCCTTATAGGGAATTTTAAAAGAACCTGAGTAATATAAACCCTGTTTAATGCTTTCATATTAAGCAGGGGAATTTGTCGGCTTATAAAATTGGTTCGCACACCAAACGGATGTCACAAATCTTCTAGTTTATTTAATCGAGCCCCACCATCAAGCAGTGTGTCTACTCTTAGGATAGATACACGGTTTGTGGTGCGGTGTTCGTTTAAATTTGAATATATACTTCATTGTGTTTAAGTGCAGCTTGGATAGATCCACGGTTTGTGGTGCGGTGTTCGTTTATATAAACTATTTGGGATGTGAGATCGGTTTGATTTCATATATTAAAATCTTCAAATTTAAAATTATTTTCAAAAATCAAATACTACTTTTCAAATTATTTATTTAAATTAAAAATTCGCCGACAATTTGTGTTAGGCGACCCCTCTTTTTAAAATACAACACACTTAACCTAAAATATGCCGACAAATTTCTGGCGACTCCGCTGGGGAGTATTCCTCTCTCCATTTTAATCAGATAATTCTGCCTTCAAAAATCGGTAGTGTATCCATGTCCCTTGTGGATTAAACTACCCTTCTTTCCGTTGGAATACTATGTTCATTTTTACCTTGAATAAGTATAGCCAACATTCTCTCGGATTTTGGAGCCACTGTTTATACACCCCTAAACAGAGAGGTTCCGAGATCCTTTTACCTCATTTCTGAGGTGGGGTGGACCCCCAATAGGTGTTAGTTTAGGAGTAATCCTTCGAGTCGAGAAGTCTTGCATAAGACTTTCTTTTCCTTTCCAACTCTGAATCGGGTTCATTACCTTCTCTACACCTTTGAACATTCCATTCTAAATAAACAAACCCTCTAATGAATGACTCTTTTAACAAATAACTCCTTCTCATAAATACATGAACAAGAATGTGTTCAGACTCTTTTCGATTCCTTTCTCTTCGTCCTGATGAGAAGAAGCATAACTTGGGACTGACAATTAGGATCTACCCTGCAGAAATGGAAGCCCCAAAGCTGATTTTCTCCTTCACCAATGGACTGGACTTCGCTGTTTACAAGGATGAGTTGCCCGACAATGGGATCATCCGGTTTGGACAAGGATTCAAGAACACAAATGTCAAGATCACCGACGTTTCCCTTTTCGCATTGACAAACAAAGTATCTGAAGCTGAGAAGCCGTTGATCGAGTTCAACCTTAGGTCAACCCAAGAGTTTCCTCCCCTGCAAAAGATCCCGACTGAGAGGAGTACCGCTCGTCCGCGAAGGATCAGTTCTTGCTACCCCCACCTGGTCTAGTTGTCTCCGCACCTACCCCGCTCACGCCGGACTAAAGGGGAAGGAAATTCAGAACTGTGATGAACTTGTTACCGTGGAGGGTACAGATCTTCTTGTAAGACCTTCCGTTTTTGAAATCGGGTCCAGCTCGAGAATTCCATCACTGACACGGACTCAGAGGAGGAACATAAATAGAAGGATTGCTAGAGAAGCCAGGGCTGCTGAAGTTGCTTTCCTGGAGGAAATCCCAGAACTGCCCGAGTATACACCACTACCTGAATACATACCATTGCCTGAAGATACACCCTTTTTGGAAGGAAGTAGATTCCACCCCCTTTCCGCCGCATAGTGACGAGGAAAATGTCCGTAGGATTGTTTCTACATTACCTCGACCAGCATACTACAACGACAGCAGGAAGAAAAGGGCTAGGATCACGCCATTTGCCCGACTACAAACTGTGATCGAGAAGCTAGCAAAGAAAGAGAAATGCCCATATCGGAGATTCTAAGAAGGATAGGGCGGGTGCCGGTCAAATCCCGTCTTGGGCCATGAGTAGAACCCGCCATCGTTACAGAAAAGCCAAATAAAAGGATGAAGGCTAGTCCGCCTGTCGTTGTTTCAGGGTTACAGATTAGGGAGGATACCACCTTCCAACATTTGGCCGACGGACCATCCGGTCCTAGACCTTCTGCCGCTAGAAGGATGGTATGGCGTCCCACTACTTGGACGATTAAGATTGAAACAACGACTCGAAAAGGAAAGTCTCGTCGAGAGACTTGAATCCGAAGAAAGTGCCACCGCGAAGAAAGGGACTCGTGAGAAGGAACCCGGCGGCTATCGCACGACAACTGCGAGGATGCACAGAAAAGACCGCTAGAGGACGCTATGGAAAAGTTGAGGACTGATATTCGACGACTAGCAAAAGAAAGAGGAGAGAAATTTGGAGACGAGATTGATTCATCGGAATTCATGTACGATGAGTATGCAGAAATCAACATGGTCGAAACACGAGCTTCGTCAGCTTCACAAGGTGCTCCTGCAGCCGCAGAAAGAGAGGAGCCGGAAGTGATGAGAAGACAGCTTCAAGAGAAAGACGATACGATCGCCCAAATGGAGAAAAGAATGGAAGAGATGGCTTTAGCCCTAGCCACTCTCCAGAGTCAAGTGCAACCCCAAAGAGAGACGCCCCCAGAGGTCATTCACATTGTGGACGGAGGAAAGGAGATTACATCCGTCAACGGGGATGATCGACTAAAGAAAGATACAACACAAAGTATGATTCCGGAAAAAATATCAAGAGCTTGGTGGAACAGCAGGTGCGAGAAGCCTTAGCACAATCAAAGAGCGAGACATCCATTCGGACGGGTAGACCTTACCCGGAAGAATTCGACGTTGTCCAATACCCAAAAGGCTTCGTACCACCTCTGTTCAAGACCTTTGATGGAACCGGGAACCCCCGACAACATGTTGCACACTTTCGTGCCAGTTGTTGCAATGTCGGCGAGAGCGATGCATTACTCTTCCGACAGTTCGTCAGCAGCCTGTCAGCGATCGCCTTTGATTGGTATGCAGAATTACTAAATGGTTCGGTGAAGACATTCTCAGAACTAGAAAACCTATTCATCAAACGATTTGCCAGAGCTCAACACCACATCACTATAGGTGATTTAGTGGTAGAGAAGCAGAAGCCGAACGAAACTTTGGTGGATTACATACTTCGATGGAGAAATCTAAGTATGAAGTGTGAACCACAATTATAAGAACAGCATGCAGTTGGCATCTTGCTTAAGAGCATTCACGGCCCGATAGCACTTCTCCTCAAGGGATTTACCATTAAGACTTTCTAGAAGTTGTTAAGCAAGGCCGGAAGCCTGCAAGAGGAGGCGAAGCAATTAAGTTTTGCCGACAAGACAGACAAGCAAAAGCCTGTGAAGACTTTTGAAAAGAAATCCGGGATCATTGCATCAGTCAACAAAGGCAAGCAACCGATACAAATATTGTCTGAACAGCCACAACAACCTCAACAGAATTATCAACAACCCCGACCTAGCTATCAGTCATCTCCACAGTATGAACAACCGCCTTGTCCGCAACGTACATTAAGGGAGCTTCTGAGCAGGGAATATCCATTCAAGATTGAGGCAGTGCCAAAAATGTTCCGTAGTCTGATGAAGACTCTAGATTTCCAGCTGCCAGAGCCTAAGAGACCAGAAGAAGTCAACAAGAAAGGAGATCCCAACTTTTGCCCTTATCACCGGATGCTTGGACACAAGATAGAAGATTGCATTACCTTCAACAGTTGGCTCAACGACAACCTTCGGAAAGGGAATATAACAATCCCGAAGGAGTACATGAAGGAACCCCGAGAAGGAGGTTCCGTCAATGTTGTCTCGATCGATCTCATCGTTCCGATAGATCCCTATACAACAGACGATGGATGGACTACCGCTTAGACAAGGTCTTCAAAAAAGATTTTAGACAGCATCCAAACCGCTTCGGTGCGAGCTTCAATTCAAAGTTCGAAACCTGTCAAGTCGGCACTATCACTTGCGATAGAAGAACCACCGCAACAGAGACGATCGAAGAGAAGAAGAAAATCGATGAAGAAGAGAGGACCGAGGCTCCTAAGGCTAGACTAGGGGTCGCTTATCCTAGGATAGTTGTTTCGGTTTCGGGGAAAAAATCCCTCGAACCTCCGACTCGTATGATTATCTGCTCACTTCGGTGGGATCTTATAATGATAAGGGTGATGGCGTTGGCTACATTTTGACTGTTTCTAACGATTACGTAACTAGCGACAATCCGGACATCGATTTCGATACCAATGACAATTCTCAAATCATACACAATCTCGACGATCGCAATGACGAAGAAGACATCCATCAAGGAGGCTATGAGAGTTCAACGAGCAACGAATCTATCTGCGAGTTTCGAGGAGCTCCAGTCACAATAGAATTAGAGCCTTCAGACTCTGAAGCTAATCCGGAAGAACCTGTTATTCCGATTTGGGAAGAAACACCAGCAAGCTCAACACTAGATTTAGAAGAAATTACAGAAGTCAACTTAAGAAGTGGAAGAGTTCTACCTCCGAGAATGGGTCCGAAGGACAAAGGAAAGCAGGTGGTTTTTCAAGAAGAACCAACCCCGACAGAAGAAATACCCATTCGGGAAGAAGCAGAGACACATGAAAATAAAGTGGACTACAACGTGCTAGCCCATCCTAGGAAACTACCGGCCAAACTGAGCATCTACGAAGCTCTCATCTTATCAAAGGAGATGAGAGAAGCTCTGATCAAGGCCTTACTTGATCCAGAAATTTGCTTAGCTCAAATGGCCGGAGATTCCTTAGATGAGGTTTGTTCGTTAAAGGAACAACGAGGTGTCACCTTCACGGACAATGACCTATTACTCGGGACGACGAGACCACAATCGACCGTTGTACATTTCGGTTACTAATCGGGAAGTTTACCCTCTCCGGAGTATTGGTGGATCCAGGAGCATCAATCAATATAATGAGTCTTCGAACACTAAGCATACTTGGAAATTGATGCTCGTGAGCTCGAAGCCGACAAAATGTTATTAAGAGGATTCAACCGTGAAAGGAGAAAGAGCCCTCGGATCAATAACACTACTAATGAAGACCGGTGACTTGGCAAAGACAACCGCAAAATTTCACATAATTGATTCAGAAACGTCGTTCAACGTTCTACTGGGCCAACCATGGATACATGAAAAAAGGATGGTACCATCATCTCTACATCAGTGCATCAAATACTACGATGGAGGGGAACAGTGCAACAAAGGTGACTTACAACCATTCTCCGTACATGAGATTGTAATCCATGAAGACGCAGCTTATTATGCACCACCGAAAAAAACAATCTTCTCCAGAGATACCATGACAAATGAAGCAAAGAAAGTTCGGGACAACGAAGAACTTGAAGTTCTGGTCCAACAGTCACTCACCACTCCCTTACGGCGAGATGGTGAAGGTTTCTCCACAACTCGCATCCGAGGTCGAGGCTGGGGACGAGGTCGTGGTAGAGACGTTAGGACGAGTTGGACAGAGGAAACCAGTCATCAATGTTGATTGGGAAGACAGTTCTGAAGAAGAAAAAGAGATTAAACAAGAAGCAGCGATAATAAGTAAGAAGAAGCCGCAATTCAAGATCTCTCTCGAAGATGAGAAGAATGAAGAATACAAATTGATGTACGAGAAAATTAACCACTATGTACATACTATGACCCTGACCCCGATCCATTCTAATAAGATCGAGGGTATGGTGGTCAAAGAGGTACGTAGCGGCGGTGCAAAGCCAATCAAATTCTACCGTGGTGCTACTTACTCCAAAACTGAAAATAATGTACAATTTGAAGATGTCGCTTCATCAGAATTAATGGAATTACCTTTTGAGTGGTACTCTCCCTGTGTTCAAAATTTAATTCAGCGTGGTTTCTTACCTCGACAATGGACAAAAGCTCAATCACAACATTTTGAAAAATTATGGAATAACTCCGGTCGTCCACCCAATTCAAAGCATGGACTCGGATTCGGCACAGTAGAATCAGTTGACGATACTGAATTTTGCTTGGTTGTCACTTGCGAATCTAATGAAAACTGCATGGAAACCGCAGAAGAATTTGAAGATTCACAAATTGGAGACGCTCCACCAGAATTCGAAGAAGAAATTAAATCTACAATAGATGAGTTAACGGAAGTTAACTTAGGTACTAGCGAAGAGCCTAGACCTACCTTTGTTAGCTCCTTACTCAATAAAGAAGACACCGAAGAAATAATCAAGTTATTAATGGAATTTAAAAACTGTTTTGCTTGGAACTACGATGAAATGCCAGGATTAGCTCCAGAGGTCGCAGATCCATAAGCTAGGGGTGGATCCTACTTCGTCCCAGTCCGGACAAGGTCCCAGAAGAATGCGTATAGAAATCGAACAACAAGTCATAGCTCGAAGTTAAAAAGCTAATAGACGCTAAATTTGTCCGTGAAGAACAATACCCGACTTGGTTAGCCTAATGTGGTGCCGATCGTAAAGAAGAATGGTTAGATCGGAATTTGTGTAGACTTCGGAGATTTAAACAAGGCATGTCCAAAAGATGAATTCCCTCTACCGATCCCGAATTAATGATCGACATTGCTTCAACACATGAAATATTTTCATTCATGGATGGATCTTCGGGATACAACCGGATAAAAATAGCTCCAGAAGATGAAAAGCTTACGAGCATTCGAACGCCGATCGGAGTATATTGCTACACAGATGATGCCATTCGGATCGAAGAACACAAGAGCAACATACCGAGAGCAATGACAAGAATTTTTGATGATCTCATCCACAATCAAGTCGAATGCTACGTGGACGATGTGGTCATCAAAAGCAAAGTAAAAGACAACCACTCGTATGATTCGAGAATTGTTTTCGAACGATTAAGACAATTTAACCTTAAGATGAATCCCTTAAAATGCGCCTTCGGCGTCACCTCCGGAAATTCTTAGGATTCATTGTCCGACATCGTGGAATTGAAATCGACCGGAAAAGATTAAAGCTATCTTAGAAATGCCGCCTCCCAAAACCTTAAAACAACTACGATCCTTTCAAGGGAAGCTAGCATATCTTCGACGCTTTATCTTAAACTTGTCAGGTAGGTGTCAGCCTTTCTCGGCACTAGTTAAAAAGGACGCCAAATTCATTTGGGAAGAGAAATGTCAGAAGGCCTTCGAAGACATTAAACAATATATAATGACACCTCCTGTCTTAGCAGCCCGAGCCTCGGGTAGACCGTCGATACTTTATACCGCGGCTTTAGACGACTCTCTCGGAGCCCTGTTAGCAGAGGTCAATGATGAGGGTAAAGAAAATGCTCTTTACTACTTAAGCCGTCTTTTACTTCCGACGGAAATAAGGTATCCCGCAATTGAAAAGCATTGTTTGGCCCTGATCTTCGCCGCTCAAAAGCTCAGGCATTACATGCTTTCTCATAAGGTCAACTCGATCTCGAAATTTAATCCATTGCAATACTTGATGACTCGTCCGACGCTCTCCGGCGGACTTGCCAGATGGTCGATGATATTATTGCAATTCGATATAACTTTCGTGCCTCTTCGTGCCGTAAAGGGACAAGTCTTAGTAGACTTCCTCGCAGCACACCCTTTGCCGGCAGAATCTCCTCTCAATGACGATTTGCCAGATGAACAAATAATGAATCTAGAAGACCCTGATGATTGACGTTGGGAATTATATTTCGACGGAGCATCTTTAGCACACAAAGACGAAGAATCGCAAGTGATAGTGCCCGGTAAGGCAGGAATCAGATTAATCTTTATAACACCGGAGCGGGGGATGTTAAGATACTTCTACCACTTAACAGAGCCGTGTACAAACAACGAAGCAGAATATGAAGCCCTCATAACAGGACTGGAATTAACTATTCAAATGAGGATAACATACATCAACATCTACGGGGATTCGCAGTTAATCATTCAACAGATCGCGGACAAGATACGAATTTTAAAGCCAAGACTCAAGCAATACTTCCAAGTATGCCATATAGCCGTTGGAACAAATTTCGAATGTGACAATCTACAAAATTCCCGTAAAAGAAAATGCTTTAGCGGATGCGTTAGCTCGCCTCGCGAAGAGTTTGCTCGTTTGCAAGATGAGTCGATGGAAGTGTCGGTTCACGGACGTCGAGTCCCGTCACGACTTGACATAGACACAATACACAAATCGAAAAAGAAGAATCGATTGCGAGCAGTGACAAAAAACACGGAGGATCGGCGACGACCATTAATAAACTACCCGCAAACAGGAAAGCTACCGGACGATAGGTCGCTAGTCCATCGGATCAAGAAAAGAACTCGTCCTACGCATTAATAAACAACACATTATACGGAAGGTCTTTCGATCAAATGTGGCTAAGGTGCCTAAGCGGGTCCGAGGCCCGTGAAATTGTTAAAGAGGTGCATTCGGGACTCGTGGCGCTCACCGGTCGGGTCCGAAGATGAAAATGAAAATTAAAAGACTAGGGTACTACCGGCCCTCGATGATGACCGACCGCATGAAAATCGCCAAGAGCCGTCACCAATGCCAAGTGCACGGAGTGGTTCTACACCAACCTCCAAATGTGTTACATCCGACAATTGCGTCGTGGCCATTTGAATGTTGGGGCACGGATATAGTGGGTCCAATAGAACCACCATCTTCAAAAGGACATCGCTTCATTCTTGCGGCTACAGATTACTTTTTCAAGTGGGCAGAGGCAGTTCCACTTAGAGAAGTGAAAGCACACCACGTGCTACAGTTTTTCAAGAACCAAGTCGTCTACCGTTTCGGAGTGCCGAGCAGGATCATCTCAGATAATGGATCGACATTCGAAGCACACAAATCAACAATTTTGTCGGGAGACACGGAATCGACCGACGATATTCAACAATTTACTATCCAAGAGCAAACGGCACTGGTCGAGGCTTTTAATAAAACTCTTGTTCAAATCTTAAAGAAAACTTTGGACGATAATAAGAGAAATTGGCACGAGAAGTTATTATAAGCCTTATGGGCCTACCGGACAACCTTCAGAACTCCTACTCATGCTACACCTTACGCTCTGGTGTATGGGTCCGAGGTAGTGTTACCTTTAGAGGTCCAGCTTCCTTCACTCAGAATTGCAGTTGCAAACAAAATGACTATAGAAGAGAATGCCAAATTACGACTAGAAGAATTAGAAAGCCTGGAAGGGAAAAGACTTGCAGCGCAGCAGAATTTAGAACTATACCAAGCTAAGATGGTTCAAGCCCATGACAAATTGGTCCGCCCGAGAACCTTCAAAGTTGGTGACTTAGTTCTCGTTCTCAAAAGACCTATTCTTGCACACCGCAAGATAGGAGGAAAATTTGAACCCACTTGGGAAGGACCGTTCGTGGTTGAAGCAGTATACTCAGGAGGTTGCTACCAGCTAGTGAATTGCCAAGGAGAACGACATATGCTTCCGATCAATGGATGATACTTGAAAAAGTATTACGCTACCTGATGTTTCGAAGGAATGAATTCTTTATCCTTAGAAGCACGGGCGAAGTAGTTACTTATGACTGGGTTCGAACCCAAAAATAATAAAATGTGCTAAAACAAATAAAATCATGACAATAAAGTTTTCCTTGTTTTCTTTTCCAAATCAAAATCTCTTTCCTGATCTTATCCCACTTCATTCCTGTTAAATTTTAAAAAAATGTCTTTAATAAACATTTTCTTAATGTTCTTGTTCTTAGTACAGCCCCTGATCCTTTTCCTTGTCTTTTCGCAGGGAAATGTCGAACGGGCGGTTGGTCCTGAACTTTAGAAATGGCGTAAGCCTTGCACTCGATGAAAAGAGGGTGAAAGATGGAGCGATAATCGAGATTGACTCGGACTTCGCACCAGCGGTCCTACAGTACGAGGAAAGTGACTGGATCCTAGTTGACCGAGAGGAACTGCCCGGGCAGACAGTGATGAAAGTGGGTGGCCCAAGCCACCAATCCAACATCAAGAAAAGAAAAACAGACACTGAAGAAGACAAAAAAATCAAATCTGTAGTCGCTACAGCAGAGGGCAGGCTTGTCAGCGCCGCGCCTACAGAGATTCAGGAAGTTCGAAGAGCTACTCTCACAGCAACGCAACGAAGAAATAAGAATCGCCGTATCCGTAAGATGTTAACCAAACTAGCGACGGACCGGCGCGACGAGGCGGTTGCTACTGCCAGTACATACACTTCGAGGACGCCGACTCACCGGATGCGGAAGAAAGGAGGCCGGCTCCTAGGATAACGAAGGGACCGGGGAAATCTCACGGAGATCAGAAGAAAGAAGGCTACCACGCCACCAGATAGAACCACCAGTAATGCATAACCTTGTTGCGGAAGCAACCCCGGAGGATGTCCCGACGGACATCATCCCCGAGGAGCCGAGGTATGCAGGAGAACGTGAAGGGATTGAGCCGTATATCCCACAATATGTCACCAGGCCCCGCCATTTGCAAATTATTCCAGAATACGAGCTGGAAAGAATGCAGAATGTCGAAAAGAAAACTTTTGAATACTTCGAGAGAATCAGAGGCAGAAGGATCAATATACTAGAAGGCCTCGAGCTACATACAGACGTATTCTCAGAATATGAACAACAACAAATCATGGATTGCATCCGGGATTTGAAAAGAATGGGTCGAGCAGTGCTGCCTAAGAGAAAACACCTACTCAGAACCCCGGAGATGGATGCCAGGGAAAGGTAGAATTACAATACAATGTGGATGCTGCTATAATTTCGCAGAAGACAGGAAGGGAAACCCACCAGGGATACTCCGTCATGGCCAAGTGGATCCAATGCCATTAGTCATCAAGAGAATGGTAAAGAGGTTGATAACATGGAGGGTACTGCCAGCGGATTGCATACCCAACAAGCTGCATTATTAACATCTACAAGCGGGGTGATCGCATACCCCCGCACATAGATCACCACGACTTTATCGGACCTTTACGCACAGCTCTCTTTCCCGAACGAGTGTAACATCATGTTCGGATCCGACCTCCGGATAGCGAGGCCCGGGTGAGTTCCGAGGGCCGGTGAAGATACCATTACCGGTGGGTTCCGTCATGATACCGAAGGGCAACGGAGCGGATGTCGCTAAACATTGCATACCGGGAGTACCGATGAAGCGAATCTCGGTTACTTTCGGAAGGATGGAAGACGAGAAGATACCTTACCACTTCCAGCCCGGACCGGAGCTAGAGAATCTCCTGCCTTACGAGCTGTGAGTTACATGGAAAATATCACACCTCCAACGTACATCCAGCCGGCATCCTTGCCAAGGATGGCTTGGAAGGTGATGTTATTGACCATGTACCTCACTATTCAGACATTGATTTTTGACAGATACTTTTTTGGATGGATCGACATAGATCATACATAGTCCGTTTTGAGTCTACATGGATTGTATGAGATGTATTCCAGATCGAGTTGTATGATGTATCTTCGACATGATTGGAATGAAAGTGACCATGTCACATTTTTGGCCTTCACCTCTTTTGTGCAAATTGACTGGGAAACGCCATTAAAGTTAAATGAACTTCGAATAAAGAACAGAAAAGAAAAAAAAAAGAGAATAAACGAAAACTTTCCTTAAAAATCTAAATAAAAAAATGATGAACACCAAATTCACATGGACATTAAATAAATAAAATAAATTTGAATCATTAAAAGACAAACAAAATGAACATAAATTTCAAATCAAATCTAAATCAGATTTCAAATTCAATCTTTCCAAATTTCAAATCAAATCTCAATCGAAAATTCAAATTCAATCTTCTAAATCTGAAATCCAATCCGTTCTACCCTCTCCCTTGTCTGGGATGGAAGCGGTTGATTCCATTGACGCGGATCGAATCTGATGGCGAGGGAATATATCCAATCCAAGCCAGTGACTTCCGATCAACTCTTTTGAACGGGATATGTGACATCTACATATTACCTCCTAATCAATTTCCTTCCATGAAAGTCTTTTACAACTTTCATGAAATTCTCGAAGCACCAAAATTCCACACTTTTCAAATCAACACTATAAATCTTTGCAAAGTCAATTACTATTCAAATTTAAATTCTTGGGGTTGAGGATTTTACATCCAAAACTGCATTGCTTTAGGATCCTTTCCCTATCGCAATGAAATACATCAAATTTAAATTCTTGGAGTTGAGGATTTTACATCCGAGACTGCATTGCTTTAGGATTCTTTCCCTATCGCAATGAAATACATCAAATTCAAATTCTTGGAGTTGAGGATTTTACATCCGAGACTGCATTGCTTTAGGATTCTTTCCCCATCGCAATGAAATACATCAAATTCAAACTTTTGGGTTGAGGATTTTACATCCGAGACTGCATTTCTTTAGGATTCTTTCCCTATCGCAATGAAATACATCAAATTCAAATTCTTGGGGTTGAGGATTTTACATCCGAGACTGCATTGCTTTAGGATTCTTTCCTTATCACAATGAAATACATCAAAAATAAAACTTTTGGAGTTGAGGATTTTACATCCGAAACTGCATTGCTTTAGGATTCTTTCCCTATCGCAATGAAATACATCAAAATCAAATTCTTGGGGTCGAGGATTTTACATCCAAGACTGCATTGTTTTAGGATCCTTTCCCTATCGCAATGAAATACATCAAATTCAAACTTTTTGGGTTGAGGATTTTACATCCGAGACTGCATTGCTTTAGGATTCTTTCCCTATCTCAATGAAATACATCAACATCAAATCAAATTCTTGGGGTTGAGGATTTTACATCCGAGACTGCATTTCTTTAGGATTCTTTCCCTATTGCAATGAAATACATCAAAATCAAATTCTTGGGGTTGAGGATTTTACATCCGAGACTGCATTACTTTAATTCTCCATGCATATAGGAAATCCACCATGGCATGTGACCATAGGGCTTTTGAAGCCTCTGAATTTGGGAACATTCCCTGAATTTTCCAAAGTCAGAGGCCATCCCTATGAGAAGTTATTGATTTTCAAATTCATGTTACTGTTTTGAGTATTTTAAATCCAATAATTAACATGTTGTGAAATAAATTCTAGAAAAATTTGGTGATGTCTCTTATGACCAGAGGACCCTAGGAAAAATAGATTTTGAGTTAACTCATTTAAAAAAACCCTAATTGGCTTAAACACCCAAAATAGATCCCTAATTAATTAGAGCTAACCATACATAAAATTGACTTGAAATCAATTCTCCACTGACCTTTAGGATCAGAGGAACCCACCATAAAAATTTGAAGTCAATTGGGCTTGGTTAGCCCTACTAAATGGGTTGATTAAGCCATTTAGTCAATTTGAACTTTAAAAATTCATAACTTTCAAAATACTTTTTAAAAATTCACCAAATTGGTTTTGGAGCCTCTCTCGATATCAGGGGAATTTAAGAAAATTAAATTTTCAATTTTCTAAAAAAGTTGATTTTTGGTATTATTTTAATATTTTAATAATTAAAAAATAATAAAAATCATAAAAATAATAAAATTCACCAAAATGTCACATTTTAAATTTTAATCACTTAGGAACAAATCATATATTTTTCTTAGGTCTATTTAATGAGATATTAAATTTTAAAGCCCTAGGGTAATTTTAAAATTTAAAAAAATGTATTTTCAAGCATTTTCACTAAAATAATTATAATAAATCAAAGAAAAATCAGAAAATTGCAAAAATTGATTCTCTCATTTCCTTGATATCGGAGAGATTTTTGAAAAATATAAATTTCATTTTTCAACCTTTATTTTATTTTTAAATTAATTAATACTCCAAAACTTAAAATAATTATAATAAAAATAATATATTTCAAAAAATCACCAAAATTGGTCCAAGTGGTCCTCTGGTCATTAGGAATGTTCCATAATTTTCTTAAGGACAGAAACTTTCCCTTGGTCATATTATTAAATTTTCCTTGGAAATTCCTATTTTCCACCAAAAATAATTACATAAATAAATTAAATACAGTAAAAATCACATTGTCTCCTCTCATGTCTTTATTGACATATGAGTGAAGTCACATAAAAATTTCAAGTTCATTTAAGCTCAATTTAGTGAGTTATGAAATTATTAAGCTTGAAGGGCAAAATGGTAATTAAAATTTTAACCCTTAATTAAAACTTTAGGTATAATAAAATTAACAAGTAAAATATTTGATCTTAATCTGATTTGGATGATTGAAATTCAAGTAATTAAAGGGTAGAAACCTACTAAACAATTTGAAGATAATTAAAATAAACCTTAATTAAGTAGTTGATTAAATTTGGAAGAATAATAAAATTGGAATTATTAAAATAGGGATATTATTAGAAAGAGATTTATTCTTTAATTTAAAAATCCCTAAATTAATCATCTCATTAATATTTAATTCTTAATTAAAATGATAATTCAAATTTAAGTTTTAAAATGTTAAAGGACTTAATCATTAAATTAAATTTAAAAAAAAGAGTTAAATTATTAAACTTTTTTTAAATTTTCAGTTAAATTAAAATTAAAATTAAAATTAAATTAAATATTAAATTAAATTAAATCAAACAAATAAAATAAATTAAATTAAATAAATAAATTAAATTAAATTAAATTAAATAAATTAAATTAAATTAAATTAAACAAATAAATTAAATTAAATTAAATTAAATTAAATTAAAATTAAATGAAATTAAATTAAATTGAAGGAAATTAAATTAAATTAAATTAAATCAAGCTAAATTAAATTAAATTAATTTATATCAAATCAAACTAAATTGAATTAAATTAAATTAAATAATAGAATCAAGTTAAAATTAAAATCAAGTTAAATTGAATTAAAATTGAAACTAAACTAAATTAAATTAAATTAAAGTTAAATTAAATTGAATTAAATAACATTACCTAAGACATAAAGAAATTAAATATAAAGCAACTTGAACACTATTCCAAATTTAAACCCTTTAACTGAAGTTAAACTAAATCACAAATCATTGGAACACCAATTTGCCCTCGAAAACTTTATTATCATAACTCCTTAATAGAACATTAAATGAAATGTTACTCCACTTATAGGATATTCAAATGTCCTAGTTCACTGAGTAAGATAACAACAAAAATTGAATTCCTGGACGATTAATTCATTTGTATAATTAAATTCATTTGGACTTAAAACAATTCTAGCAATATTGAAAAGATGTTTAAGATTCTTCTTAAGCACTTCCTCAATATGATAGGATGTTTATAAGAACAACTAAATTTAATTGTTCTTTGATGAAGAAAATCGTCCTCAACCTAAAACACAAGGACCTAGACGTCATAGGAAATGACTAGCTATAGGATTAGGAATTTGGTAGAAAACCATAACCTTTCCCTTAGCTTTACCTAGGAACTTGCTTAAATATTCTAATTGTGTTTAAGTGCAGCTTGGGATGATGGGAAGACCCTCCAGGTACACTTTTATTTTATTGCAATTTACCTTATTGCAATTTCTACAATCGCATCGCACTTACTTTTCTTGCATGATAAACAACAGTTGCATGAAAACCCACACCTTTAGGATAGTCCCTAAAACTGAAACCAAAACTAAGTTAAAATTCATTGCAAGATAAAATTCACCGCCACAACATTTCAAAATATAAAACAATTCAAAATTTTATCACAAACAGAACACAAAACTACAATTACAACTAAATTAAAACGTCCTCGTTGGATGATCGGGAATACCTCGGATGATGTAACCTACGTGTTGCTAACGGGATTTCCCACGGTCTAAATGAAAGTGTGGAACTCATTCAGTTGAGTTTAGCAAATTCATCTGGACTAAGTGAATCCGATAGAAATAATGATGCCGAAAGGATGGAACCGTGGGATCTTAACCGGTGTTGTTATAATCAACTTTAAGATTTGTTTTAATTAAAACATAAAAACACTTGGAAATTAAGATTTTCTCTAAACCAAAACACTTTTCTCATCTCCTGATTTATGACTTCTATAACTAAACCTCTGCAACAACAAGGAGCTCGGAGCATGGTGGGCAGCACGGCCATCGTCATCAGCAAAACCTGAGTCTACTTCAGCTAAACATTCCTAGAATTAAACAACAAAGCCATAGGATTTCGAGGTAGTTTGCCTAGTGTAACATAAATCCTCAACCTTTTGTTAGGCATTTGCATTGCAAATTAAGCCCTGACCGGACTTAGGATTCTGAGGTAGTCGTTCGGTACGACATAAACCCTCATAACTTCGAAGTGCTACTTGTATGATTTTACCATACAAATATAAGTCCTAATTAATTAAAATTGGCAAGATCAAAACATTAAATAAACATTAGGACTTTCCTAAATTCGAGCCGAACAATAGGATAGTCGGGAAATTACCGAAGTTCGCTTCGAATCCGTAATTTCTCCTACCTTTCTTCCTTTGAAATCCCAAAATAAAAATCTTCCAAATTTGATCCATTCCCTATCGAAATTCCAAAATTCAATCCTCGAAAACTTACACTTTGAAATTCTTGAGAGCGTAACTACTGATTATTATTGAGAGTTTTCTTAGGTGATTCCCGTCACTTAAGATGTAATTAACTATAGGGGCTTGCCCTTATAGGGAATTTTAAAAGAACCTGGGTAATATAAACCCCGTTTAATGCTTTCATATTAAGCGAGGGAATTTGTTGGCTTATAAAATTGGTTCGCGGACCAAACGGATGTCACAAATCTTCTAGTTTATTTAATCGAGCCCCACCATCAAGCAAGTGTGTCTACTCTTAGGATAGATACACGGTTTGTGGTGCGGTGTTCGTTTATATAAACTATTTGGGATGTGAGATCGGTTTGATTTCATATCTTAAAATCTTCAAATTTAAAATTATTTTCAAAAATCAAATACTACTTTTCAAATTATTTATTTAAATTAAAAATTAGCCGACAATTTCTGTTAGGCGACCCCTCTTTTTAAAATACAACACACTTAACCTAAAATATGCCGATAAAGACTCACACACAACACAAAATAACACACACTTATAACACTTAACACCCAATAACACACTTAGAACACACAATAACACACTTAGAACACCCTTTGATGCTGAATTTTGGCCTCTATATATAGAGGTGAGCAAAGGATCAAGAGGTGTGTAAGCATCCCTTCAAAAAGTGTCCAGGTTCAATGTATCTGCGCCATTTGAACTAGCTCGCCGTCGGCGACGAACTACCTCGCTGTCGGCGAGGCTTCTAGAAGGTCTTCGAACCGCGCTATCTCGCTGTCAGCGGGCTCGGGCTCGCTGTCAGCGAGATAGTTATAAATCCTTCAGAATTTTCTTCCTCGTACCCTCGCCGTTGGCGGGCTCGATCTCGCTGTCCGCGACTCAACACAAATTGCATTATTTTCTTCCTTTTCGCTCCAAATCTGCTCCTTTTTATGATTTTTGCTTTTATCACCTAAATTCTACATTCCAGCAACAAAATAAAGAAAATACCTTTCTTTAAAGTGCAATTTCATCAAAAATAGGTATGAATTTCTTAATAAAATTTTCAGTGATCAAAATCCCTCAAACTTACTTATTACTTGTCCTCAAGTAATTTTAGTACTACATAAAAATAATGAGTTTTATAATAAGATTTTTCAATTTAAATAACTATGAATTAGATTAATTAATATCATAATAAAGTTAAATAAAAATAATTCATGTAATTTAATTAATCTTATAGAAATAAATTATTTA
This sequence comes from Papilionanthe hookeriana x Papilionanthe teres, assembly GCA_022702705.1. Lineage (NCBI taxonomy): Eukaryota > Viridiplantae > Streptophyta > Magnoliopsida > Asparagales > Orchidaceae > Papilionanthe > Papilionanthe hookeriana x Papilionanthe teres. Next base: position 59,643,398 of record CM040430.1, on the reverse strand, counting down.
GTTATCGAGTCTAAGATTTCTAGCTTACTATTTATTTCAGGAAAGACTATATTTAAAAGAATAACTACTTAAGATATTCATATGATAAGAAATTTAAGAAAACACTATTAGGTAAAATTCTAATCCATAAACATAAGTTTGGAAATATCTAAGTTTTTCCCTTTAGGTTAATTCAAATGAAGCCAATTTTTGATAAGGCATCTCCTCAAGCTTCTCCTCATTTTTCTTTTTCTTTTTCTTTTTTTTTAATGAGGATTACTATATCTGGAGAGCCTGTTAATAATTTTGAACTTCATTTTCATCTTCCTAAATTTGAAACTTAGAAATATTTCTTAGCTTATATATACTTCATAGTTTTTACTTCATTGATTTTCAATCTTTTCTTTTTCACTTGAATACTTAAGAACTTTAATTTTAGAATATAGTTTTCCTTACTAAAAATAGTTTACTATATTCTTATTCCCTTTAACCAAATATTTTATTCTATTTAATCAATTAAAGCACTAGAAATATTTCATTTAACCTTTTATAATAATTAAATAAAATAATTCATATTAAATTAAATTGAAAAATTTGCTATAAAAATCATTTTATAATAATTTGAAAATAGGAATTGAGAACAAGTTAATAACTAAATTTGTATTTTACTCCCCCCCAAACTTAAATTTTTATATCTACTCTAGATAATGAAAAAGAAGGAAAGTAAATAAATCATACCTTTGAAGTTTAGGTATTTCTTTTTTTCTTTGAAATTTTTGCAGGCTTTTTCATTTTTCATTGAACCTGTACTGTTAGTATTCTCCATATATATATATATATATAACAATTTAAAGAAAATGCAGGGATAAAATCTGAGATAAGTATTAAATACAACAATTAAAATTAACTCTACACTACAAATATGAATTACTAACATATTAAAAACATTGAACTAATAGATTAACAATTTTAAAAACTTAAAACAATACAGAATAAAATAAAAACATACTAAAGAAAACTAACATCCTATTTAACATAAAAACAAATGCAATTAACTAACATAAAAACAAAAACTAAACTACTATAACAATTCAAGCAAATAATCTAACAAACATCCAATGTCTCACAACATAAAGTACTGAATATTGCAAACATATAAAAGTTTCCAAAATAACTTAACATCAAACAAACAAAACAAATAAAGTCCTAATCTTCGACATCAAAGTCCCAAACTATATTATCATCCCCTCCTCGATCCGTAGGTCGAGAAGACCGAGCGAGGAGGATACCGAGTATACCAGGGCATTCGGAAAGATGACATCTAAATCTCCACTCCCGTAGCGACGTTCGGCTTCATGATATGCTATCTCGTACTACGAATGTCTCTTCGGGTACTCACTATCATAATCATGTCTCCTCTCCGGATTATCAATCCTTTGATCAAAATGATCAAATCTTCTCCCCATTGTCTCTCCAACCGCTCAAAACTCCTCCTATGCGGTGGTCGGATCATTCATCAGATCTTGTAGGGTAGGGGTGGTAGGCTCAGGAGGTTCATGGCTAGTAGAGGGTATATCTCTACTTGATTGAGAAAAATAACTCCTTACACCAGATCTCCACCCTTCATGAGATTCATACTTCTTGATATTGGCAGCTGTGAGTGGTTTCATAGGTTCCACCCATTCTTCATCATCTCTAGCCTCAACTCCAGAGAGTTGGCAGAGTGCAAAAATTAATCCAAGGTGTCCAAATCCAGCTCCACTCTCATTTCGAGGAGTGGCTAGGATGTTTTGATAAATAATTCTCCCAATGTTGATGCTTCTATTTTTATGAATACAGAAATTCAGAATTGCTCTATCTCGTGTTACCTCACTGTGGTGATATGTGGGTAACAGAGTATAACAAATAAAGTAATGTCAGGCTTTTGAGACTGCATTTAATTTAGAAAGAGAAAAATTCACTCTTTCCTGCTCGCTTAATTTTCCAAACTCCGGTCCCATCGGTGAGAAAGTTAATGACTTCCTCCAGGTGGTCCTTCCATCGTTCCAAAAGTTTCATACTCGCTAAAGTGCGAGTCATGAACTTCATAGAACGAGTTAATTCTTGCAGCATTGAAATCTACAAAAAATCCTTGTACCTTTACTGGTGCATCTTCAGCGGTAGTCAAATTGGCATAAAATTCTTTAACCACTTCTACAGCTGCTCTATATTGAACGTAACAGAAATTCTCCCAACCTCGTTCCTTAATAATCCGCTCTACTTGTCCTCCCAGATTTTTGAAAACCCGATCCGCAATGCACTTTCTTCCTTGTATGTTTTCAAAATATTTAGCTTGTGCTCGTGCATTGATGAATCGGTTTTCGTCAAATTCTGCTCGACGTTTTTGTCGTGGAGCCATACGATCGATCTGTGAAAATCGTGAAAATTTTCACTAAACTTAAAAATAATACTAAGAAGGCTTCCTACAACATTTATAAGCAATTTTAAATCAAATTCCATGGATTTCCACCGATTATTTCTTCCACATTTTGATTTTTCCCAAAATTTACAATGTGGTGAAAATATATGGTGAAAATAAAAAATTTTTTGCATAGGAGTGAAGCTCTTACCAAGAGAAATTGAAATCCGGTGTTTTTGAGTCCTGAAATCGTCTCCACAAGTAAGATCTAGCAAGCCCTAGAGGAGTTTTTTCTGAAATTAAGAGGTTGGGGGTGATGAATAGTGTTTTTGACCGGTCAAAATATATGTTTTTCGCAACCTCGCTGTCAGCGAGATTTTTCTCACCGTCGGCAAGCTAATATTTTTCGGAACAAAAAACTCTCGGGAAAAATCCGCTGTCGGCGAGAAATTTTGCTCTATTCTTCGCTGTCAGCGAGATCGATCTCGCTGTCGGCGAGATTCCAAAAAATTTAAATTTTTGAAATTCATCACTCATTTTCGTCCTTGATTTGCCTTATATTATATTTCCGATCACATCATTTATTAATTTAATTTGAAGATTAGCTACTTATACACAAACAAATTCACACAACACAACAAATTAACTTTAATGTTGAAATCCATGAGATGTTCAAACTAACATAATTTTAAACTCTATAATCAAACTTCAAACTTCAATCCTTACTACTAATCAGCATCGCAAACCAATCCACGACACACTAAATGCTGATACAAAACTATGACGCATATCTCAACTAAGATTGAGATATTCAAATCATCACTCCACACATAATAAAATCTAAATCAAATCAAATAACATAAATACAAACATACTATGGAAATCTTTACTACTACTCTTCAATGTCAGAATCTTCATCTTCTCTGATATTTTCGATATGACGATGATGCAAAAATAAGTTATAGAAAAGCCTGAAGGGAAACTCCGAAGCAGATTCTTCAGTGATCCAACCCTTCTGTCTCAGAAAATGAAGAAAGCTAGCTTCCAGGTGTCCAGAATGATTAAAGTGTTCCTTCATCCTCCAGTCAATGTGATCAAATAAATCAGATATATTGTCGATTGAATCTCTTACATTCCGCAGTTCTTTCTTCATTCCTTTAATTTTCTTCATAAGTAACTCTGTTTTATCTGAAATAGGCCTTGCTATAGGATTATTCCGTGAAGCTCTATCAGAGATAAATGTAATTTCATCATTATTGTCCAAAGTAGGGAACATATCTGTAGGATCAAGCGGCTTCCAAGGTAACAGAATCTTTTCCCAAGCTTCATAAGAAACCTGGTACTGACTGCATAATGCAAAAATAGTAGATGGGTGTCCTAGTCCGTGAACTGACCCATGCACAATTAAACCCGATGCGGACTTAACAATTATTGATCCAACATCAATAGGCGATCCATTTTGAATACAATAATTCAATATAGCGCATTCCTTCGAAACCTTGTTTACCCTCATAGTAGGTAACAATTTAGATGAGATGAAAAAGTGCCAGTGCTTTGAGACATGATTCAAAAGTGATGCAGAGAAACTAACATACCCGTCTTCACGCATTTCCCAATCTTCCGGTTCATCAGTCAGATATCGAAATATCTCATTCATATTATATCGAGAAGGCACAAAATTTGAATAGTGACATACCGGGGTGTTTTCTATAGAGAATAATTCATTTACTCTTGATGGAGTAAACGTCACCCATCTTCCTCGGACGTAGACATTCCCATTGTTGATATCATGTAAGTTAGAGTAGAACTCTTTCACAACTGGAATAACAACAGCATACGTAGTGTAATAAAATACCTCCCAGTGCCGCTGCGCGATCGTTTCTTCTATCTTCGTAGTGGAATTCTCTAATCCTCGATTGACAAATCCCCGTTCCTTGATAACTCTTTTCTTTACCAAAACCTTGTTGAAGATCCACTGCGCTTCCGCACTCACAAATTTCCTCCGGTCAAACACTCCAGAATTAGAGGAATCTAAGAATTTGGAGGCCATTACGGTGAATTGAATAAATTCTAGTAAAGAAGGCAGATCTAGAATGATTTAAGAATGGATTTTCACTAAGGAATTGGTGTTGAAACCGTCCAAATCGGCATTCAAATTATAAATAACTCATCTTTATAACTTCCTCGCTGTCGGAGAGAAGTTTCTCGCCGTCGGCAACTCAGTTATAAAAACTCAATTTAATTTAGGCGCGAACCTCGCTGTCGGCGAGTATCGACCTCACCGTCGGCGAGATTCCAAAATAATGTCCAATTTCGCTCTAAATCGAATAATTTCTTTTCTCATCATAAATGTTCGAATATGTGATGATTCTTAATAATAATTGAGTAGTAAAGTTTCAATAATATAGACTAACTATTAAGATACAAAAAAAAAAGATAACTAATATGGGTTGCCTCCCATAAAACGCTTGGTTTAACGTCGTCAGCCCGACCTAATTTCAATTATTAATCGAAGTCGACTAAGCATTAAAACCTCTTTATAGTTAGGTCTTATACCTTCGAAATATGGTTTTAATCTATGTCCATTAACTTTAAATTTATGTCCAGCTTTTGGATCTTCGATTTCTATAGTTCCGTATGAAAATATTTGAGTTATGGTGAAAGGTCCTAACCATCGAGACTTCGATTTTCCAGGAAATAATTTCAATCTAGTATTATATAGCAAAACTTCCGTCCCGGTTCAAAATTTCTCCGATTAATCTTCCGATCATGCCATAATTTCATCTTTTCTTTATAAATCCGATCATTATCATATGATTCATTTCTTAATTCTTCCAATTCATTTAATTGCAACAATCTTTTCTCACCGACTTCCTTCATATTATAATTAAATTCTTTAATCGCCCAATATGCTTTATGTTCTAATTCAATCTGGTAAGTGACATGTTTTTTCATATATAAGCCTATAAGGAGTCATTCCAATCGGAGTTTTATAAGCGATCCTATAAGCCCATAATGCGATTGTCTAATCTAATAGACCAATCTAACCTATTTGGGTTTACTGATTTTTCTAAAATACGTTTAATCTCACGATTAGATACTTCAGCTAATCCATTAGTCCGTGGATGATAAGCGAGTGGATATCTTATGAGTAATATTGTATTTTTCTACTAGTTTGTGAATGTATTTATTTCTAAAATGAGTTCCCCGTCGGTGAAAATCACTCTCGGCATTCCAAATCTAGTAAAAATATTTTTCATCGAAATTTTGAAACACTCTTAGCATCACACCTAGGTAAAGCTTGTGCCTCGATCCATTTAGAAACATAATCAACGACTTACTAATATATATGAGTTCCCAAACGAAGGAATAAAAGGTCCCATAAAATCTAATCCCCAAACATCAAAAATTTCAACTTCTAATATAAAATTCAGAGGCATTTCATTTTTTCTAGATATATTTCCTACTCTTTGACATTTATCGCAAGTTTTAATATATCTATATACATCTCTAAATAGAGTAGGCCAATAAAATCCAAATTGTAGAATCTTATAAGCAGTTTTATCAGTCCCAAAATGTCCTTAAAAATCAGAATCATGACATTTTTGAATAATTGGTTCGGTTTCTTCATAAGGTACACATCTTCTAATAATTAAATCCTTACATTGCTTATATAAATATGGTTCATCCCAAAAATAGGTTTTCGTATCATGGATAAATTTTTTCTGTTGTTGCAAAGTTAGCATAGGTGGTAAAATATTACTAACTATATAGTTTACTATATCAGCATACCATGGTAATTTCTACTCATTGATATTATATAGTTTTTCATCAGGAAAGCGTGCTATAATTTCATTTTCAATATCGGATAATTCATGATTTTCTAATCTTGATAAATGATCCGCAATTTGATTATCGGTTCCTTTCTTATTAACGATCTCAAAATCGAATTCTTGCATTAATAGCATCCATCTAATTAATCTTGGTTTAGAATCTTTCTTTTGCATTAAATATTTGATAGCGAGAATGATCGGTATGCACGATACATTTTGTTCCAATCGGATAAAGTCTAAATTTATTAAAACCATATACTACCGCTAATAATTCTCTTTCTATAACTTGTATAATTTATTTCAGCATCATTTAGAGTTTTACTAAGCATAGTATATAACTTTAAAAATCTTTTCATATCTTTGCCAAGAACTGCTCCTACGAGCATAATCACTAGCATCACACATAAGCTCGAATGGTTTCTCCAGGTTAGGTGAAACTATTATAGGTGCTTGTAATTAATTTTTCTTTTAAGAGTTCAAAAGCATTCGGGCATTCGATTGTAAATTCAAATTTCTTGTCCTTTTCGAGAAGTTGGCATAGAGGTTTAGTAATTTTTGAAAAATCTTTTATATAGCGTTTGTAGAATCCGAGCATGTCCAAGAAAACTTCTTACCCCTTTTATCGTAGTTGGAGGTGGTAATTTAGCTATAACTTGAATTTTTGCGAGGTCCACTTCCATGCCTTTTATGTCCTAATACAATGCCGCCCGCAACCATAAATTGACATTTCTCCCGATTTAGAACTAAATTTGTTTTCTCACATACTTCTAATACTTTTTCAAGATGAGTTAAGCATGTGTCGAATGATGTTCCAAATACACGTAAATCATCCATAAATACTTCTATTCCATTATCAATTAACTTACTAAATATAGACATCATACATCTCCGGAATGTTGCTTGGTGCATTACATAATCCAAAAGGCATTCTTCGAAAAGCGAAAGTTCCATAAGGACTAGTAAATGTAGTTTTCTCTTGATCCTCGGGAGCAATTTGTATTTGATGATAACCGGTGTATCCATCTAGAAAACAAAAATACTTATGTCCGGCTAATCTATCTAACATCCGGTGCTAGAAATGGTAAAGGGAAGTGATCTTTCCTGTGCCGGTATTTAATTTCCTATAATCAATACATATACGCCAACCAGTAACTTATCTTATAGGAATAAGATCGTTATTTTCATTGGTAGTGACGGTCACTCTTCCCTTCTTAGGAACACAGTGAATTAGGCTTACCCAAGCACTATCAGAAATAGGATATATAATACCATTATCTAACCATTTTAAAATTTTTTTCTTAACTACTTCTTTCATTATCGGGTTTAATCTCCTTTGGGGATTTGCTTTAGGTTTATGTTCATCATCTAAAATAATTCTATGCATATATATTGAAGGACTAATTTCTTTAATATCTGCTAAAGTCCAACCAAAAGTTTTCTTATATTTTTTTAAAGTTTCTAAAAGTTTTTGTTCTTGAGATTCGTTTAATGCAGATGAAATAATAACTGGTAAAGTTGAAGAATTACCTAAATAAGCATATTTCAAATGATCAGGTAATCTTTTTAGCTCAAGTTCAGAAGATTTAATAATTGATGGAACTATATTCTTGTCAGTGTTTTCAGTAATATCCAAAAATTCAAATCTTTCCTAAATATAATCTAGTTCTTCATTATTATCTTTAATTAATTCAGTGTTTTCTTTTTCTAATTTATCTTCATAATATTCCTTAAAATGTTCTTGTTGTAAATGTTAAGTATTTCCATCCGAAAACATTCATCATCTTTTTCTAGCGCAGGATATTTCATTGATTTTGCAATATTAAATGTAACTTTTTGGTCATTTACTCTCATAGTTAATTCTCCTTTCTAAACATCAATCATAGCTTTTCCAGGTAGCTAAAAATGGTCTTCCTAAAATGATAGGAATTTCTTTATCTTCCTCCATATCTAAAACAATAAAATCTACTTGGGAAGATAAATTTATCCACTTTTACTAACACATCTTCAATAACTCCCTTAGGATAGGTAACCGAACGATAAGCTAATTGAAGGGTTACTGAAGTAGGTGTAATTTTTCCTAATCCTAATCTCTTAAAAATCGATAGAGGCATTAGATTGGTGCTTGCTCCTAAGTCACACAAAGCTTTTCCATAAAATTTTTCTCCTATAGCGCGGGGTATAGTGAAACTACCGGGATCTTTCAATTTTTCGGAAGCTTCTTCGAATAATAGCACTACACTCTTCACTAAGTGCGATTGTTTCATTATCGGTGAATTTTCTTTTCTTATTTAGAATATCTTTCATAAATTTTACATAATTTGGCATCCGATCTAAAGCTTCGACAAAAGGTATATTGATTGTTAATTTCTTTAATATTTCAAGGAATTTAGCAAATTGTTTATCTTTTTTATGTTGAGCTAGTCATTGAGGAAATGGTGATGGAGGTTTTTCAACAGAAATTTTCATAGGTATTAAAGGATGTTCTAAGTTTGAATCTTGTTGAAGTGTTTCCTTTTCAATTTCCACTTCCTCTTTTTGGCTTTCAAGTTCTTTTTGAATTTGAGGTTCTAATTCTTTTCCACTCCTTAGTTGTATTGCTTTAATTTGTTCTTTTCCTTGATCTTTAGGATTTATTTCCACATTACTAGGAAAAGTTCCGGGTATTCTATTATTTAGCGCGGTAGTAATATGTCCAAGTTGAGTTTCGATATTTTTAATAGATGTTCCTTGAATTTGTAATTGATTTCCTTGAATTTGTAGTTGATTTCCTTGATTTTGTAGTTGATGACCCATATTCAAAATTAATTCATCCATAGATAATTTCTTTTCTTTGAATTGAGGGTTATTATTATTAAATCCAAGTGGGTAATTAGGTTTATAGTTTGGATTTGCTTGATTAGGTTGATTCATCCATTGTTGATTAGATGTGTTATTCCAATTAAAATTTGGATGAGTTTTCCAACCAGGATTATAATAGTTTGAATAAGGGTTATTAGTTCTATTATTAATAGCATTTAAAGTTTCATAATTAGATTGAGATTCTATGATTTGTCCGAGATGAGTTTTCTTCAAAGTAGGAGAGTAGTTCATTCCAAAATGATCTAATTTCTTAGATATAGCAACAATTTGAGAAGCTAACATAGATATTGCATCGTTTTCATGAATGCTGGCTATCTTTTTCGGATTTACTCTATCAGCAGGCCATTGGAAATTATTTGTTGCCATTTCTTCGATTAGTGCATAAGCTTCATTAAATGGTTTAGACATTAATGAACCTCTAGCAGCAGCATCGATGATTGATCTTAAAGATCCTACTAATCCATTATAAAAGGTTTGAATAATCGACCGATACTGGTAGCGCATGATGTGGGCATTTCCTAAGAAGTTCCTTAAATCTCTCCCAAGCTTCATATATTGATTCTCCATCTAACTGACAAAAAGAAGTTATATCATTTCTAAACTTAGCAGTTTTAGATGGTGGAAAATATTTGGATAGAAAATTTTGTGATAATTCTCCCTAAGTTTTAATAGATCCAGGTGCTAATGATTTCAACCATATTTTAGCCTTATCCCTTAATGAAAAAGGAAAAAGTCTAAGTTTTATAGCATCGTCAGATACTCCTTGATATTTAAAAGTAGCACAAAGTTCTAGAAAACTAGCAAGATGTAAGTTAGGATCTTCAGTAGGTGAACCACTAAATTGATTGTTTTGTACCATTTGGATAATTGCAGGTTTAAGTTCAAATGAATTAGCGACTACATCGGGGTTTTGAATAGTTAAATGAATTTCATCCGATGTAGGGTTAGCATAATCTCTTAATGGTCTTTGTTGGTTCATATTTTGAATTTTAGGAATATTCGCCATTTGTGTTAAATTTATAATTTGTTTCTTTTGTTTTCTAATTCTTTTAATTGTACGCTCTAATTCAGAATCGTAAGGTATTAAATTTTCGTTTCCAAATTTGCGCGTACAATTTTAGAATAGATATTAATTTATTTATAATGATTATTTTAAAATAGTCCGTTACTCTAGTAAATTTTTCTTACTTTCCCGAGCAACGGCGCCAAAACTTGACCCACAATTTTATATTATGATATTTTGAATTTAATTGCAACGACGCCGAAAACTTGACCCCGCTATATTATATGTATAGAATTGTAATTGTTTATGTTGTGGATGCTACGCAAGTATACGTATCGTATCAAGTAATACGGGGCTCACAGTGGAGTCTCGGTTATCGATCCCACGGGGAAAGAGAAAATTAAATAACGACTAATTTTAAAATAATAATAATAATTTTAAAATAGTATACAAACATTTGAAATTCTAAATTTAAGCCCAATAAAGTAAACTAAGTATTTTAATTAGGTAACTTAAGTAGAAAATTAATACGTATTGAAAGTGCGGGAAATTAAACTAATTCGTTAAATAAGTCTTAACTATTCGGAAAAAGTATCTTTCCCCATCTTTAGAAATTTAAGTGATTGATGAATTTAAATAGATAATTTTAAGGTATTGTGACAAATAGGAGCATTCCTATTCTTTACCCTTTGGTCCAGAGTGTAAAGAATATTGACTAATCCTATGTTTGATTATCGAATCTGCGGCTAGGTCGGGAGGATACCGACCGCCACTTCGTAGCTCCCACGTTCCCCTCGCCCGAGGGCTAACATCTACACTTCGGCTCTCAAACAATAGGACCGAATTGAATATTTTAGTACGTCACACTAAAATGCTCAATTCTACGCCCAGTGATATTATTTCCCTATTTATTTGCACCTTCCTTCCAAGGCTTTTGAATTCCCCGAATATCCGATGTAATTTTTACTATAGTTGATATTCAACATATTTTAAAAAATAAAATGGCCAGTTTGAAAGTAAACTAAGTTTTAAGTAAAAATTATCACAATTTATTAATATATATAAAAGTACTTCTATTTTTAGTTCATCAAGTCACTTAATTTCATAAACAGGGAGAAAGACTAATAAACTACTCAGAATGCATGGGAACTAAACTAAGCATGGATTTCATTTAAAGTTAAAAACAATAAATACAAGTACTTATCTCGATTTATCCCCAAGCAGACTCCTTGCAGTTCCTTTGACTCTTCCTTCCAGTACAGTGAAGACTCACTAAAAACTCACTAACTCACTAAAGACTCACACACAACACAAAATAACACACACTTATAACACTTAACACCCAATAACACACTTAAAACACACAATAACACACTTAGAACACACAATAACACACTTAGAACACACAATAACACACTTAGAACACCCTTTGAGGCTGAATTTCGGCCTCTATATATAGAGGTGAGCAAAGGACCAAGAGGTGTGTAAGCATCCCTTCAAAAAGTGTCCATGTTCAATGTATCTGCGCCATTTGAACTAGCTCGCCGTCGGCGACGAACTACCTCGCTGTCGGTGAGGATTCTAGAAGGTCTTCGAACCGCGCTATCTCGCTGTCGGCGGGCTCGGGCTCGCTGTCAGCGAGACAGTTTTAAATCCTTCAGAATTTTCTTCCTCGTACCCTCGCCGTTGGCGGGCTCGATCTCGCCATCGGCGACTTAGCACAAATAGCATTATTTTCTTCTTTTTTGCTCCAAATCCGCTCCATTTTATGTTTTTTTCTTTTATCACCTAAATTCTACATTCCTGCAACAAAATAAAGAAAATACCTTTCTTTAAAGTGCAATTTCATCAAAAATAGGTATGAATTTCTTAATAAAATTTTCAGTGATCAACCTCTAAGATTTGCTAAGAGATATTGTTCTCTCGTGGACATGATTAGGGTGTCTCTACATGTACAAAACAACGTCCTTCAGCCAACATAGACTTAGTACTATCAATGTACTGGGTATCTTCTTGTGTCTGGGTTGCCTGGTTGATCTTCAGCTGCTAGACGTAGGGGGTTCACCAAAAGAAGGCTTCTTTGAGGAGATGTGATTTCTCACAAGTTCTCCTCATGGCAAGAAAGGTTGTTGTTCCTCTCTTTAGATAATATCCTCTTGAGTAGCAACCATCATTTGATCATTAAGTTTTTGAATCTGTTGTAATACAAATTTGCTGGTGCACTCCTTATTTGCAGTGTCTCTGGGTTGAGTTTCTTCTTCTTGAATGTGTGCTCTACTTCTTTTCTGGGTATGTCTATTCTCATCGTACCACCTTTTAGGATATTAAATGTTCTTGAGGGATAAAGCATAAGAAAGAATAAAAGAGAGAAAAGGAGGGCAGTGAAATGCAAGATGAATATTTTTCAAGGGAAAAAGATTCATTTCATTCATAAATTAGTCCCTAAGAGTTATCATAAGAGATCCTTGATAAAGTTACATTTTTACCCCTCTTTAATGGAACATTACAAGTGATTATTTATCCTTATTTAATTAAGGGCATTACATATCAGTCTTTTTCCTTTTTTGATGCCTTTTTCGTAATTATAACTACTATAGTGTATTTCTGTATCTATAATTTATTATGACGCCTTTTAGTACTCATAACTAAAATAAAAACATTTTCACATCAACTGACGTTCACAACTATACAAAAGTCTGTCTTTCGATCGGTTTGTCTTTGAATCGACCGACTTAGCTGACTCGGGTCGAATTTATCCTCATAAGTATCAATCAGGTTTGACATTAAGACTACGAGCATATTTTGAGTGGTAGTTGGATGACTCAGGAGTTGATCAATGTCTATATCTTTGGCCCAGGCGATTATACAATAAATGGGTAAAATTTAATCTGATCAACTTTCTATCGGTCGGTTGATTGATATTTAGCAGGTCGACTTATCAATCCCTTTAAATCTACCAAATCATTTGATTTCACATTTCCCTTCTAGACTGTTTGATCGCCTTGAGATTTGTGATGATAATTTTGCATGCAGATGTGATACACATAAAAAAAGAAGATAATGTTAAACGTTCTAATATCACAATGCATTAACATAAACTTCCCATACAATCAATGCAGAAATATCATAAAAATGGTGGTTAATAATATTATATCAATTTTTTAACTTTTAGAATAAACAAACTCAAGGAGTATATTACCCAATGTTAATAAGATGACTTAGGGTTTCATAAATAAAATCATATACAACAAAAAATAAGCAGCATGAACTTAGATGACCTAAGAAATAATCAAGTAACATAACAGAGGGTTTGAATTATGATAAAAAAATCATAGAATCCAACTTAAAAGGTAAAAGTATGTAGATCTTGGAATCACTCAAGGAATGAAAAGAGGGTGAAGGGAAAGCATCTTCTTCATTGCATTTTCTCTAAAATCAACATAGCTTAAAGCTATACAAAGAAATATTAGAGGCTCTAATGAAGATGGAGAGAAGAAGAGGAAGAGAGTTCTTACGGTCTGTCGGCATATTTTTTAGGTTGTGTTTTATTTTGAAGAGGGGTCGCCTAACAGAAATCTGTTGGCGAATTTTTAATTTAATTAAAATAAATAATTCGGAAAGTAGTATTTGATTTTGAAAATAATTTTAAATTTGAAGGTTTTAAGATATGAGATTAAACCGATCTCACGTCCCAAATAGTTTATATAAACGAGCACCGCACCACAACCCGTGTATCTATCCCTAAGGATAGACACACTGCTTGACGGTGGGGCTCGATTAAATAAACTAGAAGATTTGTGACACCCGTTTGGTCTGCGAACCAATTTTATAAGCCGACAAAATTCCCTTATTTAATATGAAAACATTAAACAGGGTTTATATTACCTGGGTTCTTCGGAATTCCCTATAAGGGCAAGCCCCTATAGTTAATTACATCTTAAGTGACGGGAATCACCTAAGAAAACTCTCGATAATAATCAATAATTCTGCTCTCAAGAATTTCAAAGTTTAAGTTTTCAAGGGATTGAAGTTTTGAATTTCAATAGGGAATGGATCAAGTTTAGAACATTTTGTTTTGTGAATCCAAAGGAAGAAAAGTAGGAGAAATCACAGATTCGAAGTGAACTTCGGTAATTTCCCGACTATCCTATTGTTTGGCTTAGATTTAGGAAAATCCTAATGTTTATTTAAAAGTTTTGATTTTGTCAATTTTAATTAATTAGGACTTATATTTATATGATAGAATCATACAAATAGCCTCGAAGATGTGAGGGTTTATGTCGTATCGGACGACTACCTCGGAATCCTAAGACCGGTTAGGGCTTAATTTGCAATGCAAGCGCCTAATGAAGAATTGAGGATTTATGTTGCACTAGGCAAACTACCTCGAAGTCCTATGGCTTTGTTATTTAATTCTAGGAAAGTTTTACTGAAGTAGACTCAGGTTTTGCTGATGACGATGGCCGTGCTGCCCACCATGCTCTGAGCTCCTTATTGTTGCAGAGGTTTAGTTTTAGAAATTATAAATTAGGAGATGAGAAAAGTGTTTTGGTTTAGAGAAGTCTTAATTTTCCAAGTGTTTTTTGTATTTTGATTAAAACAAATCTTAAAGTTGATTATAACGACACCGGTTAAGATCCCACAGTTCCATCCTTCCGGCATCATTATTTTTATCGGATTCACTTAGTCCAGTATGAATTTGCTAAACTCAACTGAATGAGTTCCACACTTTCATTTAGACCGTGGGAAATCCCGTTAGCAACACGTAGGTTACATCATCCGAGGTATTCCCGATCATCCAACGGGACGTTTTAATTTAGTTGCAATTGTAGTTTTGTGTTCCGTTTGTGATTAAATTTTGAGTTGTTTTATATTTTGAAATGTTGTGGCGGTGAATTTTATCTTGCAATGACTTTTAACTTAGTTTTGGTTTCGGTTTTAGGGACTATCCTAAAGGTGTGGGTTTTCATGCAACGGTTGTTTATCATGCAAGAAAAGTAAGTGCGATGCGATTAATGAAATTGCAATAATGTAAATTGCAAGAAAGTAAATTGCAATAAAATAAAAGCGTACTGGAGGGTCTTCCCGTCACTCCAAGCTGCACTTGAAACACAATTAGAATATTTAAGCAAGTTCCTAGGTAAAGCTAAGGTAAGGGTTATGGTTTTCTACCAAATTCCTAATCCTATAGCTAGTCATTTCCTATGACGTCTAGGTTCTTGTGTTTTAGTTTGAGAATGATTTTCTTCATCAAAGAATAATTAAATTTAGTTGTTCTTATAAACATCCTATCATATCGAGGAAGTGCTTAAGACAAATCTTAAACATCTTTTCAATATTTCTAGGATTGTTTTAAGTCCAAATGAATTTAATTATATAAATGAATTAATCGTCCGGGATTCAAATTTTGTTGTCTTGCTCAGTGAACTAGGACATTTGAATATCCTATAAATGAAGTAACATTTCATTTAATATTCTGTTTAGGAGTTATGACAACTAAAGCTTTCGAGGGTAAATTGGTGTTCAAATGGTTTGTGATTTAGTTTAATTTCCATTAATGGGTTTAAATTTGGAATAGTGTTCAAGTTATTTTAAATTTATTTTGAATTCTTTATGTCTTTGGTGATGTTATATTTAATTCAACTTAATTTAATTTAATTTAATTTAATTGAGTTTTAATTCTATTTAATTCAATTTAATTCAATTTAGTTTGATTTGATGTTACATTAAATTAATTTGATTTGATTTAATTTTAATTTAATTTGATTTAATTTAATTTAATTTAATTTAATTTAATTTAATTTAATTTAATTTAATTTAATGTAATCTTTAATTTGATTTAACTTAATTTAATTTGATTTTATTTATTTAATTTGATTTAATTTAATTAATTTAATTTAATTTAATTTGATTATTTAATTTAATTTAATTTAAGTTAATTCAATTCAATTTACTTAATTTAATTTAATTTTTTAATTTAATTTTATTTTTTTAATTTTAATTAAAATTTTAAAAGAGTTTAATAATTTAATTTTAGTTTAATGATTAAGTCTTTTAATGTTTTGAATTTGAGTTATCATTTTGATTAAGAATTGAATATTAATGAGATAATTAATTTGGGGATTTTTAAATTAAAGAATAAATCTCTTCCTAATAATATCCCTATTTTAATAATTCCAATTTTATTATTCTTCCAAATTTAATCAATTATTTAATTAAGGTTTAATCATTTTAAGTTGTTTAATGGGTTTCTACCCTTTAATTATTTAAATTTCAATCATCCAAATCAGATTAGGATCAAATATTTTACTTATTAATTTTTTTTAAACCTAAAGTTTTAATTAAGAATTAAAATTTTAATTACCACTCTACCCTTTAAGCTTAATAATTTCATAACTCACTAAATTGAACTCAAATGAACTTGAAATTTTTATGTGACTTCACTCATATGTCAATAAAGACATGAGAGGAGAAAATGTGATTTTTCTGTATTTAATTTATTTATATAATTATTTTTGGTAGAAAATAGAGATTTCCAAGGAAAATTTAATAACATGACCAAGGGAAAGTTTCTGTCCTTAAGAAAATTAGGGGACATTTCTAATGACCAGAGGACCACTTGGACCATTTTTGGTGATTTTTTGAATTATATTATTTTTATTATAATTATTTTAAGTTTTGGAGTGTTAATTAATTTAAAAATAAAATAAATGTTGAAAAATGGATTTTATATTTTTCAAAAATCTCTCTGATATCAAGGAAACCAGAGAAGTAAATTTTGCAATTTTGTGATTTTTCTATGATTTATTATAATTATTTTAGTGAAAAAGCTAGAAAACATATTTTTTAATTTTAAAATTACCTTAAAGCTTTAAAATTTAATATCTCACTAAATAGACCTAAGAAAAAAGTAGGATTTGTTCCTATGTGATTAAAATTCAAAATGTGACATTTTGGTGAATTTTATTATTTTTGTGATTTTTATTAATTTTTAATTATTAAAATATTAAAATAATATTAAAAAATCAACTTTTTTAGAAAATTGAAATTTTAATTTTCTTAAATTCCCCTAATATCAGAGAGGCTCCAAAACCAATTTGGTGAATTTTTAAAAAGTATTTTAAAAGTTATGAATTTTTAAAGTTTAAAATGACTAAGTGGCTTAATCAACCCAATTAGTGGGGCTAACCAAGTCCAATTGACCTCAAATTTTTATGATGGGTTCCTCTGATCCTAAAGGTCAGTGGAGAATTGATTTCAAGTCAATTTGATGTATGGTTAGCTCTAATTAATTAGAGACCTATTTTGGGTGTTTAAGCCAATTAGGGTTGTTTTAAATGAACTAATTCAAAACCTATTTTTCCTAGGGTTCTCTGGTCATAAGGAACATCATCAAATTTTCCTAGAATTTATTTCATAACATGTTATTTATTGGAATTAAAATACTCAAAACAGTAACCTGAATTTGAAAAATCAATAACTTTTCATAGGGATGGCCTCTGACTTTGAAAAATTTAGGGAATGTTCCCAAATTCAGAGGCTTCAAAAGCCCTATGGTCTCATGCCATGGTGAATTGTATGCATGCATGGAGAATTAAAATAATGCAGAGAGTAAATAAATTATAAAAAATAAAATACTTGATGAAATTAAATGATTTCTTTTCCACATTATTCTCCTCCGTTCACCGAGCAAGAGGGTATTTTTATTTTATTTTTCTGATTTTTCTACACGAGAGATATGAATTTTTGAAGTTTAGGGAATTAAATAAATAGAAAAGTATCCTAATTTTCTATTTATCCACGCGGCGCCGCGTCAACCTCGGCAGCTCCGAACGTACACGCGTCGCACTCCCATTCGACGCCGCCACCTGAGTCAGCAGCCCGGGCCCCCGCGGTTCTCGTACCGTCTCCTGGTTCGACGCCATATGAGCCGTTCGTCTGCGCGTGTATTGAATGGACGGCATCCGTTCATCGTCCCCGAGCGTCCTCACCCGAGAGCCGTCCACACTAAATCTCTAAGATCTCACTCGATACTCAATGGATTTTTATGTTCTTATGCTCTATGGATTCGTCTTGAAGAGACGAACACATCTATACGGTTAACATGCATTGAAAATAAGGCATTTGAAATGGAGAATCTCCAAAAGCTCGGGATGATGAATCAGCTCATACCTTTGCTCAGAGAAGTGTGGCTTCAATCTGAGAGTTGTTGCACCTTCGATTGGATCCTAGCAAGCTCCAGATGAAGTCTCCCGGTCCAGTGAATTGTCCGGATGTGATTTCGACCAAGCCCGATCACAAAGCTTGGAGGTCTGGAGCAACTCGGGTGGCTCGGAGATGGGGCTTTTAGTGGTGGACACCTTCCTTGGTGCGGTGAAGGTGTAGAACCAATCGATTTGGGAATTGGCTCACTTGTGGAGAAGTGTCCTGGTTTTGGGTGGAATTTCGACTGCGAAATTGAGCTCGCGAGAGGAGAAATGGCGGGGGGATCTCATCGGGAATCAAGTGCTCGTGTATGGGGAGGAGTACGGAACAATTTTGGCAGAGTTTTGGCAAGGTTTGTGCTTAGCTCTTCTCATGGCCGAGAGAGGTGGAGTTTAAATAGGAGAGGCTGGAGAGCCTTCCAGGGGGAGTTGAGGCATGGGATCAGCTGCTCTGGTGAGGAGAAGAACGACCATGGTGGCCATTAGGCATGGGGCGACTCGGCGGGTGAGAATTCCAAGCTTGGGCTCACATGATGCTCTCGGGTGTGGTGTTTTCCGGCGATCCGGGCGGTGGCCGGCAGGCATGGGTCACCATCTTGACCGGGGAGGTCGGGGCTTGGCAATGGTGAAGTCGATCGGGCTTGGACATGTGTAAAGTGTTTGAATTAAAATGGAATGGGGAGGGGGTCATTTTGGCCTTAATTTGGTCAACCCATTGGTTTGGGTTGGGTGCACCTCCCCATGGCCCGATTTTGGGCTGAGAGGATCGGTTGGGTCGGCCAAGGGAGAGTGGTGTGGTCTCCATCCATGATGAGGTGGCTAAGCATGGTTTAGTGTGTGACATGCTTAAGGTAAAAAAGGGGTTAAGGAGGATTAGGAAAGGGGCCCCTCCTTTTGCCATTAATGGCTTGATCACATGTCGAAGCCTTCCATGGCTTCATGTGGCTTGTCCATGGCTTGCATGGCTCACCTTTGGCTTGGCAAAAAGTTTGGTCAATTTCATAAAAAAGGATTTTAAGGATTTTGGATAATTTGGTGGAAATTTGGATGAAGCTTGATTTGGAATAATTTGATGGTGAATTTAGGACTTAGGTAATGGATTTAATTAAGTGGATGACAAATGGAGATGTCATGTGGGCTTTAGGGTAGATTTTGGGCCTTTGGATGTGGTGAAGTGGGCTTTTAGGAAAGTTTAAGGGAAATGGGCTTTTGATTTTAGGATGGGTATTTGGATAAAAATTTTGTGAAGAACTTTGTCAAATAAATGTCATAATTGGTTTAGGGATGTTCTATGAAGGGCTTGGAATTAATTTGATGTGATTTGGAGTTGAATTGGTTTGAATTTGGGTTTATTTGGTAAGTGGGCCTATGTAGGTCCAAGTGGGCCAAGTTGGGCTAGAGTTGAAATTGATGTAAAATCAATGTTGAGAAATGTTTATGGGGGTGTTTCAAAGAGGTTTTGGCTTTGGTTGGGCTTTGATTTTGGGGTTTGGGCTCATTTGGGTTAGGTTTGGGTTTAGGTCAAAAATGGGCCTTTTAACCTTGGGTTGAGTTTGAGTGGGGTTTGGGTCTAAATTTTGGGCAAATCATGTTAGTATTTTGTTTGTGGGAATGTTAAGGAAGATTTAGAAAAGATTTGGGGTTAATTGGAATTGAGTTGGGTGAGTTTGGTTTAGGTTTAGGTCATGGGTCCAAATTGGGCTTTAAGGCCAAAAGTGAGATTGGATCCAAATGTCAATCAAATTGGACTTGGATTTGGTCTAGATTGGTGTTGGGAATGTTGAATTGAAGTTTAGAATTGAATTGGACCAAAAATGGGTAGGTTTGGTTGACATTGGGTTCACTTAGGGTTAAAATGGGTCAAATTGGGGGTTTTGACAAAAGTAGGGTAAATTGACAAAATTGGCCCATGGTGTAGTTGGACAAAATGAAATTGGGAATATTTGGGATTTTCTGGAATTTTCTGGGAATTTTCTGAATTTTTGGATTTTTAGGCCAAGAGGGGTATTTTGGGTATTTGGAGGGTATTGGGAGGTATTTTTGGAATTTTTGGTATTTTTGGGTATGGATGATCAGTTTAAGTGATGTGGAAATGTTTGGGAATGATTTTGGAGAATTTTGGGTAATTTGGAAATTTTTGGGAAATTTGGGTAATTTTAAGAGTTTTGGGTAGGTTTAGTAGGTGTAGGGTCCCGGGGGTCAAAAATTGAAAATTTGGGAAATTGAAGATTAGGTGAATTTGGGTGGAAAGAAGTCATTTTGGTTGAGCCATGAAGCCATATCAAGCCCACATGAGCCATGAAGGGACTCATTTGAGGCATTCATTATGTTGTTCCTAACCTCTTGCCGAGGGCTTAGGGGTTAAGGATCATCCATGTGGATCACCTACATGAGTCGGGAGGTCGAGTTAGGTATGGGTGTGGTTTTATGAGGTATGTGGAAGTGTAGTGTGTAGGTGTAGTGTATAAGTGTGGTGTGTGTAAGTCGGCCCCTTCACCGGACCGGGCCACCTGTGGCGATCCTAAGGCCGAAAGAGTCTTATAGGAACTCATCCTTTAAACTTCCACATTTGATTTCAACTCTCTAGGTGATTAGGGGTCTACGGTCGAGTTTGTGGAGTTTGCGGGGAGTTAAGAAGTGGTTTGAATTTCTAAAAGGTGGGTCCCGATTCTAGTTCTCTAAGATAGTCAAAGGAAAAGCCTAAGGCTAGATCCTAAGTACTAAAGAGAAGAAGAGAAGACCTCATCAAAAATGAGGTCAACAAATGGACCCCCAATAGGTGTGGTGAGTCGACGGAGCACACTTGCGCGTATTGGTGTTGACCGAAGCGATCAACAAAACCAACACAAACATCCAATTGACAAACTTAGGATGAAATTGAGGAGTTTTTGCTTGGGGAGTAGCAAGTATATCTCCGAAACCGGAGATTCCCGAACTCTCGGCGGGAAAGGAAAAGGAGGTAAACTCCATATCACATGACTTGGGGAATTTCGATTTAGATTTTATTTTGTCTCAATTTAAGTTTTGATGTGTGAGTTTAGATTTCGATTTGGAGTTTCAATTTAGATTGGAGTTTGTCGAAATTAATTTGAAGGATTTGATTTGAAATGAAAATTGGAATTCGAGGTTTTAGATGTAACATCTTGACCTCGAAAGAAAATTGGATTGATTAGATTGAATCGTTGCAATGACGAGAGATCTCGGAGCAATGCGGTATTGGATGTAAAATCCTTAACCTCGAGAGTTTGATTTTGATGTATTTCGGTGCGATAGGAAAAGAATCCTAAAGCGGTGCGGTCTTGGATGTAAAATCCTCGACCCAAAAGGTTTGAATTTGATGTATTTCGGTGCGATAGGGAAGAATCCTAAAGCGAGTGCGGTCTTGGATGTAAAATCCTCGACCCAAAAGTTTGAATTCGATGTATTTCGAGTGCAATAGGAAAGAATCCTAAAGCGGTGCGGTCTTGGATGTAAAATCCTCGACCCAAAAGGTTTGAATTTGATGTATTTCGGTGCGATAGGAAAAGGATCCTAAAGCGGTGCGGTCTTGGATGTAAAATCCTCGACCCAAAAGTTTGAATTCGATGTATTTCGGTGCGATAGGAAAGAATCCTAAAGCAATGCGAGTCTTGGATATAAAATCCTCGACCCAAAAGTTTGAATTTGATGTACTTCGGTGCAATAGGAAAGAATCCTAAAGCGAGTGCGGTCTTGGATGTAAAATCCTCGACCCAAAAGTTTGAATTTGATGTACTTCGGTGCAATAGGAAAGAATCCTAAAGCGGTGCGGTCTTGGATGTAAAATCCTCGACCCAAAAGTTTGAATTTGATGTACTTCGAGTGCAATAGGAAAGAATCCTAAGCGAGTGCGGTCTTGGATGTAAAATCCTCGACCCAAAAGTTTGAATTTGATGTACTTCAGTGCAATAGGAAAGAATCCTAAAGCAGTGCAGTCTTGGATGTAAAATCCTCGACCCAAAAGTTTGAATTTGATTTGATTGATATTTGATTTGAGATCTGGAAGAAATTGAATTTGAGATTTGATTGAGACTTGAAATCTGGAAAGATTGAATTTGAGATTTGGAAGGATGAGTTTGAACTCGATTGAAATTTGATTTAAGATTTGATTTGAAATTTGGAAGATCAAATTTGAAATTTGATCAGGAGTGGATTTGGAATTTGATTGAGAATTTGATTTGTGATTTGAAAAGATTGAAATTTGATTCGGAATTTGGAAAGATTGAATTTGAAATTTGATTTGAAATTCGGAAGGATGGAATTTGAGATTTGTGTTGATTTCGTTTATCTTTTAATGGTTCAAATTTTATTTTATCGTTTATTTAATGTTCATGTGAATTTGGTGTTTGTCATTTTTTAAGATTTTTTTTTTTTAGGAAAGTTTTCTTTTATTCTTTTTTCTTTATTTCTTTTTTGTTCTTTGTTCGAAGTTCATTTAACTTTAATGGCGTTTCCCAATCAATTTGCACAAAAGAGGTGAAGGCCAAAAACGTGACATGGTCACTTTCATTCCAATCATGTTGAAAATACATCATACAACTCGATGCGGAATACATTTCATACAATCCATGTAGACTCAAAACGGACTATGTATGATCTTTGTTGGTCCATCAAAAGAAGCATTTGTCAAAAAATCCATGTCTAAATAGTGGGGTACATGGTTAATAACATCACCTTCCAAGCCATCCTTGGCAAGGATGCCGGCTTGATGTACGTTGGAGGTGTGATATTTCCCATGTAACTCACAGCTCGTAAGGTTGGAGGTTCTCTAGCTCTGGGTCTGGTTGGAAATGGTAAGGTATCTTGCTGTCGTCCATTCTCCTGAAAGTAACTGAGATCCGCTCCACTGGCACTCCTGGTATGCAATGCTTAGCAATATCTGCTCTGTTGCCCTTCAGTATCATGACGGAACCCACCGGTAAAGGTATCTTTCGCGGCCCTCGAACTCACCGGGCTCCGTTATCCGGAGATCGGATCCGAACATGATGTCACACTCGTTCAAGAAAGAGGCGTGCAAAAGGTCGACGAAGTCGTGGTGATCTATATGTGGGGGTATGCGGTCACCCTGTTTGTAGATGTTGATAATGCGGCTATTGGGTATGCAATCTGTCTGCGGTACCCTCCATGTTATCAATCTTTTTACCATTCTCCCGATGACTAATGGCATCGGATCTACTTGCCCATGACGGAGTATCCCCGGTGGGTTTCCCTTTCGTCTTCGACGAAAGTTGTAGCAGCATCCGCATTGTATTGTGATTCTTCCTTTCCACGGCATCCATCTCCGGGGCTCCGAGTATGTGTTTTCCTCGGGCGGCTCGCTCGGCCCATTCTTTTCAAATCCCGGATACAATCCACGATTTGCTTGTTGTTCATACTACGAGAATATGTACGTATGTAGCTCGAGGCCCTCTAGTATGTTAATCCTTCTTCCTTTAATTCTCTCGAAGTATTCAAAAGTTTTCTTTTCAACATTACGCATTCTCTCCGGCTCGTATTCCGGAATGATCGCGGATGGCGAGGCCTTGTGACATATTGTGGGATATATGGTTCAATCCCTTCACGTTCCCCTGCATACCTCGGCTCCTCGGGGATGATGCACGTCGGGACATCCCCGGGGTTGCTTACGCAACAAGGTCATGCATTATTGGTGGTTTTATCCGGTGGCGTGGTAGCCTTTTTTCTTCGATCTTACGGAGATTTCCACAGTTCTTTTCGTTATCCTAGGAGCTGGCCTCCTTTCTTCGAGTTCCTAGTGAACCGGTGTCCTTGAAATGTGTGTGCTTGGCATTAGCAATTGTCTCGTCGCGCTGGTCCGCAGCTAGTTTTGTTAACATCTTACGGATACGGCGATTCTTATTTCTTCGTTGCGTGGCTGTGAGAGTAGCTCTCCGCACTTCTTGAATCTCTGTGGGTGCGGCGCTGACAAGCCTGCCCTCTGCTGTAGCAACTACGGACTTCATTTTCTTATCTTCTTCGGTGTTTGCTTTTCTTTTCTTATTGTTGGATTGGTGGCTTGAACCACCCACTTTCATCACTTGTCTGCCGGGTAGTTCTTCTTGGTTAAGCGGGACCCGGTCACTTTCCTCGTACTTGTAGGCTCGCTGGTGCGAAATCCGAGTTAATCTCGATTATCGCTCCATCTTTCACCCTCTTTTCATCGAGTGCAAGGCTTACGCCATTCTTAAAGTTCGGGACCAACCGCCCGTTCGACATTTCCTGCGAAAAGACAAGGAAAAGGATCAGGGGCTGTACTAAGAACAAGAACATTAAGAAAATGTTTATTAAAGACATTTTTTTTATATATATTTTTTTTTCAAATTTAACAGGAATGAAGTAGGATAAGATCAGGGAATAGATTTTGATTTGAAAAAGCAAACAAGGAAAACGTATTATCATGACTTTATTTATTTTAACACATTTTATTATTTTTGGGTTCGGACCCAATCATAAGTAATTACTTTGCCCGTGTTTCTTAGGGATGAAGGATTCATTCCTTCGAAACATCGAGTAGCGTAATACTTTTTCAAGTATCGTCCGTTGATCGGAAGCATATGTCGTTCTCCTCGGCGATTCACTAGCTGGTAGGAACCTCCACGAGTATACTTGCTTCAAACGGTCCTTCCCAAGTGGGTTCAAATTTTCCTCCTATCTTGCGGTGTGCAAGAATAGGTCTCTTGAGAACGAGAACTAAGTCACCAACTTTGAAGGTTCTTGGGCGGACCGGTTTGTCATGGGCTTGAACCATCTTAGCTTGGTATAATTCTAAATTACTGTTGCGGCTATAGCCTTTTCCCTTCCAAGTTTTCTAATTCTTCAAGTCGTAATTTGGCGTTTTCTTCGTCGTGATCTTGTTTGCAGCTGTAATTCTGAGTGAAGGAAGCTGAACCTCTAAAGGTAACACTGCCTCGGACCCATACACTAGAGCGTAAGGTGTAGTTTGAGTAGGAGTTCTGAAGGATGTCTTGTAGGCCCATAAGTCTTCTAACAATTTCTCGTGCCAATTTCTCTTATTATCGTCCAAGGTTTTCTTTAAGATTTGAACGAGAGTTTTATTAAAAGCCTCAGCGAGACCGTTTGCTCTTGGGAAGAAAATTATTGAGTATCGCCAGTCGATTCCGTGTCTCACGACAAAATTGTTGATTTGTGTGCTTCGAATGCCGATCCATTATACGAGATGATCTCGCGCGGCACTCCGAAACGGTAGACAACTTGGTTCTTGAAAAGCGTAGCACGTGGTGTGCTTTCACTTCTCTAAGCGGAACCGCCTCTGCCCACTTGGAAAAGTAATCGTAGCCGCAAGAATGAAGCGATGTCCTTTTGAAGATGGTGGTTCCATCGGACCTACTATATCCGTGCCCCAACATTCGAATGGCCGCGACGCAGTGTCGGGTGCGGCACATTTGGAGGTTGGTGTAGAACCACTCCGTGCACTTGGCATTGGTGACGGCTCTTGGCGATTTTCATGCGGTCGGTCATCATTGAGGGCCGGTAGTACCCTAGTCTTTTAATTTTCATTTTCATCTTCGAGACCCGACTGGTGAGCGCCACGAGTCCCGAATGCACCTCTTTAATAATTTCACGGGCCTCGGACCCGGTTAGGCACCTTAGCCACATTTGATCAAAAGACCTTCGTATAATGTGTTGTTTATTAATGCGTAAGACGAGTTCTTTTCTTGATACGATGGGCTAGCGACTATCGTCCGGTAGCTTTCTGTTTGCGGGTAATCCATCAATAGGTCGTCGCCGATCTTCTGTGTTTTCTATCACTGCTTGCAACTACTTTTTCTTTTTCGATTTGTGTATTGTGTCTATGTCGAGTCGTGATAGGACTCGACGTCCGTGAGCGACACTTCCACTGATTCATCTTGCAAACAGGCGAATTCTTTTGCGAGACGGGCTAAAGCATCTGCTAAAGCATTCTCTTTTCTAGGAATTTTGTAGATTGTCACATTTGGAATCTGTTCCAGCAATTTGTATGGCATCTTGGAAGTATTGTTCGAGTCTTGGTTTAAAAATTCGTATTGTCCGGCGATCTGCTGAATGATTAATCGTGAATCCCCGTAGATGTTGATGTCCGTTATCCCCATTTGAATAGCTAATTCCGGTCCCATTATGAGGGCTTCGTATTTTGCTTCGTTGTTTGTACACGGTTCGTCGAGTGGTAGGAGTATCTTAACATCCCCGCTCCGGTGTTATAAAGATTAGCCCGATTCCGCCTTCACGGGCACTATCACTTGCGATTCTTCGTCTTTGTGTCTTGAAGATGCTCCGTCGAAATATAATTCCCAACGTTGATCATCGAGGTCTTCTAGATTCATTATTTGTTCATCCGGCGGATCGTCATTGAGAGGAGATTCGGCCGGCAAAGGGTGTCTTTGCGAGGAAGTCTGCTAAGACTTGTCCGTTACGGCACACGGAGGCACGAAAGTTATATCGAATTGCGATAATATCATTGACCATCGGCAAGTCTGCTCGGAAAGTGTTGGACGAGTCATCGAGTATTGCGATGGATTAAACTTCGAGATCGGGTTGACCTTATGAGAAAGCATGTAGTGCACGAGCTTTTGAGCGGCGAAGATCGGGGCCAAACAATGCTTTTCGATTGCGGGATACCTTACTTCCGTCGGAAGTAAACGACGGCTTAAGTAGTAAAGAGCATTTTCTTTACCCTCATCATTAACACAGGCCGACGGGGCTCCGAGAGAGTCGTCTAAAGCCGCGGTGTAAAGTATCGGCGGTCTACACCGAGGCCAGGGCTGCTAAGACGGGAGGTGTAATTAAATATTGCTTAATGTCCTCGAAGGCCTTCGGCATTTCTCTTCCCAAATAAATTTGGCGTCCTTTTTAACTAGTGCCGAGAAAGGTGACACCTACACGACAGGTTTGAGATAAAGCGTCGAAGATATGCCAACTTCCCTTGAAAAGATCGTAGTTGTTTTAAGGTTTTGGGAGGCGGCATTTCTAAGATAGCTTTAATCTTTTCCGGGTCGATTTCAATTCCACGATGTCGGACAACGAACCCTAAGAATTTCCGGAGGTGACGCCGAAGGCGCATTTAAGGGATTCATCTTAAGGTTAAATTGTCTTAATCGTTCGAAAACAATTCTCAAATCATACGAGTGGTTTTCCTTTACTTTGCTTTTGATGACCACATCGTCCACGTAGCATTCGACTTGATTGTGGATGAGATCATCAAAAATTCTTGTCATTGCTCTCTGGTAAGTTGCTCCTGCGTTCTTCAGTCCGAATGGCATTATTGTGTAGCAAAATACTCCGATCGGCGTTCTGAATGCTGTAAGCTTTTCATCTTCTGGAGTCATTTTTATCTGGTTGTATCCTGAAGATCCATCCATGAACGAGAATATTTCATGTGTTGAAGCAATATCAATCATTAATTCGGGATCGGTAGAGGGAATTCATCCTTCGGACATGCCTTGTTTAAATCTCCGAAGTCTACACAAATTCGATTTGACCATTCTTCTTTACGGCGGCACTACATTGGCTAGCCAAGTCGGGTATTGTTCTTCACGGACAAATTTAGCGTCTATTAGCTTTTTAACTTCGGCTATGACTTGTTGTTCGATTTCTAGACGCATTCTTCCGGGACCTTGTACGACTGGAACGAAGTAGGATCCACTCCTAGGCGATGGACTGCAACCTCCGGAGCTAATCCTGGCATTTCATCGTAGTTCCAAGCAAAACGAGTCTTTAAATTCCATTAATAATTTGATTATTTCTTCGGAGTCTTCTTTGTTGAGTAAGGAGCTAACAAAGGTAGGTCCAGAGCTCTTCCCTAGTACCTAAGTTAACTTCAGTTAACTCATCTATTGTGGATTTAATTTCTTCTTCGAATTCGGTGGAGCGTCTCCGATTTGTAAATCTTCGAGTTCGTCCGTAGTTTCCATGCAGTTTTCATTGGACTTGCAAGTGACAACCAAGCAAAATTCGGTATCGTCAGCCGACCCTGCGTGCCGAATCCGAGTCCATGCTTTGA
Source organism: Papilionanthe hookeriana x Papilionanthe teres (assembly GCA_022702705.1). Classification (NCBI taxonomy): domain Eukaryota; kingdom Viridiplantae; phylum Streptophyta; class Magnoliopsida; order Asparagales; family Orchidaceae; genus Papilionanthe; species Papilionanthe hookeriana x Papilionanthe teres. Next base: position 59,615,110 of record CM040430.1, on the reverse strand, counting down.
ATTGGGTGGACGACCGGAGTTATTCCATAATTTTTCAAAATGTTGTGATTGGCCTTTTGTCCATTGTCGAGGTAAGAAACCACGTTGAATTAAATTTTGAACACGGGGAGAGTACCACTCAAAAGGTAATTCCATTAACTCGATGAAGTGACATCTTCGAATTGTACATTATTTTCAGTTTTGGAGGAAGAAGCACCACGGTAGAATTTGATTGGCTTTGCACCGCCGCTATGTACCTCTTTGACCACCATACCCTCGATCTTATTAGAATGAATCGGGGTTAGGGTCATAGTATGTACGTAGTGGTTAATCTTCTCGTACATCGATTTATATTCTTCGTTCTTTTCATCTTCGAGGGAGATCTTGAATTGCGGCTTCTTTCGACTTATTGTTGCTTGCTTCTTGCTTGATTTCCTTTTCTTCTTCAGAACTATCATTCCAATCAACATTGATGGCTGGTTTCCTCTGTCCAACTGTCCTAACGTCTCTACCACGACCTCGTCCCCGGCCTCGACCTCGGATGCGAGTTGTGGAGAAACCTTCACCATCTCGCCGCAAGGGAGTGGTGAGTGACTGTTGGACTAGAACCTCAGGTTCTTCGTTGTCCTGAACTTTCTTTGCTTCATTTGTTACGGTATCTCTGGAGAAGATCGTTTTCTTTGGCGGTGCATAATAAGCTGCATCTTCATGGATTCCAATCTCATGTACGGAGAATGGTTGCAAGTCGCCTTTGATGCACTGTTCCCCTCCATCGTAGTATTTGATGCACTGGTGTAGAGATGATGGTACCATCCTGTTTTCATGTATCCATGGTCGGCCCAGTAAAGCGTTGAACGACGTTTCTGAATCGATTATATGAAATTTCGCGGTTGTCTTTGCTAAGTCACCGGTCTTCATCAGTAGCGTTATTGACCCGAGGGCTCTTTCTCCTTTACGGTTGAATCCTCTTAATAACATTTTGTACGCTTCGAGCTCGCGAGCATCAATTTCCAAGTATGCTTAGTGTTCGAAGACTCATTATATTGATTGATGCTCCTGGATCCACCAATACTGCGGAGAGCGTAAACTTCCCGATTGTAACTGAAATGTACAACGGTCGGTTGTGATCTGCTGTCCCAAGTAGTAGGTCATTGTCCGTGAAGGTAACGCCTCGTTGTTCCTTTAACGAGCAAACCTCATCTAAGGAATCTCCGGCCATTTGAGCTAAGCAAATTTCTGGATCAAGTAAGGCTTTGATCAGAGTTTCTCTCATCTCCTTTGATAAGATGAGAGCATCGTAAATGCTCAGTTTGGCCGGTAGTTTCCTAAGATGGGCTAGCACGTTGTAGTCCATTTTGTTCTCATGCGTCTCGGCTTCTTCTCGAACGGGTATTTCTTCTGCTGGGGTTGGTTCTTCTTGAACAACCACATGCTTTCCTTTGTCTTTTGGACCCATTCTTGGAGGTAGAACTTTTCCACTTCTTAAGTTGACTTCGTAATTTCTTCGAATCTAGTGTTGAACTTGCCGGTGTCTCCTCTCGAATCGGAATGACGAGGCTCTTCCGGATTATCTTCAAAATGCGAAGGCTCTAACTCTATCGTAGCTGGAGCTCCTCGAAACTCGCGAGATAGATCCGTTGCTTGTTGAACTCTCGTAGCCTCCTTGATGGATGTCTTCTTTATCATTGTGATCGTCGAGATCGTGTATGATTTGAGAATTGTTGTTGGCATCGAAGTCGATGTCCGGATTGTCGCTAGTTACGTAATCGTTAGGAACAGTCAAAACGTAGCCAACGCCATCACCCTTATCATTATATGATCCCACCGAAGTGAGCGGATAATCATACAAAATCGGAGGTTCGAGGATTTCTCCCCGAATCGGAAACAACTATCCTAGGATAAGCAGCCCCTAGTCTAGCCTTAGGAGTCTCGGTCCCCTCTTCTTCGTCAATCTTCTTCTTTTCTTCGATCGTCTCCTGTTGAGGTGGTTCTTCTATCGCAAGTGATAGTACCAGCTTAACAGGTCTCGAACTCTGGATTGAAGCTCGCACCGAGGCGGTTCGGATCTTGTCTAAAATCTTCTTCGAAGACCTTGTCCGAGCGGTAGTCCATCCATCGTCGGTTGCATAGGGATCTATCGGAATGACGGGATCGGTTGAGATAACATTGACGGAACCTCCTTTACGGGGTTCCTTCATGTACTCCTTCGGGATTGTTATATTTCCTTTCGAAGGTTGTCGTTGAGCCAACTTTTAAAGGTAATGCAATCTTCTATCTTGTGCCCAAGCATCCGGTGGTAGGGGCAAAAGTTGGGATCACCTTTCTTGTTGACTTCCTCCGGTCTTTTAGGTTACGGCGGCTAGAAATCCGGAGTCTTCATTAGGCTACGGAACATCTTCGATCTTGCTTCATTTTTGAACGGGTATTCTCTGCTCAGAAGCTCCCTTAACGTACGTTGCGGACGAGGCGGTTGTTCATACTGCGGAGATGACTGATAGCTGGACCGGGGTTGCTGGTAATTCTGTTGTGGTTGCTGCGGCCGTTCCGGTGGTATTTGCATCGGTTGCTTGCCTTTATCAACTGCTGCAATGATCCCGGATTTCTTTTCGAAGGTCTTCACCGGCTTCTGCTTGTCCGTCTTATCGGCGAAACTTAATTGCTTCGCCTCTTCTTGCAAGCTTCCGGCCTTGCTTAACAACTTCTCAAAAGTCTTAATAGTGAATCCTTTGAGGAGAAGTGCTATCGGGCCGTGAATGCTTTTAAGCAAGATGCCGACTGCATGTTATTCTTGCAGTTGTGGTTCACACTTCATGCTTAAGTTTCTCCATCGAAGTATGTAATCCACCAAAGTTTCATTCGGCCTTTGTTTCTCTACCACTAAATCACCTATAGTGATGTGGTGCTGAGCTCCGGCAAATCGCTTGATGAAGAGGCTCTCTAGCTCTGAGAATGTCTTCACCGAGCCATTGGGTAATTCTGCATACCAGTCGAAGGCGATTCTCGACAGACTGCTGACGAACTGTCGGAAGAGTAATGCATCGCTCCCGCCGGCATTGCAACAAGCGGCACGAAAGTGTGCAACATGCTTGTCGGGGGTTCCGGTTCCGTCGAATGTCTTGAACGAGAGGTGGTAAGAAGCCTTTCGGGTATTGGACAGCGTCGAATTCTTCTGGGTAAGGTCTACCCGTCCGAATGGATGTCCCGTTCTTCGATTGTGCTAAGGCTTCTCGCACCTGCTGTTCTACCAAATTCTTGATATCCTTTTCAGGGATCATACTTTGTGTCGTATCCTTTTTCAGCTGGTCATCCCCATTGACGGATGTAATCTCCTTTCCTCCATCTACAATGTGAATGACCTCTGGGGGTGTTTTTCTATGTGGTTGTACTTGACTCTGGAGAGTGGCCAGAGCTACGGCCATCTCTTCCATCCTTTTCGCCATTTGAGCGATCGTGTCGTCCTTTTCGTGAAGCTGTCTTCTCATCAGCTCCGGCTCCTCTCTTTCTGCGGCTGCAGGAGCACCTTGAGAAGCTGATGAAGCTCGTGTCTCAACCATATTGATTTCTGCATATTCGTCATCCATGAACTCCGATGAATCGATCTCATCTCTGAACTTTTCTTCTCTTTCTTTTGCCAACCGTCGGATGTCGGTTCTCAACTTTTCCATGGCATCTTCTAGCGGAGCTTTTTGTGTGTCTTTGCGGTTGTCATGCGATAGCTGCCGGGTCCCTTTTCACGAGTCCCCTTTATCGCGGTAGCGCTTTCTTCGATTCCGGCCTTCCGGCGAGACTTTCTTTTTCGAGTCGTTGTTTCGATCTCAGTCGCCCAGTAGTGGGACGCCACACCATCCTTCTAGCGGCGGAAGGTCTAGGACCGGATGGTCCGTCGGCCAAATGCTTGGAAGGTGGTATCCTCCCTAATCTGTAATCCCGAGACTACGACGGGCGGGCTAGCCTTCATTCTCTTGCTTGGCTTTTCCGTCGAGACGGCGGGCTCTACTCGGGGCCCAAGACGGGATTTGACCGGCACCCGCCCTATCCTTCGTAGAATTTCCGATACGGGGCAGTTTTCCTTCCTTTCTAACTTTTCTACCAAAGTTTGCAGTCGAGCAAACGGCGTAGTTCTAGTTCTTTTCTTGCGGCTATCGTTGTAGTATGCGGGTCGAGGTAATGTGGCAGCAATCTTGCGAACATTCTCCTCATCCTCTGTGGCGGAGAGGGGATGGAACCTGCTTCCTCCCAAAAGTGGTATGTAGTCAGACAGCGGTGTATATTCTGGTAGCGGTGTATATTCGGCGGCTACGGAATTTCCTCCGGAAAGCGATCTCGACGGCTGCGGCTTCTCCGGCGATCCTTCTACTTCGTTTCTTCTTTGGGTCTTTGTCGGTGACGGAATCTTTGAAGCTGGACCCGATTTCGAAAACAAAAGGTCTTACGGGAAGATCCGTACCCTCCACGGTAACGGGTTTACCATAATTCGGATTTCTTTCCCCTTTGATTTGGCGAAGTCGGGGTAGGTGCGAAACAACTAGACCAGGTGGGGGTAGTAAGAACGGTCCTCTTGCGGACGGCGGTACTCCTCCTAGTCGGGACCCTTTGCGGGGAGGAAACTCTTGGGTCGACCTAAGGTTGAATTCGAGCGGTGGCTCCTCGGCTTCGGATACCTTGTTCGTCGAGTGCGAAGAGGGAGACGTCGGTGACCTTGACATTCGGGTTTTCAAATCCTTGTCCGAATCGGATGATCCCATTGTCGGGCGAGCTCATCCTTATAGACGGCGAAGTCTAGTCCGTTGGTGAAGGAGAAAATCAGCTTCGGGGCTTCCATTTCTGCAAGGTAGATTCTGGTTGTCAGTCCCAAGTTATGCTTCTTTTCTTTAGGACGAAAAGAAAAGAATTGAAAAGAGTCCGAACTCGTTTTTTTTGTTCATGTATTTATAAGAGGGAATCATTTGTTAAAAGAGTCACTTATTAGAGAGTTTGTTTATTTAGAACGGAATGTTCAAAAGTGTAGAGAAGGTAAGGAATCTGATTCAGAGTTGGAAAGGAAAAGAAAGTCTTAAGCAAGACTTCTCGACTCGAAGGATTATTCCTAAACTAACACCTATTGGGGGTCCACCCCACCTCAAAAATGAGGTAAAAGGATCTCGGAACCTCTCTGTTTAGGGGTGTCTAAACAGTGGCTCCTAAATCCAAGAGAATGTTGGCTATACTTATTCAAGATAGAAATGAACATAGTATTCCAACGGAAAGAATGGTAGTTTGATCCATTAGGGACATGGATGCACTACCGATTTTTGAAAGCAGAATTATCTGATTATAATGGAGAGAGGAATTATCCCCAGCGGAGTCGCCAGAAATCTGTCGGCATATTTTTTAGGTTGTGTTTTATTTTGAAGAGGGGTCGCCTAACAGAAATCTGTTGGCGAATTTTTAATTTAATTAAAATAAATAATTCGGAAAGTAGTATTTGATTTTGAAAATAATTTTAAATTTGAAGGTTTTAAGATATGAGATTAAATCGATCTCACGTCCCAAATAGTTTATATAAACGAGCACCGCACCACAAGCCGTGTATCCATCCCTAAGGATAGACACATCGCTTGACGGTGGGGCTCGATTAAATAAACTAGAAGATTTGTGACACCCGTTTGGTCCGCGAACCAATTTTATAAGCCGACAAAATTCCCTCGTTTAATATGAAAACATTAAACGGGGTTTATATTACTCAGGTTCTTCGGAATTCCCTATAAAGGCAAGCCACTATAGTTAATTACATCTTAAGTGATGGGAATCACCTAAGAAAACTCTCGATAATAATCAATAGTTCGCTCTCAAGAATTTCAAAGTTTAAGTTTTCGAGGATTGAAGTTTTGAATTTCGATAGGGAATGGATCAAGTTTAGAACATTTTGTTTTATGAATCCAAAGGAAGAAAAGTAGGAGAAATCACAGATTCGAAGTGAACTTCGGTAATTTCCCGACTATCCTATTGTTTGGCTTAGATTTAGGAAAATCCTAATGTTTATTTAAAAGTTTTGATTTTGTCAATTTTAATTAATTAGGACTTATATTTATATGATAGAATCATACAAATATCCTCGAAGATGTGAGGGTTTATGTCGTATCAGACGACTACCTCGGAATCTAAGACCAGGTTAGGGCTTAATTTGCAATGCAAGCGCCTAACGAAGAATTGAGGATTTATGTTGCACTAGGCGAACTACCTCGAAGTCCTATGGCTTTGTTATTTAATTCTAGGAAAGTTTTCGTTGAAGTAGACTCGGGTTTTGCTTGATGACGATGGTCGTGCTTGCCCACCATGCTCGAGCTCCTTATTGTTGCGAGAGGTTTAGTTTTAGAAATCATAAATCGGGAGATGAGAAAAGTGTTTTGGTTTAGAGAAGTCTTAATTTTCCAAGTGTTTTTTGTATTTTGATTAAAACAAATCTTAAAGTTGATTATAACGACACCGGTTAAGATCCCGCGGTTCCATCCTTCCGGCATCATTATTTTTATCGGATTCACTTAGTCCGGATGAATTTGCTAAACTCAATCGAATGAGTTCCACACTTTCATTTAGACCGTGGGAAATCCCGTTAGCAACACGTAGGTTACATCATCCGAGGTATTCCCGATCATCCAACGGGACGTTTTAATTTAGTTGCAATTGTAGTTTTGTGTTCGTTTGTGATTAAATTTTGAGTTGTTTTATATTTTGAAATGTTGTGGCGGTGAATTTTATCTTGCAATGACTTTTAACTTAGTTTTGGTTTCGGTTTTAGGGACTATCCTAAAGGTGTGGGTTTTCATGCAACGGTTGTTTATCATGCAAGAAAAGTAAGTGCGATGCGATTAATGAAATTGCAATAATGTAAATTGCAAGAAAGTAAATTGCAATAAAATAAAAGCGTACTTGGAGGGTCTTCCCGTCACTCCAAGCTGCACTTGAAACACAATTAGAATATTTAAGCAAGTTCCTAGGTAAAGCTAAGGTAAGGGTTATGGTTTTCTACCAAATTCCTAATCCTATAGCTAGTCATTTCCTATGACGTCTAGGTTCTTGTGTTTTGGTTTGAGGACGATTTTCTTCATCGAAGAATAATTAAATTTAGTTGTTCTTATAAACATCCTATCATATCGAGGAAGTGCTTAAGACAAATCTTAAACATCTTTTCAATATTTCTAGGATTGTTTTAAGTCCAAATGAATTTAATTATATAAATGAATTAATCGTCCGGGGATTCAAATTTTGTTGTCTTGCTCAGTGAACTAGGACATTTGAATATCCTATAAATGAAGTAACATTTCATTTAATATTCTGTTTAGGAGTTATGACAACTAAAGCTTTCGAGGGTAAATTGGTGTTCAAATGGTTTGAGATTTAGTTTAATTTCCATTAATGGGTTTAAATTTGGAATAGTGTTCAAGTTATTTTAGATTTATTTTGAATTCTTTATGTCTTTGGTGATGTTATATTTAATTCGACTTAATTTAATTTAATTTAATTTAATTGAGTTTTAATTCTATTTAATTCAATTTAATTCAATTTAGTTTGATTTGATGTTACATTAAATTAATTTGATTTGATTTAATTTTAATTTAATTTGATTTAATTTAATTTGATTTAATTTAATTTAATTTAATTTAATTTAATTTAATTTAATTTAATTTAATTTAATTTAATTTAATTTAATCTTTAATTTGATTTAACTTAATTTAATTTGATTTTATTTATTTAATTTGATTTAATTTAATTCATTTAATTTAATTTAATTTGATTATTTAATTTAAGTTAATTCAATTCAATTTACTTAATTTAATTTAATTTTTTAATTTAATTTTATTTTTTTAATTTTAATTAAAATTTTAAAAGAGTTTAATAATTTAATTTTAGTTTAATGATTAAGTCTTTTAATGTTTTGAATTTGAGTTATCATTTTGATTAAGAATTGAATATTAATGAGATAATTAATTTGGGGATTTTTAAATTAAAGAATAAATCTCTTCCTAATAATATCCCTATTTTAATAATTCCAATTTTATTATTCTTCCAAATTTAATCAATTATTTAATTAAGGTTTAATCATTTTAAGTTGTTTAATGGGTTTCTACCCTTTAATTATTTAAATTTCAATCATCCAAATCAGATTAGGATCAAATATTTTACTTGTTAATTTTTTTTTAAACCTAAAGTTTTAATTAAGAATTAAAATTTTAATTACCACTCTACCCTTTAAGCTTAATAATTTCATAACTCACTAAATTGAACTCAAATGAACTTGAAATTTTTATGTGACTTCACTCATATGTCAATAAAGACATGAGAGGAGAAAATGTGATTTTTCTGTATTTAATTTATTTATATAATTATTTTTGGTAGAAAATAGAGATTTCCAAGGAAAATTTAATAACATGACCAAGGGAAATTTTCTGTCCTTAATAAAATTAGGGGACATTTCTAATGACCAGAGGACCACTTGGACCAATTTTGGTGATTTTTTGAATTATATTATTTTTATTATAATTATTTTAAGTTTTGGAGTGTTAATTAATTTAAAAATAAAATAAATGTTGAAAAATGGATTTTATATTTTTCAAAAATCTCTCTGATATCAAGGAAACCAGAGAAGCAAATTTTGCAATTTTCTGATTTTTCTATGATTTATTATAATTATTTTAGTGAAAAAGCTAGAAAACATATTTTTTAATTTTAAAATTACCTTAATGCTTTAAAATTTAATATCTCACTAAATAGACCTAAGAAAAATGTGGGATTTGTTCCTATGTGATTAAAATTCAAAATGTGACATTTTGGTGAATTTTATTATTTTTGTGATTTTTATTAATTTTTAATTATTAAAATATTAAAATAATATTAAAAAATCAACTTTTTTAGAAAATTGAAATTTTAATTTTCTTAAATTCCCCTAATATCAGCGAGGCTCCAAAACCAATTTGGTGAATTTTTAAAAAGTATTTTAAAAGTTATGAATTTTTAAAGTTTAAAATGACTAAGTGGCTTAATCAACCTAATTAGTGGGGCTAACCAAGTCCAATTGACCTCAAATTTTTATGATGGGTTCCACTGATCCTAAAGGTCAGTGGAGAATTGATTTCAAGTCAATTTGATGTATGGTTAGCTCTAATTAATTAGAGACCTATTTTGGGTGTTTAAGCCAATTAGGGTTGTTTTAAATGAACTAATTCAAAACCTATTTTTCCTAGGGTTCTCTGGTCATAAGGAACATCATCAAATTTTCCTAGAATTTATTTCACAACATGCTATTTATTGGAATTAAAATACTCAAAACGAGTAACTCTGAATTTGAAAAATCAATAACTTTTCATAGGGATGGCCTCGACTTTGGAAAATTCGGGGAATGTTCCCAAATTCGGAGGCTTCAAAAGCCCTATGGTCTCATGCCATGGTGAATTGTATGCATGCATGGAGAATTAAAATAATGCGAGAGAGTAAATAAATTATAAAAAATAAAATACTTGATGAAATTAAATGATTTATTTTCCACATTATTCTCCTCCGTTCACCGAGCGAGAGGGTATTTTTATTTTATTTTTCTGATTTTTCTACACGGAGATATGAATTTTTGAAGTTTAGGGAATTAAATAAATAGAAAAGTATCCTAATTTTCTATTTATCCACGCGGCGCCGCGTCGACCTCGGCGACTCCGAACGCACGCGCGTCGCGCTCCCATTCGACGCCGCCACCCGAGTCGGCGGCCGGGCCCCCGCGGTTCTCGTACCGTCTCTCGGTTCGACGCCATCCGAGTCGTTCGTCCGCGCGTGTATTGAATGGACGGCATCCGTTCATCGTCCCCGAGCGTCCTCACCCGAGAGCCGTCCACACTAAATCTCTAAGATCTCACTCGATACTCAATGGATTTTTATGTTCTTATACTCTATGGATTCGTCTTGAAGAGACGAACACATCTATACGGTTAACATGCATTGAAAATAAGGCATTTGAAATGGAGAATCTCCGGAAGCTCGGGATGAAGAATCGGCTCATACCTTTGCTCGGAGAAGTGTGGCTTCGATCCGAGAGTTGTTGCACCTTCGATTGGATCCTAGCAAGCTCCAAATGAAGTCTCTCGGTCGCGGTGAATTGTACGGATGTGATTTCGACCAAGCCCGATCACAAAGCTTGGAGGGCTGGAGCAAGCTGGGTGGCACTGGAGATGGGGCTTTTAGTGGTGGACACCTTCCCTCGGTACAGTGAAGGTGTAGAACCAATCAATTTGGGAATTGGCTCACTTGTGGAGAAGTGTCCCGGTTTTGGGTGGAATTTCGACTACGAAATTGAGCTCGCGAGAGGAGAAATGGCAGGGGGATCTCACTGGGAATCAAGTGCTCTGTGTATGGGGAGGAGTCTGGAACAATTTTGGCAGAGTTTTGGCAAGGTTTGTGCTTAGCTCTTCTCATGGCCGAGAGAGGTGGAGTTTAAATAGGAGAGGCTGGAGAGCCTTCCAGGGGGAGTTGAGGCATGGTATCAGCTGCTCTGGTGAGGAGAAGAACAGCCATGGTGGCCATTAGGCATGGGGCAACTCAGCAGGTGAGAATTCCAAGCTTGGGCTCACATGATGCTCTCGGGTGTGGTGTTTTCCGGCGATCCGGGCGGGCGGCCGGTAGGCATGGGTCACCATCTTGACCGGGGAGGTCGGGGCTTGGCAATGGTGAAGTCGATTGGGCTTGGACATGTGTAAAGTGTTTGAATTAAAATGGAATGGGGAGGGGGTCATTTTGGCCTTAATTTGGTCAACCCATTGGTTTGGGTTGGGTGCACCTCCCCATGGCCCGATTTTGGGCTGAGAGGATCGGTTGGGTCAGCTAAGGGAGAGTGGTGTGGTCTCCATCCATGATGAGGTGGCTAAGCATGGTTTAGTGTGTGACATGCTTAAGGTAAAAAAGGGGTTAAGGAGGATTAGGAAAGGGGCCCCTCCTTTTGCCATTAATGGCTTGATCACATGTCAAGCCTTCCATGGCTTCATGTGGCTTGTCCATGGCTTGCATGGCTCACCTTTGGCTTGGCGAAAAGTTTGGTCAATTTCATAAAAAAGGATTTTAAGGATTTTGGATAATTTGGTGGAAATTTGGATGAAGCTTGATTTGGAATAATTTGATGGTGAATTTAGGACTTAGGTAATGGATTTAATTAAGTGGATGACAAATGGAGATGTCATGTGGGCTTTAGGGTAGATTTTGGGCCTTTGGATGTGGTGAAGTGGGCTTTTAGGAAAGTTTAAGGGAAATGGGCTTTTGATTTTAGGATGGGTATTTGGATAAAAATTTTGTGAAGAACTTTGTCAAATAAATGTCATAATTGGTTTAGGGATGTTCTATGAATGGCTTGGAATTAATTTGATGTGATTTGGAGTTGAATTGGTTTGAATTTGGGTTTATTTGGTAAGTGGGCCTATGTAGGTCCAAGTGGGCCAAGTTGGGCTAGAGTTGAAACTGATGTAAAATCAATGTTGAGAAATGTTTATGGGGGTGTTTCAAAGAGGTTTTGGCTTTGGTTGGGCTTTGATTTTGGGGTTTGGGCTCATTTGGGTTAGGTTTGGGTTTAGGTCGAAAATGGGCCTTTTAACCTTGGGTTGAGTTTGAGTGGGGTTTGGGTCTAAATTTTGGGCAAATCATGTTAGTATTTTGTTTGTGGGAATGTTAAGGAAGATTTAGAAAAGATTTGGGGTTAATTGGAATTGAGTTGGGTGAGTTTGGTTTAGGTTTAGGTCATGGGTCCAAATTGAGCTTTAAGGCCAAAAGTGAGATTGGATCCAAATGTCAATCAAATTGGACTTGGATTTGGTCTAGATTGGTGTTGGGAATGTTGAATTGAAGTTTAGAATTGAATTGGACCAAAATTGGGTAGGTTTGGTTTGACATTGGGTTCACTTAGGGTTAAAATGGGTCAAATTGGGGGTTTTGACAAAAGTAGGGTAAATTGACAAAATTGGCCCATGGTGTAGTTGGACAAAATGAAATTGGGAATATTTGGGATTTTCTGTAATTTTCTGGGAATTTTCTGAATTTTTGGATTTTTAGGCCAAGAGGGGTATTTTGGGTATTTGGAGGGTATTGGGAGGTATTTTTGGAATTTTTGGTATTTTTGGGAATGGATGATCAGTTTAAGTGATGTGGAAATGTTTGGGAATGATTTTGGAGAATTTTGGGTAATTTGGAAATTTTTGAGAAATTTGGGTAATTTTAAGAGTTTTGGGTAGGTTTAGTAGGTGTAGGGTCCCGGGGGTCAAAAATTGAAAATTTGGGAAATTGAAGATTGGGTGAATTTGGGTGGAAAGAAGTCATTTTGGTTGAGCCATGAAGCCATATCAAGCCCACATGAGCCATGAAGGGACTCACTTGAGGCATTCACTATGTTGTTCACTAACCCTCAACGCGAGGGCTTAGGGGTTAAGGATCATCCATGTGGATCACCTACATGAGTCGGGAGGTCAAGTTAGATATGGGTGTGGTTTTATGAGGTATGTGGAAGTGTAGTGTGTAGTCGTAGTGTATAAGTGTGGTGTGTGTAAGTCGGCCCCTTCACTGGACCGAGCCACCTGAGGCGATCCTAAGGCCAAAGAGTCCTATAGGAACTCATCCTTTAAACTTCCACATTTGATTTCAACTCTCTAGGTGATTAGGGGTCTACGGTCAAGTTTGTGGAGTTTGCGGGGAGTTAAGAAGTGGTTTGAATTTCTAAAAGGTGGGTCCCAATTCTAGTTCTCTAAGATAGTCAAAGGAAAAGCCTAAGGCTAGATCCTAAGTACTAAAGAGAAGAAGAGAAGACCTCATCAAAAATGAGGTCAACACGGTCATAGGATTGCAATTGGTCTCCATCACATTGGACTTTTTCTTGCGGGGGCAAATGGGATGACACTTCTACTCTCAACCCTAGATCTTCTCCTTTCTTCTCTCAGGTTTATCTCCTTTTTGTACCTCACTTTAACTATCTAAATAGCTTTTCAAATTCACTTATGACCGCTCAAAATGCTCTCTAAGGCTATTTTAATCCACCTCCTTGGCTTTCCTAAGAAGCCAAGTGGCTCTTTTCTCCTATAACAATCTTTCCATTTCCTAAAATAGGTGCACTTTTAAAAGATGATATGTTATCATAAAATCAAGTAAAATCTCTTTAATTCTATTTCTTCCAACCATTTTCTCATTGCCACTTTCACCCAAAAAATATACCAGGTTAATAAATTTCTTACAAAAATTAACTTTTCAAACATTTTATCCAACCTTAGAATACATGTGTACGCACATACACTCATAAATATAAACTTGGTTAACTGTCACCCATATTAAGTCACTCTAATTGTAAAGCTTCCAAACATATGATAGTACATAATTAATTACATTAAGATCTCATTGTACCTTCATTAAATTTATTGCAAAGAAGTAATATTTAATCAACATTGATATATTGTCGGCATATTTTTAGGTTATGTGTTTTGAAAAGGGGGTCGCCTAACAGAAATTGTCGGCGAATTTTAGATTTTAGTTTTAATTTAAATATATATATATATATATATGATTTAGAAAGTAGTATTTGATTTTGAAAATAATTTTAAGATATGAAATCAAACCGACCTCACATCCCAGATAGTTTATATAAACGAGCGCCGCATCGCAAACCGTGTATTTATCTCGAAGAATAGATACACTGTTTGGTGATGGGGCTCGATTAAATAAACTAGAAGATTTGTGACATCCGTTTGGTCTGCGAACCAATTTTATAAGCCGACAAGTTCCCAGCTTAATATAAATGAATTAAGCGGGGTTTATATTACTCAGGTTCTTAAAATTCTCTATAAGGGCGAGCCCCTATAGTTAATTACATCTTAAGTGACGGGAATCACCTAAGAAAACTCTCGATAATAATCGGTAGTTCTGCTCTCAAGAATCTCGAATTTTAAGTTTTCGAGGGATTGAATTTTTAGAATTTCGATAGGGAATGGATCAAATTTGGAACATTTTGTTTTGGGAATTCAAAGGAAGAAAAGTAGGAGAAATTACAGATTCGAAGCGAACTTCGGTAATTTCCCGACTATCCTATTGTTTGGCTTGGATTTAGGAAAGTCCTAATGTTTATTTAATGTTTTGATCTTGTCAATTTTAATTAATTAGGACTTATGTTCGTATTACATGATCATACAAATAGCCTCGAAGATGTGAGGGTTTATGTCGTATCAGACTACTACCTCGGAATCCTAAGACCGATTAGGGCTTAATTTGTAATGCAAATGCCTAACAAAAGGTTGAGGATTTATGTTGCACTAAGAAAACTACCTCGAAATCCTATGGCTTGGTTATTTAATTCTAAGAAGGTTTCTTTGAAGTAGACTCGGGTTTTGCTTGATGACGATGGCCGTCTTTGCCCACCATGCTCAGAGCTCCTTGTTGTTGCGAGAGGTTTAGTTTTATAAGTCATAAATCGGGAGATGAGAAAAGTGTTTTGGTTTAGAGAAAATCTTAAAATTCAAGTGCTTTTTAGTGTTTTAGTTAAAACAAATCTTAAAGTTGATTATAACAACACCGGTTAAGATCCCACGGTTCCATCCTTCAGGCATCGTTATCTTTATCGGATTCACTTAGTCCGGATGAATTTGCTAAACTCAAGTAAATGAGTTCCACACTTTCATTTAGACCGTGGGAAATCCCGTTAGCAACACGTAGGTTATATCATCCGAGGTATTCCCGATCATCCAACAAGGCGTTTTAATTTAGTTGTAATTGTAGTTTTGTGTTCTGTTTGTGATTAAATTTTGAATTGTTTTATATTTTGAAATGTTGTGGCGGTGAATTTTATCTTGCGGTGACTTTTAACTTAGTTTTGGTTTCGGTTCGGGGACTACCCTAAAGGTTTTGGTTTTCATGCAACAATTGTTTATCATGCAAGAAAGGTAAAGTGCATTTGCGATAAAGTAAATTGCAATAAAATAAAAGCGTACTCGGAGGGTCTTCCCGTCATCCCAAGCTGCACTTAAAACACTTGTTAAGGCATTTAAATATTTCAACAAGTACCTAGGTAAAGCTAAGGGAAAGGTTTAGGTTATCTATCAAAGTCCTAATCCTATAGCTAGTCATCTCCTATGACGTCTAGGTTCTTGTATTTTGGTTTAAGGACGATTTTCTTCATCAAAGAATAATTAAGTTAAATTGTTCTTATAAACGTCCTATCATATTGAGGAAGTGCTTAAGACAAATCTTAAACATCTTTTCAATATTTCTAGGATCGTTTTAAGTCAAGAGAATTTAATTATACAAATGAATTAATCATCCAGGAATTCGAGTTTTGTTGTTATCTTACTCGGTGAACTAGGACATTTGAATATCACTATGAGTGAAGTAACACGTCACTTAACGTTCTGTTTAGGAGTTATGACAACAAAAGCTTTCGAGGGCAAATTGATGTTCAAAATGGTTTATAATTTAATTTAATTTCAGTTAATAGGTTTAAGTTTGGAATAATGTTCAAGTTGCTTTATATTTATTTTTAAATTCTTTATGTCTTAGGTGATGTTATTTTTAATTCAATTTAATTTAACTTTAATTTAATTTAATTTGGTTTAGTTTTAATTTTAATTTAATTTATTTAATTTAATCTAATTTTAATTTTAACTTGATTTTATTTTTTAATTTAATTTAATTTAATTTAATTTAATTTAATTTAATTTAATATGATTTAATTTAATTTAATTTAATTTAATTTAATTTGATTTTTTTAATTTAATTTAATATGTTTTAATTTTATTTTATTTAATTTAATTTAATTTAACTTAATTTAAATTTTAATTTAATTTTATTTTTAATTTTAATTTAATATTTTATTTTTTATGTTTTAAAGATGATTTAATTTTAATTGTTAAAGTATTAATTTAATTGAAATTTTAAAAGGATTTAATTTAAATAATTTAACTTTAATTTAATTTAATGATTAAGTCTTTTAACATTTTAAATCTTAAATTTGGATTATCATTTTAATTAGGAATTAAATATTATTGAGATGATTAATTTAGGGATTCTTAAATTAAAGAACAAATCTCTTGCTAATAATATCCCTATTTTAATAATTCCAATTTTATTATTCTTCCAAATTTAATTAATTATTTAATTAAGGTTTATTTTAATTATTTTTAAATTGTTTAATAGGTTTCTACCCTTATTATTCAAATTTCAATCATCCAAATCAGATTAGAATCAAATATTTTACTCTTTAATTTTATTAAGCCTAAAGTTTTAATTAAAGGTTAAAATTTTAATTACCATTTTGCCCTTCAAGCTTAATAATTTCATAACTCACTAAATTGAGCTTAAATGAATTTAAAATTTTTATGTGACTTCACTCATATGTCAATAAAGGCATGAGAGGAGAAAATATGATTTTTCTGTATTTAATTTATTTATGTAATTATTTTTGGTGGAAAATAGGGATTTCCAAGGAAAATTTAATAATATGACCAAGAAAAAGTTTCTGTCCTGAAGAAAATTATAGGACATTCCTAATGACCAAAGGACCACTTGGACCAATTTTGGTGATTTTATGAATTATATTATTTTTATTATAATTATTTTGAACTTTGGAGTATTAATTAATTTAAAAATAAAATAAAGATTGAAAAATGAATTTTATATTTTTCAAAAATCCCTCTAATATCAAGGAAACTATAGAACCAATTTTTATAATTTTCTAATTTTTCTTTGATTTATTAGAATTATTTTAGTGGAAATGCTAAAAAATACATTTTTTTAATTTTAAAATTACCTTAGGGCTTTAAAATTTAATATCTCATCATATAGACTTAAGAAAAATATGGGGCTTATTCCTAAGTGATTAAAATTAAAAATGTGACATTTTTGGTGAATTTTATTATTTTTGTGATTTTTATTATTTTTAATGATTAAAAATATTAAAATAATGCAAAAAATCAACTTTTTTAGAAAATTGCAATTTTAATTTTTTTAAATTCCCCTAATATCAAAGAGGCTCCAAAACCAATTTGGTGAATTTTTGAAAAGTATTTTGAAAGTTATGAATTTTTAAAGTTTAAATTGGCTAAATGGTTTAATCAACCCATTTGGTAGGGCTAACCAAGTCCAATTGACTTCAAATTTTAATGGTGGGTTCCTTTGATACTAAAGGTCAGTGGAGAATTGATTTCAAGTCAATTTGATGTATGATTAACTCTAATTAATTAAGGACCTATTTTGGGTGTTTAAGCCAATTAGGGTTATTCAAGTGGATTAATTCAAAACCTATTTTCCTAGAGTCCTCCGGTCATAAGAAACATCCTCAAATTTTCCTAAAATTTATTTCACAACATGCTTAATTATTGGAATTAAAATATTCAAAATAGTGACCTAGAATTGAAAAATCAATAACTCTCCGTAGGGGTGGCCTCGACTTTGAAAAATTCGGGGAATGTTCCCGAATTCGGAGGCTTAAAAGTCCTATGGTCTCATGCCATGGTGAATTGTATACATGCATGGAGAATTGAAAATGTGCAGAGAGTAAATAAATTATTAAAAATAAAATATTTGATGAAATTAAATGATTTCTTTTCCACATTATTCTCCTCCGTTCACTCGAGCGAGAGGGTATTTTTATTTTATTTTTCTGATTTTCCTACACAAAGTTATGCATTTTTGAAGTTTAGGGAATTAAATAAATAGGAAAATAACATAATTTCCTACTTATCCACGCGGCGCCAACTCAACCTAGGCATCTCCGAAGCGTCGCATGTCGTCTTCTGATTCGACACCGCCATCAGACTCAGCGATCCAGGGCCCCGCGGGTCACGTACCAACGCGCTGTCCGGCTCGATCCAGACCGTCTACTCGATACACGCTCGATCTGACGGCTCCTAGTCATCGTCTACGACTGGTGTGCACCCGTGACCATCAACCTTTTAACCCTAATTTCTCACTCGATTCTCAACGGATTTTCTTGTTCTTATGCTCTATGGATTCGTCTTGAGGAGACGAACACATCCATACGGTAAACATGTATTTAAATTGACTCAAACTAAATGGAGAATCTCTGTAAGCTCGGGAAGAAGAGTGAGTCCATACCTTTGCTCAGAGAAGTGAAGCTTCGATCTGAGAGTTGTGTCACCTTCGATTGGGTCCAAGCAAGCTCCAGATGAAGTCCCTTGGCCTGGTGAATTATCTAGGTAGGATTTTGACCACAGCCGATTACAAAGCTTGGAGTCTGGAACAGATGGGTGGCCTAGAGAGGGGGCTTTTGCTGGTAAACTTCTTCCCTTGGTCTGGTGAAGGTGTAGGATCAATCAATTTGGGGATTGGTCCTCTGTGAAGAAGTGTCCTGGTTTTTGTGCTTGATGTTTGAACTCGAAATTGAGCTCGGATGGAGGGAATTGGGCTGGAATCCGGTGGGAATCAAGTGCTCTATGTGTGGAGAGTGGTACGGAATGATTTTGGCGAGTTTCCTTAAGGTTGGTTCAGCACCCCTTCATGGCCGAGGGGTGGTGTTTAAATAGGAGAGGCTAGAGGCTCTCCGGGGGAGTTAGGGCCAGGATCAGTTGCTCTTGCGAGGGAAGAACAGCTGCAATGGCCACTGGGCATGGGGCGACTCGGCGAGGTGGAATTTCAATGCTTGGCTCCTTCCCATGTCTCGGCCATGGCGTTTCCGGCGACCCGGGAGGCTGGCCGGCGGGCATGGGTCACCTTCGGGTCCGGGTGGGTCGGGGCTGGAAGTTTGTGCGATCGATTGGCCATGGACATGTGTAAAGGGCTTGGATTAAAATGGTATGGGGGAGAGGCCATTTTGGCTTGATTTGGGTCAACCCATCCTTTTGGGCTAGGTGCACCACCCAAGGCACGGTTTTGGGCTGAAAAGAGTCACTTGTGTCGGTAGGAGAAAATGGTGTGGTATCCATCAAAATAGTTTAAGATAATTTTGGGTTATGGTGTTGCATTAAAGAAGTTAAAATGGCTTAAGGAAGGCTTAGGAAAGGACTCCCTCCTCTTGCCATTAATGGCTTGGTGACAAGTCAAACCCCCCATGGCTTCATGTGGCTTGTCCATGGCTTGCATGTGGCTTCATTTGGCTCATCCTTGGCTTAGGAAAAGTGGATTCATTTATATGAAAAAGGAATTTGGAGATTTTGGAAATTTAGTGAAAAATTTAGATGGTGCTTGATTTAGGTTGATTTGATGATTGATTTGGGACTTAGGAATTGATTCCAATTAAAGGGATGATGAGAAGGAATTGTCATGTGGGCTTTGGGCTTTTGGATTTCACTTTGGATGGGCTTTCAAGATGGTTTAGAGAGTGGGCTTTTAGATTTCAAAAAAAATTTTAGGATGAAAATTTTGAAAAGGATTGGATCCAATAAGTGTTGAATTTAATTTAGGAATTTTTCATGAATGATTTGGAATCAATTTGAAGTGGTTTGGGCTTGAATTGGGTTGGATTTGGACCTCTTTGGTAAATGGGCCAATGTAGGTCAAATTGGGATAACTTGGGCCAATGTTGGGTTAGGGTTGAAATTGATGTAAAATAAATGTTGGGAAATGTTTATGGGAGTTTTTCAAAGAGGTTTTGGCTTTGGTTGGGTCTTGATTTTGGGGTTTGGGCTTATTTGGGTTAGGTTTGGGTTTAGGTCAAAATTAGGCCTTTTAGCTTTGGGTTGAGTTTGAGTGGGGTTTGGGTCTAAATTTTGGGCAAATCATGTTAGTTTTTTTCTTGTGGGGATGTTAGGGAAGGTTTAAAAAAGATTTGGGGTTAATTGGAGTTAAATTGGTTTGGTTTGGGCTAGGTTTGGGTCATGGGTCCAAATTGGGCTTTAATGCCAAAAGTGAAATTGGATTCAAATGTCAATCAAATTGGACTTGGATTTGGTCTAGATTGGTGTTGGGAATGTTAAATTGAAGTTTAGAATTGAATTGGACCAGAATTTGGGTCAATTGGATAGGTTTGGTTTGACATTGGGTTCACTTTGTGTTAAAATGGGTCAAATTGGGGGTTTTAACAAAAGTGGGGTAAATTAACAAAATTGGCCCATGGTGTAGTTGAACAAAATGGAATTGGGAATATTTGGGATTTTTTGGAATTTTCTGGGAATTTTCTGAATTTTTGGATTTTTGGGTCAAGAGGGGCATTATGGGTATTTGGAGGGTATTGGGGGGTATTTTTGGAATTTTTGGTATTTTTGGCTATG
Organism: Papilionanthe hookeriana x Papilionanthe teres; assembly: GCA_022702705.1. NCBI lineage: Eukaryota > Viridiplantae > Streptophyta > Magnoliopsida > Asparagales > Orchidaceae > Papilionanthe > Papilionanthe hookeriana x Papilionanthe teres. The sequence continues at coordinate 59,594,930 of CM040430.1, read as the reverse complement.
AATGATCAATTTGAGTGGTGAGGAAATGCTCAAGGTTAATTTTGGGGAATTTTGGGTGATTTAGAAATTTTGAAAATTTTCGGTAATTTTAAGAGTTTTGGGTAGGCTAGGCGGGTGTAGGGTCCCCGAGGTCAAAAATTGAAAATTTGCAAAATTGAAGATTGGGTAAATGTAAGTGGAACGAAATCATTTTGGTTGAGCCATGAAGTCATATCAAGCCCACATGAGCCATGAAGGGACTCATTTGAGGCATTCACTATGTTGTTCCTAACCCTCTTAGTCAAGGGCTTAGTGTTAAGGACCATCCATGTGAATCACCTTCATGAGTCAGGAGGTCAAGTTGGGTATAGTTGTGGTTTTAGGAGGTTTGTGAAAGTGTAGTGTATAAGTGTAGTGTGTGTGTAAGTCAGCCCTTACTAGACCAGGCCGCCTGGGGCGATCCTAAGGCCGAAGAGTCCTATAGGAACCCATCCTTTAAACTTCCACATTTGATTTCGACCCTCTAGGTGATTAGGGGTTTACAATCAAGTTTGTGGAGTTTGCGGTGAGTTAAGAAGCGGTTTGAAATTCTAGGTGGTGGGCCCCGATTCTAATCCTCTAGGATAGTCGAAGGAAAAGCCTGAAGTTTAGATCCTCTTAAAAAGAAGAAGAGAAGACCTCATCAAAAATGAGGTCAACATATATATACCTCTAAATTACCAAGCAGGTCCAGATAAAATCCCCACATTCCACTTATAAATATCATAATAATTAATTTTTATATAATTCCTTCCTCAAATTTTTTCTCAAAAAAAGCTTATTTTTTCCCCTCAAAATTAACCAAGGACTTGTTCGAGATCACTTTTGCTTTGGTTTCTACTTTTATTTAAGAACATAATAATTTAGTGCATTTTTAACATATTTTTATTTATTTATTTTTAAAAATGGATTAGATCATTTTTAAAAACACTCCAAACATTTCAAATTATTTTGAGTTTTTTTAAAAAGAATTAAAATTGCTTTACTAAAAACGTTTTATTTAATATCAAGAAATAAAAATAAACTGCAATATAAAGTGCTACAAACAACTCCTTAGTATATGTCCTCTCACTACGCAGAACTTTTTTCCCCGTTTAGTATAAGAGGAAATATTGCATCAGGACTCCACACGCCACTCTGCGTGCGGAGTCCAATCACGTATAAACACGTGGCAGTGGAGGCCCCACCATAAATTTTGAAAAGTTTAGGTGCTTGGCCCGACCCGACCGTCCCAAAAAGCGGTAAATTTACTTTTTTGCGATGGAATCCCGCCAAAAGCCATTTCTCACCTTTTTTTGCATCTACGCGAAGTGAAAAGTCATTTTTCGTCGCCTTCCCAGGTCTGACTCTGTTTTGAGCTAGGTCTTCTTAGGGTTTGCCACAGGAAGAAGAAATATTGGTAATGGAAGCAGAAAGTGATGTGGAACAGCCTAAAATGGAAGTAAGTTTAGTTTTATTTTGGCTTGAGTATTGCATTTTTAGGTTGGTTTTATCTGCTTTTCAAGTGTTTTATGTCTGAGTTATGTTAGTGTTACTCTGGTGTTATGGTAAAGACTTCTAGTAGGTGTATTGTTGTCATGTTATTATCATGTTATTGTCGTTTAATTGTCGTGTTATTGTCGTGTTATTCTTGTAATGTTGTGTTATTCTTATAGTACTATCGTGTTATTGTGGTAGTATTGTCGTAATATTGTGGTGTTATGTTAATGTTATTGTACAAATCTTGTAGATTTGTCATATTATTGTCCTATTGTCCTAGTGGCGTTGTAAAAAATCTATTTATAGTATTGTTGTGTTATTGAAATATTTTTGGTTTTGGGGATTGTATTGTCCTATGGGTGTTATATTTGTATTAATGTTGTATTTTTGTCAAGCTATTGTGTTATTGTCGTGTTAATGATGTATTATTGTAATGTTATTGTCGTGTTATTGTCGTAAATTATTGTATTATTGTCATGTTATTGTCGTGTTATTGTTGTAAATTGTTGTATTACTGTGATGTTATTGTCGTGTTATTTTTGTGTATCCAACTGATCATCGTTAAATTGTTGTGGTAATATGCAGTGTGGAAATATGTGCAACAATCCAATCGTAGAGGCTTTTCTTCGCACCGCTGTCCACAATGATCAGGAAGCATATTAAAGCTACTGTGCTTATGCACATCACGTAGGATTTACTGTAAGGAAGGACCATAGTAGCTATTGGCCAAACTCTAAGAATATTAAAACCAAAGATTATATTTGCGGTAAGGCTGGCCAGAAGAAGGACTCTAACACGTCTGTGAAGTTCAGAAGACCTGACACGAGGACTGGCTATCAAGCCATGATTAGATATGCCATTGATGTTGAGGGGAATTGAGCAATTAAGAAATTCATTGAAAGCCACAACCACCCACTCGTTGAAAGAGGTGACACGCATCTTCTACGTTCTAGCATAAAGATAAGCGGGTTGAATGCAGATTTGCTTAGATCAATGACAATATCAGGTATTAGAGCAACAGATGCGTATAACTTTATGGCTACAGAGGCTGGTGGTGTAGAGAACTTAGAATGCACGAAGAGAGATGCATTCAATTTCGTTCAAAAAGAAAGGAGAGAAAAAATAGAACTGGGAGATGCAAATTCTCTAATACAGATGTTTATGGAGAGGCAAACAGAGGATAACATGTTTGTCTGGGATTTTGAAACTGATGAGTGTGTCGACTCATAAGTTTTTTTTTTGGAGCGACGAGTTATCCAGGCTTGATTATGATTGCTTTGGCGATGTAACAATATTTGATACAAGTTATAGATTGAACAAGTATAATTTATGCTATGCTCCTTTCGTTGGGGTAAACCATCACTGGAAAAATGTCCTTTTTGGAGTCGGTTTCTTGTCTGATGAGACCATTGATTCCTTCATATGGTTATTCAAAGCATTTATTCGAATAATGGGTGACAAGCATCCAAAGTCAATCTTTACAGATCAGAACCAAGCAATGGCGCGAGCCATTGAATAGTGTTTCCCACAGTCACGACATAGATTATGCCAATGACACATATACAAAAAATTTCCATCAAAAGTTCACTGTGGTTTGGGTGTCAAGAGCATAGGAGATATCTTCTACAAATGCATGAGCAAGTGTGATACCGAATCAGATTTTGAAGAAAATTGGGCCACAATGATTGAGATGGGAAACCTGCAGAGTAATGAGTGGTTAAAAGATTTGTACAGGATCAGATATAGATGGTTTACGACCTTCAATAAAGATGTTTTTGGAATGGGAATATTGTCAACACAACAATATTTGTCATGGTGTTTCAAAGCCCACCAGTTCCCCGTCGATTGTTTTATTGGACTTGAAAGTATTATGAAATCATGCGCAGAAATAAAAAAGATGAAGATTCAAAAGTGATCAATCAATTATTACGCCCGTAGTAAAAGCCAACCCATTCTTGCGGCAAGTGGCTACATTTTATTCGAAAAAGCTTTATTCGATGTTCCAACAAGAAGCTGTTGGATGGGTCGTGTGGACTCACAATTGAATTCTTTACTGAAAATGACTCGGAATATGGTGTAAGGAAGCTAGATGCTCGAGGGGCAACGAAGCACTTGGATTGTCAAACTTGACAAAGGTAATTCAGAGGTAACTTGTAGTTGTAAAAAGTTTGAAATGATGGGCATATTATGTTCTCACTTGCTTTATGTGCTAAATGTCGCCCAAGTAAAGCTAATTCCCGAGAAATATTTGCTACTCCGTTGGTTACGAACTAATGAAGGAAGCATCAACGAGCTCTGGTTCTGCAAGTGGTCTTCTTTTTCGTACACACGCTCATAAGTTCGCATACCAGCTCATAAACAAAGCACAAGGAAATGAAACTACCGAACAAATGCTTTGGGAATCATTTAAGCATCTGTCCGCAAATCTTGATGATGCATTTGCTTTGGGAAAATAACTCAAACAAGGAAGAAAGCAAAGAAGGGGAAAACACCAAATGCAAAAGTCAATTTGAATGATCCGGCAAAGATGAGGCCGAAAGGAGCTCCTACATCTAGGTTGAAAGGGTATTGGGAGAGAAATAAGCGACCAAAGAGTATGTATTTCAATATGCTTAGCTATGTTAATATATGCAGTTTGTTCATGAACTTATCCATACCACTACATGTAGGAAAAGCTCAAGAAACATCAACATCTCGAGGACCCGATTTAACATATGATGCTAATGTAATTGAAAAGCCTGATTGTCTTAGCCAGGTATAAAATTTCATCTCTATTACACCGTTATAGTCTCTTGAATTAGTATACCTCACATCTAATTTTCAATATTTTTTCAGGATTACGATGCCTCTCAACCAGCAATGGGATATTCGAGTTTATTGATGGACTCAATAAATGATATGTGTCTGATGTAATTTATGATTACATGGTCACTAAATGGATGTATTTTTCTACGAATAACTAAGTACTTGTTAAAACGCCTTATACTACGATAATAACTCATAATTTATCGCAATACCAAAAAATATTTACATACAAAATACGACAATAGCTTCATAAAATGTCTTATACTACGATAATAACACATATTTTATCGCAATACCACCAAAAATTTACGTCATAACACGGGAATAACTTGATAAAATGTCTTATACTACGATAATAACACATATTTTATCACAATACCACCAAAAATTTATGTCATAACACGGGAATAACTTGATAAAATGTCTTATACTACAATAATAACACATATTTTAACACCATACCGAGCAAATTTAAGAGATAACGCAGCTAACACGACAATAAAATGTTAATAACACGCCAATACCGAGTTAATTCACTTCAAAAAATGAATAACACGACCATAATACGCAACTAACACCAAAACACCACGTTAATTTGAAAAATAACACGCATGGAATATTCCATGCTGTTATTGATGCCGAATAACGCATATAACACACAGGGAATATTCCATGCGTGTTATTGATGCCGCTTTACACTTATAACACGCAGGGAATATTCTCTGCTTGTTATATGCGTTATTCGGCATCAATAACACGTAGAGAATATTCTCTGTGTGTTATAAGTGTAAAGCGGCAGAATAAGGTAGTATTGATGCGTTATTAACGTGTTATGGAGGTGTTATTGACGTGTTTTTAAAATTTTAAAGTGAATTAAGGTGTTATTGTGCTGAATAACGTAGTATTGATGCATTATTAACGTGTTATGGAGGTGTTATTGACGTGTTATTAACCTTTTAAAGTAAATTAAGGTGTTATTGTGAAGAATAACGTAGTACTTATGCGTTATTTACGTGTTATTGATGTGTTATTGACGTGTTATTAACCTTTTAAAGTGAATTAAGGTGTTATTGTGCTGAATAACGTAGTATTGATGCGTTATGGAGGTGTTATTTACGTATTTATTTACTTTAACTTCATTTTATGATTAAAGTTAAATATGAAACAAAATATATTTGAGCCCTCAAATAATTTATAAACAGCAAATATATAAGAACTAACTTTTCCAATCATTGAAAATTATAAACTTTTCGGCTCTTTACGATTTCTTTCTTTTGGATAAATGCTTTTGGCAGGATTCCATGGACAAAACAAAACTTTTCCGCTTCTTGGGTCGGTCGGGTCGGGCCAAGCACCTAAACTTTTCAAAATTTATGGTGGGGCCTCCACTGCCACGTGCTTACATGTGATTGGACTCCGCACGCAGAGTGGCGTGCGGAGTCCCGATGCAATATTTCTTCTTAGTATAAAGCTTCTCTCTATGCAATTCTTCTCTGGCAGTAAGAAGTCACTTCCAAAACCAAATTGTATTTTACATAACCTTTAAGCACATCATTCAATAAAAAGACGTAACTTCTGTCAAATAGGCACCGTTCTTTATTGATGGAATAAATGCAAATTATGAAGGTTTTATAGATTAAGAAAAGTATTTAATTTATATGTTTTTATTAAAATTTCAATTATCATAAGCTCAGTACTTAATTTATATAGTAAAATGTTTAAAAAGATTGACGCACTTACAATTAAAAGCAAAAGAAAATAAAAATTTTAATTTAATTAGCATAGGTAATAATGAAGACAGATGTCAGACGGCACAGTGGTCAACCATCGCAATTTTGAGGTCATAAAAAAATAGGCAAGTTAAATTGAATGAATGTAAAAGTAATATATATATATATATATATATATATATATATATATATATATATCTTTAAATAAAAACCTTGCATGAAATATTAAAAGACATTAAAGAAAATACTTTCTTTTAAAATATGTGCGTATGATATACAAGTGAACTCATTTTAAATTTAAAATGGATGCATTATTACGAATTTTAATGAAATACAGAATAATTTTTTTTTTTTTAATTATGTGTAAAGATATTTAGGTAGTATAACCTATGAATTTACAAAGGATTACTGTATCAACCTGAACTAGACTGAGCAGCTAAAGTTTCAATAACCGCAACCTTATGATACAACAAGCAGGTAACTTTCTATTTTTTTATATCAATTATCACCTAGAAGCTCCTAATAGAAACAAATCATGAAGTATATTTTCTTTAAAAATTACATCTCCGCCTGAACTACATCACCATAGCCTAAAGATGATTGGCCATGAGTGTTAGGCCAAGTTATTTGAGGGGGAAAAATCTTTGGTAAATTCCTAATATATCATAGAAAATGATGGCATTATTAACTACTTTAGAGAAATAATTGATTAATATTTAACACCAATTTTCGAACCCATGAAAAGACCTAGTAGCTTTAAGAGACTTGAGCCCTCCCAAGGACTAGTTGGCAATCTAAAAAAATAAGATGAGAGATAAAAATGTTGTCTACTAAGGATTGGGGAAAATATTTGATCATTAACTTAAATCTCGAAGGTAAGAAAGACACCCATAGCAATAGTGAAGAGAAAGTGATGAAGGGCACCCATTTATCAACTCATTTCTAGATTTGTAGTAACCATTAATTGCCCAAAAAATATAATAGAGAAGGGGATAACATAGATGTAAACTCCAATTCAGTTAGTAGAAAGTTGAGGGAAATGTTTTTGTCATTCCATGAAGGACTAAAGTTTTGTTGGCCGAGTCAAAAGATTTCCTAAAATCAAACTTAACAGGAATAAGAAAATTTTTGTGGTGATGTAAATTAAAATTATTAGTTACTTCGTGGGACAAAGTAATTTGTATCCACAATAGAGATGTGCTAAACGAAAGCAGAGTGGGCATTATGTATGATATATGAGGTAAGACAAGAGTGTTTAGTAAGGATTTTGGCAATGACATCATAGAAAATGTTGCAATGGGAGATCGATCTATAATCCATCATAGAATTAGAATGTCTCATCTTAGGATTTGTTTTAATAAGCTTGTGCTAAATAATATCTGGCAATGTAGAAGAATTGAAGAAAGCATGTGCGGACAACTGTTTGCCTGCAATGTTCCAGTTTTGAGTGAACAATTGGTGGTGAAACTATATTGACTTGGGGATTTGTCTCCATTAATATCATGAAGAGCAAATACAAATTTTTTATCAGCCATAGAACTAATAAAATCAAAAGCATGATGCATGTTGAGAGTGGATCTCATATCAAGAACTGAAAGAACAGTGTAGGGAGAGTTTTTTGGCATAAAAAAGAGTAGCATAGTACTAGATAATCACTCATGCACTACCATTACAACCAAAGAGCGCATCATTCTCCATCAAAAGTTCTCTTATTAAGTTGACGTTACTCCTCTCTTTATTAAAATAGTAGAGAAATTTGAGGTCATCATCACCATAATTCAATCAAGTCTGGCTTTCTATTTGATAATCATACTTAAAATGAAAATAACCTGAGAGTTATTATCTACGATGATTTTGGCTTCAAAGATGAGGCTTTTCTCATGGGATTATTTCTAATAATGTGAGGATGATGTCTTCCTTTTTTTTTAGATAAGAGAAAAATGTTGAAAGTGATGACAGACCAATCTACCTTACCTCTTTAAGAGAAGTTTTCAAAACATAAACCAATAATAGCTCTCTTAAGCGAACTCTAAAAAGGGCGGTTCAAGAGTTTTTAAAGATGAATTTATGACGGCCTTGCATAATATTTCCCAATTTGGTGATGAGATTTGAGTGGTTGAATGAATATAGAGCAACTTTCAAAATGATGGAAAAAAGAGTTACAACCAACTAGTATTTATACAACTCTAATTTAGAATGAATAAGATTGTCTTGTTGATTGTTAGACAAGAAGCCAACGTTTGGTAGATCATTCAGCTCAAGTCAAAATACAATCTCCAAAATATGCCAATCTTTTATGACTAGAGAGAATGCAGTTGAAATCGCCCATCTATAATAGATAGTGGAAGAAAAAATTTTTGAACCAAAGGCTTCTAGAGCACCTTTTTTTTATATACATAAGTACCTAAAAATTGAATGGTTCCAAGATAAACGACTGCTTTATAAATCAATTGGGAGGTGAACAGAGTTTTCTAACTGAGATGGTAAACGGGTTACATTTGAGTATAGGTAACCTCCACAACTACAGTGGATGCTTTTACAACTATCTTCAATGTGAAAGAGAGAAAGCTCTCTCACTTGAGCACGGTCCTGCATGAGTCAAAGTGCACTTTTAGTTTCCAATAAATATGAATGTTAATATAAAATTCTTGATTCAAATTTTTAAGGTCCCAAAGTCTGCCTTCCCCTAGAAGGCCTCTCACGATCCATGAAGCAACCACTGGGAATCGTTGAAAGAAGCAAAAGAGCTGTAGGCATTTTTCCTACTTCTCAAATGTTTGACTGGATGAAACCGTTGGTGAAAGACAAAATCATTTTTGTTCATTTGAAAAAAACTTGGTGAGGAGGAACTTGTTTAGGCTATCATGATAGCATATTTTTTCTGAGCTATCCTTAGAGCGTCGGAATAGAAAGCATTTGTTGTTCAACAGAAAAATCCAAAACAACGGGATCAAGAGAGAAGGCTTAGGAGGAAGAGATTAGAGTGATAGGAAGAAAAGAGGGATGTATAAATTTTCAAGGGCTTAAGAGAAATATATTCTTGGGGAGGGTAATGAAACGGAAGTTCATCAAGGTCCCAAATGGATGGTATGGTTCTTGTATCAATTCTAGCAAGAGTTATGACAAGAATATTCTCAAACTGTGATCACAACTTATACTTCTACTCAAGTATGAAGAGGGGAGCAATTGAGTATTATGCTTAGGACAAGAAGAGTTATTATGCAAGAAGGAAGCACACACACTACAAGCATTACATTTCTAGTCATGTTAAATCTTCTGTCATAGTTTCATTCCATTGACGTTTATAGCAATTGAACTTGAGATTGTATCAATGGGTGAACCTAGTACACAAACCTTGCAAAAGAAACACTGAACTTCGAACTGATTAGATTGTAGATCACTAACAGTTGCAAACTTTGCATTCTACTTTTGAAATCCAACTCTCATTCCACTAACAAGGGGAAATTGCGGAGTTTAATCTACGAGGAATTTAAGAGTACTTATAAGGTCCAAAAATGAAAAGGGACAGCTACTTAATTAGCATAGACCTCCATCCCATACAATACCAGAGTCCACTTTAGTCGAAAATTTAAACAGGAAGAAATCACCAGAGTGAGTAGATTAAAGATGCCCTAGAGCTTCCATTATTGTTTGATCGCCATAATGAGAGATTCATACAAAAGCCATTCCTGATTGTGTAAGCTACTAGAATGTTTCCATTCCCTCTACCCCTTAGAGATATCCTTAGCTAAAAAAACCACCTCATCTTCCCCATCAATATGTGAGAGGGAACTCCTTACTTTTAGTATTAAGAGCATTAAAAAGATCCTTTGTGTTGCAGGTGGGATAAGAGGCTGATGTAGAAAATTTGCCTAAATCCTCTAAAGAGGCAAGAGAAACATCCAACACGAGAATAGTGTTAAGGCTTTGGCAGGAGGAAGGAAAAATTGCTTAGGTCCAATGAGATGGCATCCATCGAGGAAAACTCTAGAAGGGATATTTGACAGCAACAATACAAAAGAAGAGGATACCAAAAAGACATAACCCTAGTTAAGGGTGTTTCACAAGGTGCGAATTGGTTGTATAGTTCCAATTTAAATCATATGTATTTAGCTAACAAAATTAAGAGCCATGGAAGGGCCTACCTGGGGCAGCAATTTTATAACTTCACAATTTAGAAAAGCTGCTAAAGTCCTTTTTAGTAGAAATTTCCTTGTAGCTTTCATGTAATTTCTATGGAAGCTGCAATACCTGCAAGAAAATTGTTATCTGCCATCTTCAGAACTAAAAAAATTTATGACTAGTAAATTTAAAAAAAATTATTTCATTCACAACAGTTATATGAGTAATTTTATAGACAATGGATACTAAATAAATCTGCAAAATACACATACTACAAAAAGAATGGATTCCACACTTCAGATAGTAGCTGTACATAAAGCAGAAAAAATTATATACAGCGCAAGCCCAATTCTATAAAGTAAATCAATTCTAATCAGGATTAGGATTTATTGACAGCAGCCTTGCAGACAGGGCATGCATTCTTCTGAAGAAGCCACTTCTTTATGCATTCTAAGTGAAAGCTGTGGTCACAAGCCAGTTTTCCCACTTCATCATCTATTTCATATTCCTCCTGTGAATTAAAAGAAAAATAGCAACGAAGCTCTAACATTTAAGAATAAAATAAAAGAGGGAAAATTAGAAAAGATTCCATACTTGACAAACACTGCATTTTCTCTCCTTCTCAGTGGAGATATGGATATCAAAAATTGAGGGCTTCAACTTAATAATGCAGGATGCAATTTGTTCTTCTCTCAAGCCAGTACTGACATATCCAATCTTGTCACCAAGTTCAAGCAAGTCCTAGAGGTCAAATGGGATGGTTGAGGGTTCTCACAGGGTACAAGTTGCAAGATAAAGAAGCTGAAACACAGAATCTACATACTTCATAGGTCATATTGTCAACATCAAGCCGCCAATCACTGTGTCGATCGTATGCATCCCCCCTTCCCGATCCAACTCTACGGTGGAAATTCATCATCTGCTAAAATTATGTTTCAATCAGGAAATAATATTAATTTACATGGACCCAACTCCAATCAAGGTGCTTTGTCTCTAAACAAAAGTTCTTGAGTTTAAGGCTTAACATATACTGGTGTGAGCCTACTAATATGTTTCAAATTCAATATTTTCAACACGGCCCAACAGCAGCACAACCTATTTTATTGAGAGAAGAATTTCATAAGAAGGTTTCCAGGAGATTGGAAATATTTGCGATATGATAATTAAGTTCTGAGAGAAAAAAAAATAAAAAAAAATAAAAAAAATAAAAAAACTCAGGGACTAAAGTCTGGTCAAACTTATGTTTTAACACATGAAAATGTATATAAGATGTAAAAGCAAGAAAGCAAAAAGAAAATGCCAAACTAGCCAGCATAGCTGATACTAAACTGAACCTGAACTTAACAAGGAGGTCATGGGATAAAGTAAGCCTAAGAAAACAAAATGGGAGAGTGCAAAGGGTGGAATGTGGTAGAAAGTTGATTTAAAAAATGGCTAAGTTGATAAGGAAATAAGTGACAAGTGACAACCGAGGGAAATCCGTCAATGCCAAATACTTTGTTGAAACATTGAAGGGGTAAGTGGCTTTTGCTCTAGAAAGTGAAATAGAAGACATCTGCTATCAAGCCTTGAAAGTAAAAATATTGATGGTCTCATGTTATCGAGCAAATTTGATGCCATTCACACCTTTATGTGTCAGTGTATGATAATACAGCACATGATACGCTGGGGCATACAAATAAACTGCATCCCCTTTCAATACATTATTGATATGTGTTGAAACTGGTTAAATCTGCAAAGTGTTTTGAGGGAGGCTGGATTGAGCTATTCAATTATACGCATCATATCAATATATAATATATAGATCAATTAATACTAAAATAAAATGATACAATTCAAACAAAATTCATAATACTAAATTCTAGATTTAAATGCAAATATTATTTTTTGAATTAAATTCAAGATTAAAGGTCTTATATAATAAATTAAATATGAATTAAACTAGAATTCTCCAAATTGTACAAGGCTTAAAAAAACCATTATCCACATCCAATGCATGCTAAACAAAAGCCAGCAAAAAAGCCAAAAAAGTCAAAAAAAAAAAACATGCATGACAAAATTTATCTTATTCAGAAATTGTGGTTCATGCATTTTGTTTAAATATAGATTAGATGAGTAAGATTAACAAAAAAGATATAAAGGTTTATCCAATTTTGTAAATTTAGCTTGCACCAGAAAACATGTTTATAAATCTGAACCCAAAACTGAGGAATGGTTAAAACCAAATCTAAAATTGAACCAAAGATTATATGTGAACATAAACATCAACTAGAACATATTTGCGTCATCTAGAACATAAACACACACACACACACACACTAGAACACACACACACACACACACACACACACACACACACACACACACACACACACACACACACAACACACATACAGAGAGAGATATATATATATAATATCAAAATTGCCAAAAAGACAAGGTCATATCCCTATGTTAGGGGTATTTCAATATCTAGGCAGCGAGATTGCATCCTGCTCTGGACCTACAACTCAAACTTCCCTTATATTAGAGTTGTAGTTCTTATACGATGCACATCACTGATATCGAAGTTATAAGCCTCAAACCTTGATTGAGCGCAGATCATATATTAATAGGACTAGAAGATATTTACATCTTCGGTAATGGTTATAAGCCTATATAACCTATAGTACTTTTAGATGAGTCATAACTTTGATGATATTCAACTCAGCTGATGCCTCAATAATTGAAGGTATAATAGTAATCTTCAATGTGAACTCATGCTTAATTGCTTCCATTGTGAAGCCATTAACCATAAACTATAAATATGACATAAATGAAGTAAAAACTAAATCAATTGCTTAAAGGTTTATTGCTTCCACTGTAATATCATTTAAGCTATGTTTATGAAAAAAGTCAAAGTATTAATATCATCAAGCTTCTAGATTATTCTATTTTAGTTAACTCTCACATCATTGTCTCTTTAGTATAGTTTATATTGAATTTTACACTATTTTTAGCATTCCAGTACAGCATACAGTGTAAGATTTCTTTAATTGGTGTTTAGTCCTGCATATCGTCAATATTCTAGCAAATTTTGGAACATTAGTTTCATCTTTTAATCAAGATTATTTATTTTCCAAGCTTGTAAGGATAGGAGTTATGATCATGTTCGCCGGGTGTAAGCAAAAGCAAAGCATGAAGACAATTTTGCCAAGAAGAAGATGGTTTCTTTGTCATAATAAGTCAGTGGAAACTTGAGTATGAAGGTGCTTAGGAGTGTATGTAGAGGAATTAGGTGTTGAATCACATAACAATCTATTGTCTTATTTGCTCTATAAATGGTTTTCAATTTCGAACATTTTTTAATTAAAATTATATGATCGAATACTCCTGTGATAACTGCCATAATGTTCTTATGCCATTGTTTAATGTAGACAAATTGATTGTGCTCAAACTTTATTACTCATACCCTTAGCATAAATTATTTTATGCCATTATATTTACATTGTAGACACTTGTGAGTTGTGCATAGGACGAAGACTTTGATGAGTCTTTAGACCATAAAAATAGAAAGGCCAAGAGGCTCAAGGTTCATAAAGTTAATGTCTTAAACAGAGTCTTGGGCTATAACCTTGAAGGTGAGAAAAATCTAGAGTATAGGACTTACATCGCCAACAACACATAAGTTGAACGATGGATTCTATAACTCTAGGAGTCTCAAGGCTTGTGTATATGCCACGAACATAGGATAAAGTTGGGTGATATATCTAAAGAAGGCGCATAGTGGTACTTAAAGCCTCAAGGGTCAGGAAACCTACAAAGATAAGACTTATGATTGTGGAATGAGGGAAATAAGACACATTTGTAAGACTTATAACTCTAAGCATACAAATGCTTAGAAGGCATAAGATTTATACATTAGATATGAACTCTATTCGGGTTGAGTTTTGTATTTAAAGGAAGGATAAAAGTCCCACAATATGGGACAAACAACTCTACAAGGAGTCAGACAAACATCTCCAAACATGCATATACCAAAGAGCTCAAGGACCATATATTTGACTTGATATTAGGATAGGGCTAGCCTTAAATATGGGAGAAGACCCACTAATGGGATATAAAATCTCTAGCATTAAAGCCCAAAGATAAGGCTTAAAACTCTGTAATGAAAAAGAAAAGATTAGTTAATGAATTTACAACTCTAAACATAGAGGAGCCAAAAAGTATTTAGTCATTGAGATTTTTGGGTTTTGTATCGACTTTCAAAGATGATGGAACCTACAAAACCATGAGCAAAAATTGCTTTTCACATTAAATAACTAAGGGTATTATGCAAATTTTATGGCAAGCATTTCAATGACTTGACTTGAGAAAACTAGGTTCCAAGGCACACTTTGCATGATATTGCATTGCATCCAGTCATTAAAACTTGCAACAGTTCCTTCGTCCATGTGATTATACGTCCATTCTTAAGTGAATGCCTCTTTCTTTTTCTTGATGTGTCAGGTAATATTAGGCTAACTCGGCAATGCATGTATTTTGAAAATAAGCCGAGACGAACAAGAAATTTTGAAATGACATATACAACTTTGAATGTGCAAAAACCTTGTTAAAATTTTATTAAATTTTGATGCACAACAAATATTTAATTAATTTTTTAAGTCATGCATCAGCCTATGACTAAAGGTTGTCTATAGGGTCACTAAGGGAGACAAGTTTTGTCCCTTCATCAAATCAGAAAAGAAGTCCCTTAATTTTGAATATTTTTAGAGAGTGCTGTTCAATTTGATTTTTTTGAATTGGCCATAACACTCCATTCTAACATATGTAAAACTTAAACCATTTAAGCTCATAGGATTTAGGTTAGCGTTAGGGCCTCCATGAGTCAAGCCCATGGAACCACTATAACAATTTCTAAAAACTTGTAGAATATTCTATGAATTTTTTAAAAGGCCGCACTATATTTTAATACATAAATTATTAAATAAATCATTGGCCTTTAATTTTTAGCGCTAATGGGTTAGTTTTTTTATAATTGCAATTCTTATAAAAGTGATGATTTTTGACCTTTAAACAACATAGTTTGGACTTATAATTTAATGTATATTAGTTTTTCACATTTAAGTAAGTTTTAATCGATTTTAATTTTATATTTCTTCCCTATAGCTCCGGGAACAAATTGAATGATGCAAGAAAGAATGCTAATCATTAGCAATTCACATAAACTTCAATATCAAATTGGGTTAATTTAATGATGATTGTTAGCTTTTAATTTGGCAGTATGGGCTAAACAATGATGAAATTAGGTGGTTTGTCAAAAAAGCAAAAAAAAAAAAAAAAAAAAAAAGAAAGTGAGGTCATTGGTTTTCGATCGAATGGCTCTCGAACAACCGCACTGGGAAATGGCACGTGTTTGATGCCCCCATCCAATTCTCTTCTAAGTGGACGGCTTTGTGTTATAACCATCTAAGAGTTTTTGGATTTTCGACTATTAATCCTTGCTGCATCCCATTGCTTCAGCAAGGTCTTCACAAGGGAAGTGTTCAACCTTTTGCATGCTTAGAAGTCAATTCCAACACTTCCTTACAACATTATGAGTACATCTTTTGAGTTAATAAGTCTAAGGAATCCAATAGATAGAGGTGTCTCTGACAAGCAAAGACAATGATAGGTGCTTCTTTTTTTGATATTATTTGTTTTTGTCGAACTTAAAGTTTGAATGAATTTTTAAGTGGTTTAAAGTTTAGTGTTCAATTTATGATTTTTATCTCTAACATGTAGCCCATGGGCAGTATGGGTAACAAAGTATCTTATTTTTAAGCCAATCCCTACTAATGGCAAGAAGTAGTAACCATGGTTGCATCATATGATGCATTAACACTCCTCTTGAAAAAGAAATCTCTCTAACAAGTGTGGGCATAGGTCAGGCTCACATGCAAGATTAATTTAAAGAAGAAAATAGGCACACGTGTAGTAAATAATTAAGTTTAAATTTTATAAAAATTAATACATATATAATTAAATATTATAATTTGATAATTAAGATTGTACCACACAACATGCACTTATTGTTTATAGAAAATACATTAAAAAAACTATTGATTACTAGATCATTTTTATGTTATAGAATTTGATTATTTATTTTTGTGGTGCAAAATAATTTTCATTTTTAAATCTTTTTATTGCCTACTATCATGATTTATAAATGATATAATAATCATTTATTTATTTATTTTTGGATCAATGAATAGTGATATTGCTTTCATCCTTACAATGTTAAACTTTTTTGACATATTCATGTTTAGTTAATTGGGTAACTCTTATATATTATTTTAAAATTTATAAGAGATACAAATCATAGCATTGTTTCAAATGCATGTGTGTATCTTTTGACTATCATTCTTTTTGAATAATATTCCTTTCCATGGAGTCATCTTTAAGTATCTTAAGATTCGGTTGACAGCTCCCATATGTTCCTCAGTAGGACAATTCATGAATTGACTCACTATACTTATTAAAAAACTTATGTCTAATCTGGTGTGAGATAAGTAAATAAGTCTTCCAACAAGCCGCTAACATCGTTCTTTGTCGACTGGTAAACTGTCATTCTCCATTCCAATCTTTTTATATGGGCCTATTGGAGTATCTATTGGTTTGCATCCAAGCATACCAGTTTCTTTCAATAGGTCCAATGTGTACTTTCTTTGAGTTACGGCTATCCCCATTTTGGATCTTGCAACTTCCATTCCCAGAAGAACTTCGAGTCTCGAGGTCCTTGATTTCAAATTCATGGGCTAGAAACTTCTTCAGCTTCGTCAATTCTTCAGTGTGATTACCGATAAGAATAATGTCATCAACATACACGATGAGTACAACAATCTTCTTCTCAGATCTATTTGTGAACATTGTATGATTAGTCTGGCTTTGAGTATAACCGCACTTGATTACTGAATTGGTGAATCGGGCAAACCAAGCACGGGGAGATTGTTTGAGACCATACAGAGATTTCTGGAGCTTGCATACTTTGCCACTAGGGAAAGACCCTTCTAGACCAGGAGGTAAATCCATGTATACATCCTCTTCAAGATCTCCATTAAGGAATGCATTTTTGACATCAAGTTGCATAAGCAATCAGTCTCGGTTTGCTGCAATGAAGAGTATGATTCTAATGGAGTTCAGTTTGGCTACTGGAGCGAATGTCTCTTCGTAGTCAATTCCGTATGCCTGAGTATAACCTTTTGCAACCAGTCGGGCTTCAACCGATATATGCTTCCGTCTGCCTTACATTTGATTGTAAATAACCACCTGCATCCTACTGGTCTCGTATCCTTAGGCAAATCAGACACAATCGACGTTCCATTCTTTTCTAGTGCAGCAAATTCTTCATTCACAACTTTTCTCCATTCCGGGTGTGAGTGCTTCCTGAATAGAATTCAGAACCTCTATGCTCTCAATAGCAGTAACAAATGCATGATAGGGAAGAGATAACTTCTCATATGAAACAAATCGAGAGATACGATGTTGAGTGCAAGGAACATCTGAATCATCTCTCACAGGCGGGGTAAGCTCATAATTACTAGTGTCTATATATTCCGTATCTGAGTGAGTTTCAGGGAGGTTTAGAGCCGGATTAGATTCCTGGACAGCAGTTGGAAGCGGTGTTTGGTTCTCTATTCTTTCAGCAGTTTTGTTCCGTCTTGTATAGACCTGAAGTTCCTGAGGTGCGGGTTGTGCAGACGGGTTTGTGTTTGGGTTTGGAATATGAGATGGAGGAGGTTTGACAGTCGGTGAAAGACTCGTGTCAGTTGGTAAAGGAACACAACAGGGCTGTTGTTCACTGCGACGCTCCCCCTGAAACAAACTCTTGGTAGTATGACTGATGCTAAAAAAATGTGACATCCATAGAATTATAGATGTTTTTAGTTGAAGGGCAATAACACTTGTAGCCTTTCTTATTGGCCGAATACCCTATGAATATGTGTTTGATTGATTTGGGGGGTCTAATTTACTGCGGTGTTGTTTATGAATATGAACAAAGACGGAGCAACCAAATAGTTTGGTAGGGATAACCGAAGAGAGGACACGGGTAGTTGGAAATGAGCGAAAGAGTACATCAATTGGACTAAGGAAACCCAGGATACGAGAGGGCATCCGGTTTATGAGATAGGCAACAGTCAATGTTGCCTCGCCCCAATAACATTTGGGGACTGATGTGGTAAACATGAGACAACAGACTATCTCCAAAAAGTGACGATTTTTCCGCTCGGCAACCCCATTTTGTTGGGGAGTATCAACACAAGTGCCAAGGTGAAAGATGTCATGGTGAGTAAGAAAAAGTTCCTAGGGAGGTGTTAAAAAAATCTCGTGCATTATCTGTTTTAAGAGTCTGAATTTTTGTGTCAAATTGAGTGAGTATCATTTGATAGAAGACACGAAATATTGGTCCTACCTCGGATTTGTCATGCATAAGATAGATCTATGTCATGCGTGTGATCATCAATAAAGGACATGAACCATTGGGCACCAGAAATATTTTTTTCTCGAGAAGCACCCGAGACATCAACATGGATAAGAGAAAATGGACGAGTGGGTCTGCGTGATAAACGAGGAAATGAAGTACGAATGTGTTTGACAAGTTGACAAAATTCGCAATTAAAAGAGGTAGGACTTTTATTAACAAATGAGGAAACCGTTTCCCAAGGTATATAAAAATGGGATGGCCTAAACGATAATGAAGTAACATGATTTCACCATCATTATTAACACTGGAATGAAATACAGATGTACTAAGAGGATTTAAGCAAGACAGACTCGAACGTAGAACACAACTGGTGGGTGAAACTAGACCAACAAAGGGTTTGTTGAGAAGATAGCGACCACTGCGCAACTCAGCAATGTCAATCATCCTCCCCGACGTCAAATCCTGAAATTCACGAACATATGAAAAAATTTAGCAACACAATGACAATCATGAGTGAGCTTACTAATAGAGACCGTATTACAATCCAAAGTGGGAACATGAAGCACATAAGTGAGGAATAAATCTGGAGAGATGCAGACAGAACCAAAACCAACAACTTTGGAGGTCGATCCATCAGCAATCCGAACAGAGGGTCGGATTACACGGCCGATAATCCACTAATAAGGAGATATCCCCGGTCATATGATCGGAGGCACCTGAGTCAACAATTCATGGGTGAGAAGAGGTCGAATCCAAGACGAAAGAAGATGGGGAAATACCTTGATGGGCAACAAGGCCGATGTTACCCAATGCTACACTAGTAGGATGGACTGGTGACAGCTGACCGAGCATCTTCTGGAGGGCATGAATCTGGTCTTCGCTGAACAGGCTCGTTCCAGGAGAGGCTTCGGTGGTGATGGTGGCAGCTGCCTGAGGATCACGTTTGGGCTTCTCATTGGCGAGTTTGCCATGAATCCACCAACAAGTATCCCGAGTATGGCCAGGACGGCGGCGGTGATCACACCAAGGGCGGCCTTGGCATTGGCGGTTGTTTGTGGGTGGGATGTGAGCAGCAAGGGCGGACCCGTCGAGGACTGTAGAGGACGAGGAAGCACCTAACATGACCTTTTGGTGACTTTCTTTGAGATGCACATCGGAAAAAACTTCACGAATCATTGGAAGAGATTTCAAAAAAATCCGCAAGCGAGTCTGGTCAAACTCAGATTTGAGGCTGAGAAGAAATTTGAAGGTGCGCTTCTGTTCCACGATTTGGCGAAATATGACAGTGTCTTCGGGACACTTCCAAGAGTACACCTCGAATAGATCTAGTTGGTGCCAATGCCGAGTAAGAGAATTGAAGTATTGAGTGACGAAGAGATCACCTTGACGGAAGTCATGAAGAATAATCTCAACAACAAATAGTTTGGTTGTATTATCCGAACTAGAATATGTTTCACGGGGAACATCCCAGATATCCTTAGCCGTGCCAAAGAGAAGAAAATTCTTGCCAATATCAACGGCCATCAAGTTAAAAAGCCAGGCCATAACCATATCATTCTCGAATTTTCAAGTCTTGTATGACGGATCTGTCGTCACCAGTGAGGTAGTCATCTTTGCCTTTGCCACATACAAAAATCATGACTGACTGCGACCATTGGAGATAATTCTGGCCAGTGAGTTTGTGGTGGTGATGAGGACAATATTATTGTCTGAATTGCTGGGCAGTGGAGACCTAGCCGAGGAGGAGTGGCTAGAAGTGACATCACTAGTGGAGGAGTTGCAGGCATGGTCGTACGCAGTCAATGGAGAGGAGAGGAGGCCAGCGGAATGACCAGAGAAGAGGCTGTGCCTATGAGGAGATCGGCTAAAATGGGCTGAGCTCGCGGTTGGTCAATCGCGGGAGAGGAGTGCCTCGATCGAGCCGAGCAGGAGAGGCTTCGCTTTGATGGCTCTGCTACCATGTGAAAATTTGAATAATTCTCTTCACTTGATTTCATAGATAATTCACCTATAAATAGGCGAGTATAAAAAATAGAAAGAGGAAAGAAATCTTCCTATAATTACGGAAAAAACATAAATACCTTAAAATTAAGAAATTAATTACCCTAAGATCTGGTTAGACCTTTATTCTATGATAAAACTTTAATTATAGAGATCGACATTGGAGTCTAAAAGCCTTCGTTTGAGTATAACTAAAACTGAATACATGAATGTAATTTTATTAGTAGTCGCTCTAGTGACAGAGTTGTAGCTATGGGTGAACAAATTATCAAAAGGTGTGAATGCTTTAGATATCTCAAATTTATTGTTCAATGTGATGGTCATTTAGTTGGGGATGTTATTAGTAGAATTCAAGTTGGTTGGTTGAAGTGGTGCAGTGCTTCAGGCCTATCGTGTGATAGAAAAGTATCGTTTAGATTGAAAGGAATTTTTTTATAAGATGGCGGTGAGACCTGCAATGCTCTGTGACACTGAATGCTGGCCTTTAAAAGAGAAGCATAAAACTAAGTGTTGTATAGATGAGAATGCATAGGTGGATGAGTGGCATTACACCTAGAAACAAAATGCGAAATGATTATATCTGTGATAGGGTTGGTGTAGCTCTAGTGGCGGACAAAACCAGAGAGAGTCGTCTTAGATGATTTGGTCACATCATACATCGACCATTTGATGATCCAGTTAGGCTAGAGGATGTTTTAGTTTCGAGTTGTGTTAAGAAAGGCAGAGGTGGACTGAGAAAGGCTTGGGCATATTGTATAAAAAATATCTTAATTTATTAGAACTAAATGAAAATATGACACTCAATAGGACACAATGGAGAAAAAGGATTTATGAGCAGACCCCACTTAGTGCAATAAAGGCTCGTTGTTGTTGTTGTTGTAAGGTTAAACCAGGTTAGTTTCTAATAAACTAGAGCCAATTAAGCTTTACTTAAGACATGATTTAGGCATGGACAATTGAGTCTACAAATTTTAATTTTGGGTAATTGATCCAATAAAATAGCATGCAGTTGCCTAGGCTAAGATGTACTATGAGGGGCACAATTTAAGATTATGACACCTTGTAGTTGACGGGCAAATGGCATCAAAGCCCAACAATAACCTGAATGAGGTAATGAGTTAAGTTTGGCTAAGAAAGTTTGATTCCTAATTCTCCATGTGACATAATTAAGAGCAATTAACTCAATCTAAGACTAGTGTATAGATTAAGATTATTCTAATGGTTGTGAATTAGGCCAATTAACCAGTCAATAGAGCCTAGTCCTTTATAAAAATACCATCAAGTCTCAATTATGTCAGATGGTAGATGATCAAATAAAAAAATTATGCTGTGTTGGGTTTTAGGCCAAATAATCCAATTAAACCTAGTTGGGTCAAATGAAACTAAATGGAGTAATTATAAGCTAATTGTGTCTACAACTGCATAAGTCAACTTGAGATAAAAAATGAGTTGGCTTGGACTAGCTAGTGTTTGCTAAGTCTAATAAAGGTTACCTAGAGCCAACCAATGTTATATAAGATTTATTTAAGTTGCTTTGGGGCATCCATGGATTATAATAGGTTAACCATGAACAACCAGTCCAATCAAATGTTGAGAAGTATAATAATTTGATGCATGCTAATTCACTAGGTCCTCTTAGGTTAACTAGAGTTCTATTAGTTTATCGTGAGACCAAAACAAACTAGTTGGGCTAGGCCATAGAGCAACTAAGCTTTGAAGGTTAAATTAAGCCAAACCAAAAGTTTATCAGCCCATTAAGGCTTAATTAGGGGAGAGGCCAAATGAACATCACTCAATAACTCAAAGGTAACAAGAGGTTAATTGAATAGGATTATTAGGGAGATTAGACATGAATGAGCTAACTTATCTAAAACCATTGTAGTAATTAAATTGACTAAGGGTTAACTACATTGACCATGAGCCCTATTGAGTAAAACTAGCTCAATCAAAAAAGCTCACAGGCTTAGCAGGGCTTGTTAAAGAGTCATGAAGCCTAGGGTCAAATAGGAGCACTTTGAGCTCATTCAACTAATTAGGAGAAAATTAGATCATATGTGACTAACTACATCAACATTAGATCAGCCACAACCAAGGAAGGGTGGCCAATTGGTGCTCATTCTGAGCCTATTAACACTTAGGATAATCAACTTATAATAGGCCAACTAAAAACAAGGAGATTATACAAAAGATAGTCTTAGCCTCCTAAGAATCATAATGGATCACCTAAGGCAAAATTAAAGTTGAAAAATTGTGTATTTGGGTACTAAGATGTTTTTGTGTGTGTAGTGAGGTTTAAGCATCAAAAAGTATTCTAATAAGTTTAAAGTCGTATTAAAAAGTAACATATTAACATCCTAACTTATTAATAGATTAAAATGTAACATATTAATGTACTAACTTATTAATATGTTAAAATATCACATATTAAAATCCAAATACGGTATAAGTAATGAACTTTTCAAAATAAAAAGTAATATGTTAACATCCAATCATCAAATCATAAAGAAGAGGGCTTACATAAAATCAAAATAAAAACATAAATATATAACAATTCAAAAAGGATAAATGCAATTAGCCTCTATTTACATCTATCGAAGTAAAAATATAATGTCAAAAAAGTTAGAATTTCTAGATTCAAAGATCCCCCTCACTTAT
The DNA here is from genome assembly GCA_022702705.1 of Papilionanthe hookeriana x Papilionanthe teres. Lineage (NCBI taxonomy): Eukaryota > Viridiplantae > Streptophyta > Magnoliopsida > Asparagales > Orchidaceae > Papilionanthe > Papilionanthe hookeriana x Papilionanthe teres. Next base: position 59,571,677 of record CM040430.1, on the reverse strand, counting down.
ATCTTTTAATGAGCTTTCACTAGAAGCATCAGCATAACAGTTAACTTTCCCTCTAACATCATCTCATTTATGTATAGGTGTGTGTGTGCGCGCGCGCGCTATACTTTTATTCATTTTCATCTTAAATCTTAATCATCTTTCCCTTACTTAATCAATATTAATTAAAAAAATATTTATTAGAATTTAAAACAATGACTATATTAATAGCAATAGTTTCAATTAGGTTCTCAATTTGTATTATATGAATAAGTGAAGAATGATCATTATATTATTTTACTTGCACTTATTTTTAAGGAAAACTCTAGACCTAATTGCGGACTTCTCACCAAAAATAAGGCGATGCATGCCTTGAGATGGGCCTTATATCATGCAAGCTGTAAAATTCATGTGGTACCCAAGCCTCATTACAAAATTTTCAAAAAAAAGTCGAGACAAATCTCATATTATGCAATTTTAATCATGGACAAAAGAACACTTCATTACCTAGCCTAAAACTATTAAGCCAAGTGCACCAAATTCACAGGCTAATAAGCTTGAGACTAGGTAGGATGGCTCTAAGACTAAGTTTCCAAAACACTTTCAATTTTTTCAAAGGTAAATTTATTCAATACACAAACATATGCAAGTTCAAGATATGGGTGAAGTACCATGGAACTCGCTACTCTTAAGTAGTATTTTCTTATTCTTCTTAGAGACATTATATATATATATATATATATATATATATATCTGTGTGTGTATGTGCACGCATGCGTGGGTGCATGCGTGCGCGCGCGCAAGCCTTGGCTCATTGCTTGCAACCTTTGGCATAAGTCTCTCGGGGCAGAGGTTCGAATCCCACCCATTACGGAGGATTTGAATAACACACAGGTCTGGATACACCTTAACATTAAAAATAAAAATACACCTTAATATACACTTAGAATCCAAAACTGCATTAAAATACAGGTTACTGATAGTTTTAACCACCATAATATGGTTTGCAAGCTGAAAGGAATGGAAAAAGCAAAATTATATTTAATGAAAGATTATTAATATCCTTTTGTGGATGATACAAGGGAATTTGTCCCCATCAATCAAGCTAAGAAAATTGATGCTATGGGAAAAAGCAAAAAACCATTAAGAGTGTACATATGCTTGGATTTCCTTTTTGTTGTATTTTTTTATTTTGTTTTATTTTGCTTGGCTTTCTTTTTCACATAAAACAAAAAATACATTTAAATATGCCGGTATTTTAAAATTGAAATGAGTGAAATATTTGAGATCTCCAAACATCTCAAAACATCAGCCTATTTTGACCAACATCAAGAAACCATTGAATTAAAACAGTATACACATTTATAAATTTGTTATGTAAACCTCCAAGCACACTAATAACATGACATATGATTGAGACGTAAATAAACCAAATAGGCCCTAACATCTTCAGAAACCAGTCTACAACTTTCCCCTCAACAAACGTTTATTGAGAGAGAGAGAAAAAATAAACAAAATAAAAAACAAAGGGAATCCAAGCATGCTTCAAGAAATACCAAACGCAAGATGGAGGCAACTTCGGTACCTTTCTTAGCCAAGAAAAATTTTTTTCTTTTATTCTAGCTTCCATAAGAATAAGGTCGAACCAATCCAAGAAGAATCCTTTTCTATTTTAGGTTTTCTCGCGCATAAGCAACTCCTACCCTTCCATTCAATGACATAAGTTATTCTTCAACAAGCATGAAGGACCACTTTATTTATTATTCCAATAAACACTTTAAAAAAGAAAAAATGCCACCCATTATATTTTTTAGCTGAAATAAAAAAAAAGAAAGAAAAGAAAAAGAAAAGGAGGAAGTTCATCTCAAAATTTTCTATTAATTCAAACAACAGTAGAGCCAATGAATCTAACATTCCCTAAAGTTTGCAAATTATTAATATAAAAAAATAACAAAAATGAGTGTGAGATTGGAACCTGTTCAATCTCAACTGGACGGTGGTGGTAATATCCTCGCAAGCGATGATAACGCCAAGATGGAATGGGATCCGATCCAAGGACCGCCGCTTGAAAAGGCGGAAAAGAATCTTCCACTGAATATCCCAGTTCTAGGTTGCCACCCCTTCTCCAAGAAAATGGCCGCTGGCATCATTAAAGAAGGTAAAGAATGACTTCGCAACCATCAGAAAAATAGACCAAGCGGCATCAATAAATGAGGGCAGAGAACTCCTCAAATTACAAATAAACATTTTCCAAAATTATTCGAATCCTTACTCGTTTAAGTTTTGACGATGAAATCAATTAACGCAGAGCAAAAATTCAAATTAAAATAAGACGAAAAGGGTCGTCATTGTTTAAATCTATCATCATCTCAAAAAAAGGATGATAGCAAAAGGGTAAACCAATTTCTATGAATCCCCGTGAAATTCATTTCTCGAGCAGATGCTGGCCCGTTAAAATACTCACCACCAAACGGCAATTTTGGAAAGCGGGAACGTCGGAACTGGTTAAAGACCAAAAATTTTGATACGCAATATCCGAAGCGAAATACATAATATACAGAAATGAAGTTAAAATAAGGAAAAAAAAAAAAGGTCCAAATCAACAAGCGACAAAATAACAAAGAAATAGATACCCCACTCAAAACCCTCTCGGTGCCATGACCATGGCTCCCTACAGATTCATCGCTCGATACAGACAAGATCGACGAGATTGGCTCCCCGCGCGTCTCCTTCTTTATCTTCTTTGTTATCCGACGCTTAGAACCCTTATCGTCACTATTCTCCGAGGAGTGGACGGAAGAATCATCTGAGAAGGCGCAGCCAAGGCCACAGAAAGCTGAAGAACCGAAGGCCTTCTTCTTACCTACACCCGAATTAGCCGACGGTGGCAAGGAAAGAGGGGACGACATGAGATGATTGTGATCTACGGCGAGGGTTGATGACCTTTTGAGGAGAAGAAGCCGACGGAGGCTGCGGCGGCGAGGAGACGGGGAAGGGCTAACGGAGGACGCCATTGCGGTCAGGATTTGGTTTCCTTCGGTTTCGCCCTTATGGACGGGCGAGGGAATGTGATGACGTGGCGGATTCTTGTATTACGGTGCGGAGAGAACAGCATGTGGCAGAAATAGTAGGCTTCCCGTTAATAGTTCTCGAATCGGGTTCAGTCAAATTGGGTCCAGTGCTGACTGTGCTTGATTAATAGATTCGTAATTTTATTATTATAGTATTTTTCATTTTTTATTTAATATTATAATTTTTGGCTAATAACTCTTTTTTCTTCTAATATCGTAGCTCTGAATTTATTCAGGAGACACCTCAAAGAATATAGCTCTATTGGACGAGGGAGAGGGAGACGGAGAACACAGTTACGTAACATTTATTCATGAATTGAATCTTTATTTTATAACGAGGGGTTGTTATACAATTACATATTGCACCTGCAAATTATATGGGTGCAACGGGGATATCTTAGTCTGTATACAAATTTAGTTTGTGAGGTCCGTGGGTGTGGCCGGCAAGTGACCTTTTAACTATTTGTGGAAAGTCCGCATCAGCCATTATGGATTTGAAGGGTCTCTTTGTTGAAAGTCCTCTTCCTAATCTCATATGAATAAAATTGAGCAATAATAAGGTCAACAATTGGACCCTAACATATGTGACAATTATGTAAAGTATGACACAGACATTGATGTTGACAGAGAAGATCAAATAAGTTCTAAAGTTAAGAGATTAACATTTAATATCAAATTTTTAGTTTTAGGAAAAAATTCGAATGGATATCTCGAATATGTGTGACCCTTTTTTTCTACGGTGTGATCTTAATTGTTAATTGATGAAAGCCCTTAGATTCCTATCCAAACACAATCCTCCTTGTGTAAAACTCCAGAGAATATCCGTTAAATCAAACTCTAAATTCAAACGCTAAATTTAGAATGATAACAAAATCGTTTCTTGTGCCGGACGAAATTGGCCATATTTCACGAAATTTTTCCATCTGCCTCACTTCACTTTTAGCTTTGTTTTTATCTTCTCCTACTTTTGCAACCTTTCTGGGTTTATTGCCTACTAATAATCAATGCTTTAAAAATTTCACGCAATTGTTGCCTTCCGTATTAAGCTTGGTTTTCTCTATGACGATTAATTGTTTTCAAGAGGTTCAATGAAGCTTGTTGCCCAAATTGTCTCATATTATTTATCAATGGAAGTTAATGACATGACATGACCCTTAAAATTCAAAATAATCAGAGTAATAATAAGGAAAAGGTGATGCACCTTTAAAATTTGTATTTGGATGGTGGATTCTATGTGAAGCAAAAGGAAAGAATTTCCACCAAACTTGGTTACCTAGATGTCTTCTGTAGGGTCGAGTGTCAAATGCATCAACGTTTAGAACATGACTAAGGGTCCGTTTGGGGCAGTTTATTTGGTGCGGTGACGTTTTGAAGATGCACTTAGCTTGTTTGGATAAACTGTGTTTTGGCATCTTATGCGTTTTTAAAACGCTGAAACCAGCGTTTTCACACAGCACCTGATAGTTTTCTGATTGTGGTCTGCCTTTTCAAAAAAAAAAAAAAAAAATTAAACGTTTGTAATAGCCACCGCACCTAGCTTATCAGTAGCTTTAATCAACTTATCAGCAGATTATTCAATAAGCTGCAGCTGCCCCAAAAATCTAAAGGTTCGATATTAATTGTGTGTTAAGTGAACAAGAATAGTTTTAAACAGCTAGCCGGCTTTAATTATAATTGAATCAAGTTTAATGCACTGTGCTTACAAATTAATTTTAGTAAATTTCTTCATACAAATTTGAGTTTATAAAATGATTCGGCGGTTGTAAGTTAACAGTTTTAATTTACAAAATATTTTAATTAAGTTTAATTTAAAATTATTAGGTGTTGATAGTATATAAGGAAATTTACTAAAAAGGGAAAATCTTTAATATATATATATATATATATATATATATATATATATATATATATATATATATATATATATATATATAATTGCCTAGTTACTCTTTAAGAAATTTTATAACTAAAAATAGGAAATTTTACATACATATAACAATTATTTTGTATTTATATATTTAACACCAAAAATTATATATTAATATTTATAGCACTTTGGTATCATAAATCTATGTATGAAAAAGGTGCAATTTACTTTGCAAAAGTTAATAATAGAAATGTCTTTTATTTGATCTAAATTTTGAAGGTAAAGAGAATTTTTTTTAAAATGTCCTCAGTAAAGACTCTTTAAAAGGAATGGAACATTTACAACAACCATAACAACGTAGCCTTAATCCCGCTAAGTGGGAAAAGGAATGAAACATTTGAAATATATCTATATATTTAAGAGGATATATAGAAAATCTTTGTTTTCTTTTTTTTTTTTTTGACCAAGTTTAAGTCAAAGTCGATATTTATATATGGATTCTTTTCATTTTAAATACTTACAATTTAATTCAAACGTATTTATTTGTCCAGCACCTAAGCTTAAGTTTTTATATTATTCTTAATTTTATGGTAACTTTATTTCATCATAAATTTATTTTATTATTTTTCTTTTTGTATAAACCAAGCATAGCATAACATATTTATTTTTGAAGCTCAAGTGTTATATTTTTGGGATACTTAAATATTACATCAATGATATCATTATATATATTATATGCAGGAAAATTATCAGCACAAATCTCAAGATGATCAAATGATCAGGAAGGGAAGAGGGTGAAATCCAATGATCTGATAGATTTAAAGGGCTCGTTAAGATGATCGACCGAAGGCAATGACACCAGTCAATTAAGAATCGACCATGTATCACTCAAAAGACGCTCGAGTTCTCATCGATACTTATGTGGAATAAGTTACCCAAGTCAGCTATGTCAACCGATCCAAAGATATCGATCGAAAGATTTAGACATATGAGTTGTCAACATCAGTTAGGAAAAGGTTTTGTATTAGTTATGAGTACGAAAGCATGTCAAAAACAGTTAATGTAACCAATGACAAATAGGAGCATAACTATTTTTTACTCTCTCTTGGCGCTAGTATAGAACATTAGCTAATCTAAAGTTTGTTCCAGCTTGTGTAGTAGCGCTGCGTCGACTGGCCTATCACTTCCAGATTACCCACTGAGACCTCTCTATAGGACCTACTAGGGACCCTTAGATCCAAACTCAAGACTGAATCAATAAAAGAATATAGTTATCACCTATAAACATCAATTATACGCCAATCAAAATTTATCTCACTATCTATTTACACTCTCTATAGGTTACCCTCCCTGTAAGGTATGTGTGGAATTCACAAGTTGGATGAAATCATAGCGCTCTCAGGTCATTATGTTTCTCAACTTATTTTAACCTCACAAGAGACTAATTTACAAAGTCAATGAAAAACCGATGTAAATACCATCACATTAATGACATAAGAGAATTTCTAAGCAAATCTGAATTCCTAAACATGCATCCATTTCATTGAAAAATGAAAGTAAAAAGAAGATAATGACATAAGTAGTAAAATAATTGATAGAACTAAGTATTAAATTATATGCTACCAAGTAACATATGTCTACATACCCTCTTCTAATTCTATAGGTATGCTTAATATTTTATTAGTTTTATGCAACTATCTGTCACCCAGAAGCATCTAATAGAAGTAGTTAATTAAGTTTTATTTCCTTAAAAGTTGCATTGCCACCTAAACTATTTTACTAGTCAACCGGTCAATGTGAGTGCACTCAAGTTGCAAGATCACTGCTCTCCAGAGTCTTAGTTTCACTTGCAACAAACTTTAACATAACTTAATTCCTTATAAGTTATATCAATGAAGCAAATGAGATATTATTTATCACATGAAAATAGAAATAATTTTTTTTTTAAAAAAAAAGTTTCCTACACATGCCACTACTTCATATTAAAAGAAAAGATAAAAGAAAACTACTAACAAAGCATCGATAAAACACAACAAAAAACTTCATTTAAATAAAAAAAATCTACTAGAAAGTGTTTACAATAATTAAAAGATAATGAAGAACACAATACTTAGTTTTTCCCTCTGAATGAAAGATGAAAAATCTCTCCAACAAAGCCTCCTGCTGATCCATGCGTCGCTCATGCTTCCTTACTCATATCTCTCAAAATCCCTCACCAATCTCTCAAGAAAATGGGGAAATCTATATCTACATTAACTCAAGTCAAACTCTCTCTAAAATCCTTAAAAAACTCCTTCTAATTACTTCATAATTAATTGTAATAAAAGGCGCAAAGCCCCTCTTTTTAAAGAGAAATAAAACACCACTTTTTTTAAGAGACACACATTTTCACTCTAAAAATCATACCTATTCCCTCCATGCCACACATCTATTCATCTAAAAGTCTTTCCAAGTGCTTACATTCATTGAATCACTCCATGGGGAATACAAGTTCCTTAAAATCTTCCAGAACATCTCGGAGTGGCCAGGAATAGCCCAAAAGTTGTCCAGAAACTGTCTTGGGCGCTATGGAGCCAGAATCGACCCTTTAGCCTCTGTTTCTAGTCTTGGCTAGCCCTATAGCGCCAGTTTGGATGCTACAACACCAACAACACACCCGTTTTTCTCCGTTTTGGCTCCGTTTCACCACGTAGCTTTGGTTCGCTCCGAGCATTATACCTGCAAAATAATCACGAAAAATAACATTTCTTTAAAGTGCAGTTTCATTCAAAAATATGGGATAAATATAAAGGTGATTAAACATAGAAAGACATATCAAAATACGCCCAATCAGAATTTTCTTCCTTACTCGATTTTGCTCGAAATTGCACCATTTTTCCTTCATTTTCTCCAAAAGTCCATTTATTGTAGCTACAATGAAAAACATGGAAAATATCTTCATTTAAAGTGTAATATCATTAAAAAACATTAAAAATTAGTATGAAATGTATATATATATATATATATATATATATATATATATAAAATTATATAATTTTTAGACGTATCCTCTCCCAAACTTAAACGTTATTTGTCATTAATTAACACTACAACTTTAAAAAAATATTGAATTTTGTTAGTGGGTTTCTTTAAGACGACTTAAAATTTTATTCTAGAAATGCTATAGACAACTTAGAAGAATTTTGAGTACATTAGGTGATATTTAAGGCATCAAAATATTTAGAATTATACTTAGGAATTTTGATTTTCTATTTAACACAGAAATAATTGAAATTTTTCCAAACTTTTTATTCATAGAAAAATATTAATTTAAGAAGTTATGACTTCTATAAAAAATAATTTTACTAATACTTTTTGAAATTAAGCTTAGGTTTGATCCTAGGCTTTCTTCCTTAGAAAGTTTCAAGTGAAATCAATTTTTAATTCGATCCTAATACTCAAGCTTCTCCCCACATATCTTCTTTTTCTTTTTCTTTCAAGATCTTTTTAATCCGTACTTTTTTTTTTCTTTTTTAGGTGAGGATTACTGTATCAGAATATGTCTTTAATGATTTTAAATTTCACTATCCATTTTTTAAAGTTAAAAACTTATTTTTTCCCCTTAGCTTAAAATAAAGTACTTAAAAAAAATTTAAAATAGAGTCTAAATTCTTGAAAAAGTTTTATTCTAAAAATCCTTAATTTTTTTAAAATTCAATTTTCTTACTATAAATAATAAAATCATTTTCCTAAAATTTTATACTAAACATCTTTACTTTAGTTTCAATCTTTTTACTCAAGTCATAACTAAGTTTTTCTATTGCATTTCTATAATTTAAATTTTAGTAATCTTAAGATAACTCTACATAACAAAAAATCCAATTAAACTTTATTTGTTGTTTCTTTGAAGACAAATAAAATTTAACTTTAAAGTTTATTTTTCTTTCTAACCCAAACTTAAATTTTCAAATATTTTGCAATCAATTCCATAAAATGTAGTAGGAAGAAAAAGTAAAAACTAAATCTACCAGCTACTACAACATTATATCAAATTCATATACATGCATAATCATGATATAATGACTGCACAAGACAGTAAATCTAGCTTAAAACTTGCTTGCAATAATATTAAACTAAAAGAAAGTATAATAACTTTGAAATTTATTTTTCCTACCCCCAAACTTGATTTTTAATAAGTATAACATTTAGTACATAAAATATAAGAAGGAAGAAAAACAGTTTAGAAATTCTATCTACCATAAATGTCTATAAAAAACATCTACAGGTACTCATCAGAACAGAATAATTTGCAATAGAAAGTAAATCTAAACTAAACATACCATAATAAATCATTCTAATAAAAGGTCTAACAAGCATGTCAGATATCGACATAGGAATATATTTTTAAGTGTTCTCCAATTCGTTATATTTTTATAACACAAACACAAACACATGATAAATGAGACCAATTCTTACTTTAATTCATCCCCTCTCATTACTTTACTTTTGATTTCTAACAGAATCACTACACTAATAAATTAGGTACTTTTAAATGATTTTATAGAGTATAATCTCATAGATACAATTACCCTTGATGTACTGGCTCACGTGAACCAACCTTAGACATCACCTTGTCCTATTAATTAAGCACCTCTAACAGTTATAAGGATGGTGTAAGATCATCCACATGTTACTCATCAATAGGTTCACGACTCCTATAAGATAAAAACAAAGTCAAAGAAAGGAATTAACAAAATTGAGATAAAACCGTCACTATTCAAATTCAAGATATCTCTTGTAAAACTCAAGTCCGATTAAGACCCAAGTCAATTTAACCACTACAATAGAATATAAACAAGTCTAACCATAATAAGAACCTAAGGAATTAACTCCCTTATGTCACACACAATAATCAAATTAAACCACAAACAATCCAAACATCAACTAATCATCAATCAAGCTGATCAATTCACATTAAAACAAACACAATACAACACTAAAAATCATGACAATTGATGCAAAAAAATATATTAGGTTTTTGCTTTATAATTTTACTCATTTTTGGTGATAGGCACTTTAAAGGAAGGTATTATTCATGTTTTGTTGCAGGTATGATGATTTTAGGTGATTGGAGCAAAAGGACGCGAAAAGAAACGAATCGGGAGCAAAAGGAAGCGAAAAGAAACGAATTGGGAATGAAGAAAATTAACTTCTAGCGCCGCTGCCAGAGAGTTCAAATAATTATTGGCGGCCCAGCGCCGCTAGCACCATATCTAGCACCACCGGCGCCCAAAGTCGGTTTAAGTCAAATTCAATGTATTTGTATGACTTTTTGAAGGGTTGCTTGAGGAAACTCTTGGGGAATTCGTTTCTAACTTATTTTAGACCATTTTGGACGGCAAAGGAGGTGGTGTGTGTGAGTGTGTGATAGAGAGGAGAGTGAGAGAAGTGAAGAGTGAAAAGAGTGTGTTAGGGTTTGTAGAAAGTGTGAGAGAAATCTTGTATTGTGAGGGATTCTTCTCTAAGGAGTGTAGGAGAAGGACTAAAGTGAGAGATTGCTTCTTCCTTACCATTCTAAAGAGAGAGTTGAGTGTTGAAGAGAAGAGAGAAAATGATTCAAATGAACTACAAGAGATATTTTTGGGGAAGAGAAAGAGATAAGTTGTTGTCGATCGTTTTTTAAAAAATCTTCTTTTTTAAAAAAATATGTTTTTTGATGTTTTATTTTGAAAAAGGGTTTTAGAATACATTTTTATTAAAATAGAGATTTGATTTAATTTAATCTAGATATAGATTTTGAAAATAACATTTTAATTTTGAATATGAAATCAAACTGATCTCATATAAACGTTAGTTTAGATAAACAAGCACTTCATCACAAGACATGTATCTATCCCGAAGAATAGATATATGACTTGAGATGAGGCTTGATCAAACAAATTAAAGAATTCATGACAACCGTTTGGCCTGCGAACCATTTTTTGACCGACAATTTCCCCTATCTAATATAAAGGAATTAGATAAAGTTTATATTAATCTGGGTCTTTAAGTTTCCTATGAGGGCAAGCCCCTATAGTTAATTACGTCATAGATAACTGATGTCACCTAAGAAAACTCTTGATATAGATCAGAAAATATTTATATTCATGACTTCCAAGGGTAAGCTTTTCAAAGAAAATGTGATAGTCGGAAATTCAATAGGTGAATGTTCAAGTTTTGGAACATTTCATTTTATCGGAATCCAAAGGAAAGAAAGCTAGGGGAAGAACATAGATTTAAGAAAAATCTTGATGTCTTCCCAAAATATTGATACATCTAAAATATATAATATTTTTATGCACATTTTTATACCTATTTTGATGATATTGCACTTTAATGGAAGATATTTTGTGTTTTTCTTGCAGGTATGATGAAAATGAGTGATTATGATGAAAGGAGCAAAATTGGATCAAATTTGGAGGAAAAAAAATAAAAATGAAAATTTGGGCACTGGCGGCTAAGCGCTGCTGGGCCGGCGCTTAGCCGCCACAGTTAAAAATAGATATTAATTTGAATTTCCCGCCATTTTCAAAGGGGATGGGATGCAACTCTTTGTGGTAACTTCCATAACTTCCTTTGGGCGACAAATTTGAATGAAGAGGTGCATTCTTTGGTGGATACATCAAATCTGGACACATTTTGAAGAGACACCAAGACACCTTTTGGTTTAATATTTAAAGAGAGTCTTAGGAAAGATTAGGGGCTCTTCCATTGCATCTTGAAGAGAGTTTTCATTAGGAGTAGGAGTAGAGAGTAGAGAAGGGCTCTTCCTTTGCATTTTGAAGAGAGTTTTAATTAGGAGTAGGAGTAGAGAGTAGAGAAGGGCTCTTCCATTGCATTTTGAAGAGAGTTTTTATAGAGTTTTTATTTTAGTTTTCATTAGGAGTAGGAGTAGAGAGTAGAAAAGAGAAAAGGGTAGGATTGAAGCCTTCTTCTTTCCACCTCTTTTCTTTCATTTAGTTTAGTTTTTATTGAAGTCTGAAGTCTGTATTCTGAGTCATCAGAGTTGGGAGACTTGCTCTGAGGAGTAGTTTAGTGAAGAGTCAAAGTTTCAGAGGAACTTCCTGAGTTGTGGAGAGGATTTTCAGATAAGTGTTTACTTTTGTCCTTACATTTAGTTTTTAATTAATACTTATTGTGTTTGTTGTTTTTCTTATGGTTTTTAATTTCAAATCAATGTATTTTTGTATTTTCACAATGCATTCTGAGTAGTTTACTTTATCTTTTTCTTTCTTAAATGAAGAAGTAATTCATGAAGAATTGTTGTGGAATGTATATGTGTTTAAAGTTGGAAGAAGTTGTGAAAATTGATTCTATAAACTTTATTTACTTCTTAATTTGGCCTGTTAAGATGTAAAATTTGTGGTGAGATTATGTAAGATCCAATGCGGTATTGTCTCATAAAAGTTAGAAAGAATCACATGCAATTATATGGGTGAAAATTGTAGTTCATATAATTGAATGTAATATATTAGAAGATGTTTTAAAAGGGGAGTAAAATTAGAGGATTTTTAGTGTGACAGGCTAAAAGCCTCTAATTTGGTTTGAGGTTTTGAATTTTGTTAGGAGAAGTTAGCCCTCAGGTGGAGGGAAATGAGGGAACTCTAGAGTGAGAGCTGGTATTTTCCCTGCTTAACCATGTTCAAAATGATAAAATTTCAAATTAACCAATGTTCTTTATAGAACCAAGTAAGGGTAAATAATACATTTGCTTCTATTTATCACAACAAATTTAAATACTTTCACAACAATACTTTCATAATTATTACTATTTTATAAAGGAAAGAAAAAGACATTCTAGTTAATAGTGTTTTTCATATCGTGTTTATAGTTATTATCATTTTAATTTCTTGTTTGATTTTTATAAGAAAATTTAAAGAGTGAAATCAACTATCAAACTTTTCAAAATCAAAACATACTTTCAAAAGCCAATTAAAAAAGTAAAAAGATAATTTCCTTATTTATTTAAAGATTTTTCACTTTTCCTGTGGGTTCGATATCTCGGGGCTTAATCAGAAAGTCTTATATTACTTGATAAACGATATGTATACTTGCATAGTATCCCATATTATAAAATCATAATTTTCATATCTAATTCATCAGCACATATATTCGGTGTGGAGTCAAGTTTTTGGCACACATATATTTATCGGGGATCAACTATCTATGGTTTGGCTTTGATTTAGGACATTTATTTGATGTTTCATTGATGTTTCATCCTGTTAATTTTATTATTTAAGACTTATATTCACTTGATGCCAATCATGTGAATAGCCTGGAAGATAGGAAGATTTATGTCATACCTGATGACAACCTCAGAATTCTAAGATGAGTTAGGGCTTATGTTGCACAACATGGTTGTACAAGGGCCTAAAGAGAAGGTGAGGATTTATGCTGCACTAGGCAAGCTACCTCGAAGTCTTATGGCTTGTTGGTTTAATTTCTAAGAAATGGTTTTGCTGGTGTAGACAAGTTTTACCGTTGAAGATGACTGTGCTGCCCACTATGCATTCTTCAAGCTCCTCATCGTAGCAAGTTTAGTTTACAGAAGTGTCAATCGAGGTGAAAATAAAAGTGTCAAGTTTTAGAAATATTTAAATTGAGATGTTTTAATATTTTATTAGGGGAACATTAAAGTTGATTATAGCAACACCGGTTAATATCCCACGGTTCCATCATCCCGACATCGCTATTTTCATCGGATTCACTTAGTCCAAATAAATTTACTAAACTCAACTTAATGAGTTCCATACTTTCATTTAGACTATGGGAAAACTCTGTTAGCAACACATGGGTTACCTCCTCCAAGGAATTCCCGATCATCCAATGAGTCATTTTAATTTAGTTGCAATTATTATTTTTTTTGTTTTGTTTGTGATTAAATTTTGAGTTGTTTTATATTTTTGAATGTTGTGGCGGTGTATTTTATCTTATCTTGATTTTTTTTTCAATTTTAATTTTGGTCTTAGTTTTGTGGCTATCTTAAAGGTTTTCAGTTTTCATGTAGGGTGACATTGTTGTTTATCATGCAAACTTGCAAGAAAAGAAAAGTGTGACAAAGAAAATATGGGAAAAGAAAAAGTTGTAAACTTATAAAAGTGTACCTAGAGAGTCTTCTCATTCCTCCACCTGAAACTTTAGTATTCTTTGCAATAAACATTTATATTTTGCAAAAATTAAATCATGCCAGAAAACATGAAAAAGTAGAACTGAAAGTGGTAGCTACCCGATCCTATTACATCTATGTTTTCCCTTAGTGAATTTCTGTTGACGTGATTGAGGATGATTTTATTAAGCAAGTTATATTAAATTTAATAGACCTCTAAGATATCCAAAAGGTTAGAAGGAGAATGCAGGTCCATGCTTCCCCTAAAACAGGAAAAAGTAGAACTGAAAGTAGTAGCTACCCGATCCTATGACGTCTATGTTTTGCCTTAGTGAATTTCTATTGACGTGATTGAGGATGGTTTTATTAAGCAAGTTATGTTAAGTTTAATAGACCTCTAAGATATCCAAAAGGTCAGAAGGAGAATGCAGGTCCATGCTTCCCCTTACTGCCTGGTGGAAAGTCTTGGGTTCATTTAAACCTATTATGTTGCTTAATAACTCATCCTGAAAATATCCTAATGCTCAATGAACATCAATGTTTTAATCATCTCTAAGAGTAGGGTAATTCATCATTTATTATTTAATTTAAGAATTATGTGGGTGAAGACCTGACCCACTTTTTAATGTTTACAAAAATAGCAACGACACCAAAAACTTGATCCCGCTTAATATATATTTAATTTTATGATGGAATGTATAATGTTGATTCTACGCAAGTATACGTATCGTATCAAGTAATACAGGGCTCTAGTGGAGTCCTGGTTATCGATCCCACAGGGATGTTTTAAAAGATTTGTAACAGCTAAATTTAAAAGATTTACTTACTAAAATAGTATACGGAAATTTAGAATACGTAACTAAAGCGATCTAAAGTAAACTAATGCTTTAAATAAACTTGATTTAAAGATTTTAGAAAAAAGTATCCTTCTCCTTGTTTTTAGAAAATTAAGTGAATGATGAATTCAAATAGAATTTTTATTGTATTGTGACAAATAGGAGCATTCCTATTCTTTACCCTTTGGTCCAGGTGTAAAGAACATTGACTTGTCCTATATTTGATTACTGAATCTGCGGCTAGGCTGGGAGGATACTGGTTGCCACTTCAGAGCTCCCACGTTGCCCTCACCTGAGGGCTAACATCTTCACTTTAGCTCTCAAACAATAGGACCAAATTGAATATTTTAGTCTGTCACACTAAAATGTCCAATTCTATGTCCGATAAATAATATTTCCCTATTTATTTGCACCCTCATTCCAAGGCTTTTGACTTTCCTGAATATTGGATGTAATCTTTACTATAGTTGTTAATTCAACATATTTTAACAAATCAATGGGCCAGATTGAAAAGTAAATTAAGTTTTAAGTAAAAATTATCACAATTTATTTTAATATATTAGGCACTTCTATTTAATTTCATCAATTCACATAACTTCACAAACAAGGAGAAAGACTAAGAAAACTACTCAGAATGCATGGAAATTAAACAAAGCATGGATTTCATTTAAAGTTAACAACAATAAACAAAGATACTTATCTCGATTTCCTCCCTATGCAGACTCCTTGAAGTTCCTTTGACTTTTCCTTCTAGTACAGCACACTTCTAAACTCACTAATTACACTTACTAAAACTAAAACTTCGACTTTGACTCAAAAACTCACTAATTACACTCTAAAACTCTTAAAATAAACACCAAGTAGACACTAAGACTCTCTTTTAGACACTAGAATTCGGCCTCTATTTATAGAGATAGACAAAGGTCCAAGGGGTGCTTAAACACCTCTTCAAAAAGTGTCCAGGTTCATGTATCGGGCATTTTAAACAGTCTCGCCGTCGGCGAGAAACGACCTCGCCTTCGGCGGGGCTTCTAGAAGGTCTCCAAACCGCGCGATCTCGCCGTCGGCGGGCTCGGGCTTGCTGTCGGCGAGGTAGTTGTAAATCCTTCAAAAATTCTCCTCATGATCTCGCCGTCGGTGGGCTCGATCTCGCCGTCAGCGACTTAGTTCATTTTGCATGAATTTCTACCTTTTTTGATCCAAATTCGCTCCATTTCATGCTTTTTACTTTCATCACTTATAAATCTTCATTCCTGCAATAAAATAAAGAAAATACCTTTCTTTAAAGTGCAATTTCATAAAAAATGGGTATGAATTTCTTAATATATTTTCCCGTGATCAAAATCCCCCAAACTTAATTATTGCTTATTCCTCAAGTAATTTTAGTACTAAATAAAAATAATGATTTACGTAATAGAATTTTTCAATTCAAATATACTATGAATTAAATTTAAATAATACTATAGTAAAGTTAAATAGAAATATTTTTAAGTAATTAAATTAACTTTATAAATATAAGATTATTTAGTTATCAGATCTAAGATTTCTAGCTCGCTATTTATTTCGAGAAAGACTATATGAAAAAGAGTAATTTACTTAAGATATTTAGTTGATAGGAAGTTCAGAAAACACTTATTTAGTAAAATACTAATCCGGATATATAAGTTTAGAAATATATTTGAATTTTACCCTTTAGGTTGATTCCATTGAAGCCGATTTTTAATTAGTCATCTCCTCAAGCTTCTCCTCACTTATATTTTTTTTTCTTTTCTTTTCTTTTTTTCTTTTTTTCTTTTTTTTTCTTTTTTTTCCTTTTTTTTCCTTTTTGGATTGATTTTCAATTCATCTCTTTTTCTTTTTCAAGTGAGGATTACTATATCTGGATAGCCTGTTAATAATTTTGAACTTTAACTTTCTCTTCCTAAATTTTAAACTTAAAATATTTCTTTGCTTATATGTATTTTATAGCCTTTACTTCATTGAGTTTCAATCTCTTCTTTTTCATCTAAATACTTAAGAATTTCAATTTTAGAATATAGTTTCCCTTACTTTAAATAGTTTACTATATTCTTATTCCTTTTAACCAAATATCTTATTCTATTAAATTAATTTGGATTTCTAGAAATATTCTATTCAACTTTCTATAATAATTATATAAATTAATTCAAGTTACTTGAATTAAAAATTATTACGAGAAAATCAAATAATAATAATTTTTTTTAAACATAGAAATTGAGAACAATTTAATAATTAAATTTGTATTTTTCCTCCCCCAAACTTAAATTTTTCTATCTATTTCTAAATGGTGAAAAGAAAAATATACAATGAATTTACATCATACCTTTGAGCTTTAGGTATTTCTTTTCCTTGAAATTTTTGCAGGCTTTTTCATTATTTAAAGAACCTGTACTGTTAGTATTCTCCCATATATATAATATTTAAAAGAAAGTGTTAGGATAAGAAATTTTTAATAAGTATAAAACACAACAAATGAAAACTTAATCTATTACTACACATACAATCAACTAACATAATTTAAACATATTAAAACAATCTAAACATATTAAAAGTTCATAACTTATAAAAACTTAAACAACACATTAAAGAAAAACTAACATCCTATCTAAAAGAAAAATTGCAAACTAACTTAACACACATAAAAAGTCTAACATTACAGCATAAGCAAACAAACAAACACACCAAATCCACAGTCCACAGAAAGTACATAACAATTACACACAGGACAATAAAGTTTTCAAAATAACAATTAATCTAAACAAACTAAACAAAGTCTCAAATCTTCCGCATCAAAATCCCAGGCTATATCATCTCCCTGATCTCCAGGCTGAGAAGGCTGAGCCAGCTGGTACTGTGTGTAGCGGGGGCACTCAGGAAAGACAACATCTAACTCACCACTCCTATATCGACGTTTAGCCATAATATGCAATTTCGTACTCTGAATGCCGCTGAAGATATTCACTATCATAATCATGTCTTCTTTCCAAGCCATCAATCTTGTGGTCCATATGCTCAAATTTTCTTTCCATATTCTCTCCAAATTGTTCAAAACTCTTTCTACTTAGGGTCAGCTCATTCATCAGATCTTGAAAGGTAGGAGTGGTGTACTGCGGGGGTTCATAACTAGTAGAGGGTATATCTCTACTCGATGAAGGCATATAACTCCTCGTCCCTGATCTCCATCCTTCGTGGGACTCATATTTCTTAATATTAGCCAGAGTAATGGGTTTCATAGGCTCAACCCATTCCTCATCATCTCTTGCCTCTACCCCAGATAATTGACAGAGTGCATAGATAAGACCAGGATGTCCTAGTCCTCCTCCACTTTCACTTCTTGAGGTGGCTAATATATTCTTATAAATTACACTTCCCACATCAATACTTTTTGGTTCGAATACGAAATTCGGAAGCTGCTTTCATCTCTTGTTACCTCACTATGGTGGTAAGTAGGTAACAAAGTAGAACAAATAAAATTGTGCCAGGCTTTTGAAGTTGCATTTAACATAGAAAGAGGAAAATTTACCCTTTCCCGCTGCTTGATCTTCCAGACGCCTTTCCCATCAGTTAGAAAGTCTATAACTTCTTCCATAGGTCCTTCCATCGTCCCAAAAGTCTCGTACTAGCTAAGATGTAGATCACGAGCTTCATAGAATGAGTTTATCCTTGCAGCGTTAAATTCTACCAAAAATCCCCGTACCTTGGTTGGCGCATCATCAATTATAGTCAAATCAGCATAGAACTCCTTAACTACCTCCACATCTGCGCTGTATGAAACATAGCAAAAATTCTCCCATCCTCGTTCCTTTATTACTCGCTCCACCTCTCCTCCTGGATTCTTAAAAACTCGATCTTGAATGCATTTTCTTGATTGAATGTTGTGAAAATATATTGATTGTGCTTTCGCATTCACAAATCGGGTTTCGTCGTAATCCAACCGTCGCTTTTGTCGTGGAGCCATTTCTTCGATCTATGAAAATCACAAAAATTCTAACTGAACTTCCAAATATTACTAAGATGGCTTCCTATAACATCTAAAATCCATTTAAATCAATCTCCATGAATTTCTTTCAAGTATTTTCTCCACATTTCGAATTTTTTCAAAATTTCCCAATGTAGAAGAAATCCATGGTGAAAATCAAAAATTTTTGCATTGGAGTGAAGCTCTTACCAAGGGAAGATGAAATCCGGTGTCAAACAGTGTTGTTATTGCTTCAAATCCAAGATCTCACGAACCCTAGGTCGGTTTTTTCGAAGTTTTGAGGAAGGGGATGATGAATAGTGTCGGTTGACTGGTCAAATATATGACTTGTCGCGATCTCGCTATCGGTGAGATAATTTATTTATCAAGGCTAAACTCTCGGGAAAATCTCACCGTCGGCGAGATCGCTCTCACTGTCAGCGGGTTTTCCCTCGCTGTCGGCGGGATTATTCTCGCCGTCGGTGAGATCCCAAAATTTTAAATTTTTTAAATTCGTCAATCATTTTCAACCTCGATTTGCCCTTAATCAATCTTCCGATCACTTAATTTAATAATTTAGTATGAAGATTAGCTACTTATACTCATAAAAAGTTCACACAACACAAACAATATAACTTTATATATGAAATCCATGAGACTTACAAACTTCAGACTTTTAAATTTCTAATACTAAAGACTTCAATACTTCAAACTCTCATAACTACTCAACATTGCAATCCACACCACAACACTCTAAATGCTGAGACATAACAATTACATATAATCTCATCAAATATGAGATAATCAAATCAAAATTTTAAATCATAATAAAACCTAAATCCAAATCAACACAAATATACACACAAATATAACATAAGATAGAAATCTTTACTACTCCTCGATTATACCGAACTAACACCCTCTACGATATTTCGGATGTGACGCGAGTGTACAAATAGATTGTAGAAAGGCACGAAAGTGATTTCGCGGTAGATTTTTCATCAATCCACCCTTTCTGTCTCAGTAAATTAATAAAACTGGCCTCCAGATGTCCAATATGATCAAAGTGCTCCTTCATCCTCCAGTCAATGTGATCGAACATATCAGAAATATTATCGATGGAATTCATCACGTTCTGCAACTCTTTCTCCAATCCTTTAATCTTTTTCAGAATGAAATTTATTTTATCAGTAAGGGGCCTCTCTAAAGGATTGTTCTGTGATGCTCTGTCAGAAATAATGGTAATATCATCATTGTTATCCAAAGTTAGAAACATATCAGCAGGATCAAGTGGTTTCCATGACAAAAGTACCTTTTCCCAAGCCTCATAAGAAACTTGGTACTGACTGCATAAAGCAAATATAGTCGATGGGTGTCCAAGTTCATGAACTGACCCATGCACAATTAATCCCGATGCGGACTTCACTATAATTGATCCAACATCGATAGGTAGTCCAATTTGAATACGATAATTTAATATAGCGCATTCCTTTGAAACCTTATTTACCCTCATAGTGGGTAATAATTTTGATGAGATAAAGAAATACCAATGCTTCGAGACAGGGGTTAAGAAGTGATGCGGAAAAGCCGACATACCCGTCTTCGCGCAACTCCCGATCATCGGGTTCGTCGGTCAAGTATCTATAAATCTCGTTCATATTGTATCTTGAAGGAACAAAGTTTGAATAATGACAGACAGGGGTATTCTCTATAGAAAATAATTCATTTACCTTTGAAGGAGTAAATGTTACCCATCTTCCTCTGACGTAGACAGTTCCATTGTTGATCGCATGTAGATTAGAGTAAAACTCTTTCACTACAAGAATAACTACATCGGATGTCGTATAGCAAAATACCTCCCAATGCGGCTGTGCGATCATTTCTTAAATTTTTGTGGTGGAATTTTCTACTCCTCTCTTGACAAATCCCCTTTCTTTAATAAGTCGCTTCTTCATCAAAACTTTGTTGAAAATACGCTGCGCCTCCGAACTGACGAATTTTCTTCGGTTGAAAACACCAGTTTTTGTGGTTTCTAAGAGTTTGGTGGCCATTTCAGATTGAAAGGAATGGTCTCTAGTCGTTTCTTAGGAAGAAAACAATGTAAAAATGAATTTAGTATGGTTTTTTACAAAGAAATGGCTTTAGAACAGTCCAAAACTGCACAAAAAAACTTAAGAAACCAATTTTTCAACTGCTTCGCCGTCGGCGGGAAGTTTCTCACCGTCGGCGAGCTAGTTATAAAACTGATTTAAAATATGGCACGCGATCTCGCTGTCGGCAGGCAGTTTCTCACCATCGGTGAGCTCGTTAATAAGCTGAAATGTAATTAGGCGCCGATCTCGCTGTCGGCGAGAATCGACCTCGACATCGGCGAGATTTCGTAAAATTGCCCAATTTCGCTCTGGTCTGAATATTTTCTGATCTCATCATATAGGTTCGAATTTGTGATGGTTCTAATTAAAAAATTGAGTAGTAAGATTTGTTTTAATAATACAGACTCACTAACTTGTATATAATTAAAGTAAAAGATTACTATGGGTTGCCTCCCATAAAGCACTTGGTTTAACGTCGTCAGTCGAACTAATTTCAGTTAGTAATCAGGTCGACTAAGCATTAAAACATCTTTAAAATTTGGTCTTCTTCCTTCGAAATATGGTTTTAATCTATGTCCATTTACCTTAAATCTATGTCCTGTTTTTGGATCTTCAATTTCTATAGTTCCATATGAAAATATTTGAGTTATAGTGAAAGGTCCTAACCATCGAGATTTCAATTTCCTAGGAAATAATTTCAATCTAGTATTATATAGTAAAACTTCTTGTCCTGGTTCAAAATTTCTCCGATTAATCTTCCGATCATGCCATAATTTCATCATTTCTTTATAAATCCTATCATTATCATATGATTCATTCCTTAATTCTTCTAATTCATTTAATTGCAACAATCTCTTCTCACTAGACTTCTTTCATATTATAATTAAATTCTTTAATCGCCCAATATGCTTTATGTTCTAATTCAACTTGGTAAGTGGCAAGTTTTTCCATATATAAGCTCGTAAGGAATTATTCCAATCGGAGTTTTATAAACGATCCTGTATGCCCATAATGCGATTGTCTAGTCTTATAGACCGATCCAATCTATTAGGGTTTACAGACTTTTCTAAAATACGCTTAATCTCTCGATTAGAAAATTTAGCTAATCCACTAGTTGGTGGATGATAAGCAGTTGATATCTTATGAATAATATTATATTTTTCTACTAGTTTGTGAATATATTTGTTTCTAAAATTAGTTCATCTATTAGTGATATTCACTCTCGGCATTCCAAATCTAGTAAAAATATTTTTCATTAAAAATTTTGAAACACTTTTAGCATCACACCTAGGTAAAGCTTGCGCTTCAATCCATTTGGAAACATAATCAACAACTACTAATATATAAGAATTTCCAAATGAAAGAATAAAAGGTCCCATGAAATCTAATCCCCAAACATAAAAAATTTCAACTTCTAATATAAAATTCAGAGGCATTTCATTTTTTATTGATATATTTCCTACTCTTTTGGCATTTATCGCAGGTTTTTTATATCTGTTTACATCTCTAAATAGAGTGTGCCAGTAGAATCCAGATTGTAGAATTTTATTTGCGGTTTTATCAGTCCCAAAATGTCCTCCAAAATCAGAATCATGACATTTTTGAATAATTGGTTCAATTTCTTCATAAGGCACACATCTTCTAATAATTAGATCCTTACATTGCTTATATAAGTATGGTTCATCCCAAAAGTATGTTTTAATATCATGAATGAATTTTTTCTGTTGTTGCAAAGTTAACATTGGTGGTAAAATGCCATTTACAATATAATTTACTATATCAGCATACCAAGGTATTTTCCACTCATTTATATTATAAAATTGTTCATCAGGAAAACTGTCTATAATTTCATTATCAGTATCAGATAATTCATGATATTCTAATCTTGATAAATGATCAGCAATTTGATTATCAGTTCCCTTTTTGTTAACGATCTTAAAATCAAATTCTTGCATTAATAACATCCATCTAATTAATTTTGGTTTAGAATCCTTCTTTTGCATTAATTATTTTATAGCAGAGTGATCAGTATGCACAATACGTTTAGTTCCTATTAGATAATGCCGAAATTTATTAAAAGCATGTACAACTGCTAATAATTCTCTTTTAGTAACTGTATAATTTATTTCAGCATCATTTAGAGTTTTACTAGCATAATATATAACTTTGAAAATCTTATCATATCTTTGCCCAAGAACTGCTCCTATAGCATAATCACTAGCATCACACATAAGTTCAAATGGTTTCTCCCAATTAGGTGAAACTATTATAGGTCTTGTAATTAATTTATCTTTTAATAATTCGAAAGCATTCGGACATTCGATTGTAAATTCAAATTTCTTGTCCTTTTCAAGAAGTTGGCATAGAGGTTTAGTAATTTTTGAAAAATCTTTTATATAACGTCCGTAGAATCCAAGCATGTCCAAGAAAACTTCTTACCCCTTTCACCGTAGTTGGAGGTGGTAATTTAACTATAACTTGAATTTTTGCGAGGTCTACTTCCATGCCCTTTTCCGAAATTTTATGCCCTAATACAATGCCGCTCGCAACCATAAATTGACATTTCTCCCAATTAAGAACCAAATTAGTTTTCTCACATACTTTAAATACTTTTTCAAGATGATTTAAGCATGTGTCAAATGATGTTCCAAATACAGAGAAATCATCCATAAATACTTCTATTCCATCATCAATTAATTTACTAAATATAGACATCATACATCTCTGGAATGTTGCAGGTGCACTACATAATCCAAAAGGCATCCTTCGAAAAGCGAAAGTTCCATAAGGACTAGTAAATGTAGTTTTCTCTTGATCCTCAAGAGCAATTTGTATTTGATGATAACAGATGTATCCATCTAAGAAACAAAAATACTTATGTCCGACTAATCTATCTAACATCTGGTTTAGAAATGGTAAAGAGAAGTGATCTTTCCTGGTGGCTGCATTTAATTTTCTATAATCAATACATATTCGCCATCCAGTAACTTGTCTTATAGGGATAAGATCATTATTTTCATTAGCTTTTACGGCCACTCCTTCTTTCTTAGGCACACAGTGAATTGGGCTTACTCAAGCACTGTCAAAAATAGGATATATAATACCATTATCTAACCATTTTAAAATTTCTTTTTTGACTACTTCTTTCATTATCAGGTTTAATCTCCTTTGGGGATCTACTTTAGACTTATGTTCATTATCTAAAATAATTCTGTTCATACAGATTGAAGGACTAATTCCTTTAATATCCGCTAAAGTTCAACAAAAAATTTTCTTATATTTTTTTAAGGTAAAAAGTTTTTGTTCTTGAGATTCATTTAATTCAGATGAAATAATAAATGGTAGAGTTGAAGAATTACCTAAGTAAGCATATTTCAAATGATTAGGTAACATTTTTAACTCAAGTTCGGGAGGTTTAATAATCGATGGAACTATATTTTTTTCGAGTGTTTTCGTATTATCCAAAAATTCAAATTTCTCTTGAATATAATCTAGTTCTTCATTTATATCGGCTTTTTCAATTAATTCAGTATTTTCTTTTTCTAATTTTTCTTCATAATATTCCTTAAAATGTTCTTTTTGTAAATGATCGAGTACTTCCATTCGAAAACACTCATCATCTTTTTCTAGCGCAGGAAATTTCATTGATTTAGCAATATTAAAAGTAACTTTTTGGTCATTTACTCTCATAGTTAATTCTCCTTTCTGAACATCAATCATAGCTTTCCCAGTGGCTAAAAATGGTCTTCCTAAGATGATAGGAATTTCTTTATCTTCTTGCATATCTAAAACAATAAAATCTACATGGAAGATAAATTTATCCACTTTTACTAAAACCTCTTCAATAACTCCCTTAGGATATATAACAGAACGATTAACTAACTGAAGGGTTACTGAAGTAGGTGAATTTCTCCCAATCCTAATCTCTTAAAAATTGATAGAGGCATTAGATTGATGCTAGCTCCTAAGTCACACAAAGCTTTTCCATAGAATTTTTCTCTAATAGCGCAGGGTATAGTGAAACTACCAGGATCTTTTAATTTTTCAGGAAGCTTTTTTTGAATAATTGCACTACACTCTTCATTAAGTGCGACTGTTTCATTATCGGTAAATTTTCTTTTTTTATTTAGAATATCTTTCATGAATTTTACATAGTTTGGCATCTGTTCTAAAGCTTCTACGAAAGGAATATTTATTGTTAATTTCTTCAGAATTTCAAGGAATTTAACAAACTGTTTATCTTTTTTATGTTGAATTAGTCGTTGAGAAAATGGTGGTGGAGGTTTTTCAACAGAAATTTTCATTGGTATTAAAGGATTTTCTAAGTTCGGATCTTGTTGATTCTTTTCCTTTTCGATTTCCACTTCCTCTTTTTGACTTTCAAGTTCTTTCTGAATTCGAGGTTCTAATTCTTTTACACTTCGTAATTGTATCGCTTTAATTTGTTCATTTCCTTTGTCTTTGGGATTTATTTTCACATTATTAGGAATGTTCCAGGTATTCTATTATTAAGCGCGGTAGCGATATGTCCAAGTTGAGTTTCAATATTTTTAAGAGCTGTTCCTTGATTTTGTAATTGGTTTCCTTGTATTTGTAATTAATTTCCTTGATTTTGTAATTGATTTCCTTGATTTTGTAAATGTTGACCCATATTTAATATTAATTCTTCTATAGATAATTTCTTATCTTTAAATTGAGGGTTATTATTATTAAATCCAGGTGGATAACTAGGTTTATAATTAGAATTTCCTTGGTTAGAGGGATTTCTTAATGGTTGTGTTATGTTGTTCATCCATGGTTGATTAGTTGTATTATTATTCCAATTAAAATTAGGATGATTTTTCCATCCAGGATTACAATAATTCACATAAGGATTATTGGGTCTGTTATTAATAGCATTTATAGTTTCATAATGAGATTAGGATTCTATAAGTTGTCGAGATGAGTTTTCTTCTAATATAGTTGGAGAGTAATTCATTCCAAAATGATATAATTTTTTAGATATAGCAGCGATTTGCGAAGTGACCCACTTTTTAATATGTTTGCAAATTAAATGTTTTTATGATGGAATGTATAATGTGGATTCTACGCAAGTATACGTATTGTATCAAGTAATACAGGGCTCTAGTGGAGTCCTGGTTATCGATCCCACAGGGAAGTTTTTAACAGATTTGTATCACCTAAATTTAAAGGAATTACTTATTAATAAAGTAAACAGAATTTTAAAGTAACTAAAGCAAACTAAAGTAAACTAATGCTTGAAATAAAGTTTATTTAAATAATTCACAAAAAAAGTATCCTTCTCCTTGTTTTTTAGAAAATTAAGTGAATGACAAATTTAAATAGAATCTTTAAATTGTATTGTGACAAATAGGAGCATTCCTATTCTTTACCCTTTAGTCCAGGTGCAAAGAACATTGACTAATCCTATGTTTGATTACTGAATCTGCGGCTAGGCTGGGAGGATACTGGCTGCCACTTCAGAGCTCCCACGTTCCCCTCACCTGAGGGCTAACATCTACACTTCAGCTCTCAAACAATAGGACTAAATTGAATATTTTAGTCTGTCACACTAAAATGTTCAATTCTACATCCGATAATTAATATTTCCCTATTTATTTGCACCCTCCTTCCAAGGTTTTGACTTCCCTGAATATTGGATGTAATTTTTACTATAGTTGATAATTCAACATATTTTAACAACTCAATTGGCCAATTGAAAGTAAATTAAGTTTTAAGTAAAAATTATCACAATTTATTTTAATATATTAGGTACTTCTATTTAATTTCATCAATTCGCATAATTTTCATAAACAAGGAGAAAGACTAAGAAAACTACTCAGAATGCATGGGAATAAAATAATGCATGGATTTCATTTAAAGTTAACAACAACAATAAACAAAGATACTTATCTTAATTTCCTCCCAAGCGGACTCCTTGAAGTTCCTTTGACTTTTCCTTCTAGTACAACAAACTTCTAACTAAATAGCACTCAAATACAAATAAACTCAAGAAACTCACTAATGACACACAACAAACATACTTAAGACACCAAAAAGAGACACACTAAAGACTAAAATTCATCCTATATTTATAGAGGTAGGCAAAGGTCCAAGGGATGCTTAAACACCTCTTCAAAAAGCGTCCAGGTTCAATGTATTTGCATTTTGAACTGTCTCGCCGTCGGTGGGAAACGACCTCGCCGTCAGCGGGGCTTCTAGAAGGTCTTCAAACGCGCGATCTCGCTGTCGGTGGGCTCGGGCTCGCTGTCGGCGAGGTAGTTATAATTCCTTCAGAGATTCTCCTTATGATCTCGCCGTCGGCGGCCTCGATCTCGCCGTCGGCAACTTAGTTCAATTTGCATGAATTTCTTCCTTTTTGATCCAAATTCGCTCCATTTCATGCTTTTTGCTTTCATCACTTATAAATCTTCATTCCTCCAGTAAAATAAAGAAAATACCTTTCATTAAAGTGCAATTTCATCAAAAATAGATATGAATTTCTTAATGTATTTTTCTGTGATCAAAATCTTCCAAACTTAATTATTACTTGTCCTCAAGTAATTTTAATACTAAATAAAAATAATGATTTCTGTAATAGAATTTTTTAATTCGGATAATATGAATTAAATTTAAATATTATTCTAGTAAAGTTGAGTAGAAATATTTCTAAGTAATTAAATTAACTTTATAGACATAAGATTATCTAGTTATCAGGTTTAAGATTTCTAGCTTTCTATTTATTTCAGGAATGACTATATTTAAAAAGAGTAAATTACTTAAGATATTTAGATGATAGGAAATTCAAGAAAACACTATTTAGTAAAATACTAATTCATAAATATAAGTTTTAGAAATATATTTAAGTTTTACCCTTCAGGCTGAATCCATTGAAGCCAATTTTTGATAAGGCATCTCCTCAAGCTTCTCCTAACTTATATATATATATATATATTTGTTTCTTTTCTTTTCTTCTTTCTTTTTCTTTTTGGATTGATTTTCAATCCTTCTCTTTTTCTTTTTCAAGTGAGGATTACTATATCTGGATAGCCTGTTAATAATTTTGAACTTCAATTTCTCTTCCTAAAATTGAAACTTAAAATATTTCCTTGCTTTATATATATTTCATAGCCTTTACTTCATTGAGTTTCAATCCTTTCTTTTTTACTTAAATACTTAAGAATTTTCAATTTTTAGAATATAGTTTTTCTTAATTTAAATAGTTTACTATATTCTTATTCCTTTTAACCAAATATCTTATTCCATTTAATTAATTGAATTACTAGAAACATTTATTTAACTTTCTATAATAATAAAATAAAGTAATTCATGTTTATTGAATTGAAAAACTACTATAGAAAATCATTTGATAATAATTTTTGAAAAATAGAAATTGAGAACAATTTTAATAATTAAATTTGTATTTTTACCTTCCCCCAAACTTAAATTTTTCTATCTATATTAAATAGTGATAAGGGAAAATATATAGTAAAATTCATCATACCTTTGAGCTTTAGGTATTTCTTTTCTTTGAAATTTTTGCAGGCTTTTTCATTACTTAAAGAACCTGTACTGTTAGTATTCTTCCACATATAGTATTTAAAAGAAAGTGTAGGGATGAAGTTTTAAAATAAGTATCAAACAAAACAAATGAAAACTTAATCTATTACTACACATACTATCAACTAATCTACTTTAAAACATATTAAAACAATCTAAACAATGTTAGCATTCATAACTTATAAAAACTTAAACTAACATCCTATGTATATATATATATAAAATTACAAACTAATTTATCACATATAAGAAGTCTAATATCATAGCATAAGCAAATATACCAACATCCACAGTCTCTAGAAAATACAAAATAATTACATCCAAAATAATAAAGTTTCCAAAACAACAAATCTAAACAAACTAAACAAACCAAATAATTGCTCTAAACTTCTGCATAAAAATCCCAAGCTATGTCATCTCCCTGATCTCCAGGCTGAGAAGGCTGAGCAGGCTGGTATTGTGAATAGCGGGGGCTCTCAGGAAAGATAACATCTAAATCACTACTCCTATATCGACGTTCAGCCTCATAGTATGCAATTTTGTATTCTGACTGTCACTGGAGATATTCGCTATCATAATCATGTCTTCTTTCCAAGCCTCCGATCCTTTGGTCTATATGGTCAAATCTTCTTTCCATATTTTCTCCAAATAGCTCAAAAGTTTTTCTACTCAGAGTCAGCTCATTCATCAGATCTTGAAGGGTAGGAGTGGTGTACTGAGGGGGTGGATCATAACTAGTAGAGGGTATATCTCTACTTGAAGAAGGTACATAATCCCTTGTCCCAGATCTCCATCATTCATGGGATTCATATTTCTTAATATTAGCTTAAGTAAGGGGTTTCATAGGTTCAACCCATTCCTCATTATCTCTTGCCTCTACCCCAGATAATTGGCAGAGTGCATAGATAAGACCAGGATGTCCTAGTCCTCCTCCACTTTCATTTCTAGCAGTGGTTAATATATTCTTATAAATAACATTTCCCACATTAATACTCTTCTGGTTCTGAATACAGAAATTCAGAACTGCTCTATCTCTTGTTACCTCACTATGGTGGTAGGTATGTAACAAAGTAGAACAAATAAAATAATGCCAGGCTTTAGAAGTTGCATTTAACATAGAAAGAGGGAAATTTACCCGTTCCCGCTGTTTTATCTTCCAGACTCCTTTCCCATGAGTGAGAAAGTCGATCACCTCTTCCAGTTGTCCTTCCATAGTTCCAAAAGTTTCATACTTGCTGGTGTAGGTGTCTTGTACTTCACAATAAGCGTTTATTCTAGCAGCGTTGAATTCTACAAAAAATCCTCTAACTTTAACCGGTGCATCTTCAGCCTGTGTTAAATTTGCATAAAATTCCTTTACTACTTCTATAGCTGTTCTGTTAGTCACAAAACAGAAATTTTCCCATCCTCGCTCCCTAATGATTCGCTCAACTTCTCCTCCTGGATTCTTGAAAACTCGATCTTGAATGCATTTTCTGGATTGGATATTTTAAAAATATCGATTTTACGCTCTTGCGTTTATGAATCGAGTTTTGTCATAATCTATCTGTCGCTTTTGTCGTGGAGCCATTTCTCGATCTGTGAAATTTGCAAAAATCATAACTAAACTCCAAAATATTACTAAGAAGGCTTCCTACAACATCTAAAATCCATTTAAATCAATTTTCATGAAATTCTTCCAAGTATTTTCTCCACATTTCAGATTTTTTCAAAATTCCCCAATGTAGAAGAAATCCATGGTGAAAATAAAAAATTTTTGCATAGGAGTGAAGCTCTTACCAAGGGAAGATGAAATCCGGTGTTAAAAAGTGTTGAAATAGCTTCAAATCCAGATCTCTCAAGCCCTAGGTCGGTTTTTTCAAAATTTTGAGGAAAGGGATGATGAATAGTGTCGGTTGACTGGTCAAATATAGGTCTTTACGCGATCTCACTGTCGGCAAGATTTTTCTCACTGTCGGCGAGCTAATTAATTTGATAAGGCAAAAGTTTCGGGAAAAATCCGCTGTCGGTGAGCTCGGTTTTGCTGTCGGCGAGATAATTCTCGCCATCGGTGAGATCCCAAAATTTTTAAATTTTTGAAATTCGTCAATCATTTTCAACCTCGATTTGCCTTTAATCAATCTTCCGATCACTTAATTTAATAATAGTATAAAGATTAGATACTTCTACTCACAAAAAGTTTACACAACACAAACAATATAACTTTATATATGAAATCCATGAAACTTACAAACTCCACACTAACAACTTAACAACATACTTAACTTAAATGTTCAAATCCATAATACTCAGCATCGCAATCCACACCACAACACTCTAAATGCTGAGACATAACAATTACATAAAATCTCATCAAATCTAAGATGATCAAATCAAAGTTCGACTCATAATAAAATCTAAATCCAAATCAACACATATATACACAAATATATGAAATAACATAGAAATCTTTCCTACTCTTCAGTGTCTGAACTATCATCTTCTCTGATATTCCCGATGCGACGCAGGTGCACAAATAAATTGTAGAAAGGCCTGAAAGGGAATTCTGCAGTAAATTCTTCATTAATCCATCATTTCTATCTTAGTAAATGAATAAAACTGGCCTCCAGATGTCCAGTATGATCAAAGTGCTCCTTCATCCTCCAATCAATGTGATCAAACATATCAGAGATATTGTCGATGGAATTCATCACATTTTGCAGCTCTTTCTCCAATCATTTAATCTTCTTCATAATGAAATTAGTTTTATCAGTAAGGGGCCTTGCTAAAGGATTGTTCTGTGATGCTCTGTCAGAAATAATGGTAATCTCATCATTGTTATCTAAAGTTGGAAACATATCCGTAGGATCAAGTGGTTTCCATGGTAAAAGTACTTTTCCCAAGCTTCATAAGAAACTTGGTACTGACTGCATAAAGCAAATATGGTAGAAGGGTGTCCAAGTCCATGAACTGACCCATGCACAATCAATCCCAATGTAGATTTTACTATTATTGATCAAACATCGATAGGTAGTCCAATTTGAATACAATAGTTTAATATAGCGCATTTCTTTGAGACCTTATTTACCCTAATAGTAGGTAATAGTTTTGATGATATAAAGAAATGCCAATGCTTCGAGACACGGTTAAGAAGTGATGCAGAAAAACTGACATACCCGTCTTCGCGTAACTCCCAATCATCAGGTTCGTCGGTCAGGTATCTATAGATCTCGTTCATATTGTATCTTGAAGGCACAAAGTTGGAATAATGACAAACAGAGGTATTCTCTATAGAAAATAATTCATTTACCCTTGAAGGAGTAAATGTTACCCATCTTCCTCTGACGTAGACATTTCCATTGTTGATCGCATGTAAATTAGAGTAAAACTCTTTGACTACTGGAATAACTACAGCGGATGTCGTATAACAAAATACCTCCCAATGCAGCTGTGCGATCATTTCTTCAATTTTTGTGGTGGAATTCTCTACTCCTCTGTTGACAAATCCACTTTCTTTAATAAGTCTTTTCTTCATTAAGCCTTTGTTGAAGATATGCTGCGCCTCCGAACCGACGAATTTTCTTCGGTTGAAAACTTCAGTTCTTGTGATTTCTAAGAGTTTGGTGGCCATTTTGGATCGAAAGGATTGGTCTCTAGTCATTTCTAAGGAAGAAAATAGTGTAAATTTGGAATTGGGATAATTTCCTACGAAGAAATGGCTTAGATCAGTTCAAAACCGCACGAAAATTCTTAAGAAACTAAAATTTCAACCGCCTCGCCGTCGGCGGGAAGTTTCTCACCGTCGGCGAGCTAGTTATAAAACTGACTCATGTCATGGCACACGATCTCGCTGTCGGCGGGCTCTAGCTCGCTGTCGGTGAGATTCGTAAAAATCGCCCAATTTTGCTCTGGTCCAAATATTTTCTGATCTCATCATATAGGTTCAAATTTGTGATGATTTTAATTAAAAATTTGAGTAGTATGATTAGTTTTAATAATATAGACTCACTAATTTGTAGATAATTTAAAATAAAAGACTACTATGGGTTGCCTCCCATAAAGCGCTTGGTTTAACATCGACAGCCCGACCTAATTTCAGTTAGTAATCAGGTTGACTAAGCATTAAAACCTCTTTTAAATTTGGTCTTCTACCTTCGAAATATGGTTTTAATCTATGTCCTGTTTTTGGATCTTCAATTTCTATAGTTCCATATGAAAATATTTAAGTTATGGTGAAAGGTCCTAACCATCGAGATTTCAATTTCTTAGGAAATAATTTCAATATAGTATTATATAGCAAAACTTCTTGTCCTAGTTCAAAATTTCTCTGATTAATCTTCCGATCATGCCATAATTTCATTCTTTCTTTATAAATTCTATCATTATCATATTAGTCATTTCTTAATTCTTCCAATTCATTTAATTGCAGCAATCTCTTCTGACCATCTTCTTTCATATTATAATTAAATTCTTTAATTGCCCAATATGCTTTATGTTCTAGTTCAACTGGTAAGTGGCAACTTTTTCCATATATAAGCCTATAAGGAGTCATTCCAATCAGAGTTTTATAAGCAGTCCTGTATGCCCATAATGCAGTGTCTAGTCTTATAGACCAGTCTAATCTATTAGGGTTTACAGATTTTTCTAATATACGCTTAATCTCTCGATTAGAAACTTCAGTTAATCCACTAGTTTGTGGATGATAAGCAGTTGATATCTTATGCATAATATTATATTTTTCTACTAATTTGTGAATATATTTGTTTCTAAAATGAGTTCTTCCGTCAGTGACAATCACTATCGGCATTCCAAATCTAGTAAAAATATTTTTCATTAAAAATTTTGAAACACTTTTAGCATCACACCTAGGTAAAGCTTGTGCTTCGATCCATTTGGAAACATAATCAACAACTACTAATATATATGAGTTTCCAAATGAAGGAATAAAAGGTCCCATGAAATCTAATCCCCAAACATCAAAAATTTCAACTTCTAATATAAAATTCAGAGGCATTTCATTTTTTCTCGATATGTTTCCTACTCTTTGGCATTTATCGTAAGTTTTTATATATCTGTATACATCTCTAAATAGAGTAGGCCAGTAGAATCCTGATTGTAGAATTTTATACGCAGTTTTATCAGTCCCAAAATGTCCTCTAAATTCAGAATCATGACATTTTTGAATGATTGGTTCAGTTTCTTCATAAGACACGCATCTTCTAATAATTAGATCCTTACATTGCTTATATAAGTATGGTTCATCCCAAAAGAATGTTTTTGTATCATGAATGAATTTTTTATGTTGTTGCAAAGTTAACATAGGTGGTAAAATGTCACTTACTATATAATTTACTATATCAGCATACCAAGGTATTTTCCACTCATTTATATTATAAAGTTGTTCATCAGGAAAACTGTCTAAAATTTCATTATCAATATCAGATAATTCATGATTTTCTAATCTTGATAAATGATCAGCAATTTGATTATCGGTTCCTTTTTGTTAATGATCTCAAAATCAAATTCTTGCATTAATAATATCCATCTTATTAATCTTGGTTTAGAATCTTTCTTTTGCATTAAATATTTTATAGCAGAATGATAAGTATGTACAATACATTTAGTTCCTATTAGATAATGCCGAAATTTATTAAAAGCATATACAATCGCTAATAATTCTCTTTCGATGACTGTATAATTTATTTCAACATCATTTATAGGTTTATTAGCATAGTATATAACTTTGAAAATCTTATCATATCTTTGCCCAAGAACTGCTCCTATAGCATAATCACTAGCATCACACTTAAGCTCAAATGGTTTTTCCCAATTAGGTGAAACTATTATAGGTGCTGTAATTAATTTATCTTTTAATAATTCGAAAGCATTCGAGCATTCGATTGTAAATTCAAATTTCTTGTCTTTTTCAAGAAGTTGGCATAGAGGTTTAGTAATTTTTGAAAAATCTTTAATATAACGTCTGTAGAATCCAGCATGTCCAAGAAAACTTCTTACCCCTTTTACCGTAGTTGGAGGTGGTAATTTAGCTATAACTTGAATTTTTGCAGAGTCTACTTCCATGCCTTTTTCTGAAATTTTATGCCCTAATACAATGCCGCCTGTAACCATAAATTGACATTTCTCCCAATTAAGAACCAAATTAGTTTTCTCACATACTTCAAATACTTTTTCAAGATGATTTAAGCATGTGTTGTTATTCCAAATATAGAGAAATCATCCATAAATACTTCTATTCCATTATCAATTATTTTACTGAATATAAACATCATACATCTCTGGAATGTTGCAGGTGCATTACATAATCCAAAAGGCATTCTTCGAAAAGCGAAAGTTCCATAAGGACTAGTAAATGTAGTTTTCTCTTGATCCTTAGGAGCAATTTGTATTTGATGATAACCAGTATATCCATCTAAGAAAAAAAAATATTTATGTTCGGCTAATCTATCTAACATCTGGTCTAGAAATGGTAAAGGGAAGTTATCTTTCCTGGTGGCTGTGTTTAATTTTCTATAATCAATACATATTCACCATCCAGTAACTTGTCTTATAGGGATAAGATCATTATTTTCATTAGCTTTAACGGTCACTCCTCCTTTCTTAGGTAAAGAGTGGATTGGGCTTACCCAAGCACTGTCAGAAATAAGATATATAATATCATTATCTAACCATTTTAAAATTTCCTTTTTAACTACTTCTTTCATTATTAGATTTAATCTTCTTTACGGATCTACTTTAGGCTTATGTTCCTTATCTAAAATAATTCTGTGCATACAGATTCCTTTAATATCTGCTAAAGTCCAACAAAAATTTTTCTTATATTTTTTTAAAGTATCTAAAAGTTTTTGTTCTTGAGATTCATTTAATTCAGATGAAATAATAACTGGTAGAGTTGAAGAATTACCTAAGTAAGCATATTTTAAATGATTAGGTAACATTTTTAATTCAAGTTCAGAAGGTTTAATAATCGATAGAGCTATATTTTTTTCAGTGTTTTCTGTGTTATCCAAAAATTCAAATTTCTCTTGAATATAATCTAGTTCTTTATTTATATGAGCTTTTTCAATTAATTCAATATTTTCTTTTTCTAATTTTTCTGCATAATATTCCTTAAAATTTTTTTTTTTGTAAATGATCGAGTACTTCCATTCGAAGACATTCATCATCTTTTTCTAGTGCAGGATATTTCATTGATTTAGCAATATTAAAAGTAACTTTTTGGTCATTTACTCTCATAATTAATTCTCTTTTCTGAACATCAATCATAGCTTTTCCAGTGGCTAAAAATGGTCTTCCTAAAATGATAGGAATTTCTTTATCTTCTTCCATATCTAAGACAATAAAATCTATAGGGAAGATAACTTTATCCACTTTTACTAATACATCTTCAATAACTCCCTCAGGATATGTAACAGAACGATCGACTAATCGAAGAGTTACTGAAGTAGGTGAAATTTCTCCCAATCCTAATCTCTTAAAAATTGATAGAGTCATTAGATTGATGCTAGCTCCTAAGTCACACAAAGCTTTTCCATAGAAATTTTCTCCAATAACGCAGGGTATAGTGAAACTACCAGCATCTTTTAATTTTTCAGGAAGTTTTTTCTGTATAATAACACTACATTCTTCACTAAGTGCGACCATTTCATTATCGGTAAATTTTCTTTTTTTATTTAGAATATCTTTCATGAATTTTACATAGTTTGGCATCTGTTCTAAAGCTTCTACGAAAGGAATATTTATTGTTAATTTCTTCAAAATTTCAAGGAATTTAGCAAATTGTTTATCTTTTTTATGTTGAATTAGTCGTTGAGGAAATGGTGGTGGAGGTTTTTCCACAGAAATTTTCATTGGCATTAAAGGATTTTCTAAATTTGGATCTTGTTGATTCCTTTCCTTTTCAATTTCCACTTCCTCCTTTTGACTTTTAAGTTCTTTTGTAATTTGAGGTTCTAATTCTTTTCCACTTCGTAATTGTATTGCTTTAATTTGTTCATTTCCTTTGTCTTTGGGATTTTTTTCCACATTACTAGGAAATGTTCCAGATATTCTATTATTAAGTGCGGTAGTTATATGTCCAAGTTAAGTTTCAATATTTTTAATAGCTGTTCCTTGATTTTGTAATTGGTTACCTTGTATTTGTAATTGATTTCCTTGATTTTGTAAATGTTGACCCATATTTAATATTAATTCTTCTATTGATAATTTCTTATCTTTAAATTGTGGGTTATTATTATTAAATCCATGTGGATAATTAGGTTTATAATTAGAATTTCCTTGATTAGAAGGAATTCCTAATTGTTGTGTTATGTTATTCATCCAGGGTTAATTAGTTTTGTTATTATTCTAATTAAAATTAGGATGATTTTTCCATCCAGGATTATAATAATTCACATACGGATTATTGGGTCTGTTATTAATTGCATTTATAGTTTCATATTGAGATTGGGATTCTATAAGTTATCCAGATGAATTTTCTTCTGATATAGTTGGAGAGTAATTCATTCCAAAATGATCTAATTTTTTAGATACAGCAGCTATTTGTGAAGCTAACATAGATATTGCATCATTTTCATGAATACTAGCTATCTTTTAGGATTCATTCTATCAGCAGGCCATTGAAAATTATTGGTTGCCATTTCTTCGATTAGTGCATAGGCGTCATCAAATGGTTTTGACATTAATGATCCTCCAAAGTAGAAGCATCGATGATTGATCTTAAAGATCCTACTAATCCATTATAAAAAGTTTGAATAATTAACCGATACGGTAACGCATGATGTGGGCATTTCCTAAGAAGTTCCTTAAATCTCTCCCAAGCTTCATATATTGATTCTCCATCAAACTGACTAAAAGAAGTTATATCATTTCTAAGCTTAACAGTTTTAGATGGTGGAAAATATTTGGATAGAAATTTTTGTGATAATTTTCCCCAAGTTTTAATAGATCCAGGTGCTAACGAATTTAACCACATTTTAGCCTTATCCCTTAAAGAAAAAGGAAAATGTCTAAGTCTAATAGCATCGTTAGATACTCCTTCATATTTGAAAGTAGCACAAAGTTCTAAAAAACTAGCAAGATGTAAATTAGGATCTTCAGTAGGTGAACCACTAAATTGATTGTTTTGTACCATTTGGATAATTGCAGGTTTAAGTTCAAATGAGTTAGCAGCTAGATCAGGGTTTTGAATAGTTAAATGAATTTCATCTAATGTAGGGTTGGCATAATCTCGTAATGGTCTTGGTTGATTGATATTTTCATTTTCAGGAATATTTGCCATTTGCGTTAAATTTATAATTTCTTTTTTTTGTTTTCTAATTCTTTTAATTGTACGCTCTAATTCTGAATCGTATGGTATTAAATTTTCGTGTCCAAATTTTCGCATACAATTTTATAAAATAAATTTTAAAATAGTCCGTTACTTTAGTAAATAATTTCTTTACATCCCTGGCAACGGCGCCAAAAACTTGACCCACTTTTTAATATGTTTGCAAATTAAATGTTTTTATGATGTAATGTATAATGTGGATTCTACGCAAGTATACGTATCATATCAAGTAATACAGGGCTCTAGTGGAGTCCTGGTTATCGATCCCACAGGGAAGTTTTTAACAATTTGTATCAGCTAAATTTAAAGGAATTACTTATTAATAAAGTAAACAGAATTTTAAAGTAACTAAAGCAAACTAAAGTAAACTAATGCTTGAAATAAAGTTTATTTAAATAATTCAGAAAAAAAAGTATCCTTCTCCTTGTTTTTTTAGAAAATTAAGTGAATAACGAATTTAAATAGAATCTTTGAATTGTATTGTGACAAATATGAGCATTCTTATTCTTTACCCTTTGGTGCAGGTGCAAAGAACATTGACTAATCCTGTGTTTGATTATTGAATCTGCGGCTAGGCCGGGAGGATACTGGCTGCCACTTCAGAGCTCCCACGTTCCCCTCACCTGAGGGCTAACATCTACACTTCAGCTCTCAAACAATAGGACCAAATTGAATATTTTAGTCTGTCACACTAAAATGTTCAATTCTACGTCCGATAATTAATATTTCCCTATTTATTTGCACCCTCCTTCCAAAGTTTTTGACTTCCCTGAATATTGGATGTAATTTTTACTATAGTTGATAATTCAACATATTTTAACAACTCAATTGGCCAGATTGAAAGTAAATTAAGTTTTAAGTAAAAATTATCACAATTTATTTTAATATATTAGGTACTTCTATTTAATTTCATCAATTCGCATAATTTTCATAAACAAGGAGAAATACTAAGAAAACTACTCAGAATGCATGGGAATAATACAAAGCATGGATCTCATTTAAAGTTAACAACAACAATAAACAAAGATACTTATCTTAATTTCCTCCCTGACGTACTCCTTGAAGTTCCTTTGACTTTTCCTTCTAGTACAACAAACTTCTAACTAAATAGCACTCAAATACAAATAAACTCAAGAAACTCACTAATGACACACAACAAACATACTTAAGACACCAAAAAGAGACACACTAAAGACTAAAATTTGTCCTCTATTTATAGAGGTAGGCAAAGGTCCAAGGGATGCTTAAACACCTCTTCAAAAAGCATCCAGGTTTAATGTATTTGCATTTTGAACTGTCTCACCGTCGGCAGGAAACGACCTCGCCGTCTGCGGGGCTTCTAGAAGGTCTTCAAACCGCGTGATCTCGCTGTCGGTGGGCTCGGGCTCGCTGTCGGCGAGGTAGTTATAATTCCTTCAGAGATTCTCCTTATGATCTTACCGTCGGCGGCCTCGATCTCGCTGTTGGCGACTTAGTTCAGTTTGCATAAATTTCTTCCCTTTTTATCCAAATTCGCTCCATTTCATGCTTTTTTGCTTCCATCACTTATAAATCTTCATTCCTGTAGTAAAATAAAGAAAATACCTTTCTTTAAAGTGCAATTTCATCAAAAATAGATATGAATTTCTTAATGTATTTTTCTGTGATCACGAAGCTAACATAGATATTGCATCATTTTCATGAATACTAGCTATTTATTTCGGATTCATTCTATCAGCAGGCCATTGAAAATTATTGGTAGCCATTTCTTCGATTAGTGCATAGGCTTCATCAAATGGTTTTGACATTAATGATCCTCCAACAGCAGCATCGATGATTGATCTAAGAGATCCTAGTAATCCATTATAGAAAGTTTGAATAATTAACCAATCTGGTAACACATGATGTGGGCATTTCCTAAGAAGTTCTCTAAATCTCTCTCAAGCTTCATATATTGATTCTCCATCAAACTGACTAAAAGAAGTTATATCATTTCTAAGCTTAGCTGTTTTAGATGGTGGAAAATATTTGGATAGAAATTTTTGTGATAACTCTCCCCAAGTTTTAATAGATCCGAGTGCTAACGAATTTAACCACATTTTAGCCTTATCCCTTAAAGAAAAAGGAAAAAATCTAAGTCTAATAAAGCATCGTTAGATACTCCTTCATATTTGAAAGTAAGCACATAGTTCTAAAAACTAGCAAGATGTAAATTAGGATCTTCGATAGTGAACCACTAAATTGATTGTTTTGTACCATTTGGATAAATGCAGGTTTCAGTTCAAATGAGTTAGCAGCTATATCAGGGTTTTGAATAGTTAAATGAATTTCATCTAATGTAGGGTTGTCATAATCTCTTAATGGTCTCAGTTGATTGATATTTTCATTTTCAGGAATATTCACCATTTGTGTTAAATTTATAATTTATCTTTTTTCTTTTCTAATTCTTTTAAATGTATGCTCTAATTCAAAATTGTAAGGTATTAAATTTTCGTTTCCAAATTTACACATACAATTTTGCAATATAAATTTTAAAATAATTCGTTACTCTAGTAAATAATTTCTTTACTTCCCCGGCAACGGCGCTAAAAACTTGACCCACTTTTTAATGTTTACAAAAACAGCAATGGCACCAAAAGCTTGATCCTGCTTGTCGGCATATTTTTAATTTAGTTTAAATAAATAATTTGAAAAGTAGTATTTGATTTTGAAAATAATTTTAAGTTTGAAAAATTTTAAAATATGAAATCAAACTGATCTCACATCCCAAATAGTTTATATAAACGAATACCACTCCACAAACCGTGTATCTATCCCTAAGGGTAGACACACCGTCTTGATGGTGGGGCTCGATTAAATAAACTAGAAGATTTGTGACATCCGTTTGGTCTCGCGAACCAATTTTTAAGCCGACAAATTCCCCGCTTAATATGAAAGCATTAAACGGGGTTTATATTGCTCGGGTTCTTTAAAATTCCCTATAAGGGCAAGCCCCTATAGTTAATTACATCTTAAGTGACGGGAATCACCTAAGAAAACTCTCAATAATAATCAATAATTCTGCTCTCAAGGATTTTAAAGTTTAAGTTTTCAAGGGATTGATTTTTGGAATCTCAACAGGGAATGGATCAAGTTTGAAACATTTTGTTTTGGGAATTCAAAGGAAGAAAGGTAGAAGAAACCACAGATTCGAAGTGAACTTCGGTGACTTCCCGACTATCCTATTGTTTGGCTTGAATTTAGGAAAGTCCTAATGTCTATTTAATGTTTTGATTTTGTCAATTTTAATTAATTAGGACTTATATTTATATGACGTAATCATACAAATAAATCTCGAAGATGTGAGGGTTTATGTCGTATCGTACGACTACCTCGGAATCCTAAGACCGGTTAGGGCTTAATTTGCATTGCAAATGCTTAACGAAGAGTTGAGGATTTATGTTGCACTAGGCAAACTACCTCGAAGTCCTATGGCTTGGTTATTTAATTCTAAGAAAGCTTTGCTGAAGTAGACCCGAGTTTTCGTTGATGACGATAGCCGTGCTTGCCCACCATGCTCCAAGCTCCTTGTTGTTGCAGAGGTTTAGTTTTAGAAATCATAAATCAGGGGATGCGAAAAGTGTTTTGGTTTAGAGAAAATCTTAATTTCTAAGTATTTTCAATATTTTAATTAAAACAAATCTTAAAGTTGATTATAACGACACCGGTTAAGATCCCACGGTTCCATCCTTCCGGCATCATTATTTTTATCGGATTCACTTAGTCCAGATGTATTTGCTAAACTCAACTGAATTAGTTCCACACTTTCATTTAGACCGTGGGAAATTCCGTTAGCAACACGTAGGTTACATCATCCGAGGTATTCCCGATCATCCAACATGACATTTTAATTTAGTTGTAATTATAGTTTTGTGTTCTGTTTGTGATTAAATTTTGAGTTGTTTTATATTTTGAAATGTTGTGGCAGTGAATTTTATCTTGCAATAACTTTTAACTTAGTTTTGGTTTCAGTTTTAGGGACTATTCTAAAGGTGTGGGTTTTCATGCAACAATTGTTTATCATGAAAGAAAAGTAAGTGCAATGCGGTTAAATAAATTGCAATAATGTAAATTGCAATAAAATAAAAGCGTACCTGGAGGGTCTTCCCGTCATCCCAAGCTGCACTTAAGACACAATTAGAATATTTAAGCAAGTTCCTAGGTAAAGCTAAGGGAAGGGTTATGGTTTTCTACCAAATTCCTAATCCTATAGCTAGTCATTTCCTATGACGTCTAGGTTCCTTGTGTTTTTGTTTGAAGACGATTTTCTTCATCAAAGAACAATTAAGTTCAATTGTTCTTATGAACATCCTATCATATCGAGGAAGTGCTTAAGGCAAATCTTAAACATCTTTTCAATATCATGTATTTTAATTTTTAAAATTCACTTAAGTGCCAAAAAAGCCGTTGGACTTAGAAAAATCATTTAACCTATTAAATTAATTCCACATGACTTCAAAAAATTTAGGGGAGTTCCTTTGTCCCTGAAGCACAGTAGAGCGTAATTTTTGTGTTATTTTGATTTTTATTTTGTCATAATTAATTAAAAGTTTGTTTTAGGTCAAGTGGACA
Source organism: Papilionanthe hookeriana x Papilionanthe teres (assembly GCA_022702705.1). Taxonomy (NCBI): domain Eukaryota; kingdom Viridiplantae; phylum Streptophyta; class Magnoliopsida; order Asparagales; family Orchidaceae; genus Papilionanthe; species Papilionanthe hookeriana x Papilionanthe teres. The sequence continues at coordinate 59,529,259 of CM040430.1, read as the reverse complement.
ATTAGGCTTATTTTTACCATTTTAAATCATGACAAAATTTTCCTAGGACTCTCTGACCATAAAGAACCTACCATAATTTTTTGGGATTTTTCTAAGAAATGTGCTAATTATCACATTTAATTTATAAAATAATAGACATAAACTTGAAAAATATGATTCCATGTTTAGGAATCTTCTTTGAGTTCAGAAAAATCAAGGAAGATTCCTCATGACAAAGGGAACGACATACCAAAATTTCAAGCTATGATGAAACTCCTACATGCATGGAGAATTAAATGATTGAAAAAATATTTAAATTCTTAAAATTAAAATATGCATAAAAATATTTTAAAGCATTTCCACATTGTTCTCCTCAGTTCACTGAGCACTAGGATATTTTTCTTTTATTTTTATGATTTTTCTAGGCCAAGATATGGATTTTTAAAGTTCAGGTGATTTAAATAAATCAGAAAAATCAGATTTTCCTACTTAAGTGACTCAGCGCCACCTCAACCTACGGGGGATTGAACTCCCCACGTGGCGCACTCCCATTCGACTATGCCAGCTGACTCGGATGTCATGCGGCCCGCTGTTTCATTCCATCTTCTCGTCCGACGCAATCAGAGCCGTCCAACGAAAACATGTGCGATCCAACGGCTGCCCGTCTTCGTCCCTAACTGGTGTGAACCCATGACTGTCCGCACTAAAACCCAAATTTCTCAGCCTAGACTCAACCAAATCACTTTGGTTTTGATCCTATAGACTCGTCTAAGCATGGAGAACATATCCATACGGCTAAGCATAGCTTAAATTAACTCTGATTACATGGAGAATCTAGAGAAGCTCAGGAATAAGAAGAGGTCAATACTATGGCTCTGAGAAATGAAGCTTCGATCAGAGATGCTCTACACCTTCGTTGGAGTCATAGGAGCTTAGGGATGAAGCCTCTTGCCATAGTGAATTGCCTAGGTATGAAAGTGACCAGGCCCGATTTCGAGCTTTGATGGAAGTCTGGTGCAGAGGCTCTCTGTGATGGGGCTTTTGATGAGGGATCCTCTTCTTTCACTGTTAGGAAGGTGCGGGCACAGTTAATTTGGATTTGGTGCACTGTGGAGTTGTGGTGAAATATGTCCTGGTTTCTGGCCAAGTTTGAGCTCTGAAATTGAGCTCCGTCAATGAGAACTAGGGGGAAAGTGGCTGGAATTATCTTAGGGAGGTCTGGAGAGGCTCTGGTGGAGTTTTGGCTATGTTTTGTTTAGAAATTTCCAACACCTCATTTTGGCTGTGGAGAGCTCCATTTATGGCTATGGCCACTAGGCTGAGCTGAGGACCTGTTGATGGGTGAATTCAGCTGCCTAGGTGGAGGGCAGAAGAGCTCCAATGGCAATTGGGGCTGAGCTGTCCATAGGGTGGAGTTTGGGTTTGGCCAAATTGGAGGTGGCTCTTAGTTTTGGTGTTTTCCAGCTACTAGGCTGATCGACCAAATCAGGAGAGGTAGGCAATGGTCAGGTGAGCCAGTGGTCAGGTCAGCCAGGCCATCAAGTGCCATGAACTTTATATGGTAGAGGGATTATTGCAAATATTTCTTGATTTAGCCATTTATAGTAGGAGATCCCCTAATTTAGGGTACATTTGGTCCATGGCTCCACTAGGGTGGGATAGGTGGGTTTAACCCAATCCCTAGGGTCAGTTTAGTGGCTGTGGAGGAGCTGGTTTGGTCAAATTGGGTTTTATTTGGTCCCATTGGTGTATATGTTTAAAATTGGGGGCTCACTCAGACTTTTTATTATGCAAGAACTTATGAACCCAAATATATATATTCATAATGATTTTGTAAAGACCAAACTTCAACGAAAGTATACGTATTGTATCAAGTAATACAGGGCCCTAATGGAGTCTGGTTATCGATCCCACAGGGAAGGCACGTTCCTTACAATAGATAGCGTAATACTGAAATCCAATACTCAAATCACAATTAAAGTTTAAGTTTACTTGTACTAACAAGATGCAGAAAACAGTAACAGTTAAGCAAACCATAATTACTTCTAATATCTTTAAACATAATTAACTAACACACCCACACACTAAGCTTTATATTTGCAAGGTTTTGATATATATGAAAAGTGTCTTTCCTCTTGCAATGAGTATATGATGTGTGAATGATATAAAATGATTATTTATTGTATTGTGCAAAATAGGAGAATAACTGTTTCTTTACCCTTAAAAAAGTACCCCCTCTTCCAAGCATGTAAGGAACATTGACATATCCTAAGTTCAGTATATAAATCTAAGGCTAGGCTGGGAGGATACCGACTGTCATTACGGAGCTCCCACTCACCCTTCACCTGAAGGCTAACCTTCGACTTTAGTTACCAATATTGGGACCAAATTGGGGATCTCAGCCTGTCACCCTAAAACCTCCAATTTGAAGCCCATCAAAACACATTTCCCTATTTATTTGCTCTCAATTCCCATGAACTACACAATTCATTCATGGACATTGAATGGATTCTTCATTATTGTTGTAGGACACTCAATCCTTTCAGAGTTAATGTACAACAACATATTTTAACAATTCAATTGTCCAGATTGAAAAGTAAATTAAGTTCGAAATGAAAAACCATTATAATTTCTTCAATACTTTTAAAGCACTTCAAATCCACATCATCACATCATCACATCTCTATGTAAGAAGAAAGACAAAGGAGACTACTTAGAATTCATAGAGAAGACATAATAAAACATGGATTTTATATTTAAAAGAAAAGTTATATAAACCACAATAGCAAATACAACTTATCTCTTTCTCTTCCCCTAGCAAATCCCTTAAAGTTCTTTTGAATCCTTTTCTCTCTTCTTTACAACACTCAATTCCCCCTTTTAGAATGGAAAGGAAGAAGCAATCTCTCACTTTGCTCGTTCTCCTTCACTCCTTAAAGAAGAATCCCTCTCAAATCTTCACTTCTACACTCTCTCTTCCAAACCCTGACTCTAAACTCACACTCTCTCTACTTCTACATTCTTCTTCCCCTTTCTAATTTCATTAAAAAATAGTTACATATATGTTAGAAATGAATTCCCAAGAGTTTCCTTATGCATCCCTTCAAAAAGTTGCCAAAACTCTTCATTTTTGAATTGCACAGACATAGGGCACCAGCGGCACTCCATTGTCCATTTAATTTTATAGTATTTGGAAGTTGGCACCGATGGCACCCATTCTGGCGTCGGCGGCGCCAGAAGTTGTTTTCTCCCATTTTGCTCCTTTTCTTTCTGAATTCGTTCCTTTTTGCTTCTTTCTGCTCCAATCACCTAAAATCATCATACTTGCAACAAATCATGAAATATACCTTTCTTTAAAGTGCAATACCACAAAAAATTGGTAAAATTATATAACAAAAATAGTATATATTGTTGGTGCATCAAAATTTCCCAAACTTAACTATTACTTATCCTCAAGTAATCCTTTTACTACATAAATATATAACTCAAGGCAATGTACTTTTCACCTGCAGGACACTATAATTTTTCATTCAAAGGAACATATTGGTAAGACTTTTAGAAAGAAATTCAGTAACACAGGTTAACACTAGATGTATAAAAATATTCAGCAATAAAGTCTTAGGGTTCTAGTTTTCTATTTATTTAAGAATAAACCATAATTTGTCACATTAAGAGTGCCTTGAAAGACTATATGAAAAAGGAGTTCATGCAAACTTCATCAGAATGTAGACCAATACTTTAAATATAAATTCAGAAATGAAATCAAGTTCTCCCTTTAGGGTGACTCAAGTGAAGCCAATTTTTGATTAGGCATCTCCTCAAGCTTCTCGTCATAAATATTTTTCTTTCTTTTTCTTGTCTTTTTCTTCTTTCTTTTTTTCTTTTGGGATTGTTTTTCAATCCTTATTTTCTTTACTTTCCTTTTTCTTTTTTTTATGAGGATTACTATATCTGGATAGCCTTTAATGATTTTGAACTTCACTCTCCTCTTTCTAAAGTTCAAACTTGAAACACCTCCTTACTTTATAATTAGGTATGAGCTTTATTATTCATCATAAAATCACAATCTCTTCTTAACACATAATACTTTAAGTCTCTTAACATTTCAAAAATACAACTTTCTTTACTTTATATAGTTAACTATAATCAAATCCTTTCATAGCAAATATCTTACCCCTATAAAATTAATCTTTATTACTAAAAACTTTCATCCAATCCTTCCATAATATTCAACTGAAATAAAAAGTTTTAGTTATCTAAAGTGAAGTTCAACTGTCAGAAGTTATGCTAATAATTTTTAAAAATATAATAATTAAGAATAGATAAGAGTTAATAATTTTCTACCCTCCCCCAAACTTAAATTTTTCAATAAATTTGAAACAGTGGAGAGTAAAAGAAACTAACCTTTTTTGTGCCGGGATCTTGAAATCTTCCAAAGCTATCTAGTATTAGTTAAAAATTACAGCTAGCAGGTATGAAACAATTATTAACAGTGATATAAAATTTTTAAACATTTGTAGTGTAAAGAGATATCAACTTTAAAAATCTAAACATCCAACAAAACACCACAACTACTAAACAAACTATCACAGCACTACACATTTCATTTAACAATTTTAACTTTTCATTACAACACTACAGTACATCAACATGCTCACACGTCACATAGAAAGTAAATAACTACTACATCATAAAAACACAACACATAAAAAGAAAAACAGAAACAAAAATAGACAAACTACCACTCCTCAACACCAGCTTCATCAGTAGGGTTAACAGAACCAAGTCTATACGGTGTATAGCTGGGGAAAGTAGGGAATATCACACCAGTCTCCTCTCTCATGAATCTGACTTGAGTGTCATGACAGGCAATATCATACTCAACTCTTATTCTTATATAATCCTCATTCACATCACTTCTTGCCTCAAACAAATCCATCATACCATAGAGTCTATCCATACTATCACTCTGTAATCTCAACTGCTCCATAATATCAGATGATGTAGGGGAATCAGACGTAGATGGAATGTCGTAGCTCGTAGTAGGAATATCAATACTCGTACTCTCATCTTGTGCTCCCACTTGAGACTCATAAGTATGAATGATAGTCTTGGTAATCGATCTCAGTGGTATAACTACCTCTTTAGAACTGTTGAATTCTACTCCAGACTGTACACACAGGGCATGAATCAGGGCATGATGTCCTAATCCTTTAGTGGTTTATCCTTTAGTAATAGACCGAATGTTCTTAAAGACAATATCTCCAATATCAATCTTCTTCATAGTCTGAATACAATAATTCAAAATTGCTCTATCCCTTATAACTTTACTATGGTGATAAGAAGGTAACAGTTTTGCAGAGATAAAATAGTGCCAGACTTTAGATGCAACATTTAACTTGGAAGCAAGGAAGTTAATCATCTGTTTTTAACTCACTTTCCATTGCCCTTTTTCGTCTGTCAGAAAAGCAATCACTTCCTTCAAATTCGCTTCTCGGGTATCAAAATTTTCATATTCACATACAAAAGGTTCCCAAGTTTGATAAAATGCATTAATACGCTGAGGGGTGAATTCAACAATTTTTCCTCGAACTAGTACATATTCTGTCTCGGTCCAGGGCAAGTTTACATAGAATTCTCTTACAATACCCAAAACAACATTTGCAGTAAAATAACAAAATCATTCCCATTTCTTCTCAGTAATTAACTGTTCAACAGATCCACTAGGATTGTCAAAAGCTCGATCCTGAATACACTTCTTATAGTAAAGGTGAGAATTAAAACGAAATTGCGCCTTGAAATTGACAAATTTTTCTTCATCAAAATCAAACTTTTTCTTCCCCTTACTCATTCTTGGAGCCATGTGAATTTCTAAAAATTGTAAGAAAATTCTAATAAATTCCAAATCCACATTGTAGCAAACTCCAAATACTATTCTAAACAAGTAAGAGCAAATTTCATCAAAGGAAATCCCAAAATTTCTTCAAAAATCTCAACATTCTAATCTAAGCAATGTGACAGATTCCTATGGTGAAAATCAAAAAAATTTTTTACTTAAAGTGAAGCTCTTACCAAGAGAAGTATAGATCCGGTCTCGAAAAGCCTTGTAATCGGTTAAAATCCAAGATTTAGCAAGCCTTAGTCCTTTAAAGTCGCAAAAATGGAGGAGGAAGACGAAAGAAAGGGAGAAATTTGCGAGTCACAGGGTCAAAATTGTGAAATATATGGGTTTTGGCTTTTTCCTGTATTCTGGCGCCGGCGGCGCTCTATTTATCTAATTAACCAAAGTCTCTGTATTTGGGCGCCGACGGCGCCAATTCTAGCGCCGGTGGCACCAGTGCAAAAATTTTTCTGGGTCCAAAACCTTTTTTTTTTGTAATTTGAATCGTTTCGTCCTCCATAATCTCATTTAACACTTCATTAAGTATCTATTTCATCACACAAGCATTAACTAACACAATTCTTACACAAACAACATAAAATATCAATTCTATATATAAAATCCACATTACAACATAAACTCTAACTTAAAAAACCCTTAGATTTTTAGTGTTACAAGTACACTACGATAAGCAAACACTAAAATCTAAGCACGCACAACAAAATTAAGCATAGTAAATCCAAAAGAAAACCATAAAGTAAAGCAAAGTAAATACTAAACACACCAATCAAAACAAAGAAAAAAAGTAAACACACATCAAGCACAAGCAGAATCCAGTAGTCACTCCTCATCAGTCTCCGAACTATCTTCCTCTCTGATATATCCAATAGATTGACAATGCATGAACAAATTGTAGAAGAGACGAAATGGGAATTCATCAGATGAATCCTCAACAATCATAGCATTCTTCTTTAACAGTTTAATCAGGCCCATTTCAATCCGACCAGTGTGATCAAATTGTTCCTTCAGCCTCCAGTCTATATGATCAAATAAATCAGAAATATTATTAATGACATTCAAAACATTTTGCACCTCTTTTTCCAACTGCTTGATTTTCTTCAGTATCACTTTAGAACTTTCAGGAAAGTAAGGCTGAATGGGTTATGAAGTCTGAGTTGGTTGATCAGCAAGCAGATCCATATCACCTTCATCTCAGGGTCGACCTCCATACCAAATTCAGAAATTTTTTTCCCAAGCACAATTCTTCCTGCAACCATAAATTGACATTTTTCTCAATTCAGAACTAAATTTATTTTCTTACACAGCTCCAAAACTTCTGCTAAGTTTTCCAAAAAGATTTCAAATGAAGTCTCGAATACAGAAAAATCATCCATGAAAACTTTTATTCCATTATCTATTATACTGCTGAAGATAGACATCATACATCTCTGAAATGTTGCAGGTGCTTTACACAGTCTAAAAGGCATTCTTCAAAAAGTAAAGGTTCTGTAAGGGCTAGTAAATGTTGTCTTTTTATGATCCTCAGGAGCAATAGGTTTTTGATGATAACCAGTATATCCATCCAAAAAGCAGTAGTACTTGTGTTCAGCAAGTCTATCCAACATTTGATCGAGAAAAGGAAGAGGAAAGTGATCTTTTCGGGTGGCAACATTTAATTTCCTATAGTCAATACAAATTCGCCATCCATTAGTTTATCTTGTGGGTATAATTTCATTCCATTCATTAATTTCAACAGTCACTCCTCCCTTTTTTGATACACAATGTATTGTACTCAAACAAGCAGTATCCGAAATAGGATAAATAATTCCAACATCCAGCCCTTTTAAAATCTCCTTCTTAACTTCTTTCATTATTGGATTCAATCTCCTCTGCGGATCAACTCTCGGTTTATGTTCTTCATCTAATAAAATCCTGTGCATACAAATTGAAGGACTAATTCCTTTAATATCCGCTACAATCAATCCAAAAGCCTTTTTGTATCTTTTTAAAATTTTTAACAATTTTTGTTCTTGATATTTGTTTAACTCTGAAGATACAATAACTGGTAGGGTAGATGATTCTCCTAAAAACATATACTTCAAATGATTAGAGAGAATTTTCATCTCAAGTTCATGAGGTTTTATTATAGATGGAATTAAGCTTTTATCTCTACCTTCCATAGAGTCAAATACTTCAAATCTCTCCTGAACATAGTCCAAATCTTCACTCTTCTTACTATCCAAATTTTCTTCATTTTCAATTCCTTCTTCAAACATATTTTCGTACTCCGCTTCTTTTTCAAATATATTTTCAAAATGATCCTTTCTCAAATATTCACAGACCTCCATCCTAAAACATTCATCATCTTTTGCCATTGAGGGATACTTCATAGATTTTAAAATATTAAAGGTCACCTCTTGATCATTAACCCACATAGTTAATTCTCCTTTTTGAACATCAATCATTGCTCTCCCAGTAGAAAGGAATGGTATTCCCAAAATGATTGGAATTTCTTTATCTTCCTCCATATGTACAATAAGATCCACAGGAAAGATAAATTTATCCACTTTCACTAACACATCCTCAACCACTCCTTTAAGGTAAGTAATGGAACGATCGACCAAAAGAAGAGTCACAGATATAGGGTAAATTTCTCCTATTCCCAACATTTTAAAAGTTGATAAAGGCATAAGATTAATACGAGCTCCTGTTGACCTCATTTCTGATGAGGTCTTCTCTTCCTTTTTTTTTAGTACTTAGGATCTAGCCTTAGGCTTTTCCTTTGACTATCCTAGAGGATTAGAATTGGGACCCACCACTTAGAAATTTAAACCACTTCTTAACTCCCTATAAACTCCACAAACTTGATTGTAGCTCCCTAATCACCTAGAGGGTTGAGATAAAATGTGGAAGTTTAAAGGATGAGTTCCTATAGGACTCTTTGGCCTTAGGACTGCCCTAGGTGGCCTGGTCTGGTGAGGGCTGACTTACACACACACTAAACTTATATACTACACTTTCACACACCTCCTAAACCACACCCATACCCAACTTAACCTCCTGACTCATGAAGGTGATTCACATGGATGGCCCTTAACCCCTAAGCCCTTGGCTAAGAGGGTTAGGAACAACATAGTGAATGCCTCAAATGAGTCCCTTAATGGCTCATGTGGGCTTGATATGGCTTCATGGCTCAACTAAAATGATTTCATTCCACTAACATTTACCCAATCTTCAATTTTCTAAATTTTCAATTTTCGACCCGGGACCCGGGACCCGGATTCGCCTCAGCTCTACCCAAAACTCTTGAAATTACCCAAATTTTCCAAAATTCTCCAAAATCATCCAAATTCCTCAAAATCAATCCTAAACATTCTCCCAACACTCAAATTGACCATTTTTACCCAAAATACCCAAAATTTAAGAAAATACCCCCAATACCCTCCAAATTACCAAAATGCCCCTCTTGACCCAAAAATCCAAAAAATTCCAAAAATTCCCAAAAAATTCCATAAAATCCCAAATATTCCCAATTTAATTTTGTTCAACTACACCATGGGCCAATTTTGTCAATTTACCCCACTTTATTAAAATCCCCAATTTGACCCATTTTAACCCAAAGTGAACCCAATGTCAAACCAAACCTACCCGATTGACCCAAATTCTGGTCCAATTCAATTCTAAACTTTAATTAAATATACCCAAAACCAATATAGACCAAACCCAAGCCCAATTTGATTGGCATTTGAATCCAATTTCACCTTTGACCTTAAAGCCCAATTTGGACCCATGACCCAAACTTAGCCCAAACTAACCCAATTCAACCCCAATTAACCCCAAATCTTTTCTAAACCTTCCCTAACATCCCTACAAACAGAACAATAACATGATTTGTCCAAAATTTGAACCCAAACCCAACTCAAATTCAACCCAAAGCCAAAACTCCTTACATGGGCCTACACCTAAACCTAACCCAAATAGGCCCAAACCCCAAAATCCAAACCCAACCAAAGTTGAAACCTCTTTGAAACAGCCCTACAAACATTTCTCAACATTAATTTTACACCAATTTCAACATTAGCCCAACATTAGCCCAAGTTAACCCAATTTGGCCTACCATTGGCCACTTTACCAAAAAGCCCAAATTCAACCCAATTCAAACCCAAACCACCTCAAATTTGTTTCAAATTACTCATGACACATCCCTAAACCAAAACCAACAATTATTTAACCCAAACTTTTACAAATTTGCCATCCACCAATTTATTTCTAAGCTTAAAAAGCCTACTTTCTTAAACCCTCCTAAAAACCCATCCAAAACAAATTTAAAAGCCCAAAACTTATTCCAAAAGCCCACATGAAATTTCTCTCATCATACCTATAATTTAAAACACTTCCTAAGTTCCAAAATCAATAACCAAATAGTTCCAAATCAAGCTTCATGAAATTCATCCACTAAAATACCAAAATTCCTTAAACCCACTTTCATGAAACCAAGCCCACTTTTCCCAAGCCATATATAAGCCATGAAGCCACTCTTAAGCCACATGTAAGCCATGTGAGTGGTTCACATGTGACCTTACCACATTGGGCAAAAGGAGGAGATCCTTTCCACATTCCCTTAAGGTGATTAACCATTTCCATGTCTCCCCTAAACCATGTTTAATCCTAATTGTACTTGGATTGTGACTTGACCCCACTAATCAAGCCGATCCAAATCACCTTCTCTTCAGCCTAAACCAAGCCTTGGGTGGTGCACCTAGCACAAAAGGATGGGTTGACCCATTTAGAGCCAAAATAACCATGCCCCCATGCCATTTTGATCCAACTCCTTTACACATGTCCAAGCTGACCCACAATTTTATATTATGATTTTTTTAATTTAATTGTAACGACGCCAAAAACTTGACCCCGCTATATTATATGTATAGAATTGTAATTGTTTATGTTGTGAATGCTACACAAGTATACGTATCGTATCAAGTAATACGGGGCTCTAGTGGAGTCCTGGTTATCGATCCCACAGGGAAAGAGAAAATTAAATAGCAGCTAATTTTAAAATAATAATAAAAAGAATAATAATAATAATAATATAAAAAAATTTGGAATTCTGAATTTAAGCGCAATAAAGTAAACTAAGTATTTCAATTAGGTAAATTAACTAAGTAGAAAATTAATACGAATTGAAAGTGTAGGAAATTAAACTAATTGCTAAATAAGTCTTAACTATTCAGAAAAAGTATCTTTCCCCTTGTTTAGAAATTTAAGTGATTGATGAATTTAAATAGATAACTTTAAGGTATTGTGACAAATAGGAGCATTCCTATTCTTTACCCTTTGGTCCAGGTGTAAAGAATATTGACTAATCCTATGTTTGATTATTGAATCTGCGGCTAGGCTGGGAAGATACCGACTGCCACTTCAGAGCTTGTCGGCATATTTTTAGGTTAAGTGTTGTATTTTGAAAAGGGGGTCGCCTAACAGAAATTGTCGGCGAATTTTTAATTTAATTTACATAAATAATTTGAAAAGTAGTATTTGATTTTGAAAATAGTTTTAAATTTGAAAATTTTAAGATATGAAATCCAACTGATCTCACATCCCGAATAGTTTATATAAACGAGCACCGCATCACAACTGTGTATCTATCTCGAAGAATAGACACACTGTTTGGTGATGGGGCTCGATTAAATAAACTAAATGATTTGTGACATCTGTTTGGTCTGCAAACCAATTTTATAAGCCGACAAATTCCCCTGCTTAATATGAAAGCATTAAACATGGTTTATATTACCTGGGTTCTTAAAATTCCCTATAAGGGCAAGCCCCTATAGTTAATTACATCTTAAGTGACGGGAATCACCTAAGAAAACTCTCGATAATAATCAGTAATTTTTCTCTCAAGAATTCCAAAGTTTAAGTTTTCAAGGGATTGAATTTTGGAATTTCAATAGGGAATGGATTAAGTTTAGAACATTTTGTTTTGGGAATTCAAAGGAAGAAAAGTAGGAGAAATTACAGATTCGAAGCGAACTTCAGTAATTTCCCAACTATCCTATCGTTAGTCTTTGAATTTAGGAAAGTCCTAATTTTATCTAACATTTCAGTCTTGCCAATTTTAATTAATTAGGACTTATATTGGTATGATAAAATCATACAAATAGCCTTGAAGATGTGAGGGTTTATGTCGTACCAAACGACTACCTCGGAGTCCTAAGACCGGTTAGGGCTTAATTTACATGTCATGATCATGCAAATGCCTAACAAAAGGTTGAGGATTTATGTTGCACTAGGCAAACTACCTCAAAATCCTATGGCTTTATTTTTTAATTTTATGAATGGTTTTGCTGATGTAGATTTCAGTTTTGCTGACGACGATGGCCGTGCTGCCCAACGTGCTCCGAGGTCCTTGTTGTTGCAGAGGTTTAGTTTTAGAAGTCATAAATCAGGAGATGAGAAAGTGTTTTGGTTTGGAGAAATCTTAATTTCCAAGTATTTTTTATGTTTTAATTAAAATAAATCTTAAAGTTGATTATAACAACACCGGTTAAGATCCCACGGTTCCATCCTTCCGGCATCGTTATTTTTATCGGATTCACTTAGTCCGGATGAATTTGCTAAACTCAACTAAATGAGTTCCACACTTTCATTTAGACCGTGGGAAATCCCGTTAGCAACACGTAGGTTGCATCATCCGAGGTATTCCCGATCATCCAACAAGACGTTTTAATTTAGTTGTAATTACAGTTTTGTGTTCTGTTTGTGATTAAATTTTGAGTTGTTTTATATTTTGAAATATTGTGGCGGTGAATTTTATCTTGCAATGACTTTTAATTTAGTTTTGGTTTCATATGATGTGTGGGTTTTCATGCAACAGTTGTTTATCATGCAAGAAAAGTAAAGTGCATTTGCAATAAAGTAAATTGCAAGAAAGTAAATTGCAATAAAATAAAAGCGTACCTGGAGGGTCTTCCCGTCATCCCAGGCTGCACTTAAAACACAGTTAGAATATTTTAAGAAAGTTCCTAGGTAAAGCTAAGGGAAGGGTTATGGTTTTCTACCAAGTTCCTAATCCTATAGCTAGTCATCTCCTATGACGTCTAGGTTCTTTTGTTTTGGTTTGAGGACGATTTTCTTCATCAAAGAACAATTAAGTTGAGTTGTTCTTATAAACATCCTATCATATTGAGGAAGTGCTTAAGAAGAATCTTAAACATCTTTTCAATATTGCTAGAATTGTTTTAAGTCCAAACGAATTTAATCAATCAGGTGAAGTAATCGTCCGAGGTTTAGTTAAGTTTTGTTATCTTACTCAGTAAACTAGGACATTTGAATATCCTATAAGTGAAGTAACATTTTACTTAACGTTTTGTTTAGGAGTTATGGTAACCAAAGCTTTCGAGGGAAAATTGGTGTTCAAATGGTTTGTGATTTAGTTTAATTTCAGTTATCGGATTTAAATTTGGAATAGTGTTCAAGTTGCTTTATATTTAATTTCTTCATCTCTTAGGTGATGTTATTTTTAATTCAATTTAATTTTAACTTTAATTTAATTTAATTTGGTTTAGCTTCAATTTTAATTTAATTTATTTAATTTAAATTAATTTTAATTTTAACTTGATTTTATTTTTTTTATTTTAATTTAATTTAATTTAATTTAATATGATTTAAATTAATTTAATTTAATTTAATTTAATTTAATTTAATTTGTTTTGATTTAATTTTATTTAATTCAATTTATTTTAAATTTTAATTTAATTTTTTTTTTAATTTTAATTTAATTGAAATTTTAAAAAGTTTAATTTAAATAATTTAACTTTAATTTAATTTAATGATTAAGTCTTTTAGTATTTTAAATCTTAAATTTGAATTATCATTTTAATTAAGAATTAAATGTTATTGAGATGGTTAATTTAGGGATCCTTAGATTAAAGAATAAATTTCTTCCTAATAATGTCCCTATTTAATAATTCCAATTTTATTATTCTTCCAAATTTAATCAATATTTTAATTAAAGTATTTTTTTTAAAAAAAATTATTTAATAGGTTTCTATCCCTTAATTATTTAAATTTCAATCATCCAAATCAGATTAAGATCAAATATTTTACTTTTTAATTTTATTAAACCTAAAGTTTTAATTAAGGGTTAAAATTTTAATTACCACTTTGCCCTTCAAGCTTAATAATTTCATAACTCACTAAGTTGAACTTAAATGAACTTGAAATTTTTATGTGACTTCACTCATATGCCAATAAAGACATGAGAGGAGAAAATGTGATTTTTCTGTATTTAATTTATTTATGTAATTATTTTTGGCGGAAAATAGAGATTTCCAAGAAAAATTTAATAATATGATCAAGGGAAAGTTTCTGTCCTTAAGAAAATTATGGGACATTTCTAATGACCAGAGTACCACTTGGACCAATTGTGGTGATTTTTTGAATTATATTATTTTTATTATGATTATTTTAAGTTTTGGAGTATTAATTAAGGAAATCAGAGAATTAATTTTTACAATTTTCTGATTTTTCTTTGATTTATTAGAATTATTTTAATGGAAATGCTAAAAAAATACATTTTTTTAATTTTAAAATTACTTTAGGGCTTTAAAATTTAATATCTCATCAAATAGACCTAAGAAAAATATGGGGTTTGTTCCTAAGTGATTAGAATTCAAAATGTGACATTTTGATAAATTGTATTATTTTTATGATTTTTATTATTTTTTAATTATTAAAATATTAAAATAATACAAAAAATCAACTTTTGTAGAAAATTGAAATTTTAATTTTCTTAAACTCCCCTGATATCGGAGAGGCTCCAAAACCAATTTGGTGAATTTTTGAAAAGTATTTTGAAAGTCATGAATTTTTGAAATTTAAATTGGCTATATGGCTTAATCAACCTATTTAGTAGGGTTAACCAAGTCTAATTGACTTCAAATTTTTATGGTGGGTTCCTCTGATCCTAAAGGTTAGTGGAGAATTGATTTCAAGTCAATTTGATGTATGGTTAACTCTAATTAATTATGGACCTATTTTGGGTGTTTAAGCCAATTAGGGTTATTTTAAATGAAATAATTCAAAACCTATTTTTCCTAGGGTCCTCTGGTCATAAGAAACATCACCAAATTTTTCTAGAATTTATTTCACAACATGCTAATTATTGGATTTAAAATACTCAAAACAGCAACATGAATTTGAAAAATCAATAACTTCTCATAGGGATGGCCTCTGCCTTTGGAAAATTCAGGGAATGTTCCCAAATTCAGAGGCTTCAAAATCCCTATGGTCTCATGCCATGGTGAATTTCCTATATGCATGGAGAATTAAAACAATGCAGAGGATAAATAAATTATTTAAAATAAAATACTTGATGAAATTAAATGATCTCTTTTCCACATTATTCTCCTCTGTTCACTGAGCAAGAGGGTATTTTTATTTTATTTTTCTGATTTTTCTACACAAAGTTATGGATTTTTGAAGTTTAGGGAATTAAATAAATAAGAAAATACCCTAATTTTCTATTTATCCACGCGGCGCCGCGTCAACCTCGGCAGCTCCGAAACGCCGCGTGTCGCGCTGCCATTCGACACCGCCATCCGACTCAGCGCTCCAGGGGGCCGCTGTATCTTTCCGTCTCCTCATCCGACGCGATTCTGGCCGTCCGTCCGCGCGTGTATTAAATGAACGGCATCCGTTCATCGTCCCCAAGCCTCCTAGCCCGAGAATCGTCCACACTAAATCCCTAATATCTCACTCAATACTTAACAGATTTTCGTGTTCTTGTGCTCTATGGATTCGTCTTGAAGAGACGAATACATCTATACGTTGATCATGCATTGAAATTAAAGCATTTGAAATGGAGAATCTCCAGAAGCTCAGGATGAAAAATTAGCTCATACCTTTGCTCAGAGAAGTGTGGCTTCAATCTGAGGGTTGTGTCACCTTCGATTGGATCCCAGCAAGCTCCAGATGAAGTCTCCTAGTCTGGTGAATTGCCTAGCTATGAAAGTGACCACAACCGATCACAAAGCTTGGAGGCTGGAACAACTGGGTGGCCTGGAGATGGGGCTTTCAGTGGGAAACTTCTCCTCTTGGTCCAGTGAAGGTGTAGGACCAGACAATTTGAAGATTGGCTCATCGTGGCGAAGTGTCCCGGTTTTGGGTGAAATTTCGGCTGAGAAATCGGGTTCGTTGGTGGGGATTGAGGGCAAATCGACACCTGGGATCAACTCGCTCTAAGTATGGAGTAGGGTTTGGAACAATTTTGGCATAGTTTCAGCAAGGTTTGTGCAACTCTTCTCCATGGCCATGAGGGGGTCGGGTTTAAATAGAGGTGGCTGGAGAGCCTCACAGGGATGGCCAAGGGTTGGGATCAGCTGCTCTGGGCATGGGAAGAACAGCCATGGTGGCCATTGGGCATGGGGCAGCTCAGACAAGGTGGAATTCCAAAGTTTGGCTCCTCTCAAGGTCTCGGCCATGGTGTTTTCCGGGACCCGGTGGTCGGCCGGCCGAGCACTCGGTCACCATCTTGTTCAGGTGGGTCGGGGCCGGGGTTTAGTGTAGAGCGATTGGCAAATGCCATGTGTAAAAGGCTTGGATTAGAATGGTATGAGAGAAGGCTCATTTTGGCTCAAATTGGTCAACCCATCCCTTTGGGCTAGGTGCACCACCCAAGGCTTGGTTTAGGCTGAAGAGAAAGTGATTTGGCTCAAGCATAATCGGTAGGGTCAAGTCACCATCCAAGCACAATTAGGCATAAGCATGGTTAAGGGGAATCATGGGAGTGGTTAATCACCTTTAGGAATTAAGGAAAGAGTCTCCTCCTTTTGCCCAAAATGACATGGTGACATGTAAAGAGGCTCTCATGGCTTCCATGTGGCTCATGCAAGGCTTCATGGCCCATCTTTGGCTTGGGAAAAGTTAAGTCAATTTCATGGAAATGGATTTAAGAAAATTTTGGTATTTTGATGGGAATTTGTATGGGGCTTAATTTGGAATGGCTTCATGATGAGTTTTTGAAACTTAGGGATTGATTTAATTGAAAATATGGTGTAGAGCAATTGTCATATGGGTTTTGGATTGATTTTGGCCCTTTGGATTTTGGTGGAGATGGGCTTTAGGAAGGTTTCATGTAAGTGGGCTTTTAAGTTTAAGAATGAATTCATGAATAGGAATTTTGTAGAAGTTTGGGCCAAATAATTGTTGGGTTTGGTTTAGGGATATGTCATGAGTGATTTGAAATGAGTTTGGAGTGATTTGGGTTTGAATTGGGTTGGATTTGGGCCTCTTTGGTAAATGGGCCAATGTAGGTCAAATTGGGCTAACTTGGGCCAATGTTGGGTTAGGGTTGAAATTGATGTAAAATAAATGTTGGGAAATGTTTATGGGAGTGTTTCAAAGAGGTTTTGGCTTTGGTTGGGTTTTGATTTTGAGGTTTGGGCTTATTTGGGTTAGGTTTGGGTATAGGTCAAAATTGGGCCTTTTAGTTTTGGGTTGAATTTGAGTGGGGTTTGGGTCTAAATTTTGGGCAAATCATGTTAAGGTTTTGTTTTTAGGGATGTTAAGGGAGGTTTGGAAAAGATTTGGGGTTAATTGGAGTTGAATTGGGTGAGTTTGGGTTAGGTTTGGGTCATGGGTCCAAATTGGGCTTTAAGGCCAAAAGTGAAATTGGATCCAAATTTCAATCAAATTGGACTTGGATTTGGTCTAGATTGGTGTTGGGAATGTTGAATTGAAGTATAGAATTGAATTGGACCAGAATTTGGGTCAATTGGGTAGGTTTGGTTTGACATTGGGTTCACTTAGGGTTAAAATGGGTCAAATTGGGGGTTTTGACAAAGGTAGGGTAAATTGACAAAATTGGCCCATGATGTAGTTGAACAAAATGAAATTGGGAATATTTGGGATTTTTTGGAATTTTATGGGAATTTTCTAAATTTTTGGATTTTTGGGTCAAGAGGGGTATTTTGGGTATTTAGAGGTTATTGGGAGGTATTTTTGGAATTTTTGGTATTTTTGGGTATGGGTGATCAATTTGAGTAATGTGGGAATGTTCAAGGTTAATTTTGGGGAATTTTGGGTGATTTGGAAATTTTGAAAAATTTGGATAATTTCAAGGGTTTTGGGTAGGCTAGGCGGGTCCAGGGTCTCGGGGGTCAAAAATTGAAAATTTTGAAAATTGAAGATTGGGTGAATGTAAATGGAATGAAATCATTTTGGTTGAGCCATGAAGCCATATCAAGTCCACATGAGCCATGAAGGGACTCATTTGAGGCATCCACTATGTTGTTCCTAACCCTCTCAGCGAGGGCTTAGGGGTTAAGGACCATCCATGTGAATCACCTACATGAGTCGGGAGGTCAAGTTGGGTATAGGTGTGTGAAAGTGTAGTGTATAAATGTAGTGTATGTGTAAGTCAGCCCTCACCGGACCGAGCCACCCGGGGCGGTCCTAAGGCCAAAGAGTCCCATAGGACCGATCCTTTAAACTTCCACATTTGATTTCAACCCTCTAGGTGATTAGGGGTCTACAATCAAGTTTGTGGAGTTTGCAGGGAGTTAAGAAGTGGTTTGAATTTCTAAGTGGTGGGTCCCAATTCTAATCCTCTAAGATAGTCAAAGAAAAAGCCTAAGGCTAGATCCTAAGTACTAAAAAGAAGAAGAGAAGACCTCATCAAAAATGAGGTCAACGGAGCTCCCACGTTCCCCTCGCCCGAGGGCTAACATCTACACTTCAGACTCTCGAACAATAGGACCGAATTGAATATTTTAGTCCGTCACACTAAAATGCTCAATTCTACGCCCAATGATATTATTTCCCTATTTATTTGCACCCTCCTTCCAAGGCTTTTGAATTCCCCGAATATTAGATGTAATTTTTACTATAGTTGATAATCAACATATTTTAACAAATCAAATGACCAGTTTGAAAGTAAATTAAGTTTTAAGTAAAAATTATCACAATTTATTAATATATATAAAAATACTTCTATTTTTAGTTCATCAAGTCACTTAATTTCATAACAGGGAGAAAGACTAATAAACTACTCAGAATGCATGTTGACTAAACTAAGCATGAATTTCATTTAAAGTTAAAAACAATAAATACAAATACTTATCTCAATTTATCCCCATGCGTACTCCTAGCAGTTCCTTTCGACTCTTCCTTCCAAGATACAGCAAGACTCACTAAAAACTCACTAACTCACTAAAGACTCACTAAAGACTCACTTATAACACACAAAACCGCACACAACTAATACACTTAGAAATAATTAACACCTAGAAGCCGAATTTCGGCTTCTATATATAGAGGTGAGCAAAGGACCAAGAGGTGTGTAAGCATCCCTTCAAAAAGTGTCCGGTGTTCAATGTATTCGCGCCATTTGAACTAGCTCGCCGTCGGCGACGAACTACCTCGTCGTCGGCGAGGCTTCTGAAGATCTTCAACCGCGCTATCTCGCTCGTCGGCGGGCTCGGGCTTGCTGTCAGTGAGATAGTTATAAATCCTTCAGAATTTTCTTCACGTAACCTCGCCGTCGGCGGGTTCAATCTCGCCTTCGGTGACTCAGCACAAATTGCATTATTTTCTTCCTTTTTACTCCAAATCCGCTCCTTTTTATGATTTTTGCTTTTATCACCAAAATTCTCCATTCGTGCAACAAAAATAAAGAAAATACATTTCTTTAAAGTGAAATTTCATCAAAAATAGGTATGAATTTCTTAATAAAATTTTCAGTGATCACAAACCCAATTGACTTCATCACTACCAAGCCCTGACCTCCCTGGTCAAGATGGTGACTCATGCCTGCCAGGCAGCCTCCTGGGTCGCCAGAAAACACCATGGCTGAGACATTGGAAGGAGCCAAACGTTGAAATTCTCCCTTGCTGAGTTGCCCCATACCCAGTGGCCATTGCAGCTGTTCTTCCCTTGCCAAGAGCAGCTGATCCCAGTCCCTAACTCCACCTGGGAGGCCCTCCAGCCTCTCCTATTTAAACCTCACCCCTCTCGGCCACGAAGAGGTGCTGAACCAAGCTTAAGGAAACTCTGCCAAAATCACTCCAGACTCTCTCCCACACCTAGAGCATTTGATCCCCACTGTTCTCTTGCCCTAATCCCCACTAATTGAGCTCAATTTTGGAGCTCAATTCTCAGGCCAGAACAGGACACTCCCAAATCCTCCACCAAAGTCAAATTAAACTCACCCACACCTGCACAAGACTAAGAGAAGGAGTTCCCAGTGAAAGCCTCCTCTCCAGGCCACCCATCTGTTCCAGACTCCAAAGGTTGAAATCGGGCTTGGTCAAAATCATACCTGGACAATTCACCAGGCCAAGGGACTTCATCTCGGGCTTGCTTGGACCCAATCGAAGGTGACAAAACCCTCAGATCGAAGCCACACTTCTCTGAGCTAAGGTATGAGCTAACTCTTTATCCCGAGCCTCTGGAGATTGTCTATTTCAAATGCTTTAATTTCAATGCATGATCACCGTATAGATGTGTTAGTCTCTTCAAGACGAATCCATAGAGCACGAGAACACGAATATCAGTTGAGAAATGAGTGAGTTCTTAGGGTTTTAGTGTGGACGGCTCTCGGGTAAGAATGGCTGGGGATGATGAATGGATGCCGTCCATTCAATACACGCGCGGACAGACGGCTCAGATCGGGTCGGATCAGCGGATGATATGCGGAAGGCAGGACTCGGGCTGCTGACTCAAGTGGCGGCGTTGAATGGCAGCGCGACACGCGGCGTTTCGGAGATGCCTAGGATGAGTCAGCGCCGTCGTTTTAAATAGAAAATTAGGGTATTTCTTTGATTTACTTAATTCCCTAAACTTCAAAAATTCATAACTTTGTGTTTAAAAATCATAAAAAATAAAATAAAAATACCCTCTTGCTCAGTGAATAGAGGAGAATAATGTGGAAAAGAAATCATGTAATTTCATTAAGTATTTTATTTTTAATGATTTATTTACTCTCTACATAGTTTTAATTCTCCATGCATATAGGAAATTCACCATGGCATGAGACCATAGGGCTTTGAAGCCTCGAACTTGGGAACATTCCCCGAATTTTCCAAGGTCGAGGCCATCCTTATGAGAAGTTATTGATTTTTCAAATTTATGTTGCTATTTTGAGTATTTTAATTCCAATAATTAGCATGTTGAGAAATAAATTCTAGGAAAATTTGGTGATGTTTCTTATGACCAGACGGACCTAGGAAAAATAATTTTTGAGCTAAATCATTCTGAACAACCCTAATTGGCCTAAACACCCAAAAGTGAACTTTAATTAATTAGAGCTAATCATACATCAAATTGACTTGAAATCAATTCTCTACTGACCTTTAGGATTAGGGGAACCCACCATAAAAGTTTGAAGTCAATTGGACTTGGTTAGCCCTATCAAATGGGTTGATTAAGCCATTTAGCCAAACTTAAACTTTAAAAATTCATAACTTTCAAAATACTTTTCAAAAATTCACCAAATTAGTTTTGGAACCTCTCTTGTATCAGGGGAATTTAAGAAAATTAAAATTGCAATTTTCTAAAAAAGTTGATTTTTTGCATTATTTTAATATTTTTAATAATTAAAAATAATAAAAATCACAAAAATAATAAAAATCACCAAAATGTCACATTTTGAATTTTAATCACTTAGGAACAAACCCCATATTTTACTTAAGTCTCTATGATGAGATATTAAGTTTCCCTAAGGTAATTTTAAAATTAAAAAATGTATTTTCTAGCATTTCCACTAAAATAATTCTAATAAATCAAAGAAAAATCAGAAAATTATAAAAATTGGTTCTCTGGTTTTCTTGATATCAGAGAGATTTTTGAAAAATATAAAATTCATTTTTCCACCTTGATTTTATTTTTTAATTAATTAATAATCCAAAATTCAAAATAATTATAATAAAGAAAATATAATTCAAGAAATCACCAAAATTGGTCCAAGTGGTCCTCTGGTCATTAGGAATGTCCCATAATTTTCTTAAGGACAGAAACTTTCCCATGTCATGTTATTGAATTTACCTTGAAAATCCATATATTCCACCAAAAATAATTACATAAATAAATTAAATACAGAAAAATCACATTTTCGCCTCTAATGTCTTGATTGATATGTGAGTGAAGTCACATAAAAATTTCAAATTCATTTGAGCTCAATTTAGTGAGTTATGGAATTAGTAAGTTTAAAGGGCAAAATGGTAATTAAAATTTTAACATATAATTAAAAATTTTAGGTTTAATTAAAAGGGTGGGTAAAATATTTGATACTAAGTTGATTTTGGATGTTTGAAACTTAGGTAATTAAAGGGTGGAAACCTACCAAAAAATTTGAAAATAATTAAAATAAACCTTAATTAAATAATTAATTAAATTTGGAAGAATAATGAAAAATTGGAATTATTAAAATAGGGATATTATTAGGAAGAGATTTATTCTTTAATTTAAAAATCCCTAAATTAATCACCTCAATAACATTTAATTCCCAATTAAAATGATAATCCAAACTCAAGATTTAAAATGCTAAAAGACTTAATCATTAAATTAAATTAAAGTTAAAACATTTAAATTAAATCCTTCCAAAATTTCAATTAAATTAATACTTTAACAATCAAATTAAATCATCTTTAAAACATAAAAAAAATAAAATATTAAATTAAAATTAAAATTTAAATTAAATTAAATTTAAATTAAGTTTAAATTAAATTAAATTAAATTAAAACATATTAAATTAAATTAAAACATATTAAGTTAAATTAAATTAAATAACAAATAAAATCAAGTTAAAATAAAATTAAAATTAAAATTAAATTAAAAAAAATTAAATTAAATTAAAACTAAAACTAAACCAAATTAAATTAAATTAAAATTAAATTAAATTAAATTAAATATTACATCAACTAAGACGTAAAGAATTGAAAATAAATCTAAAACAACTTGAATACTATTCCAAACTTAAACCCATTAATTAAAATTAAATTAAATCACAAATCACTTAAACATCAATTTGCCCTCAAAAGCTCTTGTTGTCATAACTCCTAAACGGAGTATTAAGTGAAGTGTTACTTCACTTATAAGATATTCAAACGTCCTAATTCACTGAGCAAGATAACAAAACTTAAACTCCTAGATGATTAATTCACTTGTATAATTAAATTCTCTTGGACTTAAAATAATCCTAGAGGTATTGAAAAGATGTTTAAGACTCGTCTTAAACACTTCCTCAATATGATAGGATATTTATAAGAACAATTGAACTTAATTATTCTTTGATGAAGAAAATCGTCCTTAAACCAAAAGACAAGAGTCTAGACGTCATAGGAGATGACTAGCTATAGGATTAGGACTTTGGTAGACAACCAAAACCTTTCCCTTAGCTTTACCTAGGTACTTGATGAAACATTTAAATGCCTTAACATGTGTTTTAAGTGTAGCTTGGGATGACGGGAAGACCCTCCAGGTACGTATTTATTTTATTGCAATTTACTCTATTGCAAATGCACTTTACTTTTCTTGCATGATAAACAACTGTTGCATGAAAACCAAAACCTTTAGGATAGTCCCTAAAACTGAAACCAAAACTAAATTAAAAGTCATTACAAGATAAAATTCACCGCCACAACATTTCAAAATATAAAACAACTCAAAATTTAATCACCAACAAAACAAAACTACAACTACAACTAAATTAAAACGTCTTGTTGGATGATCGGGAATACCTCGGATGATGTAACCTACGTGTTGCTAACGGGATTTCCCACGGTCTAAATGAAAGTGTGGAACTCATTTAGTTGAGTTTAGCAAATTCATTTGGACTAAGTGAATCCGATAAAAATAACGATGCCGGAAGGATGGAACCGTGGGATCTTAACCGGTGTTGTTATAATCAACTCTAAGATTTTTTTTAAATTAAAACATAAAAAACACTTGGAAATTAAGATCTTATCTAAACCAGAACACGTCTCTCATCTCTTGATTTATGATTTCTAAAACTAAACCCTCTGCAACAATAAGGAGCTCGGAACATGGTGGGCAACACGGCCATCGTCATCAGCAAAACCTGAGTCTACTTCAGCGAAACTTTCTTAGAATTAAATAACCAAACCATAGGACTTCGAGGTAGTTTGCCTAGTGCAACATAAATCCTCAACCTTTTGTTAGGCATTTGCATTACAAATTAAGCCCTAACCGGTCTTAGGATTCCGAGGTAGTCGTCCGATACGACATAGACCCTCACATCTTCGAGGCTATTTGTGTGATCACATCATACGAATATAAGTCCTAAATAATTAAAAATTGGCAAGATCAAAACATTAGATAAACATTAGGGCCTTCCTAAATTCAACCCAAACAATAGGATAGTCGGGAAATTACCAAAGTTCGCTTCGAATCTGTGATTTCTCCTACCTTTCTTCCTTTGAATTCCCAAAATAAAATGTTCCAAATTTGATCCATTCCCTATTGAAATTCCAAAATTCAATCCCTTGAAAACTTAAACTTTGAAATTCTTGAGAGAAAAACTACTGAATATTATCGAGAGTTTTCTTAGGTGATTCTTGTCACTTAAGATGTTATTAACTATAGGGGCCTGCCCTTATAGAGAATTTTAAGAACCCAGGTAATATAAACCCTGTTTAATACTTTCATATTAAGCATGAGAATTTGTCGGCTTTTAAAATTGGTTTGCAGACCAAACGGATGTCACAAATCTCCTAATTTATTTAATCAAGCCCCATTACCAAACAGTGTGTCTATTCTTTGGGATAGATACACGGTTTGTGGTGCGGTGCTCGTTTATATAAACTATTTGGGATGTGAGATCGGTTTGATTTCATATCTTAAAAATTTTAAACTTAAAATTATTTTCAAAATCAAATGCTACTTTCTAAATTATATATGTATATATTTAAACCAAATTTAAAATCTAAAATTCGCCGACAATTTCTGGCGACTACGCTGGGGTTGGATTCCTCTCTCCATTTTTAATCAGATAGTTCTGCTTTCAAAAATCGGTAGTGTATTCATGTCCCTAGTGGATCAAACTACCCTTCTTTCCTTTGGAATACTATGTTCATTTCTACCTTGAATGAGTATAGCCAACATTCTCTCGGATTTAGGAGCCACTGTTTAGACACCCCTAAACAGAGAGGTTCTAAGATCCTTTTACCTCATTTCTGAGGTGGGGTGGACCCCTAATAGGTATTAGTTTAGGAGCGGTCTTGCGGGTCGAGAAGTTTCTACAAGACTTTCTCTTCCTTTTCTAATTCCTAATCAATTCCTTTGCCCTTCCTACAACTCTCCTTCTTTTAATAATTCTCCTTCCTAACGAACAAATCTTTTCGAAAAACAATTATCTAAATAAATTTTCTTTTAATACCACAAATACATTAAGATAAACGGAAATGTGTTCTGACTCTTTCTTTTTTGTCATAAGTTTTACGACAAGAAGAAGCACGATTCGAGGACTAACATTTGGAATCTGCCCTGCAGAAATGGAAACCCCAAAACTGATCTTCTCCTTCATCAACGGACTGGACCTGGCTGTTTTCAAGGACGAACTGCCTAATAATGGAATCATTCGATTCGGACAAGGATTCGGGGACACCGACATCAAAATCCCCGACGTCACTCTCTTTTCACTCACAAGCAATGTACCGGAAACTGAGAAGCCGTTGATTGAGTTTAACCTCAAGTTAACTCATGAATTCCCTCCTCTGCAAAAGATTCCAACTGAGAGGAGTACTATTGTTCGCAGAAGGACTGTTGTTGCTACTCCCACTGGTCTAGTTGTCTCTGCACCTGCCCCGCCTTCGCCAAACTAAAGGGGAAGGAAATTCAGAACTGTGATGAACCTGTTACCGTGGAGGGTACAGATCTTCCTGTGAGACCTTCCATTTTCAAGATCGGGTCCAGCTCAAGAATTCCACCACTGACACGGACTCAGAGAAGGAACAGAAGTAGAAGGATTGCTAGAGAAGCCAGAGCTGCTGAAGTTGCTTTCCTGGAGGAAATCCCAGAACTGCCCGAGTATACACCGTTGCCTGAATACATACCAATTTTGGGTGGAAGTAGGTTCCATCCCCTCTCCGCCGCAGAGGACGAGGAAAATGTCCGCAAGATTGCTTCTGCATTGCCTCAGCCCGCATATTACAACGACGGCCGTAAGAAAAGGGCTAGAATTACGCCATTTGCTCGACTGTAGACCGTGATAGAAAAGTTAGCAAAGAAAGAAAAATGCCTTGTATCAGAGATTTTAAGAAGGATAGGGTGGGTGTCGGCCAAATCCCGTCTTGGGCCGCGAGTAGAACCTGTTATCGCTGCAGAAAAGCCGAATAAGAGAATGAAAGCTAGTCCACATGTCTTTGTTTCAGGACTACAAATTAGGGAGGATACCACCTTCCAGCATTTGGCTAACAGACCATCCGGTCCTAGACCTTCTGCTGCTAGAAGGATGGTATGGCGTCCCACTACCGGGCAATTAAGATTAAAACAACAACCTGAAAAGGAAAGTCTTGTCAGGAGACTTGAGTCCGAAGAAAGCGCTACTGCAATGAAGGGGACTCATGAGAAGGAAACCCGATAGCTATCGCATGACAATTGCAAAGATGTACAGAAAAGACCACTAGAAGATGCTATGGAAAAGCTAAGAACTGATATTCAGCGATTAGCAAGAGAAAGAGAAGAAAAATTCGGAGATGAAGTCGACTTGTCAGGGTTCATGGATGATGAATATGCAGAAATTAACATGGTTGAAACACGAGCTTGGTCAGCTTCACAAGGTGTTCCTGCAGCCGCAGAAAGAGAGGAGCCGGAAGTGATGAGGATACAGCTTCAAGAGAATGATGATACGATCTCCCAAATGGCAAAGAGGATGGAAGAGATGGCTGTAGCCCTAGCCACTCTCCAGAGTCAGGTTCAACCCCAAAGAGAAACACCCCCAGAAGTTATTCACATTGTAGACGGAGGAAAGGAGATTACATCCGTCAACGGGGATGATTAGTTAAAAAGGATGCAATACAAAACATGATTCTGGAAAAGGATATCAAGAGCATGGTGGAACAGCAGGTGCGAGAAGCCTTGGCACAATCAAAGAGCGGGACATCCATTCGGACGGGTAGACCTTACCCCGAAGAATTCGACGCTGTTCAATATCCGAAAGGCTTCGTACCACCTCTGTTCAAGACCTTTGATGGAACCGGAAACCCTCGACAGCATGTTGCACATTTTCGAGCCAGTTGTTGCAATGCCGGTGGAAGTGATGCTTTACGCTTCCAACAATTTGTCAGCAGCCTGTCAGGGATCGCCTTTGATTGGTATGCGGAATTACCGAACGGTTCAGTGAAGACATTTTCAAAATTAGAGAACCTCTTCATCAAGCGATTTGCCGGAGCTCAGCACCACATCCCTATAGGTGATTTAGTGGTAGAGAAGCAGAAGCCGAACGAAACTTTGGTGGACTATATACTTCGATGGAGGAATCTAAGTATGAAGTGTGAGCCACAACTACAAGAACAACATGCAGTCGGCATTTTACTTAAGAGCATTCATGGCCCGATAGCACTTCTCCTCAAGGGATTTACTATTAAGACTTTCGAGAAGTTGTTAAGCAAGGCCGGAAGCTTGCAAGAGGAGGCGAAGAAATTAAGTTTCATTGACAAAACAGACAAGCAGAAGCCCGCGAAAAATTTTGAAAAGAAGTCCGGGATCATCGCAGCAGTCGATAAAGGCAAGCAGCCAATACAAATACCACCAGAACGGCCGCAACAAATTTATCAGCAACCTCAACAGAATTACCAGCAACCCCGACCCAGCTATCAGTCATCTCAACAGTATGAACAACCGCCTCGTCCACAACGTACGTTAAGGGAGCTTCTGAGCAGGGAGTATCCGTTCAAGAATGAGGCAGTGCCGAAAATGTTCCGCAGTCTGATGAAGACTCCAGATTTCCAACTGTCAGAGCCTAAGAAACCAGAAGAAGTCGACAAGAAAGGTGATCCCAACTTTTGCCCTTACCACCGGATGCTTGGACACAAGATAGAAGATTGTATTACCTTCAAAAGTTGGTTCAACGACAATCTTCAAAAATGGAACATAACGATCCCGAAGGAATACATGAAGGAACCCTAGAAAGGAGGTTCCGTCAATGTTATCTCGACGGATCTCATTGTTCCGATAGATCCCTATGCGACTGATGATGGATGGACTACCGCTTGGACAAAGTCTTCGAAGAAGATTTTGGATCGCATCCAAACCGCTTCGGTGCGAGCCTCAATTCATAGTTCGAAACCTGTCAAGTCGGCACTATCACTTGCGATAGAAGAACCACCTCAACAAGAGACGATTGAAGAAAAGAAGAAAATTGATGAAAAAGAGAAGACCGAGGCTCCTGAGGCTAGACTAGGGGCTGCCTATCCTAGGATGGTTGTTTCTAATTCGGGGGAGAAAACCCTCGAACCTCTGACTCCGTATGATAATTTGCTCACTCCGGTGGGATCTTATAATGATAAGGGTTATGGCGTTGGCTACGTTTTGACTGTTTCTAATGATTACGTAACTAGCGACAACCAACCTAATCCGGACGTCGATTTCGATACAAAAAACAATTCTCAAATCATACACAATCTCGACGATCACAATGACAAAGAAGACATCCACCAAGGAGGCTACGAGAGTTCAACAAGAAACGAATCTATTTGCGAGTTTCGAGGAGCTCCAGTCACAATAGAGTTAGAGCCTTCAGACTCTGAAGCTAATCCAGAAGAACCTGTCATTCCGATTCAGAAGAAGACACCAACAAACCCAATACTAGATTCAGAAGAAATCACAAAAGTCAACTTAAGAAGTGGAAGAGTTCTACCTCCAAGAATGGGTCCAAAGGACAAAGGAAAGCAGGTGGTTGTTCAGGAAGAACCAACCCCGACAGAAGAAATACCCATTCGGGAAGAAATCGAGACACATGAAAATAAAGTGGACTACAACGTGCTAGCCCATCTTAGGAAACTACCAGCCAAACTGAGCATCTACGACACTCTCATCTTATTAAAGGAGATGAGAGAAGCTCTGATCAAGGCCTTACTTGATCCAGAAATTTGCTTAGCTCAAATGACCGGAGATTCCTTAGACGAGGTTTGCTCATTAAAGGAACAGCGAGGTGTTACCTTCACGGACAATGACCTACTACTTGGGACAGCAGACCACAACCGACTGTTGTACATTTCAGTTATAATTGGGAAGTTTACACTCTCCAGAGTATTGGTGCATCCAGGAGCATCAATCAATATAATGAATCTTTGAACGCTAGCATACTTGGAAATTGATGCTCGCGAGCTCGAAGCGGACAAAATGTTATTAAGAGGATTCAACCGTAAAGGAGAAAGAGCCCTCGGATCAATAACACTGCTAATGAAGACCGGTGACTTAGCAAAGACAACAGCGAAATTTCACATAATTGATTCAGAAACATCATTCAACGCGCTACTGGGCCGACCGTGGATACATGAGAACCGGATGGTACCGTCGTCTCTGCATCAGTGCATAAAATACTACGAAGGAGGAGAACAGTGCATTAAAGGTGATTTGCAACCTTTCTCCGTACATGAGATTGGAGTCCATGAAGATGCAGCTTTCTACGTACCTCCAAAGAAAACAATCTTCTCCAGAAACACCGTGCCAAATGAAGCAAAAGAAATTCGAGACAATAAAGAACCTGAAGTTCTAGTCCAACAGTCACTCACCACTCCCTTACGGCGAGATGGTGAAGGTTTCTCCAGAACTCGCATCCAAGGTCGAGGCCGGGGACGAGGTCATAGAAGAGACACTGGGACAGTTGGATAGAAAAAGCCAATGATCAACGTTGATTGGGAAGACAGTTCTGAAGAAGAAAAAGAAATCAAGCAAGAAGCAGCGACAATAAGTCGGAAGAAGCCGCAATTCAGGATCTCTCTCGAAGATGAAAAGAACGAGGAATATAATTCGATGTACGAGAAGATTAACCACTATGTACATACTATGACCCTGACTTCGATCCATTCTAATAAGATCAAGGGTATGGTGGTCAAAGAGGTACGTAGCGGCGGTGGAAAGCCCATCAAATTCTACCGTGGTGCTCCTTCCTCCAAAACTGAAAATAATGTACAATTTGAAGATGCTACTTCATCAGAATTAATGGAATTACCTGTTGAGTGGTACTCTCCCTGTGTTCAAAATTTAATTCAGCATGGTTTCTTACTTCGACAATGGACAAAAGGTCAATCACAACATTTTGAAAAATTATGGAATAACTCCGGTCGTCCACCCAATTCAAGGCATGGTCTCGGATTCGTCACATTAGGATCAGTTGACGATACTGAATTTTGCTTGGTTGTCACTTGCGAGTCTATTGAAAACTGCATGGAAGCTACAGAAGAACTTGAAGATTTACAAATTGGAAACGCTCCACCGTAGTTCGAAGAAGAGATCAAATCTATAATAGATGAGTTAACGTAAGTTAACTTAGGTACTAGCAAAGAGCCTAGACCTACCTTTGTTAGCTCCTTACTCAATAAAGAAGACTCCGAAGAAATAATCAAGTTATCAATGGAATTTAAAGACAATTTTGCTTGGAGCTACGATGAGATGCCAGGATTAGCTCCAGAGGTCGCAGTCCATAAGCTAGGAGTGGATCCTACTTCGTTCCAGGTCGGACAAGGTCCCGGAAGAATGCGTCTAGAAATCGAACAACAAGTCATAGCCGAAGTTAAAAAGCTAATAGACGCTAAATTTGTCCGTGAAGAACAATACCCGACTTGGTTAGCCTAATGTGGTACCAATCAGGAAGAAGAATGGTCGGATCGAATTTGTGTGGATTTCAGTAGATTTAAATAAGGCATGTGCAAAAGATGAATTCCCTCTACCGATCCCGAATTAATGATCGACATTGCTTCAACACATGAAATATTCTCATTCATGGATGGATCTTCGTGGTATAACAAGATAAAAATGGCTCCGGAAGATGAAAAACTTACGAGCATTCGAACGCCGATCGGAGTGTATTGCTACACAGTGATGCCATTCGGATCGAAGAACGCAGGAGCAACCTACCGAGAGAGCGATGACAAGAATTTTTGATGATCTCATCCACAATCAAGTCTAATGCTACGTGGATGATGTGGTCATCAAAAGCAAAGTAAAGGAAAACCACCTGTATGATTTGAGAATTGTTTTCGAACGATTCTCACAATTTAACCTTAAGATGAATCCCTTAAAATGCGCCTTAGGCGTCACCTCCTGGAAATTCTTAGGATTCGTTGTCCGATATCGTTGAATTGAAATCGACCCGGAAAAGATTAAAGCTATCTTAGAAATGCCACCTCCCAGAACCTTAAAACAACTACGATCTTTTCAAGGGAAGTTGGCATATCTTCGACGCTTCATCTCAAACTTGTCAAGTAGGTGTCAGCCTTTCTCAGCATTAGTTAAAAAGGATGCCAAATTTATTTGGGAAGAGAAATGCTAGAGGGCCTTCGAGGACATTAAACAATATTTAATGACACCTCCTGTCTTAGCAGCCCCAGTCTCAGGTAGACCGTTGATACTTTATACCGCGGCTTTAGACGACTCTCTCGGAGCCCTGTTAGCCTGAGTCAATGATGAGGGTAAAGAAAATGCTCTTTACTACCTAAGCCGTCGTTTACTTCCGACGGAAATAAAGTATCCCACAATTGAAAAGTACTGTTTGGCCCTGATCTTCCCCGCTCAAAAGCTCAGGCGCTACATGCTTTCTCGTAAGGTCAACCTGATCTCGAAATTTAATCCATTGCAATACTTGATAACCCGTCCAACGCTTTCTGGCAGACTTGCAAGTTCGTTAATGATATTATTGCAATTCGATATAACTTTCGTGCCTCTTCGTGCCGTAAAGGGACAAGTCCTAGCAGACTTCCTCGCAGCACACCCTTTCGCCGGCGAATCTCCTCTCAATGATGACTTGCCGGATGAACAAATAATGAGCTTAGAAGACCCCGATGATCGACGTTGGGAATTATATTTTGACGGAGCATCTTCAGCACACAAAGACGAAGAATCGCAAGTGATAGTGCTCGGTAAGGCAGGAATTGGACTAATCTTTATAACACCGGAGCGGGGGATGTTAAGATACTCCTACCACTTAATAGAGCCGTGTACAAACAACGAAGCAGAATAAGAAGCTCTCGTAACAGGACTGGAATTAACTATTCGAATGGGGATAACAAACATCAACATCTACGGGGATTCACGGTTAATTATTCAACGGATCGCTGGACAAGTATGTAATTTTAAAGCCAAGACTCGAGCAATACTTCCAAGTATGCCATACAGTTGTTGGAACGGATTCTGAATGTGACGATCTACAAAATTCCCAGAAAAGAAAATGCTTTAGCAGATGCGTTAGCCCGCCTCACAAAAGAATTTGCCTGCTTGCAAGATGAATCAGTGGAAGTGACAGTTCACGGACGTCAGGTCCTATCACAGCTCGACACAGACACAATACACAAATCATAAAAAGAAGAAGAATCGATTGCAAATGTGACGAAAAACACAGAAGATCGGCGATAGCCATTAATGAGACTACCCGCAAACAGGAAAACTACCGGACGATAGGTCGTTAGCCCATCGATTAAGAAAAGAACTCTATCCTACACATTAATAAACAACACGTTATACGAAGGTCTTTCGATCAAATGTGGCTAAGGTGCCTAAGCGGGTCCGAGGCCCGTGAAATTGTTAAAGAGGTGCATTCGGGACTCGTGGCGCTCACCAGTCGGGTCCGAAGATGAAAATGAAAATTAAAAGACTAGGGTACTACCGGCCCTCGATGATGACCGACTGCATGAAAATCGCCAAGAGCTGTCACCAATGCCAAGTACACGGAGTGGTTCTACACCAACCTCCAAATGTGCTACATCCGAAAATTGCGTCATGGCCATTTGAATGTTGGGGCACAAATATAGTGGGTCCAATAGAACCACCATCTTCAAAAGGACATCGCTTCATTCTTGCGGCTACAGATTACTTTTCCAAGTGGGCAGAGGCAGTTCCACTCAGAGAAGTGAAAGCACACCACGTGCTACAGTTTTTCAAGAACCAAGTTGTCTACCATTTTGGAGTGCCGCGCAGGATCATCTCAGATAATGGATCAACATTCAGAAGCACGCAAATCAACAATTTTGTCGGAGACACAGAATCGATCGGCGGTATTCAACAATTTACTATCCAAGAGCAAACGGCTCGGTCGAGGCTTTTAATAAAACTCTCGTTCAAATTTTAAAGAAAACTTTGGACGATAATAAGAGAAATTGGTACGAGAAGTTATTAGAAGCTTTATGGGCCTACCGAACAACCTTCAGAACTCCTACTCAAGCTACACCTTACGCTCCGGTGTATGGGTCCGAGGCAGATGTTACTCTTAGAGGTCCAGATTCCTTCACTCAGAATTGCAGTTGCAAACAAAATCACGACAGAAGAGAATGCAAAATTATGACTAGAGGAATTGGAAAGCCTGGAAGTGAAAAGACTTGCAGCGCAGCAAAATTTAGAACTATACCAAGCTAAGATGGTTCAAGCCCATGACAGACTGGTTCGCCCAAGAACCTTCAAAGTTGGTGACTTAGTTCTCGATCTCAAGAGACCTATCCTTGCACACCACAAGATAGGAGGAAAATTTGAACCCACTGGGAAGGGCCATTTGTGGTCGAGGCGAGCCTACTCAGGAGGCTCCTACCAGCTAGTGAATTGCCAAGGAGAACGACATATGCTTCCGATCAATGGACGATGCGTGAAGAAGTATTACGCTACCTGATGTTTCGAAGGAATGAATTCTTCATCCCTAGAAGCACGGGTGAAGTAATTACTTATGACTGGGTCTAAACCCAAAAATAATAAAACAAAACAAAATAAAAGGAAAAAATAATAAAAAATGTGCTAAAATAAATAAAATCATGATAATAAAGTTTTCCTTGTTCTCTCTTCCAAATCAAAATCTTTTTTCCGATCTTTTCCCACTTCATTCCTGTTGAATTTAAAAATACAAAAGAAAAAAAAACTCTGTCTCTAATAAACATTTTCTTAATGTTCTTGTTCTTAGTACAGCCCCTGATCCTTTTCCTTGTCTTTTCGCAGGGAAATGTCGAACGGGCGGTTGGTCCTGAACTTTAGAAATGGTGTAAGCCTTGCACTCGACGAAAAGAGGGCGAAAGATGGGGCGATAATAGAGATTGACTCGAACTTCGCACCAGCAGGCCTGCAATACGAGGAAGGTGACTGGATCCCAGTTGACCGAGAGAAACAGCCCAGTCAGATAGTAATGAAAGTGAGAGGCCCAAACCACCAACCCAGTGACATGAAAAGGAAAACAAACACTGAGGAGGATAAGAGAATCAAGTCTGTAGTCGCTACAGCAGAGGGCAGGCTTGTCAGCGCTGCCCCCACAGAGATTCAGGAAGTACGAAGAGCTACTCTCACAGCAACTCAGCGAAGAAATAAAAATCGCCGTATCCGCAAGATGTTAACTAAACTAGCAAGTGGACCGCCGCGACGAGGCAGTCGCTACTACCAAGTGCATATACTTCAAGAATACCGGTTCGCCGAGAACCCGAAGAAAGGAGGCCAGCTCCGAGGATAACCGAAGAGACCAGTGGAAATCTCAAGAAGATCGAAGAAGGAAGGCTACCACGCCACCAGATAAAGCCACCAGTAATGCATGACCTTGTTGCAGAGGCAACCCCGGAGGATGTCCCGACGGAGACCATCCCCGAGGAGCCGAGGTATGCAGGAGAATGCGAAGGGATTGAGCCATATATCCCACAGTACGTCACCAGGCCTCACCATTTGCAGATTATTCCAGAATACGAGCTAGAAAGAATGCATAATGTCGAGAAGCAAACTTTTGAATACTTCGAGAGAATCAGAGGCAGGAGGATCAATATACTAGAAGGCCTCGAGCTACATACAGATGTGTTCTCAGAATACAAACAACAACAAATCGTGGACTGCATCCGGGATTTGAAAAGAATGGGTCGAGCAGGCTGCCTAAGAGAAAACACTTACTCGAAACCCCGGAGATGGATGCCAAGGAAAGGGAGAATTACAATACAATGTGGATGCTGCTACAACTTCGCAGAAGACAGGAAGGGAAACCCACCGGGGATACTTCGTCATCGCAAGGTAGATCCAATGCCATTAGTCATCAAAAGGATGGTAAAGAGAATGATAACGTGGAGGGTACTGCCAGCAGATTGCATACCCAACATTACATCATTAACATTTACAAGAAGGGTGATTGCATACCCCCGCACATAGATCACCATGACTTTGTCAGACCTTTCTGCACAGTTTCTTTTCTGAACGAGTGTAATATCATGTTCGGACCTGACCTCTGGATAGCGGGCCCAGGTAAGTTCTGAGGGCCCGTAAAGATACCATTACCGGTAGGTTCCGTCATGATACTAAAGGGCAACGGAGCAGATGTCGCTAAACATTGCATACCGAGAGTACCAATGAAGCGGATCTCAGTTACTTTCAGAAGGATGGATGACAGAAAGCACCTTACCACTTCCGACCGGACCCGCAGCTAGAGAGCCTCCGACTTTACGAGCTGTGAGTTACATGGGAAATATCACACCTCCAACGTACATCCATACGACATCCTTGCCAAGGATGGCTTGGAAGGTGATGTTATTGACCATGTACCTCACTATTCAGACATGGATTTTTTGACAGATGCCTTTTTGGATGGATCGACAAAGATCGTACATAGTCCGTTTTAAGTCTACATGGATTGTATGAGATGTATTCCAGATCGAGTTGTATGATGTATCTTCAACATGATTGGAATGAAAGTGACCATGTCACATTTTGGCCTTCACCTCTTTTGTGCAAATTGACTGGGAAATGCCATTAAAGTTAAATGAACTTCGAACAAAGAACAGAAAAGAAACAAAAAGAATAAAAGAAAACTTTCCTTAAAATCTAAATAAAAAAATGATAAACGCCAAATTCACATGAACATTAAATGAACGATAAAATAAATTTGAATCGTTAAAGGACAAACAAAATGAACACAAATTTTAAATCAAATCTCAATCAAATTCAACCTTCCAGATCTCAAATCAAATCTCAATCAAATTCAAACTCAACATTCCAAATCTGAAATCCAATCCGTTCTACTCACTCCCTTGTCTGGGATGGAAGCGATCGATTCCATTGACACGGAGCCATGAGGTTTTCGATTCAGATCTGATGGCGAGGAATTGTATCCAATCCAAACCAGCAACTTTCGATCAACTCTTTTAAATGAGATATGTAGCATCTACGTATTCCCTCCTAATCTGTTTCTTTCCACAAAAATCTTTTACAACTTTAATGAAATTCTCGAAACACCAAAATTCCACACTTTTCAAATCAACACTACAAATCTTTGCAAAATCAATTACCATTCAAAATCAAACTTTTGGGGTTGAGGACTTTACATCTGATACTGCATTGCTTTAGGTTCTTTCCCTATCACAATGAAATACATCAAAATCAAACTTTTGGGTTGAGGATTTTACATCCGATACTGCATTGCTTTAGGTTCTTTCCCTATCGCAATGAAATACATCAAAATCAAACTTTTGGGGTCGAGGATTTTACATCCGATACCGCATTGCTTTAGGTTCTTTCCCTATCACAATGAAATACATCAAAATCAAACTTTTGGGGTTGAGGATTTTACATCCGATACTGCATTGCTTTTGGTTCTTTCCCTATTGCAATGAAATACATCAAAACCAAACTTTTAGGGTTGAGGATTTTACATCCGACACTGCATTGCTTTAGGTTCTTTCCCTATCGCAATGAAATACATCAAAATCAAACTTTTGGGGTTGAGGATTTTACATCCGATACTGCATTGCTTTAGGTTCTTTCCCTATCGTAATGAAATACATCAAAATCAAACTTTTGGGGTCGAGGATTTTACATCCGATATTGCATTGCTTTAGGTTCTTTCCCTATCACAATGAAATACATCAAAATCAAACTTTTGGGGTTGAGGATTTTACATCCGATAATTTACATCCAATACCGCATTGCTTTAGGTTCTCTCCCTATTGCAATGAAGCACACCAAATCAAGCTGTTGAGGTTAAGGATTTTACATCCAATACCGCATTTGCTCTGAGTTCTTTCCTCATTGTAATGGTTCAATCCAATCAATTCAATTTTTTTTTTGAGGTTGAAGATGTTATATCTAAAACCACAAAATTCCAATTTTCATTTCAAGTTCAAATCCCTTCAAATTAATTTTAACAAAACTTCAATTGAAATCCAAACTCACACATTGAAACTTGAAATTTAAAAGTAAAATAAAATCTAAATCAAATTCCCCAGATCTTGTGATTTGGAGCTCACCTCCTTTTCCTTTCCCCAGCGAGAGTTCAGGAATCTCCAGTCTCAGAGATATACTTGACACTCCCCAGCGGAAACTCTTCTACTTTGTCCCAAGTTTGTCACTTGGACTTCTGTGTTGGTTTTGTTGATCGCTTAGGTCAACACCAATATGCGCGGTGTGCTCCGTCAGCTCACCACGCCTATTGGGGGTCCATTTGTTGACCTCATTTCTCATGAGGTCTTCTCTTCCTTTTTTTTAGTACTTAGGATCTAGCCTTAGGCTTTTCCTTTGACTATCCTAGAGGATTAGAATTGGGACCCACCACTTAGAAATTCAAACCACTTCTTAACTCCCTGCAAACTCCACAAACTTGATAGTAGCTCCCTAATCACCTAGAGGTTTGAGATCAAATGTGGAAGTTTAAAGGATGAGTTCCTATAGGACTCTTTGGCCTTAGACCGCCTCAGGTGGCCCTGGTCCGGTGAGGGTTGACTTACACACACACTACACTTATATACTACACTTTCACACACCTCCTAAAACCACACCCATACCCAACTTAACCTCCCGACTCATGAAGGTGATTCACATGGATGGTCCTTAACCCCTAAGCCCTCGCGCAAGAGGGTTAGGAACAACATAGCTGAATGCCTCAAATGAGTCCCTTCATGACTCATGTGGGCTTGATATGGCTTCATGGCTCAACCAAAATGATTTCATTCCACTAACATTTACCCAATCTTCAATGATCTAAATTTTCAATTTTTGACCACGGGACCCCGACCCGCCTAACTCTACCCAAAACCCTCGAAATTACCCAAATTTTTCAAAATTCTCCAAAATCATCCATATTCCTCAAAATCAATCCTAAACATTCTCCCACCACTCAAATTGACCATTTTTACCCAAAATACCTAAAATTTCAGAAAATACCCCTAATACCCTCCAAATTACCAAAATGCCCCTCTTGACCCAAAAATCCAAAAAATTTCAAAAATTCCCAAAAAATTTCAGAAAATCCCAAATAATCCCAATTTCATTTTGTGAAACTACACCGTGGGCCAATTTTGTCAATTTACCCCACTTTTGTCAAAATCCCCAATTTGACCCATTTTAACCCAAAGTGAACCCAATGTCAAACCAAACCTACCCGATTGACCCAAATTCTGGTCCAATTCAATTCTAAACTTCAATTCAATATCCCCAACACCAATCTTGACTAAATCCAAGCCCAATTTGATTGGCATTTGAATCCAATTCACTTTTGACCTTAAAGCCCAATTTGGACCCATGACCCAAACTTAGCCCAAACTAACCCAATTCAACCCCAATTAACCCCAAATATTTTCTAAACCTTCCCTAACATCCCTACAAACAGAACACTAACATTATTTGTCCAAAATTTGAACCTAAACCTAACTCAAATTCAACCCAAAGCCAAAACTCCTTACATGGGCCTACACCTAAACCTAACCCAAATAGTCCCAAACCCCAAAATCCAAACCCAACCAAAGTTGAAACCTCTTTGAAACAGCCCTACAAACATTTCTCAACATTAATTTTACACCAATTTCAACATTAGCCCAACATTAGCCCAAGTTAACCCAATTTGGCCTACCATTGGCCACTTTACCAAAAAGCCCAAATTCAAACCAATTCAAACCCAAACCACCTCAAATTTGTTTCAAATTACTCACGACACATCCCTAAACCAAACCGAACAATTATTTGGCCCACAATTTTACAAATTTCCCATCCACCAATTTATTTCCAAGCTTAAAAAGCCCAATTTCTTAAACCTTCCTAAAAACCCATCCAAAACAAATTTAAAAGCCCAAAACTTATTCCAAAAGCCCACATGAAATTTCTCTCATCATACCTATAATTTAAAACACTTCCTAAGTTCCAAAATCAATAACCAAATAGTTCCAAATCAAGCTTCATGAAATTCATCCACTAAAATACCAAAATTCCTTAAACCCACTTTCATGAAACCAAGCCCACTTTTCCCAAGCCATATATAAGCCATGAAGCTACTCTTAAGCCACATGCAAGCCATGTGAGTGGTTCACATGTGACCTTACCACATTGGGCAAAAGGAGGAGATCCTTTCCACATTCCGTTAAGGTGATTAACCATTTCCATGTCTCCCCTAAACCATGTTTAATCCTAATTGTACTTGGATTGTGACTTGACCCCACTAATCAAGCTGATCCAAATCACCTTCTCTTCAGCCTAAACCAAGCCTTGGGTGGTGCACCTAGCCCAAAAGGATGGGTTGACCCATTTAGAGCCAAAATAGCCATGCCCCCATGCCATTTTGATCCAACTCCTTTACACATGTCCAAACCCAATTCACTTCACCACTGCCAAGCCCTGACCTCCCTGGTCAAGATGGTGACTCATGCCTGCCGACCAGCCACCTGGGTCGCTGGAAAACACCATGGTCGAGACATTGGAAGGAGCCAAACATTGAAATTCTCCCTTGCTGAGTTGCCCCATGCCCAGTGGCCATTGCAGCTGTTCTTCCCTTGCCAAGAGCAGCTGATCCCAGTCCCTAACTCCCCCTGGGAGGCCCTCCAGCCTCTCCTATTTAAACCTCACCCCTCTCGGCCATGAAGAGGTGCTGAACCAACCTTAAGGAAACTCTGCCAAAATCACTCCAGACTCTCTCCCACACATAGAGCATTTGATCCCCACCTGTTCTCTTGCCCCTAATCCCCACTAATTGAGCTCAATTTTGGAGCTCAATTCTCAGGCCAGAATAGGACACTCCCAAATCCTCCACCAAAGTCAAATTAAACTCACCCACACCTCCACAAGACCAAGAGAAGGAGTTCCCCAGTGAAATCCCCCTCTCCAGGCCACCCATCTGTTCCAGACTCCAAAGGTTGAAATCGGGCTTGGTCAAAATCATACCTGGACAATTCACCAGGCCAAGGGACTTCATCTGGGGCTTGCTTGGAACCAATCAAAGGTGACACAACCCTCAGATTGAAGCCACACTTCTCTGAGCTAAGGTATGAGCTAACTCTTTATCCCGAGCCTCTGGAGATTGTCTATTTCAAATGCTTTAATTTCAATGCATGATCACCGTATAGATGTGTTCGTCTCTTCAAGATGAATCCATAGAGCACGAGAACATGAAAATCCGTTGAGAATTGAGTGAGTTCTTAGGGTTTTAGTGTGGACGGCTCTCGGGTGAGAACAGCTGGGGACGATGAATGGATGTCGTTCATTCAATACACGAGCAGACGGACGGCTCAGATCGAGTCGGATCGGAGGATGATACGCGGAAGGCGGGACCCGGGCTGCTGACTCAAGTGGCGGCGTCGAATGGCAGCGTGACACGCGGCGTTTCAGAGATGCCTAGGATGAGTCAGCGCCGCCGTTTTAAATAGAAAATTAGCGTATTTCTTTGATTTACTTAATTCCCTAAACTTCAAAAATCCATAACTTTGTGTAGAAAAATCATAAAAATAAAATAAAAATACCCACTTGCTCAGTGAACAGAGGAGAATAATGTGGAAAAGAAATCATGTAATTTCATTAAGTATTTTATTTTTAATAATTTATTTACTCTCTGCATAGTTTTAATTCTCCATGCATATAGGAAATTCACCATGGCATGCTACCATAGGGCTTTTGAAGCCTCTGAACTTGGGAACATTCCCTGAATTTTCCAAGGTCAGAGGCCATCCCTATGAGAAGTTATTGATTTTTCAAATTTCTGTTGCTGTTTTGAGTATTTTAAATCCAATAATTAGCATGTTAAGAAATAAATTCTAGGAAAATTTGGTGATGTTTCTTATGACCAGAAGGACCTAGGAAAAATAATTTTTGAGCTAAATCATTATGAACAACCCTAATTGGCCTAAACACCCAAAAGTGAACTTTAATTAATTAGAGCTAATCATACATCAAATTGACTTGAAATCAATTCTCTACTGACCTTTAGGATCAGGGGAACCCACCATAAAAGTTTGAAGTCAATTGGACTTGGTTAGCTCTATCAAATGGGTTGATTAAGCCATTTAGCCAAACTTAAACTTTAAAAATTCATAACTTTCAAAATACTTTTCAAAAATTCACCAAATTGGTTTTGAAACCTCTCTGATATCAGGAAAATTTAAGAAAATTAAAATTGCAATTTTCTAAAAAAGTTGATTTTTTGCATTATTTTAATATTTTTAATAATTAAAAATAATAAAAATCACCAAAATAATAAAATTCACCAAAATGTCACATTTTGAATTTTAATCACTTAGGAATAAACCCCATATTTTTTGTAAGTCTCTATGATGAGATATTAAGTTTTAAAGCCCTAAGGTAATTTTAAAATTAAAAAATGTATTTTCTAGCATTTCCACTAAAATAATTCTAATAAATAAAAAAAAATCAGAAAATTATAAAAATTGGTTCTCTGGTTTCCTTGATATCAGAGAGATTTTTGAAAAATATAAATTCATTTTTCAACCTTTATTTTATTTTTAAATTAATTAATACTCCAAAACTCAAAATAATTATAATAAAGAAAATATAATTCAAGAAATCACCAAAATTGGTCCAAGTGGTCCTCTCGGTCATTAGGAATGTCTCATAATTTTCTTAAGGACGTAAACTTTCCCTTGGTCATGTTATTGAATTTACCTTGAAAATCCCTATTTTCCACCAAAAATAATTACATAAATAAATTAAATACAGAAAAATCACATTTTCTCCTCTAATGTCTTGATTGATATGTGAGTGAAGTCACATAAAAATGTCAAATTCATTTGAGCTCAATTTAGTGAATTATGGAATTAGTAAGTTTAAAGGGCAAAATGGTAATTAAAATTTTAACCTATAATTAAAAATTTTAGGTTTAATTAAAAGGG
The DNA here is from genome assembly GCA_022702705.1 of Papilionanthe hookeriana x Papilionanthe teres. NCBI lineage: Eukaryota > Viridiplantae > Streptophyta > Magnoliopsida > Asparagales > Orchidaceae > Papilionanthe > Papilionanthe hookeriana x Papilionanthe teres. The sequence continues at coordinate 59,487,118 of CM040430.1, read as the reverse complement.
TGGGTAAAATATTTGATACTAAGTTGATTTTGGATGTTTAAAACTTAGGTAATTAAAGGGTGGAAACCTACCAAACAATTTGAAAATAATTAAAATAAACCTTAATTAAATAATTAATTAAATTTGGAAGAATAATGAAAAATTGGAATTATTAAAATAGGGATATTATTAGGAAGAGATTTATTCTTTAATTTAAAAATCCCTAAATTAATCAACTCAATAACATTTAATTCCTAATTAAAATGATAATCCAAACTCAAGATTTAAAATGCTAAAAGACTTAATCATTAAATTAAATTAAAGTTAAAACATTTAAATTAAATCCTTCCAAAATTTCAATTAAATTAATACTTTAACAATCAAATTAAATCATCTTTAAAACATAAAAAAATAAAATATTAAATTAAAATTAAAATTAAATTAAATTTAAATTAAGTTTAAATTAAATTAAATTAAATTAAATTAAAACATATTAAATTAAATAAAATAAAATTAAATTAAAACATATTAAGTTAAATTAAATTAAATAAAAAATAAAATCAAGTTAAAATAAAATTAAAATTAAATTAAAAAAAATTAAATTAAATTAAAACTAAAACTAAACCAAATTAAAATAAATTAAATTAAATTAAATCACAAATCACTTAAACATCAATTTGCCCTCAAAAGCTCTTGTTGTCATAACTCCTAAACGGAGTATTAAGTGAAGTGTTACTTCACTTATAAGATATTCAAACGTCCTGATTCACTGAGCAAGATAACAAAACTTAAACTCCTAGATGATTAATTCACTTGTATAATTAAATTCTCTTGGACTTAAAATAATCCTAGAGGTATTGAAAAGATGTTTAAGACTCGTCTTAAACACTTCCTCAATATGATAGGATATTTATAAGAACAATTGAACTTAATTATTCTTTGATGAAGAAAATCGTCCTTAAACCAAAACACGAGAGTCTAGACGTCATAGGAGATGACTAGCTATAGGATTAGGACTTTGGTAGACAACCAAAACCTTTCCCTTAGCTTTACCTAGGTACTTGATGAAACATTTAAACGCCTTAACATGTGTTTTAAGTGCAGCTTGGGATGACGGGAAGACCCTCCAGGTACGCATTTATTTTATTGCAATTTACTTTATTGCAAATGCACTTTACTTTTCTTGCATGATAAACAACTGTTGCATGAAAACCAAAACCTTTAGGATAGTCCCTAAAACTGAAACCAAAATTAAATTAAAAGTCATTACAAGATAAAAGTCACCGCCACAACATTTCAAAATATAAAACAACTCAAAATTTAATCACCAACAAAACAAAACTACAACTACAACTAAATTAAAATGTCTTGTTGGATGATCGGGAATACCTCGGATGATGTAACCTACGTGTTGCTAACGGGATTTCCACGGTCTAAATGAAAGTGTGGAACTCATTTAGTTGAGTTTGGCAAATTCATCCGGACTAAGTGAATCTGATAAAAATAACGATGCCGGAAGGATGGAACCGTGAGATCTTAACCGGTGTTGTTATAATCAACTTTAAGATTTTTTTTAATTAAAACATAAAAAACACTTGGAAATTAAGACCTTCACTAAACCAGAACACATCTCTCATCTCTTGATTTATGATTTCTAAAACTAAACCCTCTGCAACAACAGGGAGCTCGGAACATGGTGGGCTGCACGACCATCGTCATCAGCAAAACCTGAGTCTACTTCAGCGAAACTTTCTTAGAATTAAATAACCAAACCATAGGACTTCGAGGTAGTTTGCCTAGTGCAACATAAATCCTTAAGCTTTTGTTAGGCATTTGCATTACAAATTAAGCCCTAACCGGTCTTAAGATTCCGAGGTAGTCGTCCGATACGACATAGACCCTCACATCTTCGAGGCTATTTGTGTGATCACATCATACGAATATAAGTCCTAATTAATTAAAAATTGGCAAGATCAAAACATTAAATAAACATTAGGGCCTTCCTAAATTCAAGCCAAACAATAGGATAGTCGGGAAATCACCGAAGTTCGCTTCGAATCTGTGATTTCTCCTACCTTTCTTCCTTTGAATTCCAAAATAAAATGTTCCAAATTTGATCTATTCCCTATTGAAATTCCAAAATTCAATCCCTTGAAAACTTAAACTTTGAAATTCTTGAGAGCAAAACTACTGATTATTATCGAGAGTTTTCTTAGGTGATTCCTGTCACTTAAGATGTAATTAACTATAGGGGCATGCCCTTATAGGGAATTTTAAGAACCCAGGTAATATAAACCATGTTTAATACTTTCATATTAAGCAGGGGAATTTGTCGGCTTATAAAATTGGTTCGCAGACCAAACGGATGTCACAAATCTCCTAGTTTATTTAATCTAGCCCAATCACCAAACAGTGTGTCTATTCTTCGGGATAGATACACGGTTTGTGGTGCGGTGCTCGTTTATATAAACTATTTGGGATGTGAGATCGGTTTGATTTCATATCTTAAAACTTTTAAACTTAAAATTATTTTCAAAATCAAATGCTACTTTCTAAATTATATATATATATATATTTAAACCAAATTTAAAATCTAAAATTCGCCGACAGCTCCTAGATCGCATAAGCCTCTTCCAAAAAATTTTTCACCTATAGCACACGGGATAGTGAAACTACCAGGATCTTTAAGTTTTTCTGGAAGCTTCTTCTGAATAATTGCACTACACTCTCTGCTAAGTGCAACAGTTTCATGATCCGTGAACTTTCTTTTCAATAATAATAGACAGAACAATCCTTATTCAAACTATTATAATCCTGGTTAGAATAATCACCCAAATTTAAACTAGAATAGTAACAATAATGTTAACACTGTTAATCCTCAATGGGGGAACAACCCATTGAACCCATTAGGAAACTTAAACAACCAGGGAAATATGAATTATAGATCTTCTCATCCTCCGGGCTTCTATAATAATCAACAATTTAAGGAAAAGAAGTTGTCTATGGAAGAAATGGTTTTGAATATGGAAACTCAATTACAAAGCCAGGGAGCTGCAATTAAAAATATGGAAAATCAATTAGGACATATTGCTACTGCACTTATCATTAGACATTCAGGAACACTCCCTAGCAATGTTGAAGTAATTCTAAAATACCAAGGTAAAGAACAAATCAAGGTTATTCAATTAAGAAGTGGAAAAGAATTGGAAACAAGGGTTAAGAAAGAAACTGAAGTTGAAAAAGAAAAGGTGGAAACTGAAAAAGAAAATGAAAATGTATATCCAGAATTAGAATATCCATTAAAACCAAAGAAGATCACTGTAGAAAGACCACCACCATAGTTTCCTCAAAGATTAAAGCAACAAGATGAAGGAAAAAGATTTGCTAATTTTTTAGAAATCTTAAGAATGTTATCTGTGAATATTCCCATCATTGAAGCTTTAGAATAGATGCCTAATTATGTTAAGTTTATGAAGGATATACTCAACATAAAGAGGAAGTTACTAGATCATGAGATTGTTGCACTCAGTGAAGAGTGTAGTGCTATAATTCAGAAATAGCTTCTTGAAAAACTTAAAGATCCTGGTAGTTTTACTATCCCATATACTATAGGTGAAAAATTCTACAGACGAGCATTGTGTAATTTGGGAGCTAGCATAAATCTTATGCCTCTATTAACTTTTAAGAGAGTGGGAATAGAAGAAATTGCACCAACGTCTGTAACTCTCCAGTTAGCTAATCGATCTATTACTCATCCTAAGGGAGTTGTAGAAGATGTTTTGGTCAAGGTTGATAAATTTATCTTTCCTGTAGACTTTATTATCTTAGATATGGAAGAAGATAAGTGAACACCTATTATCTTGGGAAGACCATTCCTAGCTACAGGAAGAGCCATAATTGATGTTAAAAGAGGAGAATTAACTATGAGAGTAAATGACTAAGAGATAACATTTAACATTTCAAAGTCAATGAAATATCCCACAATAGAAAAAGATGATGAATGCTTTAGAATGGAAATATGTGTTAACTTGAGAGAGGAATATTTAAATGAAAATTTTGAAGAGAAAATAGAACATGAAGATATGAAAAACAAGAGTCATGATGCGATAGAAGATGATTATGATGAGACCGATAATGAAAAAATAAAATATGTTCAGGAAAAATTTGAAATGCTTGATTCAACGGAAACTAAAAATAAAAGTTTAATTCCAACTATTATGAAACCTTTTGAACTTGAAATGAAAACTCTTCCAAAACATTTGAAGTATTTATTTTTAGGAGAATCATCAACATTACCAGTTATCATATCCTCAAATTTAAATGAGTTACAGGAACAAAAATTGCTGGATACATTAAAGAAATATAAAAGAGCTTTTGGTTGGACTTAAGTTGATATCAAAGGAATTAGCCCTTCTATTTGTATGTATAGAAATTTAATAGACAATGAACATAAACCTAGAGTTGAACCGTAAAGGAGACTGAACCCAATGATGAAAGAAGTAGTAAAGAAAGAAATTTTAAAGTGGTTAGATGTTGGAATCATATATCCCATTTCTGATAGTTCTTGGGTAAGTTCAATTCATTGTGTTCCTAAGAAAGGAGGAGTGACTGCTGACATAAATGAGAAGAATGAAATTATACCAACAAGAAAAGTCATTGGTTAGCAAATTTGTATTGATTATAGAAAATTAAACGCCGCCACCAGAAAGGATCATTTTCCTTTACCTTTCCTAGGCCAAATGTTAGACAAACTTGCTGAGCACAAGTATTATTGCTTTTTGGATGGATATACCTGTTATCACCAAATACCTATTGCTCTTGAGGATCAAAAGAAAACTACATTTACTAGTCCTTATGGAACTTTTGCTTTTAGAAGAATGCCCTTTAGATTATGTAATGCACTTACAACATTTTAAAGATGTATGATGTCAATATTTAGCAATTTAATAGATGATGGAATAGAAGTTTTTATGGATGATTTGTCAGTATTTGGAGACTCATTTAATGCATGCGTAAGCAACTTAGAAAAAGTTTTAGAGGTATGCGAAAGAATAAATTTAGTCTTGAACTAGGAAAAATGTCAATTTATGGTTGTAGGAAGAATTGTACTTGAGCATAAAATATATGAATATGACATGGAAGTAGATCCTGAAAATATTCAAATTATAGAAAAATTACCACCACCTACCACAGTGAGAGGGAAAGAAGCTTTTTGGGACATGCTGGATTTTACAGGCGATACATTAAAGATTTATCAAAATTAACTAAGCCTCTATGCCAAATTTTAGAAAAAAATAAGAAGTTTGATTTTAATGAAGAATGTTTAAAAGCTTTCGACTCGCTAAAGAAAAAATTAATCACTGCTCCTATAATAGTTTCATCTGACTGAGAGAAACCATTTGAATTAATGTGCGATGCGAGTGATTTTGCTATTGGAGTTGTTTTATGAAAAATGTACAAGAAAATGATTAAAGTTATATATTATGTTAGCAAAACTCTTACTGATGCTCAAACTAATTACACTACTATAGAAAGAGAGTTATTAGCTATCGGTTATGCCTTTGAAAAATTTAGATCATACTTAATTGGAACCAAATGTATAGTGCATATTGATCATTCTGCTATTAAATATTTAATGCAAAAGAAGGATGCTAAACTAAGATTAATTTGATGGATACTTTTAATGCAAGAATTATATTTTGTGATCATCAATAGAAAATGATTTGATAACCAAATAGCTGTTCATTTATCTAGACTTGAACAACATAAACTATTTGATTTTGAAAATAAATAATCAGAACTTTCCCTGATGAGCAACTGTATGATATTAAAGAAGGAAATTTACCTTGGTATGTTGATATTGTGAACTACATTGTTAATAACATTTTACCACTAGAATTAACAATGCAACAATAGAAAAAATTCATTTATGATGCTAAATCTTATTTTTGGGATGATCCTTACTTATTCAAGTAATGTAAAGATCATATTACTAAGAGATGTGTGCCTTATGAAGAAACTGAACAAATTAATCGAAGATGTCATGATTTGAATTTAGAGGACATTTTGGAGCTAATAGAACAACACATAAGATTTTATAATATGGATTTTATTGGCCTACTATTTTTAGAAATGTTTATAGATTTATCAAATCCTATGATCGATGTTAGAGGGTAGGCAATATATCTAGAAGGAATGAAATGCCTCTAAATTTTACATTGGAAGTTGAGATTTTTGATGCTTGGGGATTAGATTTTATGGGACCATTTATTCCTTCATTTGGAAATTCATATATATTAATTGTTGTGGATTACGTATCTAAATGGATTGAGGCAATAACTTTGCCAAAATGTGATGCTAGAAGTGTTTCAAGGTTTTTTTTAAAAAATATTTTCACAAGATATGTAATGCTTAGAGTAATCATCACTGATGGAGGATCCCATTTTAAGAATAATCTGATTCAGAGATTGGCTGAAAAATATAATATTATGCATAGAATCTCTACTGCTTATCATCCCCAAAACAATGACTTAGCCGAGATATATAATCGTGAAATTAAACGAATTTTAGAAAAAGCCAAAAATCTTGATAAATTAGATTGGTCTGCTAGATTAGACACTACTTTATGGGCATACAGAATATCTTATAAAACTTCTATAGGAATGTCCCTTTATTGATTAATTTTTGGGAAGACCCATCACTTGCCAGTTGAATTTGAATGTAAATCATATTGGGCTATAAAGAAATTAAATTTTAATCTTAAAGATGCTGGTGAGAAAAGATTGTTTCAATTGAACGAATTGAAATAAATCAGAAATGAATCATATGACAATGATGGAATATATAAGGACATAATGAAAATATGCCATGATCGGAAAATTGTTAAACAAATTGGGCTAGGACAAAAGGTTTTATTATACAATACAAGACTGAGATTGTTTTATGGGAAACTGAAATCTTGATGGATAAGACCATTCAAAATTATAAAAATCTATCAATTCGGAGCTATCGTTATTGAAGACCCTAAAACTGGAAGAATATTCAAAGTTAATGGAAACAGATTAAAACCGTATTTTGAAGGCAATATACCTAATTTTAAAGAGGTTTTAATGTTGCATCAACCTGAATAACCAGAGGTTATGTCGGGCTGACGACGTTAAACCAAGCGCTTTGTAGGAGGCAACCCACTGTTATGTTTAGTGTTTTACTTATTTGAATTGTTATTTTTGTTATATTGCCACATAATTAAGTCCTACCCATCCTTCAATATCATAAAAAACATTAGGAAATTAATCAAATCAAAGTTTGAATCGAATTCAGACGAAATGAAAATTTGGCTAGAATTGTGCTCTAGCTCCAGACAGCGTCGTCTTCAGCACCGGACCACATGCTTTATCTAGTGCTAGACCGCGCCTTATCGTGCTCCGAACCGTGCCGCTGATCAGAAACATTATTCTTAGTCTTAAATTTGAATTTCTATGATTTTAGGTGGTAGCCCTTCCATTTAATCTCCAAAAAACTGCCTCTAAAATCCAAAACTACCAGAGAAACGAAAATGAAGATCCCAAATCTCATCCAAATGGATTCCGACTTGATCGAAACTTCAAGATTTCAAGTTTTCAACCGTAGAAAGTACGTCGGTTTTGAAGTGCAATGTCTGTTCTACAAAAATATTTCAATGAAGAGGCTGATTAAGGAGCGAGGCTTCGTGAATCGAGGTTTGAACTCTCCTACTACTCGGATTGAAGAAATTATTGTTCAAAGATATTGGGAAGTTTTGTATTACACTACTGCTGCCGTAGTCGTCCCGGTTGTGAAATAATTTTATGCAAATCTTCATGGAATCAACTAAGGATCAGTTTATGTGCGAGGCAGGTTTGTCACATTTACTCCTGCGAAGATTAATGACTTATATATGATTGAGAATGTGCCGATCTGCCATTATTCTAATTTTATCCCAACGAGAGATAGTATGTATGATATATACAAATATTTGACGGATGAGAATAAAGATTGGGAGATAAGAGATAACAGGTATGTGAGTTATTCGACCACACTGCTGAATCCTACGTCGATGCACTTATGGCATTTTAAATGTGCAAAATTACTCCCAACTAATAAAATTTGTAAAGTGACCAAGGAATGTGCTATCTTGAATTACCATATTTAAATGGGGATGCCTATTGATATTTGTTCTATTATTGTGAAATTTGTCTTGGGATTTATCATACACGAATCAAAATATGGGCATGGACATCCTTCCACTATATTTCTTTTCTACAGTCATTCACAAGTGCCATATTAAAATTATGAGAGAGTACTTCTTCCCTGGAAGCCTTTGGACCTCACGGACGAACACAATAACCAGGCAGTTGGAGATGTGAATGACTTGAGTATTATTGAAGATCAACAATATCAGAGTTCAAAGCCTATTCCTCCTTACTTTCATGAAAATTCGCAGATAACTCTGAAGAAGATTAAGAAATTTGAGAAAGAGATGCAAAACCTGATGAGTGCAATCAACAATATATCTGACTTCTTTGATCACCTGGATTGGAGAATGAAGGAACACTTTGAGCATTCTAGGCATGTTGAAGGAAGTTTGATAAGCTTGATGACAAGAAAGGGATGGATTGAGTAGGATTCAAATGAAAAATTCCCATATCGTCCTTTCTAATTTGTTTGTTCATGTTCAATCAATTAGAGACATTAGAGATAGTGATAGTTGTGAGGAAGAGTAGAGACTTGATTATGTGTTTATGTTTTTGAACTTATTACTTAGTTTGCTTTACTTGATTGCTATGTTTGAATTTACTTTCATGTTTAGTTTTCAGCGTTTAAGTGTCGTGGCTGTAAGCGACGCTGAAATTTAGTGTTTTATGGCTTGACAAATGTGTAGACTCTAGTGTCACGTATGTGTGTTTGTAATTTGAATTTTACAATTAAAGTGATGTTTTGTGTTGTTTGTATAAAAATTGTTATTTGCCATGGCTTGAGTACATTATTCGATGCTTAAATGGACTAACTAGATGTAGGTGTGGGCTTAAAATGATCGAAATTGTAAAAGAAATTCGGGATCCCAGAATTTGAACTGGCGTCGGACAGCGCTACCATCAGCACCGGACCGTGTCAAATTACAGAGAGTTAGAGTTATTGATTCAGAAATAGCATCGGACGGTGTTGTCACCAGCACTGGACCGCGCCCGACACTCAAAAGGTCCAGATTACCTCAAATCTCATGATCTAACCTTGAGACCCACTATTTAACCTCATCCATCGTCTTCTACCTCCAGCCAAGGCCGACTTTCACACCTAGGGCTCACTTATATTTGGATTTGGAGCGATTTCGTGGCCGAAACATTTTGGATTTTATCTTCTCTCGGTAAGAGCTTCACTTTAAACTAAATTTTTTATTTTGACCGTGGAATTCTCCTACCTTAGGAAGATTCAAAATTTGAGTTTTTTAGAGAAAATTTGGAGATTTTCCATGCTATTAAAGTTCTAATTTTCTTAAATTCACTCTGGAGCCTACTACATTGCAAATTTGAGATTGATTTAGATTATTTTGATATTTTTAGAAAAAATGGCTCAAAAAATGGCGAAAGGGAAGAGAAAATTGGAATATAATGAAAAAAAAATTTGAATTTTAAAGCCAACTCCCTTTTTAGTACTTTTCTTAGCAATGAGAAGTGTATTCAAGAGAAAGCTTTAGAAAATCCAGGAGTGATGGAAGAATTAATTGCTAATCGTCAGTGGGAAATTTAATGTTATGATACTACCGATGCGATGATAGGGATAGTACAAGAGTTTTATGCTAATTTGTATTACACTGAGAGTGAATATGTACTTGTTAGAGGATAATTGTTTAAGTTTACCCCTACACGCATCAATACATTTTTACTAGTTGAGAGACCGTCACTATTGTGAATATGAGCATTTTGTTGTTAGTGATGCGGGACTTGATATGGTTATACACTATCTGACCGACGGAAAAGGGGAATAAAAGATCAAACAAAAGCAAAAAAGTTAACTTCTCTCTTTCTATGTTGAATCCTGTATCGAAACCCTGACATTATTTCATATCTTCAAGACTTATGCCTACCAGCCACAACAGTGAAGTAATAGTAGAGAGAGCTGTTCTTAATTACTGTATTTAGAACATGAAAAATATCAATATTGGGGCTATTATTCATAGAAATATTTTGAATATTTCAAAAGGAGAGACTATAGGAGGACTAGGACACCCCAACCTGATTCATGCCCTGTGTATTCAGTCAGGTGTAGAAATTAGAGATAATGATGAGGTAATCCAGCCCCTGAAGCCCATCAATAAATTAAACCTGAAGACATATGACCCGACCCGCAATTACGCAGTAAATTAACTTCCAAAAGATGGACAAAAACTTGACCCGATTTATAAATAGCGGCTAGTGTGCAACATCTTAAATGATATAAAAATTGGAAAATATTTTACACACTAGGGAACTACGCAAGTATACGTATCGTTTCAAGTAATACAGAGTTTTCTTTAAAAACCCCAGTATCAATCCCACGAGAAAGTAAAGTAAGAGGTCTTTAGTCAAATTCTAGTATACTACTAATAGTCCTTAGTTTGGAATGTTGATTAAAATTGCATTTTATCTAGCAACTACTTCTAAATACAAGTGTTAAATGTAAAGATAGTAACTATAACTAAATGCAAATAATAATTCTAAAGATAACCCTTTTTGGATGAATTGGTTTGGAGAATTTTGAGATACTAAAAACTACTATTCTTATATAATGAAAGAGATAATGTATAGGAATGAGATGCATTAAATATTGTATGTGCCAAATAGGAGCAATCCAATTCTTTACCCTTTGGTCCAGGCATAAAGAACATTAACTAATCTTATGCTTGTTTACTGAATCCGTGGCTAGGCTGGGAGGATACCAGCTCTCACTTCGAAGCTCCCACGTTCCACTCGCCTAAGGGCTAACATCTCCGCTTCAGTACTCAAACAATAGGACCGAATTGGGGATTTTAATCTGTCACTCTAAAATCTTCAATTCTACGCCCAATAAAACATATTTCCCTATTTATTTGCACTCAACTCCCATGAACTTCACCATCCGTGGACTTTGAATATGGTTCCACTTTGTTGAGAATTACACCGCCCTTTTGGTTTAATGCAGTTACAACGAATTTTAACACTACAACGAGTTCATTTTGTAATGTAAATGAAGTGCAAGTAAAAACCCATCACATTTATAATTAAATTCACTTCTAACATGCATCACAAAATCCTAAACATGAATTCTACTCATTACAAAAGAAAAGTAAAATAAAAACAATGGCATAATCTTCTCATGCCACTATTTCTAAAGAAGAATAAAGAGTAAGAGAGCTACGCGATAAAGCACGAAGAAAACACAACGGAAACTTCATTAAACCAAAGAAAATCCACTAGATAAATGTTTACAAAATCATACGATAATGAAGAACAATACTTATCTTTTTCTCTTAAAAAGAAAGATGAAGATCTCTCCCATAAATTCTCCTGGCGATCCATGCAATACTAGTGAAATCACTTACAAATTCTCTCAAAATCTCCTCTCTAATCTCTCCAAAAAGGTGGAAATCTACATTTCTACTCTTAATCTAAGAATCTTAAACATTCCTTTCTTTTTTCTCTACTTTCCTCTTCTTTTTCTCTGCTTTCCTCTCCACATTTATAACATAAATTTGCCATTTTAAAGAGTATGGATGAAGTTTGAAGAGTTGTTATACGCACCCTTTCGAAAAAGCATCCAAATACGTTGAATTTCGGCTCAAAACCGCCAAAAGTCGGTCTAGAATCTTCCCGTGCGCTGTCGGCGAGCTTTTCAGCCATATTTCAGCCTTCTCAGGAAAATGTCGTCGTCGGCGAGCTCGAGGCCGCCGTCGTCGAGCAGGCTGCTGCGCAGCTCCACAATTTTGCTTTGTTTGGCTCCATTTGGCTCCGTTTTAGCTCCGATTCGCCCCGTTTCAGTTGTGTTGCGTTCGTAACAGATAGCCCTACAATATAAGCATAAAAACATCCTTTCTTTAAAGTGTAATCTCATTCAAAAATATGCAAGAAGTGTAAAGGAGATTAAGCATCGAAAGACTTATCGAAAGGTGTCAGGGCAAAATTTCATTTCTTGCTCGTTTGTGCTCTGAATTGCACCGTTTTTGCTTCATTTTGCTCCAATCACCATTTCTTGTACCTAAAATCAAAAAACATACAAAATAACTTCCTTTAAAGTGTAATATCATCAAAAATGAATAAATGATATAGCAAAAAGCGTGTATATTTTAGGCGTGTCAACATATGAAGCCCATGTAGGTTGGAAATGGAGTAAAAGTGCTAATGTACCTTCTTATAATCAGGAGAGACCATCTACGTCTAGAGACCCTACTCTTTGTGATGTTATGGATCAGTTAGAAAAGTTAAACACCATAGTAAGAGGACTAGAGAGAAGGAATAAGATAAATGATGATTATCAAGTACGGTGGTAAGAGTACGATATAGCTTATTATGATGCTTAGATGAGATACATGAGGGAAGACACGAGTGTCATCTTCCCTACATACCCAGAGTACACTCCATACCAGCCTGATGAACCTCAAGATGCTGGAGCTCCTGCAGATTATGATTGGTAGTGTAGTATCTTTATTTTCATTGCATTTAGTATTTTCTGTTAAGGCTGTGATTTGTATTGGTGATGTAATTTGTATTTGGTTGTATTTAATGTGGAAGTTTAATTTGTAATATGTTGAATAGTAACTGTTATGATGTGATGTGATGTGATATGTGAATTTGCATATATTTGGTTTATTAGTTTAATTTATGATTGTAACAGTTGGATGTTAATATGTGATGTTTAGTTGATGTTTTATGTTTTCAAAATTTTAAAATTCTTCACCCTGCAAATTTCTAATATATTATGTGTAGAAAAGCTCTTATTTATTTCAGGCCTACAATTCTAAATTTATGAAGAAGACCTGCCTAAATTCAGAGATATGAAAAACCCAACACAATGAGGTATGAGTTATATACATGTTTATGTCTTTTCTTTCTACTTATGCTAATTTTATCAATATTAAAAAAAACTTAAGTTTGGGGGAGGGAAAGAATTAACTGTTAATTGTTCTCATTTTAAAAGTATTTTCAAAAAAATTAATATGATCTTCTGTAATAGAGCTTAACTTCAGATAACTATATTTCGATTCTATTTAAGTACTCTAGTGGACTTGAATGAAAAGTTTTTGGTAATGATAAATAATTTTGTCGGCTAAGATATTTGGTATAAGAATATGACTATAGTCAACTATTCAAAGTAAGGAAAACTATATTTTTGAAATATTAAGAATCCTAAAAATTTATGTGAAAGGAAAGGATTGAGACTCTATGATGAATCAATTATAAGCTAAAGAAATATATATAAGGTAAAGGTTATCGTAAGTTCCAAATTTAGTAAAAGAAATGTGAAGTTCAAAACTATTAAAGGCTATCCAGATATAATAATCCTCACTTGAAAAAGAAAGGAAAGGATTGAAAATCAATCCCTAAAAAAAAAGAGAAAAGAAAAAAAGTGAGAAGAAGCTTGATGAGGTGCCTAATAAAAAATTGGCTTAACTTGGACCTACCTAAAGGGAGAACTTAATTACTTTCCTTACTTGTATGTATGGATTAACATCTTTACTAGTAGTGTTCTCATAAACTTCTTTTCATGCAATCCTTTTAAGTGCTTTAATAGGACAATCTACAGTCAGTTTTGAGATGAATTAGAGACTAGAACTCTTAAACTTGATGAGTAGATAGCCTTACACCTGTAAAATTTATCTGAATTACTCAATACTCTTTTTGAAAATTTTACTACTATATTTATCTAAATCAAAATCATGGTATTCTAGAATGAAAGTTCATTTCAGTGGATCATTATTTTATGTAGTAACCAAATTACTTGAGGACAAGTAATAGCTAAGTTTAGGGGATCTTGATCCACTAAAAATTTGATAGCTTTTAATGCCTATTTCACACCTATTTTTGATAATATTACACTTTAAAGAAGGGTATTTTTCATGATTTCATGGAGGTATGTTGGTTTCATGCCTTTGGAGCAAAAGGAAGCAAAAAGAAGCGAATTCGAAGCAAAATGAGGCAAATTGGACATTTTGATCTAGAGCGCCAGACAGCGACCTCACCAGCACCAGACGGTGCCCAAATTCAAAGAATTTGGACGGAAGACTAAAAATGGTGCCAAACAGCGCATTATCGAGTGTCGGACAGTGCATTATCGAGTGTCGGACCACACCCTATTGCAAATTCAACCAGATTCAATGTATTTGGCCAGATTTAGAAGTATGCTCGAAAAAAATCTTAGGAAAGTTGGTTCTACCCGAATTTAAACTATTTTGGAGAAAAAAAGGGAATCTCTTCAGTTTTTATCGGAGACCTTTTGTTGTTTTTGAGTTGAGAGTCCATTAGAGAGAGTCTAGTGATCCACTGAAAAATTTGATAGCTTTTTAATGTCAATTTCATGCCTATTTTTGATGATATTGCACTTTAAGGAAAGATATTTTCATGATTTCATGCAGGTACAATGATTTTGGGCCTTTGGAGCAAAAGGAAGCAAAAAAGAGCAAATTTAGATAAAATGAGGAAAAATGCATTTTATTGAACTAGTGCTGGATGACACTGTCACTAGCACCGGATCTCGCTAATTTACAGAGAGTTTGGCCTGTTTTTGAGAAAATAGAGCTGGACGGCTCCCTATCCTACCCCGGACTGCGCCCTATTTTGATTTAATTCCATATTTGATGTATTTAGATGGATTTTTGAGGGGTGCTCGAGGAAACTTTTGGGAAATCAATTTTAGCTGAATTTAAACTGTTTTATAGTCTTTAGAGTGAAGAGGGGGAGTGTCTTTTCATTGTTCTAGAGTGAGGAGTCCATTAGAGAGAATCCAGGTTTTGTGTTTGTTCTCTTCTAAGGAGTGTAGGAGGAGAGGAAAAGTGAGAGATTTCTTCTTCCTTACTTATCTGAAGAGAGAATTGTGTGTTGTTGTGTAGAAAGAAGATGAGTCAAAGGAATTCCTTGAGATTCGCTTGTGGAAGAGTTTGAGATAAGTTGTATGTGTGTGACTATAATCCTCACTTTGGTCCTAGGGTTTGGGACTAAAACGAGAGTTAGCCTTCAGGCGAAGGGAAGTGGGAGCTTCGTAGTGACAGCCAGTATCCTCCCAGCCTAACCACAAATTTAGTGTCTAAACCTAGGATTAGCCAAAGTTCTTTATGGTGCTCGGAAAAGGGTAAAGAATATGAATGCTTCTATTTGACACAATACAGTTGCATCATTGATCTATGTCACTAAATCATCACATTAACATTGGAAAGGAGGAGGATTCTTTCTTGCATTTGAACTTGTGTTATAAAATTTGGTCTTGAGTTTGTTAATTGTGTTATAGGAGTAGAACATATTTTAGTAGAATTAGTAACTGCAACTTTCTAAACATCCTTATATTATTAGTAATTGCTACAATTGTGTTGTGATTTGAGTAGTGATTTCTATACTCCATTATAGAGTTTGCAAACTCCTCGTGAGATCCATAACCAGGACTCCATTAGAGCCCTGTATTACTTGAACGACACGTATACTTGTATTTTGAATGTGTGAATCACTAAAAATTTAAATCACTATATATATCTGAGTTCATAAATTTTTGCATTTAAAATAGTTGCACCATATTTCTATGCTTTGGTTTGTTTAATGTTGACTTGCTTTACTTTGTAGTATGTTTTTGGACTTGTTATGCTTGAATTCTGTGTTAATGCTTAGTTCTCAGCGTTAGAGTATCGAAGTGTGTTTATGTGATCGACTATCTCGTAGGTCTGGATGAACTTATTTGGTAAATGCTTAATTATGTATGTTTGTAGCATGGATTTTATATATTATAGTGATATTTTGTGTTGTTTTTGTATGTTTGATGCTCGTTAGTTGCTTACTTGATGAAATAGATGCTTAAAGAGGCTATTAATGCAGTAGCGGAACATTGAAATGATCGGAATTATGTAAAATTTTCAAACAAAAAAATTTAACTGGTGCATCCGGAACCAGAATCGATGCCACTGACGCCCAAATACAGAGAGTTGGGCCCTTTTAATTTAAATAGAAAGCCACCGGTGCCCACCCAGCTCTGCCAGCGTCCAAATACAGAAAAAGGGCTAAACCCCTCAAAAATCACATTTTTTTCCCTTGGACATGCAAATATAGTCATATCCTTCATCTTCTTCCTCCATCTTTTGCAAAAATTGGATCTGGGGCTTGCTAGATCAAGGATTTGGAGTATTTTCAAAGCTTTTTGAGAGTGGATCGAGACTTCTCTTGGTAAGAGCTTCACTTTAAACTAATTAGTTTTTATTCTCACCATGTAAATTTCTCACATTGCTTGGAACTGAAATTTTGAATTTTTGAAGTTTTTTTGTATTTTCCATGATGATTTAAGCTCTTATTTACTTAGATTTGTTTCAGGAGTTTCCTACATTGTGATTTTGGAATTTATCTAATTTTAATGCAAATTTTTATAATTCCAAATGCCTCCTAGAACAAGTAAAGGCAAGAGAAAGTTGGATTTTGATGAAGATAGATTTATTAATGCGAAAGCACAGTTTCATTTCAATTCTGTCCTACAGAATAACAAGTGTATTCAAGATCGGGCTTTTGAAAGTCTGGGCGGATCTATTGAGCAGTTGATTTCTGATAGAAATTGGGAAAGATTTTGTTATTTCATTGATAATACTATTATGAGAACTGTGTGAGAATTTCATGCAAATCTGCCCCAGACAGAAACAGAAGATATGCTAGTTAGAGGAAAAATGGTAGATTCACCCCTCAGCATATTAATGATTGTAGGGGGTGAGGTTTTGTGAATATGAGAATTTTGATATGCAGGAGGTGTATATGAAAGAAGTGATTGCTTTTCTGTCTGGTGGAAGAGGGAAATGGAAAGCGAAACAAAAAACATTTGATTAATTTCCCTGCTTCTAAGATAAATGTAGCTTCTAAAGCATGACACTATTTCATCTCTGTAAGATTACTACCATCATATAACCACAATGAAGTTACCAAAGATAGAGAAATTCTAAATTATTATTTTCAGACCATGAAGAAGATTTATATTGGATCTATCATCTACAATAACATTCAAACTATTGCTAGAGGAGAAATCACTGATGGATTAGGACATCACCGCACTGATTCATTTTACGTGTGCATGATGCGGAGTGGTGTTTGATAGTTATGAAGAGATAGCCATACCACTGAGACCTATTACCAAGACCATTATTCGGACTTATGAGTCTCTTCTGGCAGGAAGAGGAGAGAGTATGATTACTGATATTCCTACGACGAGCCAGGACATTCCATCCACTTTTGAGCCACCTACATTATCTGATGTTATGGAGCAGTTGAAGATCCAAAGTGCTAGTATGGATAGACTTCATAGCAGAATGGATGTATTTGAGGCTAGAAGTGATATAAATGAAGATTACTTGAGGAGGAGAGTCGAGTATGATATTGCCTATCATGATGCTCAGGTCAGATGTATGAGGGGAGACGCTGGAGTGATATTCTCTACCTGCCCCAGCTATGTTCAGTACAAACCTGATCCTGGTGAACCTGCTGATGAAGCTGGTGATGATGATTGACAGTACTATGTTTTCTGTTGTGTGTTGTAGCACTGTTTGTATTAGTTATTTTCTTTTCTGTGCTTTATGTGGTTTGTTGGTGTATTTGTGTTAAAAAACGTGTGTGTAATGAACTCTGTGATAGTTTGTTTAGTGAATGTGATTTGTGATGTTATGTTGGATGTTTAATGTTTAAATGTTTAATATTTCTTCACCCTAGCAAATGTTTGATGTTATATATATCACTGCTTCTAACTGTTGCATGCTTGCTAGCTTAAGATATTGATTAATACCAGCATAGCTTCAAAAGATTTCAAAATCTCAGCACAAAAATGTTAGTTTTCTTTTACTCTTTACAATTTCAAATTTATTGAAAAACTTAAGTTTGGGGGAGGGTAAATATATTAACTCTTATTTGTTCTCAATTAGTATATTTTCAGAAAATAATTAGCATAACTTTTAGTAGTTGAGCCTAACTTTAGATAACTAAATTTTTTATTTTATTTAAATATTATGGTAGATTTGGATGAAAGTTTTTAGTAATAAAGGTTAATTTTATAGGTTTGAGATATTTAGTATGAAATGATTTGATTATAGTTGACTATTTAAAGTAAAAAAAATTGTATTTTTGAAATGTTAAGAGACTGAAAGAACTATGTGTGAAGAAATGATTGTGACTTTGTGATGAATTATAAAGTTGATATGTATTTATAAAGTAAGGAATTGTTTCTGGTTTGAACTTCAGTAAGAGGAGAGTGAAGTTCAAAATCATTACAGGCTATCCAGATATAGTAATCATCACATAAAAAAAGAGGAAAAAAAAAGAAAAGAAGGATTGAAAAACAATCCCAAAAGAAAAAGAAAAAGAGAAAAATAAAATGAAAGAAAATATATGTTAGGAAAAGCATGAGGAGATGCCTAATAAAAAATTAGCTTCACTTGAATTAACCGAAAGGAAGAACTTAGTTACTTTTCTAAATTTATATTTAAAGTATTAGCCTACTTTCTAATGGATATTGCATGAGCTTCTTTTTCATATAGTCTTTTAAGACACCCTTAATGTGACAAATTATGGTTCATCTTAAAATGAATAGGAGACTAGAACTCTCAGACTTGACTACTGAATATTCTTATACCTGTAGTTTTAACCTGAGTTACTGAACTTCTTTCTAAGATTCTTGTCATTATATTCATTTAAATAAAAAATCATAGTATTCTATAAGTGGGAAGTTCACTACTTTGAGTTATATTTTTATGTAGTAAAAGGATTACTTGAGGACAAGTAATAGTTAAGTTTGGGGGATTTTGATGCACCAAAAATATATTAGATTTTGCTATATAATTTTACTCATTTTTGGTTATATTGCACTTTAAAGGAAGGCATTTTTCATGTTTTGCTGCAATTATGATGATTTTAGGTGATTAGAGCAAAAGGAAGCGAAAAGGAACAAATTTGGAGCAAAAATGAGCAAAATGAAGAAAATTGACTTCTGGCACCACTGACGCCCAATTCCAGAGAGTTCAAATAATTATTAGTGGCCCAGCGCCGCCTGCCCCCAAAGTCGGTTCAAGTTAAATTCAATGTATTTGGATGACTTTTTGAAAGGTTGCTTGAGGAAACTCTTGGGGAATTTGTTTCTAACTTATTTTAGACAATTTTGGACACTGAAAGAGGTGGTGTGTGTGAGTGTATGATAGAGAGGAGAGTGAGAGAAGTGAAGAGGAGTGAAGAGAGTGTGTTAGGGTTTTGTAAAAAGTGTGAGAGAAGCCTTGTATTGTGAGGGATTCTTTTCTAAGGAGTGTAGGAGGAGTAAAGTGAGAGACTGCTTCTTCCTTATCATTCTAAAGTAAGAATTGAGTGTTGAAGTGAAGAGAGAAAAGGATTCAAAGGAACTACAAGAGATTTTCTTGGGGAAGAGAAAGAGATAAGTTGTATTTACGTTTGTAGTTTGTATGACTTTGCTTTTATATATATAATCCATGTTTATTTGTATCTTCCGCATGAGTTCTGAGGAGATTTCCTTGTCATTTTTCTTGCAATGAGATGTGGTGAAGTGTTGATATTGATTTGATGTGTCATAAAAATGTTAAAGAAATTGTGATGGTTTTTCATTTCGAACTTCATTTACTTTTCGCTCTGGCCAATTGAATTGTTAAAATCTGTTGTGAAATATTCAATCTGAATTCATTCAATGTTCATGAATGATTTGTGTAGTTCATAGGAATTGAGTGTAAATAAATAGGAAAATATGGTTTAATGGGCATCGAATTGGAGGTTTTAGAGTGACAGGCTAAAATCCCAATTTGGTACTAATGTTTGGTAACTAAAGCTAGGGTTAGCTTCCAGGTGAAGAGAAGTGGGAGCTCTGAAGTGAGAGCCAGTATCCTCCCAGCCTAACCATAAATTTAGTGACTATGCTTAGGATTTGCTAATGTTCTTTACATGACTTGTAAGAGGGGGTACTCCGACGAGGGTAAAGAATATGAATGCTCCTATTTGACAAAATACAATTCTATTATCAATCTATATCAATCACTCATCATAGAATCATTGCAAGAAAGAAGACACTTTTCCATATATAAACCTTTCAATTAGAAAATTTAGAAGTAACTTGAAGTAAATCTAGTTGTTGTTATCTTTGCATTAGCATGTTAAATAGTACTTGCACTTATGTTGTGAATAGAGTATTGGATTTCAACATATTTGCTATATTTTGAAGAGTTCCTGCCTTCCTCGTGGGATCGATAACCAAGACTCCATTAGAGCCCTATATTACTTGAACGATACGTATACTTGCGTATACGGGTGCCTGCATAATTATTAAATTAGTCTATTTGCAAAACTAAACTGAAACTATCTTTTGAATATTGGATTTTAAGGTAGTCGCACAACTCGGTCAACATTCAAGCATACTAAATCATACCACATTAATAACTATGAGTTTTCTCCCATAAAGCACTTGATTTAACATTATCAACCAATTAAATAATTCTTTCTAGATCAAAATTTCATTTAAGAAACCTTTGATTAATCACCCAATCTTTCATGATCCACAAATTCTTTCAAAATCCTCAAATTTTAATTTTTCTTTCAGCTCTTCCATTTTAGATTGATTAAAATTATTGCTCATCAAGTTTCTTTCTAGATCCAATATTCCTGGAATGATTTTCTCAATTTGCGTATTAATATTATCCTTAAATTCATAAAAAATGGATCTTTATATGATAATTCAAGATCTCCTAAATTTTTTATCTTAGGGTCACTAAGTAAAATCTATGGGGGTAACAGTTAATTAAATTAATAATCTATCCCAGTTGGTTTTCTATATTCCTTATTGTGACCCCTTGACTTTCCAACTTACTCACCATTTGAATCAAAACCTCTCCTTACAGTATTTTTCTCTCCTCATTCTATGGGGTTGGAGTTAAATTTATAAGGAAAGGAATATTCATTATTAAAGTTTTCCTGATTATTCCAATTACATATCTGATTAAATTGATTATCTTCCCACAATTGGTATTCTCCTCTAAAATTATTATTCCAGTTAAAATTCGAATGATTTTCCTAACTACGGGTTGTAATAATTAGAATAAGAATTATGTATAACATGGCTAGTTTCAATCTATTGTTCAAATGAGTTTTTCTCAATAATTGGGGGTCCTTGAGTAGCTTTATAATCTAAATCTGAATATTCATTATTTTGTTGATCCACCATTTTTACCATAAATTCATGAAGTCTTTTCTGATTCATAATCCTCCTAAAAGTTCTCTCCAATTATGAGTCATAAAATTCATGCTCTGCAGCTCCTCAATAATGCATACAAATTTAAAGACTTAACTAGTAGGACAAATATCAAAAATATTTTTGGTATTTTTTATTTTTATTTAAAATAAACACAAAAAAGAATACTCGATAATAATACTTTAATTTCTAAATCTAAGCCTTACCGGTTTAACTAAAATTTTCCTAAATTTCTTTTCGTTGCTTCCCCGACAACGGTGCCAAAAACTTGACCCGACCTGCAATTACGCAGTAATCTAGCTTCCAAAAGATGGCTAAAATCTTGATCCAATTTATATTTAGCGGCTAGTGTACAAAATCGAAATGTTATAAAAGTTAGAAAGTTGTTTACACACCATAGGTACTACGCAAGTGTAAGTATCATTTCGAAGTAATACATGATTTTCTTTTAAGACCCAAAGTATCAATCCTACGGAAAGCGAGGTAAGAAATCCCTTAGGCTAATTCTAGTCTGCTTACGATTAGGAGTTTGTTTGGAATCTTAATTAAAGTAGATTTTCTAATAACTTTTATTAAAAGAAATTCTTAAATCTAAAAATAACTTATTTGGATAAATTAGTTTGAAGAATTTTGTGATGTTAAAAACTAACTTTCTCGAGGAGATACCAAGATAATATGTAAGAATGAAATGCTTCAAATTTAATGTAGTCAGTTACAAGTAGAAGCATACATATTCTTGACCCCCTCTCGGCCCTAGTAAAGAACATTAGCTAATCTAAAGTTTGTTCTAGCTTGTGTAAGCGATCTTGAGTAGATTAGGCATCTACCTACGGATTACCTTTGTGCTCTTTCTATAGAACCTACTGGGGACCCTTAGATCCAAATTTAAGACCGAATTGATAAAAGAATCTAGTATGTCAATTTAGAAATATTTTTTCTACACTCATCAAAACATATCTGCTTACTTATTTGCACCCTCCTTAAATTGTGGTCGCTCTCTTCGTAAGGTGAGCGTGACATTTACAAGTTGGGTGAAATCATATCCCTCCCGATTTATTATGTTTTTCAACTTATTTTAACCTTATAAGTGGTCAATTTGCAATGTCAATGAAGAACAGGTGAAAATACAATCATATTAATGAAATAAGAAAATTTCTAAGCAAATCTAAATTCCTAAACATGCATCCATTTCATTGCAAAAATAAAAGTAAAATGAAGATAATAGCATAATCCGTAAAAGAAATGATAAAATTAAGTAATAAATTACGCGTTAAGAAGGAACATATGTCTATTTATTCTCTTCTGAATGCATATGTATGCTTATTATTTTATTAGTTTTGTGCTACTATCTATCACCTAGAAACATTTAATAGAAACATATCATTAAATTTTATTTCCTTAAAAGTTGCATTGCTGCCTAAACTATTTTACTAGCCAACCGGTCAATGGGAGTGCACTCAAGTTGTAAGATCGCTGCTCTCCCGAGTCTTAGTTTCACTTGCAACAAATTTTGACATAACTTATTGCCACTTAAGTTATATCAATGAAGCAAAGGAGATATTACTCATCACATGGAAATAAAAATAATTCTATCTTAAAACAAATTTTTCTACATATGCCACTACTTCATATTAAAACAAAAGTAAAGAAACTACTTACGAAACAAGTATTAAACACAACAGAAATCTTCATTTAAAAAAAAGAAAATACACTAAAGTTTTTACAACAATTACAAGATAATGATGAACACAATACTTAGTTTTTTTCTCTCTGAAAAAAGATGAAATGTCTCTCCAACAAATTCTCTTGCTGATCCATCCGCTGCTCATACTTTCTTGCTCATGTCTCTCAAAATCCCTCAATAATCCCTCCAGAAAATGGAGAAATCTACATCACCATCAACTCATGCCAAACTCTCTCTAAAATCATTCTAAAAGCTTCTTCTAATTACTTGTAATGAGAGGTGCCAAGCACATCATTTTAAAGAGACGCAAAACATCTCTTTTTTCAAGAGACACACCTCTTCACTCTAAAAGACACTCCCCTTTACATTAAGAGACAATCTCTTCATTTGAAAGCCTTTCCAAGTTTCTAAATTCATTGAATCATTCCACGGGGCTTGTAAGTTGCTTGAAATCTTCCAAAACATCCTGAAATGGCCCAGAATCGCCCAAAAGCCGTCCAAAAAACTATTTCGGGCGCTATGACACTAGAATCGGTGCTACAACGCCTGTTATTAGTTGTGACTAGCGTTATAATGGCAGTTTGGGCGCTACAGCGCCACCCTGCGGGCAACACACCTGTTTTGCTCTGTTTTGGCTCTTTTTCACTCCATTTCGACTCCGGTTCTCTCCAAGTGTTATACCTACAAAACAAACATGAAAATAACCTTTCTTTAAAGTTCAATTTCATTTAAAAATATGGGACAAATATAAAGGAGATTAAACATAGAAAAACATATCAAAATGCACTAGAACGGAATTTCCTTCCTTGCTTGATTTGATTCCAAATTACACCGTTTTTGCTTCATTTTATCCAAAAGTCTATTTTTGTATCTAAAACAAAAAACATGCAAAATACATTCTTTTAAAGTGCAATACCATCAAATATCAATAAAAATTAGTATGAAATACACACACACACTCCTTTCTCTATTTTTTTTTCTTTGAAGAAGAAGGACAATGATTATCAGTTTGATTTATAGTTAAAAAACAAGTTTTTATCAAAACATGACAGGGAAGTCATTTTACTCATTAACAAATTGAATTTACTTTAACCACTTTGATATTAATTATGATCCTTTAGAGATATGTCTAATGATAAAAATTATGATCCTTTAGAGATATGTCTAATGATAAAATAAAGACTTAAAAGATTTTTTATGTCGTTTAAACTAATAAAAGAAGGTTTAATCTTAAATATCTTCCTGTAACTTAAAACTGTCAACTCTGGAAAAGAAAGTATATCAAGATCTCTTAATGTAATTTTATCAAGATGGTAAGATTAAATATTCAGAGTTATTTGCTAAATACTTGAACTTTATTTATTTTCAAAAAAGGTAACCTAATGAATTATTTTCTTAACAACAAATTTATATATTTCTGGCTTTAAACTTTATATTAAATTAATTAATATTTTAACTTATCATTTTAAAATAAATTAAATCAAATTGACCGGAGAAGATATAAATATTGCATGATTTGTTGAGCTTTTGCTTTTGCCGCCAATAGCAACCATCATATCATATTTAACTGAAAACAAGCGGTCAATAATTTAAGATTGTTTGTATCCGCTTGGCTTCTTTTGCAGCAATTTAATATCATTATGGATCCTTCAAGTTAGCTGTTCTTAACATACTTATATATATATATATATATATATATATATATATATATATATATATATATATATATATATATATATATATATATATATATTATGGTTTATTACATTCAATTCTAAGAAAAAACATAATATGCCCTATCTATTTCTTCCACCACTTTAGAATTAGCAGTCGCTGGGCATATATGGGAAACTATTTAGGTTAATAAATAACACAAAACTACTCAGATTAGATATGTGAACAAACAAAATGAACATATAATAACAAACCAAAAATATAATTATTATAGTACAATAACATATTTACATTTACTTATGAATAAGTGCTTACACAGTATCATAGAAGGCCGCTAATAACTAGAAGCGGGTGGTTAATCAAAGTTCAAAATAATTTCATATGTTAGTTCACTTTACATATTTGCATAAAGAAGTAAATAGGAAGAAATATTACATCAGGACTCTAGACGTAAAGATTACGTGCGGAATCACATCAATCAATCAGCTCGTCAATCGTAATGTATGGGAGTTAGTCAAGACTACTGATTAAAAAAAAAAAAGAAATTGTTGATGTGTGGATGGGATCAGGACTCCCACGCAGCTCTACGTGCGGAGTCCTGATGCAATATTTCTTTAGTAAATGGAGGCTCACTAATTGCTGTTTAGCATGTGAACAACTACCCAAATAACAAAAAAAAATATTTATTGTCAATTTTAGAAAATAATTATGTTTTATAACTATTAAATGTATCTATTAAAATTTTAAAATATATATATAGTTTAACGTTAGCTTATAAATAACGTACAATAAAAACTAGATCTGTATTTTAACTAAAAATGTATGGATTGACAATATACTATGATTCCAATCATACAATACAATCAATTTAAACTAAATCATATCAGATTATTCTGTTGATTCAGTTTCTTAATCAGATTAATTAGGATAAACTCATACAATATAATATATAGCCAGCAACGCAATTATTTTAAAATTTTAATTAACTAATTAAAACAATATAAACTATGAATTAAGAAGAACAAGTTATATTTGCTTGTAGAGTATGATACCAATCGTACAATAGAAATAATTTAAGTTCTAATTTTATTAATTAGTAGGAATTAATCTCATTAAAATTAATTTTAAAAATTGTTGAATCATTTAATACTATTGGATCTCAAAATGCACTTCGGGCCATGTCAAAGAAATAAAGCGTTGGTCGAATGAGAGGAATAAGAGAAAAGATGAGAAAGATAAGCAGAAATAGCACATATTCTCTTGGAATACATCCAGTAGTCATTTCTGTAGAAATGACCGCCTATTTATGGGTCATAGAAAGGGTCCAATAAATTACGTGATTATTCTCTATTAAATAAAAATATTATATTTATTTATGAATCATTACACTTTTACATATTTATAATCGAAATAGACAGATTTCGACATTTTAATTGCCACTGGTGTTGTTTCACATCAATAACTGTCCTAGCCACTGTTTTGTATATGTAAGCTTGGCTTGGTCATGAGGTACTCGTTCCGTCAGCCAAAATGCAATTCGGCCGAAGAAACTATATTTGGTTGCCTTTTTCTTAGGAAATTCATTGCGAATACTCATTGTCCTTTGGAAGGCTTATTTCATCAGACAGACAACACAATCTCTCAATATGATATGCAGCCTACCTCAGTCGACGAATCAATATAGAAGGATTCCCCACCAGGAGATAGTTGTACTTGTGAATGCTCTTTGTGTCGGTTAGGCTGTCAGTGCATGGGGCTCCTTGTTCAAAATTACACTCGCTCAGCCTAAAATTTGGTCGTTGCGGATGATACAACACTGTTTGGTTATTTGCCGCTCTCTTCATGTGATCCATTAGATATCATCGAGATTCATGTAGTTACATTTCTGATATACATAAATAGTTTCCCGATTCTCTTGCTTCTTTGAGAATGACAACTATCATGAAAATAAAAGAATTAAATGAAACATTTATTTACATAACAAATAATAAGTACTGTTATTAGTTGTACTCCCAAGATTTTCTTGTCGATTTTCTCTATAAATAGGGCCCAAATAATGCTTTGTTTCCTCACTTCTAGATCTTCCTTACCCTTTAGTTATATATAGTGACAGAAAGAATGTGAGGTGCTAAGAAGCCTATTAGTAAGGAAGCACCAATGAAGGCCTTTGCGCTTCCCACTTCAAAGATGCACCCTTCTTGGGTGAGAAGGGAAAGAAACAAGAAATTTCTCAATCTGTATCAATGAAGAAAAATGACAAAGAAGGTTGGTCGGCCGAGAGGAGACCATGAGATGAGAGAAAAATGATTGGCCCCATAGGGCCGGCCAAAGGGACCAAGTCTGAGGGATCTAAGGGATCATTGCTAGGGATCATTAGAAAGAGATCCGCACTAGGAATCAACTGAAAAGTATCCATGCTAGGGATCGCAGGAACGAGATCCATGCAAAGTATCAAGTGAAAGAGATCCACACTAGGGATCGATAGAAAAAGATCCATGCTAGGGAATAAGTGAAATGGATCCATACAAGGGATCCATACTAGGGATCACATGAAAGATTTCCATGCTAAGGATCAAGTAAAAAGGATCCACATTAGGGATCGAGCGAAAAGATCCATGCTATGGATCAAGTAAAAGGGGTACACGCTAGGGATCATGGGAAAGAAATCCATTTTAGGGATCAAGTGAAAGGTATCCAAACTATGAATCATAGGAAAGGGATCCACGCTAGGGATCATGGAAAAGGGATGCATGCTAGGGATCACGGGAAGGGAATCCACGTTTGGGAACACAAAAAAGAGATCCACACTACAGATCAAGTGAAAGAGATCTATGCTAAGGATTGCATAAAAGAGATCCATACTAACGATCAAGTGAAAGGGATACAAGCTAAGAATTGTGACAAAAGATCTATGCTAGGGATTAGTTGAAAGTGATCCACACCGGGGATTAGATGATTGACCCAAGAAAAAATATTAAGATTTTCAGGCTTATTTTATACTGATTTTGATGATATTGCACTTTAAAGAAGGATATTTTTGGTGTTTTTCTACAGGTATGAAGATTTAAGGACAATAGAGCAAAAATATGCAAAAAGGAGCGAATTTGGAGAAAAAATGACTAAATTATAAAAATTTGACCGACGGCGAGGTCGATGGCGCCAATGACGTGATTTTCCCGAGATTTCAAAATATATTTCAAGGGATGCCACCGATAGCGGAGGTCGAGGCCGCCGACAGCGGGGCCAGTTCAAGGCAGTGTTTCTGGAAAGCTGCTGACGTCGGACCTCGAGGCTGCCAATAGCGGGATCAACAATTCTTTCACAAAATACGTCGAATGTGGAAGATTTTCGAAGGGATGCTTGGAAAACCCTTGGAGACTCTTCAACAACTTTAAAAAGAACCATTTTAGGCCAAAAAAGTGTCCTTTTGGAGTCCTCTAAAAGTCACTAAGAGTTCGTAAAAAGTCCTATTAGAGTTTTCTAATAGTTACTTAGTGTCCAATAGAGAGTCCACTAGTGTCCATTGTTGTTATTTAGTGAGTGTTAAATAGTGAGTTCAGATAGAGATATTGGTAAGAAATTCTTTGAAGGATTGTAAGAGTGGAAGGGAAGTGAGAGATCTCTTCTACATTGTTGTTTCGAAGGAGAATTCCATATACTGTAAAGAAAGGAAGAGATTCAGAGGAACTTCGAGGAGGTTGCTTGGGGAGGAATTTAAGATAAGTTGTGTTTATTTACTTTAGTTTGTAGAACTTTACTTTTATATATGAAATCAAAGTTTTATTGTATCCTCTCCATGAAATCTGAGTAGTTTTTC
The DNA here is from genome assembly GCA_022702705.1 of Papilionanthe hookeriana x Papilionanthe teres. NCBI lineage: Eukaryota > Viridiplantae > Streptophyta > Magnoliopsida > Asparagales > Orchidaceae > Papilionanthe > Papilionanthe hookeriana x Papilionanthe teres. The sequence continues at coordinate 59,458,532 of CM040430.1, read as the reverse complement.
TGTCTTTCTCCTAGTTTTGATACTTTTTTGGAATGATAAATATAATTAGTGTGCCATCAAAATTTAAAGAAGTCGTGATAATCTTTTATTTAATTCTTAATTTACTTTCAATCTGGAAAATTAAATAGTTAAAATCTCTTGAGTTTAACAACTATAGTAAAAATTACATCTGAGATTCAGGGAGGTCAAAGTCCTTGGAAGTAGGGTGCAAATAAATAGGGAAATAATATTCATCGGGTGTAGAATTGGAGATTTTAGAATGACAGGCTAAAATCCTCAATTCGGTCCTATCATTTGGGTCTTGAAGTGTAGATGTTAGCCCTCGAGCGAGGGAACGTGGGAGCTTCGAAGTGAGAGTCGGTATCCTCCCGGCCTGACGCAGATTCAGTAACCAAGCATAGGATTAGTCAATGTTCTTTATGCCTGGACCAAAGGGTAAAGAATAGGTATGCTCCTATTTGGCACAACACCATTTTAAACTAAGTCTAATTATCTATTCACTTAAATATCATAACAAAGGAGAAAGATTCTTGCTTATATATTTGAACTTCACTTTAGTAGAATTAGTTATCTATCAGTAGAACTAGTTTAATTTAAACATCAGATTATTATCAATTGCGTATTAGTGACAGATAGGCAATTTTGATTTAGTTGTGATTCTAAATTGATTTCTATAATCCTAGTCTATAGCCTCTAAATTATTCCCTGTGGGATTGATATCCAATACTCCACTGGAGCCCTGTATTACTTGAGCGATACGTATACTTACGTTAAAATGGTAACTCTGCGATTAAAAGAATATCTTATATACTTGTTACAAAAATTAAAATTACGCTAAGTGTCCGCCATGCAGAATTTGTGCAAAAAAGCCCGCAAGTCAGTTTGGCTCCGTTGCCGGGGAAAATAACATAATTAGATTAACAAACAATTTAGGGTTGTTAGAATACTTTTTAATAGAATTGCAACTTATTTAGTTAACTGTTTTGTTGTGTACTGATTTCGATTGTATGCGTAAATTTGGTTATGAAAATCTTATACCCTACGATTCGAAATTAGAATGCACTCTTAGGAGAATTAAAAAACTAAGAAAAGAACCAATAAATTCTGAAACAATGGAAAACAATGTAAACAACCAAAGAATAGAAAATGAACATCAATCTAGACCACTAAGAGATTACGCTAACCCTACATTAGATGAAATTCACTTAACTATCCAAAATCCTGATGCTGCTGCTAATTCATTTGAGCTTAAACCTGCAATTATCCAAATGGTACAAAATAATCAATTTGGTGGAACTTCAAATGAAGATCCTAATTTACATCTAGCAAATTTTTTAAAACTTTGTGCTACTTTTAAGGACGGCAGAGTGTCTGATGATGCTGCCAAACTTAGACTTTTTCCTTTTCGCTAAGGGATAAGGCTAAGGCTTGGTTAAATTCGTTAGCACCTGGATCTATTAGAACTTGGGGAGAAATTTCACAAAAAATTCTTATCGAAATAATTTCGACCATCTAAGACTGCTAAGCTTAGAAATGATATCACATCTTTTAGTCAGTATGAGGGAGAATCGATATATGAATCTTGGGAAAGATTTAAAGAACTTCTTAGGAAATGTCCACATAATGCTTTACCAGATTGGTTAATTATTCAAACATTTTATAATGGATTAGTAGGATCTCTTAGATCTATTATTGACTATTGCTTCTTGGTGGATCACTAATGTCTAAACCTTTTAAAGAAGCTCTATGCTTTAATAGAAGAAATGGCTACTAATAATTTTCAATGGCTCATTGAAAGGGTAAATCCTAAGAGAGTAGCCGGTATTTATGATTCGATGCTTTAACTATGATAGTTTCTCAAATTGCTGTTGTTTCAAAGAAAATTGATCAATATGGAATGAATCATTTTCAAACACCTCCAGTGTTAGAAGAAAATTCATTAGGACAAATCGTAGATGCTCAATCTTCATATGAAACTATAAATTTAATAAATAATAAACAAAATAACCCTTATTCAAACTATTATAATCCAGGTTGGAAAAATCATCCAAACTTTAATTGGAAGAACCAAGGTAATGCAAATCCTATTAATCCTCAGTGGGGGAACAATCCTGTAAACTCATTAGGAAATATAAACAACCAAGGAAATTCTAATTATAGACCCTGTAATCCGCCAGGTTTTTATAATAATTCACAATTTAAGGAGAAGAAGTTATCTATGGAAGAAATAATTTTGAATATGGGTAATGAATTACAAAGTCAAGGAGCTGCTATTAAAAACATAGAAAACCAATTAGGGCAAATTGCTACTGCACTAAGCAATAGACCTGTTGGAACTTTACCTAGCAATATTAAAGTAAATCCTAAAGATCAAGGAAAAGAACAAATTAAGGCTATTCGATTGAGAAGTGGAAAAGAGTTGGAAATAAGAGTTCGAAAAGAAGCGTAGTTGAAAAGGAAAAAGAAGAAACTGAAGGAGAAAACGAAAGTTTATATCCTGATTTTCCTCTGAAACCTAAGAAAATTATTGTTGAAAGACCTCTCAAAGACTAAAGCAACAAGATAAGGGAAAAAGATTTGTTAAATTTTTAGACATTTTGAATAAATTGTCAATAAATATTCTTTTTGTTGAAGCTTTGGAACAAATGCCTGATTATGTTAAATTTATGAAGGATATACTCAACAAAAAGAGGAAGTTACTAGATCATGAGACTGTTGCACTCAGTGAAGAGTTTAGTGCAATAATTTAAAGAAAGCTTCCTGAAAAACTTAAAGTTCCTGATAGTTTCACTATCCCGTGTGCTATTGGTGAAAAATTTTTTGGCCGAGCATTATGTGATTTGGGAGCTAGCATAAATTTGATGCCTCTATCAAAATTTAAAAGGTTAGGAATTGGAGAGATTGCACCAACTTCTGTAACTCTACAGTTAGATGACCGATCCATTACACATCCTAAAGGAGTTATAGAAGATGTTCTGGTCAAGGTTGATAAATTTATCTTTCCTGTGAACTTTATCATTTTAAATTTGGAAGAAGATAAAGAAATTCCAATCATTTTAGGAAGACATTCCTAGCTACAGGAAGAGCCATGATAGATGTTCATAAAGGAGAATTGATAATAAGAGTAAATGATCAAGAAGTAACCTTTAAAATCTCAAAGTCAATGAAATATCCTTCAATAGAAAAAGATGATGAATGTTTCAGAATAGATATATGTGATTATCTGAAAAGAGAATATTTCAAAGAAAATTATGAAGAAAATGAAGATATAGAATTATGATGAAATTGATAGCGAAGAAGCTGATTATATTCAGGAGAAATTTGAAATGCTCAATTCAACAACACCAGAAAACGAAACATTAATACCATCTGTTGTAAAACCCCATTAACTTAAATTTAAGAATCTTCTAAATCATTTAAAGTATGTATTTTAGGAGAGTTTTCAACATTACCAATAATTTTATCCTCAGACTTAAATGAAATTCAAGAAAAAAAATTAATGGATACATTAAAAAAATACAAAAAGTTTTTGGTTGGACTCTAGCTGATATTAAAGGAATTAGTCCTTCGATTTGTATGCACAAAATTTTATTAAATGAAGAACATAAACCAAGAATTGATCCACAAAGGAGACTGAACCCTATTATTAAAGATGTAATTACAAAAGAGATTTTAAAATGGTTAGATGTTGGAATTATATATCCTATTTCGGATAGCACTTGGGTAAGTCCAATTCATTGTGTTCCCAAGAAAGGAGGAGTAACTGTTGAAGTAAAATGAAAATAATGAATTAATACATATCAGATAAGTTTCTGGATGGCGTATTTTTATTGATTATTGAAAATTAAATGCCGCCACCCGAAAAGATCACTTTCCTCTTCCTTTTTTAGACTAAATGTTGGATAGAATTGCTGGACACAAGTATTACTGCTTTCTGGATGGATATACCGGTTACCATCAAATACATATTGCTCCTGAGGATCAAGAGAAAACAACGTTTACTAACCCTAATGGAACTTTTGCTTTCGAAGAATGTCTTTCGAACTATGTAATGCACCTGCAACATTCCAACGATGTATGATGTCTATCTTTAATAAGTTAATTGATAATGGAATAGAAATATTTATGGATGATTTATCTGTGTTTGGAACATCATTTGACGCATGCTTAAATCATCTTGAAAAAGTTTTGGAGCAATGCGAAAGAACTAACTTAGTTCTAAATTGGGAAAAATGTCAATTTATGGTTGCAGGAGGAATTGTATTAAGACATAAAATTTCAGAAAATGGCATGGAAGTAGACCCTGCGAAAATTCAAGTAATAGCTAAATTATCACCTCCTACTACCGTGAGAGGGGTAAGAAGTTTTCTTGGACATGCTAGTTTCTATAGGCGCTATATTATATATTTTTCAAAAATTACCAAACCTCTATGCCAACTTTTAGAAAAAGACAAGAAATTTGAATTTATCGAAGACTGCTTAAATGCATTGAGTTATTAAAGGAAAAGCTAATCACAATACCTGTAATAGTTTCACCTAATTGGGATAAACCATTTGAATTAATGTGTGATGCTAGTGATTATGCTATTGGAGTTGTTCTTGGTCAAAGATATGATAAAATTTTTAAAGTTATATACTAGATAAAATTTTTAAAGTTATATACTACACTAGTAGAACTCTTAATGATATTCAAATTAACTATACAATTACTGAAAAAGAGTTATGGGCTATTGTGTATGCTTTTGATAAATTTTGATCATATTTAATTGGAGCTAAATGTAACGTGCATACTGATCACTCTGCTATTAAATATCTGATGCAAAAGAAGGATATTAAACTAAGATTAATTAGACGGGTGCTTTTAATGCAAGAATTTGATTTTGTGGTGATTGATAGAAAAGGAACTAACAATCAAATTGCCAATCATTTGTCGAGACTAGAATATCAAGAATCATATGATACCAACAATGAAATTACATACAATTTCCCTAATGAAAAACTTTATAATATTAATGAGTGGAAACTTCCTTGGTATGCAGAAATTGTTAACTATATAATAAGCGATATTTTGCCACCTATGCTAACTCTGCACAAGCTTTACCTCGTTGTGTTGCTGAAAGTGTTTCACGATTCTCAATAAAAAATATTTTCACAAGATACAAAATGCCAAGAGTGATTATCACTGATGGAGGATCCCATTTTAGGAATAAATACATTCAAAGATTGGCAGAAAAATTTAATATTGTTCATAGATTCTCTACTGCCTATCATCCTCAAACCAGTGGTTTAGTTGAAGTTTCTAATCGTGAGATTAAACAAATTTTAGAAAAGACTGTAAATCTTAGTAGAGTAGATTGGTCTACGAGACTGGATACTGCATTATGGGCATACATGAATGCTTATAAAACTCCTATTGGTATGACTCTTTACAGACTTATTTATGGAAAAACTTGTCACTTACCAGTAGAATTGGAGCATAAAACATATTGAGCGATTAAAGAATTTAATTATAATTTGAAAGTAGCTGGTGAGAAGAGATTGTTGCAATTGAATGAATTAGAAGAATTAAGAAATGAATCTTACGATAATGATATAATTTATAAGGAAAAATTGAAGTTAATGTATAATCGGAAGATAAACTAGATGAACTTTGAACCGGGACAAGAAGTTTTGCTTTATAATACAAGGCTGAAATTATTTCCTGGGAAATTAAAGTCTCATTGGTTAGGATCCTTTACTGTGACTCAGGTTTACACTTATGGAGCCATTGAAATTGAAGATCAGAAGACTGGGAATAGATTTGAAGTAAATGGACATAGATTAAAACCATATTTTGAGGGTAAAAGACCAAATTTTAAAGAGGTTTTAATGCTCAATCAACCTGAATAACACTTGAATAGGTCTGGCTGACGACGTTAAACCAAGAGCTTTATGGTAGGCAACACATAGTTATCTTTATTTGTTTGAGTGATTGTTTTAGTTTATTGTTAGTTTGTAGTAATATTGAATTCTACAACTTGTATTTGACCTTTGATTATTAAGAATTTGGATCCATAGAGAAAATTTGGAACGTATTTGACCACGGTGTAAATGTGTAAATTTTTTCCTAGGGCGTCGACGACACGCTCGACGTCACCGACAGTGGGTTTTTCCCAAGAGCCCTGGAATTTAATTGTACAAGGCTCGCCGAAGGCGCCTTCGAGGCCGCAGACAGTGTGATCGGCGAGTGGGCTGTTTTTCAAGTTTGAAATGTCAGATTTTGGTGGTTTTTAACGAATTTGTCCCTTATAAACTCCCTTGGATGGTTCCTAAACACTCCAACTGCCGAAAACAAATGGAAACTACTTTTAATTCCTCTCTAATGGCTTCCAATTCAGTAGATTATCCTAGATTTCAAGTGTACAGCCGGAGAAAGTTCGTCAGTGCCATTTTGGAGATGCAGGTACAAAATTTAATGAGTACAGTTAACAATATGTCTAATTTCTTTGATCATATCGATTGGAGGATGAAAGAACATTTTGATCATACTGGGCAATTTGAAGCATGTTTGATACGCTTAATGAAGAAGATGGGATGGATTGATGAAGATTCAACTGAAGAATTCCCATTATGACCTTCTTATAACATGTTCGTCCATGTTCAAGAAATGGGTGATTTCAAAGGAGAAACCAGTATTGATTCAGAAGAGTAGTAGAATTTTTTTATTTGTTTCCTTATGTTGTGTTTGATTTAAACTATGTTTTTGCGTTTGCTTTCTTACTTTGCTTTTTAATCTCAGTATAGTTGAGATTATGATTTAAATCTTTGTTTTCAGCATTTTGAGTGTTGTGGTTTGGATTGTGACGCTGATTAGATGGACTTAGGTTGAGAAAATACCTGCTTATATGTGTTATGTAATGTGTGTTGTAAACACTTGGATTTAATATATAATTGTGAAGTTTTATTGTGTGTATGTTTATTTGTGTTAATACATCACTTAATCACTCAAAATATATGATTAAAATGATCACATGGATGTCGACAAGGCTTAAAATTGATCGAAATCACAAAAATTTTAAAAATGATCAATATTTGAGAATCTCGCCGACGACGTGGTCAAGGCCGCCGACGGCGTGATTTTCCCGAGGGTATTGGAATTTAATTTAATAAAGCCCGTCGACGGCGTGAATAACCCCACCGACGGTGAGATCCCAAAAAATTACCTTTTAACCGCGATTTTGACCAGTCAAACGCCACTATTCATCGTCTTCTTCCTCGTTTTACCCAAAAATTCGACCTAAGGCTTGATAGATCTCAAATTTGGAGCAATTTCAACACATTCTAACACCAGATTTCATCTTCCCTTGGTAAGAGCTTCAGTCCTATGTCAAAATGTTTTATTTTCACAATGAATTTTTTCCACATTAAGAAATTTTAGAAAATTTGAAAATGTGGAGAAAAGACTTGGAAGGAATTCATGGAACTTGATTTAGATTGCTTTAAACTCCATTTAGAAGCCATTGTATTGTTTTTTTGTAGATTAGTTTGGATTTTTGTGATTTTGATAGATCAAACAATAGGTCCACGAAAAAAGAGAAGACTCAAATTCGACGAGACTCGATTTATAAATGTGAAGGTACAATTGAGGTATACTTTGATCTTTCAAAGTAAGAAGTGCATACAAGATCAAGTTTTTGAAAATCCTGGAGGAGAGGTGGAACGAGTTGTTAAAGAGTAAGGATGGGAGAACTGCTACACAAAAAATAAAGCTGCTATCGAAGTTGTATCTAATCTGCCTCAACTAGAGGATGAGCCTGTCCAAGTAAGAGGATTTTCTGTCGACTTTAATGCTAATCGCATTAACTCTTTTTACGAGCTTCAAGATTATTTTTCTAGCATGTATGAAACATTTGGAACAATGGAGAGTCCGTTAAATGATGTTATTGACTTTCTCACTGATGGGAAAGGCACTTAGAAAATTAAAAATTGTGAACGAATTTAATTTCCACTTTCCATGATGAATGCCACTGCTAAGGCATGACATTATTTTATTTGTTCGACTCTGCTACCCACTTATCATCATAGTGAAGTCTCGAGAGATAGACTTGTTCTGAATTTTTGTATTCAGAACAACAGAAGTATAAATGTGGGGAGAATAATTTACAAGAATATTATGGTCACTACAAAGAGTGAGACAAGTGGATATTTAGGGCACCCTAGTCTAATTTATGCACTTTATCAATTATCTAAAGTTGAAGCAAGAGATGATGAGGAATGGGTGTATTCTTTGAAACCCATTAGTAAAGAAAATATAAAGACTTATGAATCCCATGAGGAATGAAGATCTGAGAGTAGGAGTAAGGCACCTTCTACTAGTAGAGACATTCCTTCTACTAGCTATGACCCTCCTGCCTCTAGTTCCCCTATCTTATATGATTTGATGAATGCCATGACCCTACAGTGGAAAAGTTTTGAGAAGTTAGATGAAAAATTAGAAAGAATAAATCACAGGATTGAAGGATTAGAGAGAAAACATGATCACGATAGTGAGTATCTTCAGAGGCACTCTGATTTTGAGATGACATATTATGATGCTCAGGCTAGGTACTACAGAGGAGAGCCTGATGTTATTTTTCCAGAATGCCTCGGTATACTTAGTATCAGCCCAATCCTCCTACTGACCAGGGTAATGAAGACATTGTTTGGGATTTTGATGCCTGATAGTAATGTGATGTGATGTATGTGTTTATTTTAGTTTTGTTGTAGTAATTTTATTTTTATTAATTGTATTCTGTGGACTATGCTTGTTTCTGGGATATATTGTTAGTTTTGCAGTTTGTATTTTCAATTCTTGATGTCTATGGTGGATTGTGATTACAATTATAATTGTGAACTGAATAGTCTAAAATAGTAAACTGTTTGTTATGTGTTGTGAAATGCATATGTCTTGTGTAGTTAGTTGTTGTTAATGTTTAGTTTTATATACATGTTTTAAAATTACATTACCCCAGCAAATTTTCTAAAATGTTATATGTGTAGAAAGATTTTTAAATATTACAGGTCAGTTGAAGTTAGAAATTTTGAGAAGAATGTGCAAAATTTCAAAAAGACAAAAATGCCTAAAGTGCAAAGTTATGAATTTTATATTTAGAATTTTTTCTTTCCACCCTCTATTATTTCTATTATAGAAAATTTAAGTTTGGGGGGGAGGGAGAAAAATATTAATTATTATATGTTCTCAATTAACATCTTTTCAAAACTTATAATATGATTTTTATGATAAAATTTAATTCAAATAACTATACTTAGATTTTATCTAAATATTATAGAAAATTTAAAGAAATATTTTTGGTAATGAAAATTAATCTTGTAGGTTAAGATATTTAGAATAAGAGGATAAGAATATAGTTAACTTTTTAAAGTAAAGAAAACTATATTTTGAAAATTTAAGAATCTTAAGAATTTAGTTGAGAAAGAAAAGATTGAGATTCAATGATGTAAAAACTATGAAGTACATATAACGTAAAGAATGTTTTAAAGTTTCAAATTTAGGAAAAGAAGAGTGAAGTCCAAAATTATTAACAGGCTATCCAGATATAGTAATCCTTACATGAAAAAGAAAAGAAAGAAAAAGAAAAGGATTGAAAAACAATCCCTAAAAAGAAAAGAAAAATATAAAGGATTGAAAAACAATCCAAAAGAAAAAAATAAAAGTAAGTGAGGAGAAGCTTGAGGAGATGCCTTATCAAAAATTGGCTTCACTTGGATTAACCTAAAGGGAAAACTAAAAGCATTTCTGAACTTATATTTATGACTAGTTTCTTTATTAATTGTATCCTCATGAAGTTTCTATCTTTTGAATATTCTAAGTGAATTGATATTGCAACATATAGTCATTCTTGAAATGAATAGAAAACTAGAACTCTTAGACTTAATGACTAGATATCCTTATACCTGCAGAATTAATCTAATTACTTGAAAATATTTCTAAGAATTCTTGCTATAATATTTATTTAAATCAAAATTATGGTATTTCTGAATTAAAACTTTACCACAATGAATCATAACTTTTATGTAGTACTAAAGATTACTTGAGGACAAGTAATAGTTAAGTTTGGGGATTTTGATGCAAGAAAAAAATGTTAAGATTTTCATGCTTATTTTATAATGATTTTGATGATATTGCACTTTAAAGAAGGGTATTTTTGGTATTTTTCTGTAGGTATGAAGATTTAAGGACATTGGAGAGAAATTATGTAAAAAGGAGCGAATTTGGAGCAAAAAGGACTAAATTATGAAAATTTGACCTAGGGCACCGACGGGGAGGTCGATGGGACCAACGACGTGATTTTCCTGAGAGTTTAAAATATATTTCAAGGGAGTTTGCCGACGCTGGAGCTCGAGGCCGCTGACAGCAGGGCCAGTTCAAGGCAGTGTTTCTAAAAGGCCGCCGACGGCGGAGCTCGAGGCCGTCGACAGCGGGATCGATGGTTCTTTGACAAAATACGTCGAATGTGGACAATTTTTGAAGGGATTCTTGGAAAACCCTTGGAGACTCTTCAACAACTTTTAAAAAAACCATTTTAGGCTAAAAAAGTGTCTTTTTGGAGTCCTCTAAAAGTCACTAAGAGTCCGTAAAAAGGCCTATTAGAGTTTTCTAATAGTTACTTAGTGTCCAATAGAGAGTCCACTAGTGTCCATTGTTGTTATTCAGTGAGTGTAAAATAGTGAGTTCAGATAGAGATATTAGTGAGGAATTCTTCGAAGGATTGTAAGAGTGGAAGGGAAGTGAGAGATCTTTTCTGCATTATTGTTTCGAAGGAGAATTTCGCATATTGTAAAGAAAGGAAGAGATTCTGAGAATCTTCGAGGATTTTGCTTGGGGAGGAATTTAAGATAAGTTATGTTTATTTAATCTAGTTTGTAGAACTTTAATTTTATATATGAAATCCAAGTTTTATCGTATCCTCTCCATGAAATCTGAGTAGTTTTTCTGTCTTTCTCATAGTTTTGATACTATTGTGGAATGATAAATAGAATTAGTGTGCCATAAAAATATAAAGAAGTTGTGATAATCTTTTACTTAATTCTTAATTTATTTTCAATCTGGCCAATTGAATAGTTAAAATCTGTTGAGTTTAAGAACTATAGTAAAGATTACATCCGAGATTCAGAGAGGTCAAAGTTCTTGGAAGTAGGGTGCAAATAAATAGGGAAATAATATTCATCAGGTGTAGAATTGGAGATTTTAGAGTGACAGGATAAAATCCTCAATTTGGTCCTATCGTTTGGGTGCTGAAGTGTAGATGTTAGGCCTCAGGTGAGGGAAACGTGGGAGCTCCAAAGTGAGAGCCGGTATCCTCCCAGCCTAGCCGCAGATTCAGTAACCAAGCATAGGATTAATCCATGTTCTTTATGCCTGGACCAAAGGGTAGAGAATAAGTATGCTCCTATTTAGCATAACACCATTTTAAACTAATTCTAATTATCTATTCACTTAAATATCTTAACTAAGGAGAAAGATTCTTGCTTATATATTTGAAATTCACTTTAGTAGAATTAGTTATCTGTTAGTAGAACTAGTTTAATTTAAACATCATATTATTGTCGATTGCGTATTAGTGACAAATAGACAATTTTGATTTAGTTGTGATTCTAAATTGATTTCTATAATCCTTGTCTTTAGCCCCTAAAATATTTCTTATAGGATCAATATCCAGGACTCCACTAGAGCCCTGTATTACTTGAGCGATACGCATACTTATGTTAAAAGGGTAACTCTGTGATTAAAAGAATATATTATATACTTGTTACAAATATTAAAATTACGCTAAGTATCCACCGCACGTAGTTTGTGAAAAAACGCCCTCAAGTCAATGATACATTAGTTTAGAAAACAAAAAGACTCACAACTACTCTAATTAATGCACATGAAAATTAGACCAGGATATAAAACACATAGGGATTTTACATCAACCAAAGAGCTAATCAAATGTTTTTCATTAAACCTAAATACAATATGATCTAATTCACATATGGACTCACATTCAATTTAAGAGGTAACCAAGGGTATGAGATAGAAACATAACTCACACAGAGATTTACATCCACCAGAGAGCTATTCAAAGATACTCATCAAACTTAAACACATTAGGATGAATATAGAATATGGACTCTGATACACCTGAAAATTACATGTTTTTATTATACATTTAATGCTCATTTTATGCACATTTGTTATGATATTACACTTTAAAGGAATGTATTTTGCATGTATTTTGTTTTAGGTACAAGGATACTTAGAGAAAGTGAGGGCACAATAAAGCAAAAAAAGAGAACTTTATATGGTGCCAAAGCGCCAGCCTTGGTGCCATAGCCCACTATTGAGCGAGATGGACGCCATAGTGTCGTAGAGTGGTGCAATAGCGATAGTAACGGATTTTCTAGAAGTTGCATTGAATTTGGCTGAATTTTGAAGGGGTTCTTGAAGAAAGCTAAAAGATTCATTGAATTTGGTTGAATTTTGAAGGAGTGTTTGAAGCAACCCTTGCTATTTTCAGAGATCGATTAAAAGGGCCAATGGCTGAACGGGAAAAGAGAGGATTTTCGGTGGTGTGTGTAGAAGAGTCTAAAGGGTGTGTGAGTGAGAGTTTCTATAAGAGATTTTGTCTTTAATTGTATAAGAAGAGTTCGAATATTTCTAGAAGAAAACTTTAGGAATTGCTTGGGGATAAAACATAAGATAAGTATCCTGTATTTTTGTTTGTGTTTTTGTTGTTAGGACTTAGCTTTCAATAAAAATCATTTGTTTTTGTTTTATCTCCATGAATTCTAAGTAGTTTGCTTTATTTCACCTTGCATAAGGGAATTAATCATGTTTGATGAGAATGGTTTAAATATTTTGTTTTATTTTAAAAATCGCAATGGCATTTTCACTGGTTCTTCATTGACTTTGAAAATTGGCCACTTGTGAAGTTAAAATCCATTGAGAAATATAATGACCCGAGAGGGCTACGTTTTCACCCAACCTGTGAATGCCACACTCACCTTACGAGGAGGATGACCAAAATCTAAGAAGAGTGCAAATAGATAGGGAGATTAGTTTTGATAGGCGTAAAATTAATATTTCTTATGCGATAAACTAAATTCTTTTATCAATTCAGTCTTCAGTTTGGATCTAAGGGTCCCTAGTAGGTTCTATAGAGAGGGCACAAAAGGTAATATAGAAGTGAGAGGCTCGAATCTACTCAACACTACTACACAAGTTGAAACAAACTTAAGGTTAACCATTGTTCTTTGCTAACATTGAGAGGGATGTTGACCTCACTTTTATGAGGACCCTAAATTAACACCCACGGAAAAGACATGTCTTGAGCCATTTGCACTGGCTCAAGATCCCCAAACACCTCTTTAAATACCTAATGATTTCTATGATCATTAAATGCATCATAGGAGGAGGCCTACCAATATTGACCCCTTTTAACTCATCTAGGGTTCCTTAAAACCCTAGAAAATGGATTGACCCCAATACACCCTTTTCGGGGTCAAACCATGATGACATCCAAAAATTATTAAATCAGCAATGAAAAACTCATATTTGGTTAACTCTTGACCCCATGACCATCAAATGGACCATTTGGTCAACCTTAGACCTAATTGGTTAAACTTTGGTTAAAATGGTCAATTATAGATCTAATGACTACCCATTTGATCATTTGGTCAACCCTAGACCTAATTGGTCACATTTTGGTCAAAATGGTCAATTTTGGACTCAATTAGCATGTCATTGACCATTTGGTCAACCATAGAACTAATTGGTGAAACTTTGATCAAAATGGTCAATTTTGGACCCAATGAACACCTCATGGACCATTTGGTAAACGATAGACCTAATTGGTCAAACTTTTGTCAAAATGGTCAATTTTGGACCCAAAGACCACCATACGGAACATCTGGTCAACCTAGACACCAAACTGGTCAAACATGACCTTTTGATCAACTCAAGGCACCAAAATGGTTTAAGCATGACCATTTGGTTAAGCCAAACACTAAAATTAGTCAGTTAAAAGACGTCGTCGATTCTTATGCACCGATTTTTGGGGCTTAAGCGCCCTCTTCTCTGTCTGGTGACACCAAAGCTCAATGTTTGGGTGCTTAAGTACTGAATACAGGCACTTGAAAGCTCAGTTTCGGCCCCCATGGCTCCGGTGTGCCCCGGTTCATCCCAATTTGCATCGGTTTGCTCCGTTTTGGTCAATTTTTGTTCCTTTTTCTCCAATCACTCCAAATTCTTCAATTTGATGTACCTACAACCAAAAATACAATAAAACATATCTTTAAAGTGCAATATCATTATAAAATATAGCATGAAAAATAGTACATTTTTAGGCGCATCAAAATCCCTCAAACTTAAACATTTCTTGTCCTCATGTAATACTGCATTTTTAAAATAGTTTATGTAGATTAGAATTAATGGGTCATCCTTTAGAATTGCTAAAATTTTGTTTTAAAAATGTGATAGTTCAAATTAGAAGAACTTTTAATGAATCAGACTCGCCTAGGGTCAAAAATATTTATCATTAAACTTGGGAATTTATTTTCCTATCTAATTCAGAAATAAATGCAGATTTTTCAAACTTTGGATCCAATGAAATTTACTTTTTAGACTTAAGAACTCTCTTAAAAATAATTTTAGTAATATAAGTATAAAAAGCAAGTTTAGGATTGTTATAAGTTCTTCACTCTAAAAAGTCTCAAGTGAAACCAATTTTTGATTAGGTCCACTCCTCACTTTTTTTTTTGCATTTTCTTTTTCTTTTTCAGGATCTTTTTGATTCATTCTTTTATTTCCATTCTTTTCTTTTCTTTTTTTTATGTGAGGATTGCTATATTTGGAGAAGTCTTTAAATAGTTTTGAATTTCAATATCCTCCTCTAAAGTTAAAACTTATTACTTTCCTTCACTGGAAAAGATGTATATTTTTTAAGTAGTTTCTAAAGGAACCTTAAATGTTTAAAAATAAAAATTCTAAGAATCCATAAAATTTCAAAAATACAATTCTTCCAACTAAAGATAGTTATTCATTTTTCCATGTTCTCCACTAAATATCCATGACTTTAGGTTCACCCTTTCACCAAAAATATCAACTATGTTTTCCTACTCCATATCTATACTTAAAATTCTAACATCCTTAAGTTGACTCCATAAAAATAATCATTAGAAATAAAATACAAATTTATATGTAGTAATTTTGAAAACAAGTAAGGTTTAAATTTGAAGCATTTTTCTTTTCCTCCTAAACTTAAGCTCGAACATGTCCAACAATGAAGTACAAAGCAATACAGCAAGGAAAGATCACTTTTACAATTTACTACACATCCTTAAAAAAATATGACAAAATAGTACATGGTAGAAACTTTCAGTAGAAAGTAAATCTAGCCTAAACATGCTTAACATAACACTATAAATGAATTTTAAATAGTAGAATAGGTACAAACTGAAGATTAAATAGGAAAATATTTTAAGCTTTATAAAGGAATTTCTAGATTCTAACAAGTTTATAATATTAAGATAAGTTTTATTATCTCCAATGACTCATTCAACTTGACTCACAAACATAAACACACAAACTCCAATACCTAGACTCATAGATTCATAAACAAACAACAACTAAGGTTAATTTCCCCTCTCTTCTACTTACATTTCCCCTCCTTACTTTCAATTTCTAATGGAAGAAACTTCACTAATAAAGAGAGTGTATTATAAAACTTTATATAGTTATCACCCATGGAATATAATTCCCTCGTGTGTTTCCAATTTCAGGGTCACTCTAAGTCTAAGGTATACACAATCTAGTAAATAAAAATCATGCATTTCCTTCAGATGTTGTTCACTAAGTAAGTTCATGGCCTTACTCAGTTAAGGTAAAGTCAGATAAAGGAAGTAATAGAGTTGACAACTCCGGTTGAGAACTAAGTCTTAACAGACTCGTCAACTTGCTACTACAGAAGTCATATGCAAATCTAGTCATGACAAAGGAATTACCTCACAACATTAATCCAATCCACTCCTACACATTAAACACGGATCAATGTCCAACATCTCAATATTATCCAATCCAACATAACAACGATCACACCAAACAAACAACAAAGATAACCATGGGTTGCCTCCCATGAAGCTCTTGGTTTAACATCGACTACCCGTGTATCCAAGTTTACTCTGGTTGCCCCAGCATCAGAATCTCATTCATTTTGTCTGTATACCATGAAATATGCCATTCAGTAATTTTGAATAACTCTTTATTAAGAGATCTTTTACTGATTTCATCATTCAATTCATGTTCTTCTTGTGATTGAATAGAATCTGAAGATATAAAGACTGGTGGTGTAGATGAATTCCCTAAATAGGTAGGCTTTAAAATTGTATGGGGTACATTCATCTTAAGTTCATGAGGATTTTCAATGGATGGAATTAAAAGTTTACTATTTTTACTAACATCCATCATTTCACACCTCTCTTAAACAAACATATAGTGTTCTTTAAACAACATTTTCAACTCATCATGAAAGTCCATTTCGATCTCATCCACTAACTTACTCTCAAAACTTTCTTGGAAATGGTCTTTACTTAGATAATCAATTTCATCCATCCAAAAATAATTATCATCTTTTCTCTCAGCTAGATATTTCATGGTCTTTAACACATCAAAAGTGACTTCTTGGTCATTAACATTCATAGTCAACTCTTCTTTTTGCACATCTATCATAGCTTGTCCAGTAACAAGGAAATGGCTCCCAAAAATAATTGGATTTTCTTTATCTTCCTCCATATCTAATACAATAAAGTTCATAAGAAAGATAAATTTATCCACTTTAACAAGCACGTTCATCCCCGAATATTTACGCTTACGTTTTTCACTTTATATTTCTTTTCAATGATATTATCTCTTTCTTTGCAACAACACCAAAAACTTGATTCTGAAGCAAATAAGAAATATATTTTATATGTTTTATAATATGGGATTCTACGCAAGTATATGTATCATTTATCAAGTAATATTGGACTTTCTAATTAACCCTCGAGATATCGAACCCAATGGGAAATGTCTAAAAATATAAAGAAATAAGAAATTTAACTTTTTTTGCTTTTTAAATTGATTTTTTAAAGTATGTTTTAAAATAGATAATTTGAAAATTGTTTCTGATGTTTTCTTTTAAGCAAAAGGAAAGCAAGCAAATAAAATTAACAAGACTCTAAAAATAATATGAAAATAACGAGAATAAAATATCTTTTTCCTCTTTTAATGAATCAATAATAATTATGGAATTTCATTGTGGAAGTATTTAAATGTGTTGTGTCAAATAAGAGCAATTATATTATTTACCCTTACCTTGTTTTATAAAGAACATTGGTTAATTTGAAGCTTCGAAATTTTGTAGATGGGTTGGCAGAGAACATACCAGCTCTCACTCTAGAGATCCCTCTATTCCCTCCACCTGGGGCTAACATCTCATAATAAAATTTTTCACCTCAAACCAAATTAGGGGGCTTTAACATGTCACTATAAAGACCTCTAATTTTACTCCTCATTTAAAACATATCTCCCTATTTATTTGCATTTAATTAGATGGACTACAATTTTCATCCATACAATTGCTTGTGATTCTTTCCAGTTGTTGATTGAGACAATACCAAATTGGATCTTATATAATCTCACAATAAATTTTAACATCTTACTTGGCCAAATCGAGAAGTAAATTAAGTGCAAGGAAAGAAATCATCACAAATTCTTCCAGCATTAAACATATATATTTCACACAACTTCCTTCCATAATTCAGTTAATTCATCATTTAAAAGGAAAAAGATAAAGAATACTACTCAAAACTCATGGAGAAGACACAAACACAACTTGATTTGAAAGTAGAAATCATAGTGAAAACACAATAAGTTTTACTTAAAAACAAAATGTAAAAATAAAGATTAACGATTATCTGAAAATTCTTTCCACAAGACTCTAGAAGTTCCTCTGAAATTTTGCTTTCCACTAAAAGACTCCACAGAGGTTGGCACCCAACTTTATTAATTACAACTCTGACGTTAGACTGCAATATAAACTAGATAAATTGATGAAATAAAAATGGTGAGAAGAAGGCTTCACACCAACCCCTTTCTCCTTTAAAACTCTCTAGAACTAAAAAGACTTAACTAACGGACTCTAAATAGTAAAAATAAGACTCTAAAAATACTAAGAAGGACTAAAAGAAGACTATCTTCTGATTATAAGACTTTATTCTTTATAATTCTTCAAAAAGGTGCTTTGGTGCTCTTCAAAATATGTCCAGATTTAATGTATCCACCAAAGAATACATCTCTTCATTCAAATCTGCAGCCCAAAGTAAGTTAAGGAAATTACCACCAAAAGTTGCTTCAAACACCCTTTGAAAATGGCGCCAAATTTGATTTAATTCATATTTTTAAACTCTTGTGCCCATGTGCCAACCATGCTGCGCTTAGCTGCTACAGGTCAAATTTTCACATAGCCCAATTTTGCTCCAAATTTGATCCCCTTTTACTCCTTTTTATCATAATCAATTATTTTAATCATACCTGCAAGAAAAACACAAAAATACCTTTCATTAGTACAATATCATTAAAAATAAGTATAAAAATGTGCATCAAAATACTCTATATTTTAGATGTACCAAAATCCCCCAAACTTAAAATGTTACTTGTCCTCAAGTGATAGTAAAATCATATAAAAATTAAGCATGCAAATTATGTAAATGAGTTTCTTTAGGAAGGTTTCAAAATTTTGTTCTATAAATGAAATAACCCAATTTAGAAAAAATTTTATTAAGTGAGACCAACTTAAAGTTTAGAAAGTTCTCAAGTAAAGGATCATGAAAAATATAAGTTTTTATCTAATTTAGAAATATTTGCAGATTCTTCAAAATATAGGATTCAAACATCTTATTTTTCTCACTTAAAAATTTTTATTTAAAAATAATTTTACTCACTATATTATAATCTTAAGCTTTAGATTTTCTCAAAACTTATCTATTAAACTTTAGGTCTGGAACCAATTTTTGATTAGTCCCTTAAATCCTCAAGCTTCTCCTCCCTTTTCTTTTCATTTTCTTTTTCATTTTTATTTTCTATAAGGCAAGGATTACGATATAGGGATAGGCCTTTAATGATTTTGAATTCCACCCTTCCATTTAAAATAAAGGTCTGATATATATATTTCACTTAAAAGTCATAATAATAGTGTTGAAAATTATTTTTCATTAAAAGAAATTTAAGCTTTGAAAAGTAAAAGTCAAATCTTCTATCTTTCCAAAAATAGAACATTTCTTACTAAAGATAGTTTAACAATATTTAACATTTCTTTACTAAAAAAATTTTAACTTTAAAATTTTCATCATTACTATAAATTTTAACTAAATTCTCTTACTTATTTTTATATTCAAAATTTTGCTTCCCTAATATAACTTCATATACATAATTGTTTTCAATCAAAAATCAAATTTATTTATAGTATTCTAGAGAACAAATAAAATTTTATTTTTTGAAAATTCATTTTTAAAATTCCCTCCAAACTTTAAATTTTTAGTTAGGATTAAACATTTAAGCATAAAAATAATACATGTGTAAGAATTAAAAACTAAATTACCATGCTAGCAGGAATTTTCATATCCTAAACATGCAAGTATAACAGTTTAAAAGCAAGGAGTAAAAAGAAATCAAATTCAGTTTTTTCTTAAAATAAAAATTTCAAAAGACTTCTATAGTAGTGGAGGTATTCAAAGAAAACACACACCAACTTTAACATTACTAAAATCACAACAACTTTAAATAATATATGGTAGTAGATTTTCCTAAATGCAGTTTAAACAAGTTCTAAATTTTCCTAACAATTTTGGAATTAAATTTTAAACTACTAAAAACTCAAACACTAGATACACATTTAAAACATTTACTACCACAAACATATCACAAACATACAACATAAAAAATTAATTTATTATATAAACAACTGAATGTACATAAAAGAAATAGTCTGAACAATGCTGTATACAATATCAAAGTTCATACCAAAATACATCACATACAAATTTAATCAACACATCACATATGAGAACATCAAATAAAAACATCACAACACATAAGATAATCACATTAAAACATCACAAACTCAACACAACAATCCTAATCATCATCTTCATTCCAATCTCTAGATGACACATAAGGTATACAAAAAGGATGAGGGGGCATCTCAGCACTGTGATTACCTCTAATCCCTCTGTCCATGCACTGCTGATAATTCTCCTCATACTCATCATGTTTCACCATATACCTTTCAATATTTTTTATCTTACCATCCATATCTCTAACATGTTCTCTGGTAAGACTCACTTTCTTTAAAATCTTTCTTAACAATCCAATTTGTGAATCTCTTGAAGATAATGCATGCGAAGTAGAAGCTCGAGAAGTAGAGGCAGCAGAAGCAGAAGCACTGGAAGCTCTAACAGATCCTCTTTTCTAGCTAAATATTGAATGCACAGTGTAAGTGTTTACATTTACACTGGTAATGGGTTTAAGTGGCTGAAGAACCTCTTCCCATGTTTCAAACTTAACACCAGACCACTCATAAAATGAATGAATCAAGGAAGGAAATCTCATACCTGCAGTAGTAGCAGCTCTGGCACAGTTAATAACATAATAAAAAATAATAGCTCTAGTTTCTAAATTCTTTCCCTGCTGAATACAATGGTTCAAAATAGCTCTTTCTCTCGTAACTTCACTAACATGACTTGAAGGCAACAACTTTGATGTGATAAGGTAATTGCATGCCTTTGAGGTGGCATTCAACTTAGAGGCGAGAAAATTTACTCTTCTCTCATTTGTTATCTTCCATAAACCTCTTCCATCAGTAAGAAAAGACATTATCTCATCTAGCTCTCCCTCAAAATGATGATAGTTGACATAAAAACAAAACAACGCAGGAGCTAAGTGGTAAAAAGTATTAATTACCGCAGGCAAAAAATCTACTTGCTGACCTCTAACCATCACCAAATTTTCTTCTGCTGTTGGCAAGTTTGCATAAAACTCTATAACAACAGAAACAACAACAACAGCCAAGAAGCAACAATATTTTTCCCAATTTCTTCTAATAATCATTTCTTCAATCTCTCCCCCTGGTTTACTAAAAACTCATTCAGGAATCAATTTACGCGACGATGGGCGTCGACGTATCAATCCTCAGCTCTAGAACTGACAAATTTGTTGGAATTAAATCTCCCCTTCTCTCTCAAGTGCTTTGACTTTGGAGCCAACTCTAAAAATTCACAAAAAATTCACCATAAATTACAAAATTAAACTAAACTTGCTAATTTAACTTCTAAAGGTAATTTCCACTAAGTCCAAGCAATTTCTCATGCTTTTCCTCAAATTTTCACAATGAATAGTGATTTTCAAATTTTTCAACAATGTACTCAAAATACATGGTGAAAATAAAAAAACTTTTACTTAAGAGAAGTGCTCATACCTCAAGGAACTCAAATCCAACAAATTTAGTCGAAATTGGTTCTGAAATGATCCAACTTAGTGATGCCCCTAGGCTCCTTTTTGCAAAATCTAGAGGTTGAAGGTGATGGCAGGGGTTAAAATGGCAAAATTTTAGGTTTTTAACAACAGAAAATTAATTTTTTGCAAACCAGTGCCTCTGCATGGAGCATATGGCGCATAGCAGACGATTTGGCTCTTAAGCGCAGACGATTTGGCGCTTAGCCGCCGGTGCCTAAATTTTGACAATTAATTTTAATGGCACAAAATCACTTAGTTAATCTCCCTCAATCACTTCTAACACTTATTTCTCCCTATAAACTCTTCTAATATTTCAAAATTACACTAAAATTTCCATCTATTCCAAACAAATTTCACACAATCACAAACTTCTATTTCATTAATAACAAACCACACTTAATAGAAACTAAAAATTTCTATCCAAATATTTTGGATGAAATTCCCCAATACAAGAGTTCATAACACATTTCATAAACACAAACTTACATCATTAAGATGTAACAAACATCAAATTAAAGTGCAACAAAACACAAACATAAATCACAAACACAAAACACTTAACACAGAAAATTAAATCACACGACTACACTTAATTTAATTCCAATCTCATGCAAGTGGATTATATCCAGAACCATCATTAGTTCCATTTGAACCCTCTGGAATATAAATCTGATAAAACAGGCGATAATTAAAAACTCTTACATCTTCTTCTTTTAACAATTTGTTCTTTAGATACATCGCTCTATTTGCTTCTTCCACATGGCTTGTATGACTGAATTGCATGTTGAGTTGTCATCCAATATGCGATAAATGAGCGTTAGTTTCATTTACCTTTGCATCAATTGATTCCACATCGACTTCAATCTTTGCACTCCTTTATGAAATTCCTTGAATACTAAATGTAAGGAATCCGTTGAATAACTCTTGCACACTTTCACTAATAAACTTCTTCTTGTTAACTTCATCCTCTTCTTAACTTCACTCTCCCAAGAAGACATTTTTGCACTCAATATACTTTTCTTAGACTTAGGAATGAAAATAAGAACTGGGGCAAGAATTTCTATAATTTAGGGCTATTTTATAGACTTAGGAAGGCATAAAACCGACCCTAAACGTGTTAAAACTCCCAAATAACTCCCAACTTTACTTCCCCATGACTTAGGAATCTTGAAACCATTTTTTCACATTTTTTGTAACTCCGACAACTAAGCGCTATTCTGTGGTGCATAACCGCCAGTGCTCAATTTAGCACAGGTCTGCTAACATCCAAAACTTCATTCTGAATCCTCTAAGTCATCAAATAAGGTCCAAATAACACCACTATAACATAAAATCTTCAAAATACTACCACATAATCATAAAAAAAAAACTAAATAAAGCACACACATCAAACATAAAGTAAAGCACACCGATAACTATTGGTTGCCTCTCACAAAGCGCTTGGTTTAACGTCCTCAGCCTGACATACCTAAATCTTATTCTGATTGACCCAACTTCATATTATCATCAGGTTTAAATTGATCGACTGAAAAATATGGTTTAAGTATATGTCCGTTAACTATAAATATTTTTCCAGTTTTAGGATCTTGAATATCCACAGCTCCATAGGAATAAACTTTCATCACAATAAATGGGCCCGTTCACCTGACTTAGGTTTTCCTGCAGATATTTTCAATTTAGCATTATACAATAAAACTTTTTACCCTGGCTCAAGATTTTTAGTAAGAATCTTCCGATTATGCCACAACTTCGTCTTTCCTTTATAAATCTTAGCATTTTCATAAGATTCATTCCTTATTTTTTTAAGCTCATTCAATTGCAATAATCTTTTTTCTCCAGCAACTTTCAAATTATAATTGAACTCTTAAATAGCCCAATATGCTTTATCCTCAAGTTCAACTGGTAAATAACAAGTTTTTCCAAAAATTAACCTATATGGGGACATTCCTATAGGAGTTCTGTAAGCAGTCCTATAAGCCCTCAAAGCATAACCAAGTTTAATTGACCAATTCTTTATGTTTGGATTAACAGTTATTTCCAATATTCTTTTAATTTTATAATTGGATAATTCAACTTAACCACTTATCTGCGGATGATAAGCAGTATTAATGTGATGGTTAGTATGATTTTTCTTTGTTAACTTTTCCATAATCGCATTTCTAAATTGACTTCCCCCATCATTTATTATGATTCTTAGTATTCCAAATTAACAAAATATAATATTTCTTAAAAACTTTGCAGCACTTTGAGCATCACATCAAGGTAAAGCAACAGCTTCTATCCATTTGGATACATAGTCGACTGCTATCAAAATGTACATATTTCTGAAAGATAGTATAAATGGTCCCATGAAATCTAATCCCCAAACGTCAAATATTTCAACTTCTAACATATAATTGAGGGGCATCTCTTTACTTCTAGAAATATTACCTACACATTGACATCTATCACAAGTTTTAATATAAGCATTAACATCCTTAAATATTTTAGGCCAATAAAATCTAGATTGTAAGATTATATATGCAGTTTTATCAACTCCAAAATGTCCCCCATAATCAGAATTATGACATTTTTGAATAATTTCATATGTTTCTTTTAACGGCACACATCTTCAAATGATTAGATCCTTTCATTGTTTACAGAAAAAACGGGTCATCCCAAAAATATGTTTTGGCTTCAGATAAAAATTTCTTCCTCTCTTGGTTTGTCAAACCATAGGGTAAAATATCACTAATAATAAAGTTTACAATGTCGGCATATCACGGAACATGCCATCCATTAACAGTGAACAATTTTTCATCAGGACAATTTTCATTAATTTCTTCAGCATCACAGAGTGATTTTTTAATTTCAAGCATGGACAGATGATCAACAATTTGATTATCAGCACCCTTCATATCTACGATCTCAAAATCAAATTCTTGCAACAGAAGAATCCATTATATCAGCCTTCGTTGTGCATTCTTCTTTTTTATAAAATATTTAATAGCAGAATGATCAGTATCCACCACACATTTTATTCTAATTAAATTTGTTCTGAATTTATCAAAAGTAAATACTATAGCTAATAACTCTTTCTCAGTAGTGGTATAATTAATTTGAGCTTCATTAAGAGTTTTACTAGCATAGTAAATTACTTTGAAAATCTTATCATATTTCTGACCTAAAATAGCTCCAATAGCATAATTGCTAACATCACACATTAATTCAAAACGTTTTTCCCAGTTTCGTGAGACTATAACAGGTGTAGTGATTAATTTATCTTTTAATGTTTCAAAAGCTTTTCGGCATTCATCATCAAAATAAAAAATTACATTTTTTCCAGTAAACAACATAAAGCTTTCAAAATTTTTGAAAAGTCTTTAATATAACGCCTATAGAATCCAACATGTCCTAAAATACTTCTAATTCCCTATACACTAGTTGGGCAAGGTAAATTAGAGATTGTCGGCATATTTTTAGGTTTGTGTGTTTTATTTTTGAAAAGTGGTCGCCTAACAGAAATTATCGGTGAATTTTTAATTTAATTTAAATAAATAATTTGAAAAGTAGTATTTGATTTTGAAAATAATTTTTAAATTTGAAAATTTTAAGATATGAAATCAAACCGATCTCACATCCCGAATAGTTTATATAAATGAGCACCGCATCACAAACCGTGTATCTATCCCGAAGAATAGACACACTGCTTGACGATGGGGCTCGATTAAATAAACTAGAAGATTTGTGACATCTGTTTGGTCTGCGAACCAATTTTATAAGTCGACAAGTTCCCCTGCTTAATATAAAGGAATTAAGCGAGGTTTATATTACACGGGTTCTTAAAGTTGCATATAAGGGCAAGCCCCTATAGTTAATTACATCTTAAATGACGGGAATCATTTAAGAAAACTCTCGATAATGATTAGTGGTTTTGCTCTCAAGAATTTCAAAGTTTAAGGTTTTCAAAGGATTGAATTTTGGAAATTCAAAAGGGAATGGATCAAATTTGGAACAATTTATTTCAGGAGTTAAAAGGAAGAAAAGTAGGAGAAGCTGAGGATCCAAGAAGAATCTTGGCAACTTCCCAAACTATCCTATTATTTGGCTTTGAGTTTAAGAAAATTATTTAATGTTGCAATCCTGCCAATTTTATTTATTTAGGACTTATATTTGTATGATAAAATCACACAAATAGCCTCGAAGATGTGAGGGTTTATGTCATACCAAACAACTACCTCGGAATCCTAAGACCGGTTAGGACTTAATTTGCATAACATGATTATACAAATGCCTAACAAAGAGTTGAGGATTTATGTTGCACTAGGCAAACTACCTCCAAGTCCTATGACTTAGTTATTTAATTCTAAGAAAGGTTTAACTGATGTAGAGTTGTTTTGCTGATGACGATGGCCGAGCTGCCCACCATGCTCCGAGCTCCTTGTTGTTGCAGAGGTTTAGTTTTAGAAGTCATAAATCAAGAGATGAGAGAAGTGTTTTGGTTTAGAGAGAATCTTAAAATCCAAGTGTTTTTTAATATTTTAAATAAAACAAATCTTAAAGTTGTTTAAACAGAACCGATTAGAATTCCACGGTTCCGTCATCCCAGAACCGTTATTTTCATCAAATTCACTTAGTACAGATGAATTTGCTAAACTCAACTGAATGAGTTCCACACTTTCATTTAAACTGTGGGAAATCTCGTTAGTAACATGTGGGTTACATCATCCGAGGTATTTGACACGCCTAAAATATATATGCTTCTTGCTATATCATTTTACTTATTTTTTGATGATATTATACTTTAAAGGAAGGTATTTTGTATATTTTTTGGTTTTAGGTACAAGAAATGGCGATTGGAGCAAAAGGAAACAAAAATGGTGCAATTTGGAGCAAAAACGAGCAACTAAATGAAATTCTACCCTGACACCTTTCGATAAGTCTTTCGATGCTTAATCTCTTTTATACTTTTTACACATTTTTGAATGAGATTAAACTTCAAAGAAAGGTTGTTTTTATGTTTATTTTGTAGGGCTATCTCTTACGAACGCAACGCAACTGAAACGGGGCGAAACGGAGCTAAAACGGGGTCAAACGGAGCGAAACAGTGGAGCTGCTCAGAGCCATCTCGCCGACGGCGAGATTTTCCCGAGACCACCGAAAAGTGGCCGAAAAGCTCACCGACAGCGAGCTCGAACTCGCCGACAACGACCACTAACCGAGTTTTGGCGGTTTTGGGCCAATATTCGATGTATTTGGACGTTTTTTCGAAGAAGTGCGTAAGGAAACTCTTGGGAATTCGTCCAAACTCTTTAAAAATGGCAAATTTAGGTTAGAAAAAGGAGAGATTAAGAGAATATTAGAGAGAAAAATTGGAGAAAAACTTAGAGGAATGTTTAGGATTCTTAGATTAAGAGTAGAAATGTAGATTTCTACCCTTTTGGAGAAATTGGAGAGGAGAGTTTTGAGAGAATTTGTAAGGGATTGTACGAGCATTGCATGGATCGACGGGAGACTTTGTGGGAGAGATCTTCCTCTTTCTTTCAAAGGGAAAAAGCTAAGTATTGTTCTTCATTATCTTATGATTTTGTAAACATTTATGTAGTGGATCTGCTTTGTTTAAATTAAATTTCCTTTGCGTTTTCTTCGTGCTTTGTGACGTATCTCTCTTACTCTTTCTTCTTCTTTGGAAATAGTGACATGAGATAATTATGCCATTGTTTTCAATTTACTTTTCTTTTCTAATGAGTAGAATTCATGCTTAGGATTTTGTGATGCATGTTAGAAGTTAATTTAGATATAAATGTGATGGTTTTTACTTGCACTTCATTTACATTGCAATTAAGGCCTGTTGTAATGTTAAAATTTATTGTGAAAACATACGATCCGAGAGGGCTATGCTTTCTACAACTAAGTACGAACCACATTTAAATTCCATGAATGGTGAAGTTCATAGAAATTGAATGCAAATAAATAGGAAATAATATTAATCGGGCGCGAATTGAAGATTTTAGAGTGACGAGGCTAAAATCTTTAATTCGGTCCTATCGTTTGGGTGTCTGAAGTGTAGATGTTAGCCCTCGGGCGAGGGGAACGTGGGAGCTCCGAAGTGGCGGCGGTATCCTCCCGACTCTAGCCGCAGATTCAGTAACCAAGCATAGGATTAGTCAATGTTCTTTATGCCTGGACCAAAGGGTAAAGAATAGGATTGCTTCTATTTGGCACATACAATATTAAATGCATCTCAATCCTATACTTTATCTATTTCATTACATAAGAATAGTAGTTTTTAATATCTCAAAATCCTCCAAACCAATTCATCCAAAAAGGGTTATCTTTAAAATTATTATTTGCACTTAGTTATAATTACTATTACATTTAACACTTGCATTTAGGAGTAGTTTTTAGATAAAACACAATTTTAATCAACATTCCAAACTAAGGACTATTAGTAGTAGACTAGAATTTGACTAAAGACCTCTTACTTCATTTCCTCGTGGGATCGATACTGGGGTTTTTAAAGAAAACTCTATATTACTTGAAACGATACGTATACTTGCATAGTACCCCTAGTGTGTAAAATATTTTCTAATTTTTATATCATTTAAGACTTTGCACACTAGCCGCTATTTATAAATCGGGTCAAGTTTTTGGCCATCTTTGGAAGTTAATTTACTTGCGTAATTGCGGGTCGAGTCGAGTTTTTGGCGCCGTTGCCGGGGAAGCTTCGGCAAGAACTTTAGGAGAATTTTAGTTGAAGCAATTAGGCTTAGATTTGGAAAACTGTAGTGTAGTAAAAACTATTTTTGTGTGAAAATTTTTTTTGTTGTATGAAACATTGTTGTGAAAAAATTGTTTGTGTGAAAAATATGGTGTTCGTAAAAATATTTTGTTGTGTTGAATATATTTCTTCGTTTATTTGTTTAATTGTTAATATATTATTTGTTGTGTTACGTATGCGAAACAAAGGATCTGTAAGACTTGTGCCTTATTATCCCGAGTTTGAAGAAAATAAAAAAATAAAAATTCGAAAGAACTCGAAAAAACTAGAAGTGGAAATGGAAAACTTTCAAGATAATAAATTGAAAAATCATCATAAATTATTGAGGGATTGCATAAATCCTACGACAAATGAAATTCACTTAAGTATACAATACCACGTCGTAGAAGTCGACTCATTTGAAATAAATTACGAGATTATCCAACTGGTGCAGAACAATCAGTTTAGAGGAACTCCTTTGGAGGAACCCTATTTACACTTATCAAATTTTCTAGAACTTTGTGCTACATTTCATTATAATGGTATGTCAGACGATGCTGTTAGGCTAAGGCTTTTTCCTTTCTCACTAAGGGATAAGGCTAAAATGTGGTTATATTCTTTAGCACCTGGTTCTATTAAAAATTGGGAGGAGTTAAGTCAGAAATTCCTAGCTAAGTATTTTCCACCTTCAAGGACTACTAAACTTAGAAACGATATTATCTCATTTTGTCAGTATGAAGGTGAATCAATATACGAAGCCTGGGAAAGATTTAAGGAACTCCTATGAAAGTGTCCACACCATGCTCTGCCTGATTGGTTAATCATTCAAACTTTTTATATTGGGTTAGTAAGATCCCTTAGGTCTATAATTGATCCTGCCACTAATGGATCATTAATTTCAAAATCATTTAATGAAGCGTATGCATTAATTGAAGAAATGGCTACAAATGAATTTCAATGGCCCTCTACAAGGGTAAATCATAAAAATGTAGCTAGTGTTCATGATACGGATATAATTACAATTCTTGCATCTCAGATTGCTGTAATATCAAGGAAGTTGGACCAATTTGGAATGAACCAACCTCAATTTACTCCTGTAAGTGAGGAAAGTTCATTAGGGCCTATAATTGATTCTAAATTATCATATGAGACTTTAAATACCATAAACAACCCGTACTCTAACTTTTACAACCCAGGTTGGGAGAATCATCCTAAATTTAACTGGAATACTACTACTGACGATGGAAACCAACAATGGGAAAATAATCATGCAAATCATAATGGAAATTAGAATAATCAGGGGAACATAAACTATAGACCTTCATATCCACCGGACTCTAATGATGATCAACAATTTGAGGATAAGAGAATGTCTATGGAAAAAGTGGTATTACAAATGGGAAACCAGTTGCAAAGTCAAAATGCTGCGATTAGAAACATAGAGAATCAACTAGGACAAATTGCTAATTCACTTAGCAATAGACACCAAGGAACACTTCCTAGCAACAATGAGATCAACCCTAAAGAGAACACTAAGGAACAAATAGAAGCTGTCTAATTAAAAAATGAAAGAGAGATAGAGGATGTGGTTAGAAAAGAGAAAGATGTTGTGAGAGAATCAACGGAAACTAAAAGGCCTGAAGAACATGTTTCTAAGGATCTGGAAAAATAAATATCTCCAACTAAAATCAATTTGGAAAATCCACCAGCTCCATTTCCTTAAAGACTTAGACAGCATGAGTTGGATAAAAAATTTTCAAAGTTCATGAAAGTACTTAAGAAGTTAACGATAAATATTCCTTTCATTGAAGCTTTGGAATAAATGCCAAGTTATGCAAAGTTTATAAAGGATATATTAAACAAGAAAAGGAAATTTGGGGATTATGAGACAGTTGCACTAAGTGAGGAGTGCAGTGTCATACTTCAGAAAAATTTTCCTCGGAAACTTAAAGATCCTTGTAGCTTTACAATTCCTTGTGCAATTGGAGAAAAATTATGTGGAAAAGCTTTATGTGATTTAGGAGTGAGCATTAATGTGATGCCTCTATCTATATTTAGAAGGTTAGGTTTAATCGATATTTCTCCCACTACTTGTAACTCTTCGTTGGTCGATCGATCTATCATTTATCCAAAAGGAGTTATAGAAGATGTGCTTGTTAAAGTGGATAAATTTATCTTTCCTTTGGACTTTATTGTATTAGATATGGAGGAAGATAAAGAAATTCCAATTATTTTAGGGAGACCTTTCCTTATTCTTGGACAAGCTATGATAGATGCGCAAAAAGGAGAGTTGATCTATGAATATTAGTGACCAAGAAGTTACTTTTGATGTATTAAAGACTATGAAATTTCCAGCCGAGAGAAAAGATGATGATTGTTTTTGGATGGATAAAATTGATTATCTAAGTAAAGAACATTTCCAAGAAAGTTTTGAGAGTAAGTTAACAAATGAGATTGAAATAGACTTTCATGATGAGTCACAAATGTTATGTAAAGAAGACTGTATGTATGTTCAGGAGAGGTGCGAAATGATGGACGCTACCAAAAATAGTAAACTTTTAGTTCCATCTCTTGAAAAATCTCATGAACTTAAGATGGATGTACCCCATACAATTTTAAAGCCTATCTATTTAGGGAATTCATCTACACAACTAGTCTTAATATCTTTAGATTCGACTCAATCACAAAAAAGACCTGAATTGAATGATGAACAAGATAAAATTATTGAACTAAGACTTGGAAGAGAATTTGATGATAAATTTCAAAAGAACTTTGAGTTGAGAAAAGAGGATAAGGATATTGGAAGACCACTGGAAGAAATTCCTAAGGAATTAAAAAAACTTATTTTCTCAACTAAGATAGATCCTCCATCATTTAATAATTATAAAGGGGAAGAATTGGAAGATAACTTGAATCATAAGAGTGACATAGAAGAATTTGATCTTGAATCTGAATTATTTAAAGAGAATTTGATCCAAAATTTGGAAGATATTAAAGTATCTTATAAAGATCCATTTCTTATCAATTTCAAGGATGATATTAATATGCAATTTCAGAAAATCAATAGAAGAATATTGGATCTAGAGGGAAATATGAGGAACAATGATATAAATCCAACTGAAATTGAAGAGCTAAATGAAAAATTAAAATTTGAGGATTTTATAGGAATCCCTGGATGTAGAAATGATTGGGCGATTGATCGAGGATTACTTAAATGGAATTTTGATCCAGGAGGAATCATATGTCGGGCTAATGACGTTAAACCAAGCACTTTATGGGAGGCAACCCATAGTTATCAGTGTGTTTTGATTTAGTATGTTTTGAGAGTCGTGATTGTTAGTGCTGTATGATGTTTGCTTTATAATGTATTGATAAGTTTGATTGATGATTGGTAGATGTTTAGATTGTTAGTAGTTTGATCTTTGTGTGTCTTGAGGGAGGTGATTCCTTAACTTCTTATTATAGTTTCATCTTAGTTTGTTACTTTCTTTCTACAACTTTATTTTCATTAGGTAGGAGTCGCGAACCTATTTGATGAATACCATATGGATGATCTTACACTATCTTTATAAGCTGTTATAGGTGCTTAATTATAAGAATTAGATGATACTTGAGATTGGTGTACTGGAAACTAATTTATCGGGGATAATCTTATCTTTGAGATTATAATCTATAATATCATTTGAAAGTACCTAATTTACTAGTGTAGTGATTCCGTTAGAAATTGAAGGTAACATAGTGAGATTGGATGAGTTAAAGGACGAAATATCCTCATTTATCATTTGTGTTTGTATTTATTATATGTGTGTTTATATTTGTGTTACAACTTTATTTAGGTCTTGAAGAATATTTTATATTCCCTTGCTGATACCTGTTATGCTAATTAGACTTTGGTTTAGTTGATTTCATTCTGGCATGATTAGTTTAGATTTACTTTCTACTGCATATTGTTATGTCCTAATGAATACTTGTAAATGGTTTTGATAGACATTTGTGGTAGATAGAATTTCTAAATTATTTTCTTCCTGCTTATATTTTACGTACTAAATGCTATATATGTTAAAAATTAAGTTTGGGGGTAGGAAGAAAAATAAAATTTTGATATGAAAATACTTCCTTTTAGTGTAATTTTATTACAAATATATTTTAGGCTAGATTTACTTTCTCTGCAGTCATTTTATCCTGGTTATGCATGAATATGAATTTAATAGAATGTTGTAGTAGTAAGTATATTCAATCTTTACTTTTTTTCCTGCTATATTTTATGAAATTAATTGCAAAATATTTTACAATTTAAGTTTGGGGGGAAGAAAAATATTAACTCTTATTTGTTCTCAATTGTTATATTTTCAAAAAAATTATTAACATAACTTCTGGCAATTGTACATCGCTTGAGATAACTAAAACTTTTTATTTTAATTGAATATTATGGAAGGATTGGATGAAATTTTTTTAGTAATAAAAGTTAATTTTATAAGGGTAAGATATTTGGTAGGAAAGAATTTGATTATAGTTAACTATTTAAAGTAAAGAAAACAGTATTTTTGAAATATTAAGAGACTTAAAGTACTATGTGTTAAGAAGAGATTGTGACTTTATGATGAATAATAAAGCTCATACATAATTATAAAGTAAGGATATGTTTTAAGTTTGAACTTTAGAAAGAGGAGAGTGAAGTTCAAAATCATTACAGGCTCTCCAGATACAGTAATCCTCATAAAAAAAATAATAATAATAATAAAAGAGTGAAAAAAAAGGGATTGAAAGTGATCCCAAAAGAAAAAAAAAAGAAAAGAGAAAGAAAAATATTTATGAGGAGAAACTTGAGGAGATACCTAATCAAAAATTGGCTTCACTTGAGTCACTCTAAAGGGAGAACTTGATTTCATTTCTGAATTTATATTTAAAGTATTGGCCTACATTTTGAAAAAGTTTGCATGAACTCCTTTTTCACATAGTCTTTCAAGGCATTCTTAATGTAACAAATTATGGTTTATCTTGAAATAAATAGAAGACTAGAACCCTTAGACTTGATTCTTGAATATTCTTATACTTGTAGTGTTAACCCGAGTTACTAAATTTCTTTCTAAAAATCTAACCATTATATTCTTTTAAATGAAAAATTTTAGTGTCTTACAGGTGAAAATTACATTGCCTTGAGTTATATTTTTATGTAGTAAAAGTGTTACTTGAGGACAAGTAACAGTTAAAGTTTGGGGGTATTTGACACGCCTAAAATATATATGTTTTTTGCTATATCATTTTACTTATTTTTTGATGATATTACACTTTAAAGGAAAGTATTTTGTATATTTTTTTGGTTTTAGGTACAAGAAATGGCGATTGGAGCAAAAGGAAACAAAAATGGTGCAATTTGGAGCAAAAACGAGCAAGAAATGAAATTCTGCCCTGACACCTTTCGATAAGTCTTTCGATGCTTAATCTCTTTTATACTTTTGCATATTTTTGAATGAGATTACACTTTAAAGAAAAGTTTTTTTTATGTTTATTTTTTAGGGCTATCTCTTACGAACGCAACGCAACTGAAACGGGGCGAAACGGTGCTAAAACGGGGTCAAACAGAGCGAAACGGTGGAGCTGCTCAGAGCCATCTCGCCGACGGCGAGATCGATCTCGCCGACGGCGAGATTTTCCTAAGACCACCGAAAACTGGCTAAAAAGCTCGCCAACAGCGAGCTCGAACTCGCCGACAGCGGCCCGAACGACCACGAACCAACTTTTGGCGGTTTTGGGCCAATATTCGACGTATTTGGACGTTTTTTTTGAAGGGGTGCGTAAGGAAACTCTTGGGAATTCGTCCAAACTCTTTAAAAATGGCAAATATAGGTTAGAAGAAGAAGAGATTAAGAGAAGATTAGAGAGAAAAATTGGAGAAAAACTTAGAGGAATGTTTAGGATTCTTAGATTAAAAGTAGAAATGTAGATTTCTACCCTTTTGGAGAGATTGGAGAGGAGATTTTTGAGAGAATTTGTAAGGGATTGTACGAGCATTGCATGGATCGACGGGAGACTTTGTGGGAGAAATCTTCCTCTTTCTTTCAAAGGGAAAAAGCTAAGTATTGTTCTTCATTATCTTATGATTTTGTAAACATTTATGTAGTGGATACTGCTTTGTTTAAATGAAGTTTCCTTTGCGTTTTCTTCGTGCTTTGTGACGTATCTCTCTTACTCTTTCTTCTTCTTTGGAAATAGTGACATGAGATGATTATGCCATTGTTTTCAATTTACTTTTCTTTTCTAATGAGTAGAATTCATGCTTAGGATTTTGTGATGCATGTTAGAAGTTAATTTAGATATAAATGTGATGGTTTTTACTTGCACTTCATTTACATTGTAATTAAGGCACTGTTGTAATGTTAAAATTTGTTGTGAAAACATACGATCCGAGAGGGCTATGCTTTCTACAACTAAGTACGAACCACATTTAAATTCCATGAATGGTGAAGTTCATAGAAGTTGAATGCGAATAAATAGAGAAATAATATTAATCGGGCGCGAGATTGGAGATTTTAGAGTGACGAGCTAAAATCCTTAATTCGGTCCTATCGTTTGAGTCGTTGAAGTGTAGATGTTAGCCCTCGGGCGAGGGGAACGTGGGAGCTCCGAAGTGGCAGCTGGTATCCTCCCGGCCTAGCCGCGGTTCGATAACCAAGCATAGGATTAGTCGATGTTCTTTATGCCTGGACGAAAGGGTAAAGAATAGGATTGCTCCTATTTGGCACATACAATATTAAATGCATCTCAATCATATACATTATATATTTCATTACATAAGAATAGTAATTTTTAATTTCTCAAAATTCTCCAAACCAATTCATCCAAAAAGGGTTATCTTTAAAATTATTATTTGCACTTAGTTATAATTACTATTACATTTAACACTTGCATTTAGGAGTAGTTTTTAGATAAAACACAATTTTAATCGACATTCCAAACTAAGGACTATTAGTAGTACACTAGAATTTGACTAAAGACCTCTTACTTCACTTCCTCGTGGGATCGATACTGGGGTTTTTAAAGAAAACTCTATATTACTTGAAACGATACGTATACTTGCGTAGTACCCCTAGTGTGTAAAATATTTTCTAATTTTTATATCATTTAAGACTTTGCACACTAGCTGCTATTTATAAATCGGGTCAAGTTTTTGGCCATCTTTTGGAAGTTAATTCTTGCGTAATTGCGGGTCGGGTCAGTATTCCCGATCATTCTTCGAGATGTTTTAATTTAGTTATAATTGTAGTTTTATTATTCTGTTTGTGATTAAATTTTGAGTTGTTTTATATTTTGGAATGTTGTGGCGGTGAATTTTATCTTGTATTGACTTTTAATTTAGTTTTGGTTTCAGTTTAGGGACTACCCTAAAGGTTTTGGTTTTCATGCAACAACTTTATTTAACATGCAAGAAAAGTAAAGTACAGTGCATGTGAGTAAATTGCAATAAAGTAAATCGCAATGAAATAAAAGCGTACCTGGAGGGTCTTCTCGTCATCCCAAGCTGCGCTTAAAACACATGTTAAGGCATTTAAATATTTCAACAAGTACCTAGGTAAAGCTAAGGGGAGGGTTTTAGTTGTCTACTAAATTCCTAATCCTATAATTAGTCATCTCCTATGACGTCTAAGTTCTTTTGTTTTGTTTATGGATGATTTTCTTTATCAAAGAACAATTAAATTTAGTTGTTCTTCTAAAACATCCCGTCATATTGAGGAAGTGCTTATAACAAGTCCTAAACATCTTTTCAATATTTTTGGGATTGTTTTGAGTCCAAGTAAACTTAGTTGCACACATGAATTAATCATCCAGGAGTTTAGTTAAACTTTGTTTCTTGCTCAGTGAACTTAGGTATTTGATTACCTGATGAATGAAGTGACATCTCACTTAATACTCTATTTAAGAGTTATAATAATTAAAGCCTTTAAGGGCAAGTTGGTTTATCGAGATTTTTAATCATAGTTAAAAGTTTGAGTCAATGGATTAAAGTGTTTTAATTTGATTATGAGGTTT
Organism: Papilionanthe hookeriana x Papilionanthe teres; assembly: GCA_022702705.1. Classification (NCBI taxonomy): domain Eukaryota; kingdom Viridiplantae; phylum Streptophyta; class Magnoliopsida; order Asparagales; family Orchidaceae; genus Papilionanthe; species Papilionanthe hookeriana x Papilionanthe teres. Next base: position 59,422,197 of record CM040430.1, on the reverse strand, counting down.
TAATTAATAATTTTAAGTTTGGAATAGTGTTCAAATTATTTTGGATTTAATTCTTAATGATTTCATTTAGGTTTGTTGTTAAATGATTTTAATTCAATTTGATTTTAATTTAATTTAATTTAATTTTAATTTAATTTTTAATTTTAATTTGATTTAAATTTATTTAATTTTTAATTCAATTTAATTTTAATTTAATTTAATTTTAATATAATTTAATTTTAATTTAATTTTAGTTTTAATTTAATTTAATTTAATTTAAATTAATTTAAATTTTGATTTTAGTTTTAATTATTAATTTGAATTATTATTTTAATTTTTAATTAAGAATTAAGTATTGTTAAAATGACTTATTTAGGGATTTTCAAATTAAAGAATAAATATCCTCTTAATAATATCCCTATTTTAATGATCCAAATTTAAATATATTTTTTCCAAAATTTAAATTATTTAATTAATTAAAGTTTCATTTTTGATATTTTCAAAATGTTTAGTGGGTTACTACCCCTTAATTTTCCTAAGTTTCAATCATCCAAGAGAGACTTAAAATCAAATATTTTACCCCCCCCCATTCTCGATTAAACCCAAAGTTTTAATTAAGGGTTAAAATTTTTAATTACCTTTATGCCCTTTTAAGCTTATTTATTTCATAACTCACTAAATTGAGCTCAAATGAAATTGAAATTTTTATGTCACCTCACTCACATGTCTATTAAGACATTAGAGGAGAAAATGTGATTTTTCTGATTTTAATTTATTTATATAATTATTTTTAGTAGAAAATAGGGGTTTTTTAAGGAAAATTCAACAACATGGCCAAGGAAGGGTTTCTATCCTTAAGAAAATTATGGGATGTTCCTAATGACCAGTGGACCACTTAGACCAATTTTGGTGATTTTTTGAATTATATTTTATTTATTATAACTATTTTGAGTTTTAGAGTATTAATTAATTATAAAATAAAATTAAAGTTGAAAAATGGATTTTATATTTTTCTTAAATCTCTCTGACCTCAAGGAGTTCAGAGAAATAAATTTTATAATTTTCTAATTTTTCTTTTATTTATTGGAATTATTCTAGTGAAAAAGGTTAAAAACTCATTTTTTAATATTAAAAAATTATATTAAGCCTTAAAATTCAATATCTTACCCTAGGAACTTAGGAAAAATATTTGGTTTGTTCCTAAGTGATTAGGAATCAAAATGTGACATTTTTATGATTTTTTAATATTTTTATGATTTTTATTATTTTTTAATTACTAAAATATTAAAATATCATGAAAAATTAACATTTTTAGAAAATTCCAATTTTAATTTTTCTAAATTCCCCTGATATCAGAGAAGCCCCAAAACCATTTTTGTGAGTTTTTAAAGTTTCATTTTGCTTATGAGGCTTAATTAATCCATTTGATAGGTTTAATCAAGTCCAATTGATTTTAAATTTTTATATGATGTCTCTCTGATCCTAAAGATCAGTGGAGAATTATTTTCAAGTCAATTTGATGTGTGGTTAACCTTAATTAACTCAAATGCAATTTTAGGGGTTTAGGCCAATTAAGGTTATTTTGAATGAATTAACTCAAAATATATTTTTCATAGGGTCCTCTGGTCCTAAGGAACATCACTAAATTTACTTAGGATTTATTTCACAACATGTTAATTATTGAAATTAAAATACCTAAAACAGTGACATGAAATTGAAAATTCAATAACATTTCACAGAGATGGCCTCTGACCTTGAAAAATTCAGGGAATGTTCCCAAGATCAGAGGCTTCAAAAGCCTTATAGTCTCACGCCATGGTGAATTGTCTATGCATATAAAGAATCAAAATACTGAAATCAGTAAATAAATTATTAAAAATAAAATACTCATCCAATTAATTTGATTTCTTTTCCACATTATTCTCCTCTGTTCACTGAGCAAGAAGGTATTTTTATTTTATTTTTGTCATTTTTCTATGTAAAGATATGGATTATTGAAGTTCTAGGATTTAAATAAATAGAAAATAACCCTATTTTTCTACTTATCCACGCGGCGCCACGCAATCCTCGGCAGCTCCGAAAGGCCACGCGGAGCGTTCTGATTCAGTGCCGCCATTTGAGTCAGTGCTACAGGGGCCCGCCATTCACATACCATTGCATTGTCCGGCTTGATCTCGACCGTCCGCTCGATACACGCGCGATCCAACGACACCTGGTCATCGTCTACGACTGGTGTGCACCAGTGACCGTCCACACTAAAACCCTAAGAACTCACTCGATTCTCAATGGATTTTTGTGTTCTTATGCTCTATGGATTCGTCTTAAAGAGACGAACACATCCATATGGTAAACATGCATTGAAATCGACTCAAACAAAATGGAGAATCTCCAGAATCTCGGGAGGAAGAGTGAGTTCATACCTTTGCCCAGAGAAGTGAAGCTTCAATCTGAGGGTTGTATCACCTTCGATTGAGTCCAAGCAAGCTCCAGATGAAGTCTCTTGCTGCGGGAAATGCCTAGGTACAAAAGTGACCAAGGCCGATCACAAAGCATGGAGGCTGGAAGCAATGGCCGGCCCAGTGAGGGGCTTTGCTTGGGAACTTCTCCTCTTGGTCTGGTGAAGGTGTAGAGTCAATCAATTTCAGGATTGACTCACTGTGGTGAAGTGTCCTGGTTTTGGGTGGATTTTTGACTGAGAAATTGGGCTATGTTAATGGGGATTAGGGCAAATGGACACTAGGGATCAATTGCACTAGGTTGGGAGAAGGTTCTGGAGCAATTTTGGCAGAGTTTTGTTAAGTTTCTTTCAGCACCTCTCATGGCCGAGAGGAGGTGGTGTTTAAATAGGCATGGTTGGAGGGCCTCACAGGGGGAGTTAGGGCTTAGGATCATGACCCACTTTTTATATGTATGCAATTTATGTTTATAGCAACGGCACCAAAAACTTGATCCCGCTTTAAATATAGTTATATGATTTAATGTATAATGTGGATTCTACGCAAGTATACGTATCGTATCAAATAATACGGGGCTCTAGTGGAGTCCTCGGTTATCGATCCCACGGGGAAGTTTTTAACAGATTTGGTATCGACTAAATTTAAAGGAATTACTTACTAATATAGTAAACGGAATTTAAAAAGTAACTATTGCAACTAAAGTAAACTAATGCTTGAAATAAGTTGATTTAAATAATTCAGAAAAAGTATCGTTCTTCTTATTTTTAAAAAATTAAGTGAATGATGAATTTAAATAGAATTTTTATATTGTATTGTGACAAATAGGAGCATTCCTATTCTTTACCCTTCGGTCCAGGTGCAAAGAACATTGACTAATCCTATGTTTGATTATCGAATCTCCTGATAAGTTGGGAGGATACTGCGTTGCCACTTCGAGCACCCACGTTCCCCTCACCTGAGGGCTAACATCTACACTTCAGCTCTCAAACAGTAGGACGGAATTTTAGTATTTTAGTCTGTCACACTAAAATATCCAATTCTATGCCCGATAATTAATATTTCCCTATTTATTTGTACCCACCTTCCAAGGCTTTTGACTTCCCTGAATATTGGATGTAATTTTTACTATAGTTGATAATTCAACATATTTTAACTACTCAATTGGCCAGATTGAAAGTAAATTAAGTTTTAAGTAAAAATTATCACAATTTATTTTAATATTATATTATGTGCTTCTATTAAATTTCATCAATCCAATAATTTTCATAAACAATGAGAAAGACTAAGAAAACTTCTCAGAATGCATGGGAATAAAACAAAGCATGGATTTCATTTAAAGTTAACAACAATAAACAAAGATACTTATCTTAATTTCCTCCCCAAGTAGACTCCTTGAAGTTCCTTTGACTTCTCCTTCTAGTATAGCAAACTATATAGCACTCAACTAATGAACTCACTAAACACACACATAAAAGATTCTAGAAAAAAAAGCTTTTTAAGACTCAAAAGACACACACAGAAGACTCCAGAGACATACTAAGAATTTAGAATTTGGCCACTATTTATAGATTTTAAGCAAAGGTTCAAGGGGTGCTTAAACACCTCTTCAAAAAGTGTTCAGGTTCAATGTATAAGCATTTTGAACTAGCTCGCTGTCGGCGAGAAATGACCTAGCTGTCAGCGGGGCTTCTAGAAGGTCTTCAAACCTCGCGATCTCGCTGTCGGCGGGCTCGGGCTCGCTGTCGGCGAGGTAGTTATAATTCCTTCAAAAAATTCTCCTCACGATCTAGCCGTCGGTGGCCTTGATCTCGTCATCGGTGAAGTAGTTATATTTGCATGAATTTTCTCCATTTTTTATCCAAATTTGCTTCATTATATGCTTTTTGCTTCCATCACTTATAAATCTTCATCCCTGCAATAAAATAAAGAAAAAATCTTTCTTTAAAGTGTAATTTCATCAAAAATAGATATGAATTTCTTAATGAATTTTTCTGAGATCAGATCAGCTGCTCCATGCAAGATAAGAATAGCCATGGTGTTTAATTGGGCTGGGACAACTCAGCAAGGCAGAATTGAAAAGTTTGGCTCACATGGAGCTCTCGGCCATGGGGTTTTCCGGCGACCTAGTGGCTGGCCGGCCAGGGTCAGGTCACTGTTGTCATCATGGAGGTCAGTTCTTGAGGTTTGTGAGTTCAATTGGCAAATGCCAAGATTAAAGGAGTTGAATCAAAGTGGAAGGGGGAAGTGCTCATTTTGGGTTCAATTTTGTCAACCCATGTATTTGGGCTTGGTTCACCTTCCCATGGTCTGATTTTGGGTTAGGGGGATCAGTTGGGTCAGCTGCCATGGAGTGGTGAATTCCCCATCCATGGTGAGGTGGCTAAACTTGGTTTAGTGTGTGACATGGTTATGGTTAAAAAGGCTTAATGAAGGATTAAGAAAGGGGGCCCTCCTTTTGCCATTAATGGCTTGGTCACATGTCAAACCTTCCATGTCTTCACATGGCTTGTAAATGGCTTGCTCATGGCTCCATGTGGCTTGGGATAAAGCTTGGTTATTTACATGAAAGAAGGTTTTGAATTTTTAGGATTTATGGGTGATTTTGGCATGAGGCCTAATTTAGGATTATTTTATGATTGATTTAGGACTTAAGGGATGGTATCAATTAATGGGGTGATGAAAAGAATGTCATATGGGCTTTAGCATGAAGTTTGGGCTTTTGAAATTTAGTGAAGATGGGCTTTTAAAATGGTTTAGGGAAGTGGGCTTTTGGATTTTAAAATGGATTTTAGGATGAAAGTTTGGTAAATGCTTGGGCCAAACAAGTGTTGGGTTTAGTTTAGGGATGTTTCATGAATGATTTGGAATTGGTTTGGAATAATTTGGAGTTGAATTGGGTTTAATTTAGGACTTTTGGTAAAGCGGCCAAAGTGGGTCAAATTGGGTTAACTTGGGCTAAGTTTGGGCTAATTTTGGATTTGATGTAAAATTAATGTTGAGAAATGTTTATAGAGGTGTCACAAGGAGTTTTCAACTTTGTTTGGGCTCTAATTTTAGGATTTGGGCACATTTGGGTTAGGTTTGGGCTTAGGTCAATTTAAGGGATTTTGGTTTTAGGTTAGGTTTGGGTGGAGTTTAGATTCAAATTTTGGGTAAATCAAGTTAGCGTTTTGTTTATAGGGGTGTTAGGAAGGCCTTGGAAAAGATTTGGGGCCAATTGGAGTTGAATTGGATTGGTTTGAGCTAGGTTTAAGTCATGGGCCAAAATTGGGCCTTAGGCTTCAAATTGACATTGGGCCAAAATGCCAATCAAATTGGACTTGGATTTAGTCTAAATTTATATTGGAGATGTTTATTTGAAGTTTAGAATTTAATTGGACCAAAATTGAGGTCAATTGGGGTGGCTTGGTTTGACATTGGGTTCATTTAGGTTTAAAATGGGTCAAATTGGGGGTTTTGGTAAAAGTGGGGTAAATTGGCCAAAATTAGCCCATGGTGTAGTTTAACAAAATTAAATTGGGAATATTTTTAATTTTTTGAAATTTTTTGAGAATTTTCTGAATTTTTGGATTTTTGGGCTAAGAAGGGCATTTTGGGTATTTGGAGGGTATTGGGGGGTACTTTTGGAATTTTTGGTATTTTTGGCTATGAATGATCAATTTGAGTGGGGGAAAATGTTTAGGATTGATTTTGAAGAATTTTGGGTAATTTAGGTGATTTTGTAGATTTTGGGTAGTTTGAAGGGCTTTTGGTAGGTTTAGTAGGTGTAGGGCTCGGGGTAAAAAATTGAAATTTTAAGAAAATGAAGATTGATCAAATTTGAGTAAAATGGAATCACTTTGGTTAAGCCATGAAGCCATATTAAGCCCATATGAGCTATGAGAGGACTCATTTGAGGCATTCACTATGTTGTTCCTAACCCTCTTAGCCAGGGGCTCAGGGGTTAAGAACCATCCATGTGAATTACCTACATGAGTCAGGAAGTCAAGTTGGGTGAGAGTGTAGTTTTAGGACTTGGAATGCATGTGAGAGTGTAGTGTATGTGCAAGTCAACCCTCACCAGAACAGGCCATCCAGGGTATTCCTAAGGCCAAGAAGTCCTATAGGGAACTCATCCTTTAAACCTCCACATTTGATTTCAACCCTCTAGGTGATTAGGGGTCTACAATCAAGCTTGTGGGGTTTGAAGGGAGTCAAGAAGTGTTTTGAATTTCTAAGGGGTAGGTTCCACTTCTAGTCCTCTAAGATTAGTCAAAGGAAAAGCCTAAGGCTAGATCCTAAGTACTAAAGAGAGGAGAAAAAGACCTCATCAAAAATGAGGTCAACAAAAATCACTTGAATTTTTGCAAGATCTACCTCCATACCATTTTCTGATATACGATGTCCTAAAACTATTTCTCCTGCTAACATAAATTGACATTTTTTCTAGTTAAGGACCAAATTAGTTTCTTCACAGTGTTTTAGAACTTTAGACAAATATTCTAAACATGATTCAAATGGAATTCCTAACACTGAAAAATTCATCCATAAAAACTTAAATTCCTTTTTCAATTAAATCACAGAAAATTGTCATCATACATCTCTAAAATGTAGCAGGGGCATTACATAAACTGAAGGGCATTCTTCTAAAATCAAATGTACCATAAGGAATGGTAAACGTTGTTTTCTCTTGATCCTTAGGAGCAATCTGTATTTGGTGGTAACTAGTATATCCATCCAGAAAATAAAAATATTTATGCCCAGCTAATCTATCCAACATCTGATCTAGAAAGGGAAGTGCAAAATGGTCTTTTCTTGTAGCAATATTTAATTTTCTATAATGAATACATATTCTTCATCCTGTAACTTATCTTATTTATATAATCTCATTCTTTTAATTAACAGTCACATTAACTCCTCCTTTCTTAGGAACACAATGAATAGGAATAACTCATGCACTATCTGAAATAGCGTAGATAACTCCAACCTCTAACAACTTTAAAATTTCTTTTTTAACAACTTCTTTCATGATAGGGTTTAATCTCCTTTGAGGATCATCCTGATATTTGCAGTTATCCTCCATAAGAATTCTATGCATACAAATTGAGGGACTGATTCCTTTAATATCAGCTATTATCTATTCAAACGCTTTCTTATATTTCTCTAAAATTTCAGGCAAACTCTCTTCTTCTTTTGAAGTCAATTGATATAAATTTACAACTGACAAAGTTTAGGAATCACCTAAAAAGGCATACTTCAAATGGTTAGGAAGCAATTTTAAATCAAGTTCGAGAGGTTTTTCAACTGATGGACCAAAAGATTCATCTTTTTCAGTCATGTTCAACAATTTAATATATTAAATCTTCCTCATGAAAATCTTCAAAATTTTGTAATTCCTTTTCTTGCTCGTGTTCCAATTCGTCACTTTTAGATTTTTCTTCATAAGCTGATTTGAAATGATATTCACTCAAATATCTGATAGCATCAATCCTATAGCAATCATCATCTTTACCTCTTGCAGGATATTTCAATGATTTTAAAATATTGAACGTAACAGTTTGATCATTGACTCTCATTGTTAATTCCTCTTTTTGCACTTCTATTATTGCTCTGCCTGTGGCTAGGAAAGTTCTCCTTAAAATTATGGGTATCTCTTTATCTTCTTCCATATCTAGTACAATGAAATCCACAGGAAAGATAATTTAATCCACTTTTACCAAAATATCCTCTATAACTCCTTTAGGATATGTGATCGAATGATCCACTAATTGCAGAGTTATAGTAGTAGGGGTTATTTCTCCTAATCCAGTCTTTTGAATATTGATAATGACATATGGTTAATGCTTGCACCCAAATCATATAAAGCTTTTCCATAAAATCTGTCTCCAATCGCACTTGGAATTGTGAAACTACCAAGATATTTAAGCTTTCTAGGAAGCTTTTTTTGAATTATTGCACTGCACTCTTCACTAAGTGCAATAGTTTCATTATCTTTAAACTTCCTTTTTCTGTAAAGAATATCCTTCATAAATTTCACTTAGCTTGGCATTTGTTCTAAGGCTTCAGCAAATAAAATATTGATTGTAAGCTTCTTAAATATCTCCAAGAACTTTAAAAATTGCTTATCCAACTTTTGTTGATAAAGTCTCTGAGGAAATGGAGGTGGTGGCTTTTTTAAGTCAATCTTAGGTGGAGAAATAGGTCTTTCCAAACCTTTCAAAGCGTCCTCTTTTGGTTTTTCAATCTCTTATTTCTCTACTACAATCTCGATTTGAATCCTACCTTCCAACTCTCTTCCACTTCCCAGTTGAATTACTTTTACTTGCTCTTTATTCTTATCTCTTTGATTTACTTCAGTATTACTAGAAAGCGTACCTTGGGGTCTATTACTTAATAAATTGGCAATTTGTCCCAATTGATTCTCAATATTTCTGATTGTAGCTCCTTGGCTTTGCAATTGATTTCCCATTTGTAACACCACTTCTTCAATAGACAACTTCTCCTCCTTAAACTGTGAAGTATTGTTAAATCCTCTAGGATAGTTTGGTCTATAATTATTATTCCCTTAGTTGTTCCAGTTCTCCAATGGATTTACTTGGTTGTTCCCCCATTGTTGATTACTACTACCCTGATTATTGTTATTTCAGTTAAAGTTTGGATGGATTTTTCAACCTGGGTTATAATAATTGGAATATGGGTTATTAGGCTTACTTATAGCATTTAAAGTTTATAGTGAAGTTTGAGAATCAACCATTTAGACTAATGAATTTTCTTCAATCATGGAAACTGGCTGAGGAAAATTCATTCAAATTGGTTCATCTTTCTTGAAATTGCAGCAACTTGATTTGATAGCATTGCAAAAGCATCATTATCTTGAATATTAGCTACCTTTTTTAGGATTTAACCTTTCAATAGGCCATTGAAAATTGTTAGTAGTCATTTCCTCAATTAAAGCATAAGCATCAACAAACTGTTTAGACATTAATGAAGCACCAGTAGTGGTATCAATAATAGATCTAAGAGATCCAACTAATCCATTATAAAAAGTCTGAATTATTAACCAATCTAGTATGGAATGATGTGGACATTTTCTTAAGAGATCTTTAAATTTTTCCCATGCTTCATATATAGATTCACCTTCAAACTGACAAAAAGATGTGATATCATTTCTAAGCTTCACAGTCTTTAATGGTTGAAAATATTTAGTAAGGAATTTTTGTGCTAAATCACTCCAAGTTCTGATAGATCCAGGTGCTAATGAATTTAACCATATCTTAGCCTTATGCTTTAGTAAAAAAGGAAAAAGTCTAAGTCTAATAGCATCATCAGAAACACAATCATACTTAAAAGTAGCCTACAATTCTAGAAAGTTAGCAAGTTGTAAATTAGGATCTTTAGTTGGTGCTCCCCCAAAATGATTATTAGATACAATTTGGATACGAACAGGTTTAAGTTCAAATGAATTAGCAACTACAACAGGGTGTTGAATACTACCATGAAGTTTATCCACTGTAGGGTTAGCATAATTTCTTAAAGGCCTGAATTCTTGATGGATGTTAACATTTTGATTTTCTTGATTCGCCATTCCTTAAATATTTTAATCTTTTTCAGTATTTTTAATTTTTTTGATTTTTTTTATAGTTCTCTCTAATTCAGAATCGTAAGGCACAAGTCCTTCAGAACCTGAACTACACATACACAACAATAAAATAAGATAAAGTAAAACACACTAACAAAAGCAAAGAAAAGTAAAAGTTTTAATTTTTCTTAATCTTTTTTATATGAAATTTTAATTAATCTCCCCGACAACCGTGCCAAAAACTTAATCCCCAAATATTTACGCTTATATTTTTCACTTTATATTTCTTTTCAATGATATTATCTTTTTTCTTTGCAACGACACCAAAAACTTGATTCAGAAGCAAATAAGAAATATATTTTAATTGTTTTATAATATGGGATTCTACACAATTATACGTATCGTTTATCAAGTAATTTAGGACTTTCTGATTAAGCTCCGAGATATCGAACCCTCAGGGAAATGTCTAAAAATATAAAAAAATAAGAAAATTAACTTTTTTACTTTTTAAATTGATTTTGTAAATTATGTTTTAAAATAGATTATTTGAAAATTGTTTTTGATGTTTTCTTTTAAAAAAAAGTAAAGCAAGTAATTAAAATTAACATTACTTTAAAAATGATATGAAAGCAATGAGAATAAAATATCTTTTTCCTCTTTTAATGAATCAATAATAATTATGGAATTTCATTGTGGAAGTATTTAAATATGTTTTGCCAAATAGGAGCAATTATATTTTTTTCCCTTACTTGATTCTATAAAGAACATTAGTTAATTTGAAGCTTTCAAATTTTCTAAATGGGTTAGGCAAAGAAGATACCAGCTTTCACTCTAGAGTTCCCTCTATTCCCTCAACTTGGGGGCTAACATCTCATAATTAGATTTTTCACCTCAAACAAAATTAGGAGGCTTTAGCCTGTCACTCTAAAGACCTCTAATTTTACTGCCCATTGAAAACATATCTCCCTATTTATTTGCATTCAGTTATATGGACTACAATTCTCATCCATACAATTGCATGTGATTCATTCCAATTGTCGATTGAGACAATACCGCATTGGATATTACATAATCTCACAACAAATTTTAACATCTTAATTGGCCAAATCAAGAAGTAATATAAGTGTAAGGAAATAAATCATCACAACTTCTTCCAAAATTAACCATATATACTTCACACAACTTCCTTTCATAGTTTAGTTACATCATCATTTAAAAGGAAAAAAGATAAATAAATAAACTCAGAACTCATAGAAAAAACACAAACACAACTTGAGTTGAAAGTAGAAATCATAGTGAAAACACAACATGTTTTACTTAAAAACCCAAATGTAAAAACAAAGATAAACAAGTATTTGAAAATCCTCTCCACAAGTCTCTGGAAGTTCCTCTGAATTTTTGCTTTCCACTAAAAGACTCCACAGAGATTAGTGCATAACTCTGTTGACTCCAACTCTGACTTTAGACTCCAATACAAACTAGATAAATGGATGAAAGAAAATTGGTGAGAAGAAGGCTTCACACCAACCCCTTTCTCCTTTAAAACTCTCTTAAACTAAAAATACTTAATTAAATGACTCTAAACAGTAAAAAGAAGACTATAAAAAGACTAAGAAGGACAAAAAGAAGACTCTTTTATGATTATAAGACTTTATTCTTTATAATTCTTCAAAAAGGTGCTTTGGTGTCTCTTCAAAATATGTCCAGATTTAATGTATCCACCAAAGAATGCATCTCTCCATTCAAATCTGCAGCCCAAAGTAAGTTAAGGAAATTACCACCAAAAGCTGCTTCAAACAACCCTTGAAAATGGTGCCAATTTTTATTTAATTCATTTTTTAAACTATCGTGCCTATGCGCCAACCGTGCAGCATTTAGCCGCCATAGGTCAAATTATCACATAGCCCATTTTTGCTCCAAATTTGATTCTTTTTTGCTCCTTTTCATCATAATCAGTAATTTTAATCATACCTGTAAGAAAAACACAAAAATACTTTACATTAAAGTGCAATATCATCAAAAATAGGTATACTAATGTGCATAAAAATACATTATATTTTAAGTGTATCACACATCTTCTATAACCCCTTTTGGATAAATGATAGATCGATGAGCTAACTGAAGAGTTACAGTAGTGGGAGAAATATCAACTAACCTAATCTTCTAAATGTAGACATAGACTTCACATTAATACTCTCTTTTATATCACATAAAGCTTTTTCACATAATCTTTCTCTAATTTCACAAAGAATTGTTAAGCTAGAAGGATCTTTAAGTTTCTGAGGAAGCTATTTCTAAAGTATAGTGCTACACTCCTCACTTAGTGCAACAGTCTTACGATCCCTAAATTTCCTTTTCTTGTTTAATATCTTCTTTATAAACTTTGCATAACTTGGCATCTGTTCCAAAGCTTCAGCGAAAGGAATATTTATCGTTAACTTCTTAGGTACCTCTATGAATTTTGAAAATTGATTATCTAACTCATGTTGTCTAACTCTTTGAGGAAATAGAGGTGGTGGAATTTCTAAATTGATTTTAGTTGGAAATATTAATTTTTCCAAATCCTTAAAAACTTGTTCTTCTAGTCTTTTAGTTTCCTTTATTTCTCTCACAACTTCTTTCTCTTTTCTGACCACATCCTCTATCTCTCTTCCACTTCTTAATTGGAGAGCTTCTGCTTGTTCATTATTGTTCTCTTTAGAGTTGATCTTAGTGTTCCTAGGAAGTGTTCTTTGGGGTCTATTGCTAAGTGAATTAGCAATTTATCCTAGTTTATTCTCTATGTTTTTAATCACAGCATTTTGACTTTGCAACTAATTTCCCATTTACAATATCAATTCTTCTATAGATATCTTCTTATCCTTAAATTGTTAATCATTGTTAGAGTTCGTTGGATATGAATGTCTATAGTTTGTGTTCCCCTAATTATTCCAACTTCCATTAGTTTTTGCATGATTATTTTCCCATTGTTGATTTCCAGCCCCAGTAGTATGATTCCAGTTAAAATTAGGATGCTTTTCCAACTTTGGTTGTAAAAGTTAGAATACAGGTTGTTTATGGTATTAAAAGTCTTATATAATAAGTTAGAATAAATCATATGACCTAATGAACTTTCCTCACTTACTAGAATAAATTGAGGCTGGTTCATTCCAAATTGGTCCAACTTCCTTGATATTGCAGCAACCTAAGATGTAAGAATTGCAATCGCATCTATATCATGAACACTGGAAACCTTTTAAGGATTTACCTTTACAGAGGGCCATTGAAATTCATTTGTAGTAATTTCTTCAATTAACGCATACTCTTCATTAAATGGTTTTAACATTAATGATCCACCAGTGATAATGACAATTTTAGACCTAAGGGATCCTACTAACCCATTGTAAAAAGTTTGAATGATTAACCAATCGGGCAAAGCATAGTTTAGAAACTTTCTTAGGAGTTCTTTAAATCTTTCCCAAGCTTCGTACATTGATTCCCTTTTATACTGACAAAATGAGATAATATCATTTCTACGTTTAGTAGTCCTTGAAGGTGTAAAATACTTAGCTAGGATTTTCTAAGTTAACTCCTCCCAAATTTTAATTGAGCCAGGTGCTAATGAGTATAACCATATATTAGTGTTATCCCTTAGTGAGAAAGGAACAAGCCTTAGTCTAACAACATCATCTGACAAGCAGTCATAATGAAATATAACACAAAACTCTAGAAAACTTGATAAGTATAAATAGAGATCCTTCGAAGGTGTTCCCCTAAACCGGTTATTCTACACCAGTTGGATAATCACTGAATTTAGTTTAAACAAGTCAGCTTCTATGATAGTAATGACACGCCTAAAAACTGCTTGATTTTACATATCCATTTTATGTTTAATTTTAATGATATTACACTTCAAAGGAAGGTATTTTGCATGTTTTTGGTTTTAGTTACAGTAAATGGACTTTTGGAGGAAAAAAATAAGAAATGGTACAATTTGGAGCAAAAACGAGCAAGAAAGTAAATTTTGGCCAGACATATTTCGATAAATCTTTCTATGCTTAATATCTTTTACACTTCTTACATATTTTTGAATGAGATTACACTTTAAAGAAAGATTGTTTTCATGCTTATTTTGTAGTTCTAACTGTTAGGAACGCAACGCAACTAAAACGGGGCTAAACAGAGCCAAACGGACCAAAATGGTGGAGCTGCGCAGAATGGAGCCTACGACGTGAGAAACCTGAGAGAGATGAAATATGGGGCTGATGGCGACCAAAAGGGTGCCTTCGGAGCCCGAGATGGTTTGGACGCGATTTTGAGCGGTTATTGGCCATATACATTGAATCTGGACGCTTTTTGGAATGGTGCTTGAAGCACCTCTTGAGAAATTCATCCCTACATCATTTTAAAGTGAATTTGAAGCAAGAAAAAGCAGTAGAAGTTAGGAAAAATGTAGAGAATGATCACAGATCATAGAATTAGAGTAGAAATTTAGATTTCTACTTTTTTGGAGAGATTAGTGAGGGGATTTTAAGAGAATTTGTAAGGGAATGTTCTAGCATTGCTTGGATCAGTGAGAGACATTGTGGGAGAGATCTTCATCTTTCTTTTAAGGGGAAAAGCTAAGTATTGTGTTCTTCATTATCTTATAATTTTGTAAACACTTATATAGTGGATTTTCTTTGATGAAATGAGGTTTTAAGTTGTGTTTTCTTCGTGCTTTGTGATGTCTTCCTCTTACTCTTTTTCTTATTTGGAAATAATGACATAAGAAGATTATTCCATTGTTTTCATTCTACTTTTTTTTGCAATGAGTAGGATTAATGTTTAGGATATTGGGATGCATGCTAGAAGAAGTTTTAATTATAAATGTGATGATTTTTACCTGCAACTCATTTACATTACAAAAAGAGCTCGTTGTTGTGTGAAAATTCATTATAATTACATTAAGATTCGAGAGGGTGGTGTAATTCTTAACAAAGTGGAACCACATTCAAATTCCATGAATGGTGAAATTCATGGGATTTGAGTACAAATAAATAGGAAAATATAATTTGATGGGCGTAGAATTAGAGATTTTAGGGTGACAGACTAAAATCCCCAATTTGGTCCTAATGTTTGGAAACTAAAGTGAGAGTTAGCCTTCAGGCAAAGAGAAGTGGGAGCTCTGGAGTGAGAGTGAGTATCCTCCCAGCCTAACCACAGATTTAGGGACTAAAGCAATGTTCTTTTTGCACTCGGAAGAGGGTAAAGAATAGGATTGCTCCTATTTGACACATACAATATTTAATTCATCTCATTCCTTTACATTATCCAATTCACTATATAAGAATAGTAGATTTTATTATCTCAAAATTCATGAAACCAATTCATTTAGAAAGGGTTATCTTTAGAATTAATATTTTCCTTTAGGAGTAATTATTAGTTATTTTAAACACAAGACTTACCTTTAGGAGTATTTGTTAGAAAAACCACTTATATTGACCTTCAAAACTAAAGTCTGATAGTAGTAGATTAGAATTTGACTAAGGACCTTTTACTCCGCTTCCCTATGGGATCGATAAATGGGACTCCATTAGAGCCCTGTATTACTTGACACGATACATATACTTGCGTATAACATCTAGTGTGTGCACATACATCCAAACATAAAAACACTCACAAAAATAGCACACGCTAGGGGCACATCCAGTTTTTGGCACCGTTGCCGGGGAAGCTTTGGTAAGAATTTTAGGAGAATTTTATTTGAAGTAATTAGGTTTAGAATTGGAAAAATTTAGCTTTGTGAAATTTTTTGGTGTGAAAAGTATCTTTTTGCATGAAAAAGTGTTGTGAATAAAACTGTTTGTTTGAAAAACAGGGTGTTTGTGAAAATGTTTTGATGTGTTGAATATATTTTTTATTTTATTTGTTTTATTGTTAAAGTATTGTTTGTTGTGTTGCATATACAAAAGAAATGATCTGTAGGACTTGTGCCTTATGGTCTCAAGTTAGAAAAATGAAAAAAAAACAAAAAGAACATGAAAAACTAGAAATGGAAATGAAAACATTTAAAATAATAACTTGGAAAATCATCATAAATCATTAAGGGATTATGTAAATCCTACAACAGATGAAATTCACTCGAGTATACAAAACCCTGTCGCAGAAGCTGACTTGTTTAAACTAAATCCAGCGATTATCCAACTAGTGTAGAACAACCAGTTTTGGGGAACTCCTTCGGAGAATCCCTATTTACACTTATCTAGTTTTCTAAAACTTTGTGCTACATTTCGTTATAACGGCATGTCAGACGATGCTGTTAGGCTAAGGTTTTTTCTTTCTCACTAAGGATTAAGGCTAAAATCTAGTTATACTCATTAGCACCTGGATTTATTAAGAACTGAGAGGAGTTAACTCAGAAATTTCTAGCTAACTATTTTCCACCTTCAAGGACTACTAAACATAGAAATTATATTATCTCATTTTGTTAGTATGAAGGGGAATCAATATATGAAGCCTGGGAAAGATTTAAGTAACTCCTAAGAAAGTATCCACATCATGCTCTGCCAGATTGGTTAATTATTCAAAATTTTTATAATGGGTTAGTATAATCTCCTAGGTCCATTATTGATGCTGTTGCTGGTGGTTCATTAATGTCAAAATCATTTGATGAAGTGTATGCATTAATTGAAGAATTGACTACAAATGAATTTTAATGGCCCTTTGCAAGGGTAAATCCTAAAAAAGTAGCTAGTGTTCATGATACAAATGCAATTGCAATTCTTGCATCTCAGGTTGCTGCAATATCAAGAAAGTTGGACCAATTTGGAATGAACCAGCCTCAATTTACTCCTGTAAGTGAGGAAAGCTCATTAGGGCATATGATTGATTCCAACTTATTATATGAGACTTTAAATACCATAAACAACACGTATTCTAACTTTTACAACCCAGGTTGGAAGAACCATCCTAATTTTAACTAGAATAATAATACTGCGGGTGGTAATCAACAATGGAAAAAGAATCATGCAAATCCTAATGGAAGTTGGAATAATCATAGGAACACAAGCTATAGACCATCAAATCCTCCAAACTCTAATAATGATAAAAATATTAAGAATAAAAATATGTCTATATATGAAATATTATTGCAAATGGGAAACTAGTTGTAAAGTCAAAATGTTGTGATTTTAAACATAGAGTATCAATTGGGACAATGTGATAATTCACTTAGCAATAAACCCCATGAAACACTTCCTAGCAACACTGAGATCAAACCAACAGAGAACAATAATGAACAAGTAGAAGATGTCCAATTAAAAAGTGGAAGAGAGATAAAGGACGTGGTTAGAAAAGAGAAAGAAGTTGTCAGAAAAACAAAGGAAACAAAAAGACTGAAGAACATGTTTCTAAGGATCTAGAAAAATTAATATCTCCATCTAAAATCAATTTGGAAAGACCACCACCTCCATTTCCTCAAAGACTTAGACATCATGAGTTGAAAATGTTGTTTAAAGAAGACTGTATGTATGTTCAGGAGATGTGTGAAATGACAGACGCTACAAAAAAATAGTGAACTTTTAATTCCATCTGTTGAAAAATCTCATTAACTTAAGATGGATGTACCCCATATAATTATAAAGCCTAACTATTTAGGGAATTCATCTACACCACCAGTCTTTATATCTTCAAATTTGATTCAATCATAAGAAAAACTTGACTTGAATGATGAACAAGATAAAGTTATTCAACTAAGTCTTGGAAGAGAATTTGAGGATATATTTCAAATGAACTTTGTGTTGAGAAAAGAGGATAAGGAGTTTGAAAGACCATTGGAAGAAACTATTAAGGAATTAGAAAAACGTATTTCCTCAAGTAAGATAAATATAGAAAGAGTACCTCCATCCTTTACTCAATACCAAGGGGAAGAATTAGAAGATAACATAAATCCTAAGAGTAATCTAGAAGAATTTAATCTAGGATTTGAGTTATCTAGAGAGAATGCAATCCAAAATTTGGGAGACTTGAAGTCTCTTATAGAGATCCATTTCTTATAAATTTTAAGGATGATATTAATATGAAAATTTAGAAAAACAATAGAAGAATATTGGATCTTGAAAGAAATATGAGGAACAAAGATATGAATCAATCTGAAAAGGAAGAGCTGAATGAAAAATTAAAATTTAAGGATTTTGTAGGATTCTCAGGATCTGAAAAAGATTGGGCGATTGATTGAGGATTACTTAATTGGAATTTTGATCCAGGAGGAATCATTTATTGGGCTAGCGACGTTAAACTAAGTGCTTTATGGGAGGCAACCTATAGTTATTAGTGTGCTTTGATTTAGTATGCTTGAGAGTCATAATTGTTAGTGTTGTGTTATGTTTACTTTAGTGTGGATTGTTTAGTTTGATTTATGATTGGTAATGTTTGGATTGTTAGTGGTTTGATTTGATCTTTGTGTGTAATGATGGAGGTGATTCCTTAACTTCTTATTACGGTTAGACTTTTATGTTCTCTTATAGTAGTTGGATTGATGAGTCCACAATAACTCGGGTCTCACCCGCACTTGAGTTTTGCAAGAGATATCATGAATTTGAATAGTTACAGCCTCATCTTAATTTTGTTATTTCCTTTCTCTAACTTAGTTTTCATTTGACATAAGTCGCGAACCTATTTGATGAGTAATATGTGGATTACTTACACTTCGATTTATAACTATTAGAGGTGCTTAATTAAAGGGATTAGATGAGACAATACATCAGAGATAATCTTATCTTTTGGATTATATTCTATAAAATCATTTAAAATGTACCTAATTAGTTAAAGTAGTGATTCCGTTAGAAATTGGAGGTAAGTAAGTGAGATTGGATAAGTTAATGGAAGAATTGACGTCATTTATCATATGTGTTTGCTTGTGTGCTACAACTTTATATAAGACTTGAAGAACATTTTCATATTCCAATGATGATATCTGCTATGCTAGTTAGACTTTTATTTAGTCAATTTCATTCTGGCATGCTTAGTTTAGATTTGCTTTCTGTTACATATTATTCTGTCCTGATGAATACTTGTAGATGTTTTTGATAAACATTTGTGGTAGATAGAATTTCTAAACTATTTTTCTCCCTACTTATATTATCTTTACTGGATGCTATATATGTTAAAAATCAAGTTTGGGGGTAGGAAGAAAAATATATTTTAAAGTGAGTATACTTCCTTTTAGTTTAATATTATTGCAGGCATGATTTAGGCTAAATGTACTTTCTCCTGCACTCATTCTATCCTGATTATGCATGTATATGAATTTGATAGAATATTGTAGTAGATAGTAAATTTAATTACTTTTTCTTCCTGCTACATTTTATGAAATTAATTGCAAAATATTTTAAAATTCAAGTTTGGGAGGAAGAAAAAATTTTAAAAATAAACTTTATTTGTTCTCAGTAGCCTATATTTAATTTAATATCACTTTTAAAATGACTTGTGGCATGTGGTGTTACCTTTAAGTTACTATAATTTTGATTTTAGGAATGTTAGAAAAATAACTTAGTTGAAATCCTATGTGAAAAAACTGTTCTAGAGTTAAGATTTTTTGTAGGAAACATTAAGAACATGATTTTACTATTTATGGAAGAAAGGAGTTGAATATTTGAAAAGCTAAGGTTCTTAGCTTTATACTTAATGAGAATTGAGCCTTTATTGAAATCTTTTTCAAATTAATACTTGCACTTTTAAAAAGTGAAGGAAAGTTTTGAGTTTTGGACTTTAGAAAAGGTATAGTGAAATTCAAAATTATTAAAGGCCTATCTAGATATAGTAATCCTCACATAAAAAAATAAAAAAAAGGGATTGAAAATGATCTCTAAAAAAGAAAAGAAAATGAAAAAAAAAGGAAAGAAAATAAAAAGTGAAAGGAAAATATGTGAGGAGAAGCTTGAGAAGAAGTCAAATAAAAAATTGGATTCACTTGAATCTTTTTAAATGAAAAGACTTAAAAATAATCCTAAGCTTATTCATATTTCAAAAGGTATTGGTTAAATTGGTATAGTGAAGGTGCTTAAATTATGTTTTTTTTACTTTCTTTGAATATTTAGCTTGAAAAGTTTCAATAACTTTTGAAGTTAATAGAAAATTAAGATTCCTAAGTTGAATATGAGATATTCTTGCACTCTAGTCCTTGGTTGATTTGCTAGAATTTCTCCTATGTTACACTTTAATATTTCTGAGATGAAATTATAGGAAACTCTATTAAAACCCACAACCACAAGTTATCATATGTATTTTTTAAAGTTTTAGTGTTACTCGAGGACAAGTAACAGTTAAGTTTGGGGGAGTTGACACGCTTAAAAACTGTTTGATTTTACATATCTATTTTATACTTAATTTTAATGATATTGCACTTTAAAAGAGATAGTTTTGCATTTTTTTGGTTTTAGGTACAATAAATGGAGATTTGAAGAAAAAGAAGAAAAAACAGTGTAATTTGATGAAAAAACGAGCAAGAAAGCAAATTTTGGCTTGCACATTTCGATAAGTCTTTCTATATTTAATCTCTTTTACACTTCTTACATATATTTGAATGAGATTACACTTTAAAGAAAGTTTTTTTAGGTTTATTTTGTAGGTTTATTTGTTAAGAGCGCAACACAACTGAAACGGGGCAAAATGGACTAAAGCAGAGCCAAATGGAGCAAAATGGTGGAGCTGCACAGAATGGGTGTCGGCGGCTCCCAAAACCTGAGAGTGACAAAATATGGTACTGATGGCACCCAAAACGGCATCGCCTGCTCTCGAGTCGGTTTGGACGCGATTTTGACCGGTTATTGGTCGTATACATTGAATTTGGACGCTTTTTGTAAGGGAGCTTGAAACACATCTTAGGAAATTCATCCCTACACTATTTTGAAGTGAATTTGAAGCAAGAAAAAAAAAAGGTATAAGTTAGGAAAAATGTGGAGAATGATTGGAGATCTTAGAATAGGAGTAGAAATGTAGATTTCTACCTTTTTGGAGAGATTGGTGAGGGGATTTTGAGAGAATCTGCAAGGGAATGTTCTGGCATTGTATGGATTAGCGGGAGGCTTTGTGGGAGAGATCTTCATCTTTCTTTCAAGAAGAAAATGTTAAGTATTGTGTTCTTCATTATCTTATGATTTTCTGAACACTTATATAGTGGATTTTCTTTGATGAAATGAGGTATTCTCCCAGCCTAACCACAGATTGAGGGACTAATCCTAGGATTAGCCAATGTTCTTTACATTGGTCAGAAGAGAGTAGAGAACAGGAATGCTCCTATTTGGCACAATACAGTTGTATCACTGATCTATGTCACTAAATCATTACATTATCATTGAAAAGGAATAGGATTCTTTCTTGAAATTTGAACTTTTATTATAAAATTTAGTCTTGTGTATGTTAATTGTGTTAGAAGTGTAGAACATACTTTGGTAGAATTAGTAACTGCAACTGGTTGAACATCCTTAAAGTATTAGCAATTGCTGTAATTGTGTTGTGATTCAAGTATTGATTTCTGTGATCCATTATAGAGTTTACAAACCTCATCGTGGGATCGATAACCAGGTCTCTACTAGAGCCCTGTATTACTTGAGCAATACGTATACTTGCGTTTTGAATGTGTGACTCAATAAAAATCTAAATCAATATATATATATATATATATATATATATATATATATATATGAGTTCATGAAATTTTGGCATTTAAAAAAGTCGCACCAAGTTTTTGGCGCTGTTACCGGGGAGGTGACTGTAAAAGTAAATTCAGTAGTACTCAAAAACTTATATTCGAATTACAAAGCATAATCATGCGTGCTTGCTTATTGCTAGTGTGCTTATTGTGATTTTGCATGCGTAGATTCAGAGCTAAAAATTTAATACCTTACAATTCTGAATTGGAGCGTACTATTAAAAAGATTTGAAAATAAAGAAGAGAACTTGGAAATTTAAATCAAATGGCTAACAATCTAAACAATCAATGAATTGAAAATGAAAACCAACCAAGACCATTAAGAGATTATGCTAACCCTACATTACATGAAATTCATTTAACTATCCAAAACCCTGATGTAGCTCCTAATTCATTTGAGCTTAAACCTGTTCTTTTCTAAATGGTACAAAATAATTAATTTGGTGGAACATTGAATGAATATCCTAATTTACACCTTGCGAGTTTTCTAGAACTATGTGCTTCATTTAAATATGATGGAGTGTCAAATGATGTTGTTAGACTAAAGTTTTTCCTTTTTCATTAAGGGATAAAGCCAAAGCTTGGTTAAATTTGTTAGCACTTGGATCTATTAGAACTTGGGGAGAACTTTCACAAAAAGTCTTATCAAAATATTTTCCACCATCAAAGGCTGCTAAGCTTAGAAATGATATAACATCTTTCAGTCAATTTGAGGGAGAACCAATATATGAATCTTGGAAAAGATTTAACAAACTTCTTAGGAAATGTCCACATCACGCTCTAGCAGATTGGTTAATAATTTAAACATTTTATAATGGATTGGTAGGATCTCTTAGATCAATTATAGATGTTGCTACTGGTGGATCACTAATGTTAAAACCTTTTGAAGAGGCTTATGCTTTAATTGAAGAAATGACTACTAATAATTTTCAATAGCCTGCTGAACAAGTAAATCCTAAGAAAGTAGCCAGTATTCATGATTCTGAAGCTATAATTATGATAATTTCTCAAATCTCTACTCTTTTAAAGAAAATAGATCAATACGGAGTGAATTATTCCTAAATGCCCCCATTATTAGAGGAAAATTTATTAGAACAAAATATAGATGCTCAATCTTCATATGAAAGCTTAAATGCGATAAACAATAGATAAGAAAATCTTTATTGGAACTATTATATTCCTAGTTGGAAAAACTACCCAATTTTAAACTGGAATAATAGAAATAATGTTAACACTGTTAATCCTCAGTGGGGGAACAACCTAGTGAACCCATTAGGAAACTTGAACAACCAGGGAAATATGATATAGAGACCTTTTCATCCTCTGGGGTTCTATAATAATCCACAATTGAAGGAAAAGAAGCTATGGAAGAAATGGTTATGAATATGGAACTCAATTACAAAGCTAGTTAGCTGCAATTTAAAAAAAAATAGAAAATCAATTAGGACATATTGCTAATGCACTTAACAATCGATTTTCAGGAGCACTCCCTAACAATGTTGAAGTAAATCCAAAAGACTAAGGTAAAGAGCAAATCAAGGCTATCCAATTAATAAGTGGAAAAGAATTGGAAACAAGATTCCAAAAAGAAATTGAAATTGAAAAAGAAAAGGTGGAAACTGAAAAAGAAAATGAAATTGTATATCCAAACTTAGTATATCCAACCAATGAAGAGCACTATAGAAAGACCACCACCACTATTTCCTCAAAGATTGAAGCAACAAGATAAAGAAAAAAGATTTGTTAATTTTTTATAAATCTTAAGAAAGTTATCTGTGAATATTCCCTTCATTGAAGCTTTAAAACAGATGCCTGATTATGTTAGGTTTATAAAGGATATATTCAAATGCCTGATTATGGTAAGTTTATGAAGGATATACTCAACAAAAAAAGGAAGTTAATAGATCATGAGACTGTTGCACTCAGTGAAGAGTGTGGGGCTATAATTCAGAAAAAGTTTCCTGAAAAATTTAAAGATTATGGTATTTTTACTATCCCGCGTGCTATAAATGAAATATTCTACGGACGAGCATTGTGTGATTTGGGAACTAGCATAAATCTTATGCCTCTATCAACCTTTACGAGATTGGGAATAGGAAAATGTTGTAGAAGATGATTTAGTCAAGGTTGATAAATTTATCTTTCATGTAGACTTTATTATCTTAGATATGGAAGAAGATAAGGAATATCTATTATCTTAGGAAGACCATTCCTAGCTACAGGAAGAGCTATGATTGATGTTTAAAAAGGAGAATTAACTATGAGAGTAAATGAACAAGCGGTAACATTTAGCATTTCAATGTCAATGAAATATCCCTCAATAGAAAAAGACAATGAGTGCTTTAGAATGAAAATATGTGATTATTTAAGAGAGGAATATTTCAAAGAAAAATATGAAGAGAAAATAGAACAATAAGATCTGAAAGACAAGAATAACGATGAGATAGAAGATGATTCTGACGAGACTGATAATGAAGAAATTGAATATGTTCAGAAAAAATTTGAAATTCTTGATTCAACGAAACCTGAAAATAAAAGTTTAATTTCATCTATTGTGAAACCTCCTAAACATGAAATGAAAACTCTTCCAAAACATTTGAAGTATGTATTTTTAGGGGAATCATCAACATTAACAGTTATCATATCCTCGGATTTAAATGAGTTATAGGAACAAAAATTACTGAATATGCTAAAGAAATATAAAAGAGGTTTTGGTTGGACTTTAGCTGATATCAAAGGAATTAATTCTTCTAATGGTATGCACAGAAATTTATAGGACAATGAACATAAACCTAGAGTTGATCCATAAAAGAGACTGAACTCAATGATGAAAGAGTAGTAAAGAAAGAAATTTTAAAGTGATTATCTGTTGGAATCATATATCCCATTTTTGATAGTTCTTGAGTAAGTCGAATTCATTGTGTTCCTAAGAAAGGAGGAGTGACAATTGACATAAATGAAAAGAATGAAATTATACCTACAAAGCAAGTCACTGGTTGGCAAATATGTATTGATTATAGAATATTGAACACCGCCACCAGAAAAGATCACTTTCCTATACCTTTCTTAGACCAAATGTTAGACAGATTTGCTGGGCACAAGTATTATTACTTTTTGGATGGATATGTCGGTTATCACCAAATAGCTATTGCTCCTGAGGATCAAGAGAAAACTACATTTATTAGTCCTTATGGAACCTTTGATTTTAGAAGAATGCCCTTTAGATTATGTAATGCTCTTGCAACATTTCAAAGATGTATGATGTCAATATTTAGCAATTTGATAGATGATGGAATAAACGTGTTTATGGATGATTTCTCAGTACTCGGAGACTCATTTAATATAGGAAAGTCCCCTTATAGATTAATTTTTGGGAAGACCTGTCACTTGCCAGTTGAATTAGAATGTAAAGCATATTGGGCGATAAAGAAATTAAATTTTAATCTGAAAGATGCTGGTGTGAAAAGATTGTTGCAATTGAACGAATTGGAAGAGATCAGAAATGAATCATATGACAATGATAGAATATACAAGGAGAGAATGAAAATATGGCATGATCAAAAAATTATTAAAAAGGAATTTGAGCTAGGAAAAAAAATTTTATTATACAATACTAGACTGAGATTATTTCCTGGGAAACTGAAATCTAGATGAATAGGACTATTCACTGTTATAAAAACCTATCAACTCAGAGTTGTTGTTATTGAAGACCCTAAAACTGGAAGAAGATTCAAAGTTAATGGACACGGATTAAAACCATATTTGAAGGCAATAGACCTAACTTTAAAGAGGTTTTAATGTTGGATCAACCTGAATAACCAAAGGTTATGTCAGGCTGATGACGTTAAACCAAGCGCTTTGTGGGAGGCCACCCACAGTTATGTTAGTGTTTTACTTGTTTAAATTGTTATTTTTGTTAGATTGCTACATAATTAAGTCTTACCCATCCTTAAATATCATAAACAACGTTAAAGAAATGAATCGAATTAAAGTTTGGAACGAATAAGGACTAAATGAAAATTTTGCCAAATTTGAACTAGCACCGAACAGCACTGTAATCAGCGCCGGACCACGCCCATGACAAGAAATGATTTTTTTGTTCTTAACTATGAATTTTGGCAGTTTTAGGCAGCAATCCTTCCATTTAAACTCCCAAAAACCACCTCTAAACTACAAAAACACTAGAGAAATGAAAAGGAAGATCCTAAATCTCGTCTAAATGGATTCCGACTCGATCGAAACTTTAAGATTTCAATTTTTTAACCATAGAAAGTTCATCAGTTTTGAAGCCCAGC
The DNA here is from genome assembly GCA_022702705.1 of Papilionanthe hookeriana x Papilionanthe teres. NCBI lineage: Eukaryota > Viridiplantae > Streptophyta > Magnoliopsida > Asparagales > Orchidaceae > Papilionanthe > Papilionanthe hookeriana x Papilionanthe teres. Next base: position 59,396,238 of record CM040430.1, on the reverse strand, counting down.
GTCTGTTCGACAAAAATATTTCAAAGAAGAGGCTGATTAAGGAGCGAGGATTCGCGAATCGAGGTTTGAATTCTCCTACTTCTTGGATTGAAGAAATTATTGTTCAAAGATGTTGAGAAGTTTTATGTTACACTAATGCTACCGTAGTCGTCCCTGTTGTGAAAGTTTTTTATGCAAAGCTTCATGGGAATAACCAATGATTAGTCTACATGCGAGGCAGGATTGTCACATTCACTCCTGCGAATATTAATGACTTATATATGATTGAGAATGTGCTGATCTGTCATTATGCAACCTGACGAGAGACAATATGTGTGATATATACAAATATTTGACGAATGAAAATGATGATTGGGAAATAAGAGATAACAGGTATGTGAGTTCTTCGACCGCACTTCTGAGTCATACGTCGAAACACTTACATTATTTTAGATGTGTAAAATTACTCCAAACTATGAAAATCAGTAAAGTGACCAAGGAATGTGCTTTTTGAATTATTGTATTCAAATGGGCATGCCTATTGATATTGCTTCTATTATTGTGAAATATGTTTTGTGATTGATCGTACATGGATCAAAATATGGCCTTAGACATCCTTCTACTATATTTCTTCTCTGCAGTTAATCACAAGTGCCATATGAAAATTGGGAGAGAGTATTTCTTTCCTGGAAGCCTTTGGACCCCAAGGATGGACACAATAACTAGGCGGTTAGAGATGTGAATGACATGAGTATTAGTAAAGATTAACCATATAAGAGTTCAAAGCTTATTCCTCCTTACTTTCTTAAAAGTTCGCAGATAAATCTGAAAAAGATTAAGAAATTAGAGAAAGAGATGCAACACCTGATGAGTGCAATCAATAATCTATATGACTTCTTTGATCACCTGGATTGGAGAATGAAGGAACACTTTGAGCATTCTAGGTATCGTGAAGGAAGTCAGATACACTTGATGAAAGAAAATGCTAGATTTAGGAGGATTCAACAAAAGAATTCCCGTATTGTCCATTCTATGATTTAATTGTTCACGTTCAATTAATTAGAGACATTAGAGATAATGATAGTTCTGAGGACGAGTAGAGACCTGATTATGTGTTTATGTATTTGAACTTATTACTTAGTTTGCTTTGCTTGATTGCTATGTTTGAATTTGCTTTCATTTTCTATTTTCAGCATTTGAGTGATGTAGTTGTGAGCGACGCTGAAATTTAGTGTTTTATGGCTCGATAAATGTGTGGAGTCTAGTGCTACTTATGTATATTAAAGTGATGTTTTGTGTTGTTTTGTAAAAATTGTTGTTTGCCCTGGCTTTAGTACATTATTTGATGCTTAAATGGACTAATTAGATGTCGGTGTGGGCTTAAAATGATCAAAATTGCAAAAGAAATTCAGAAGACCAGAATTGGAATTGGCGTCGGACAGCGTTGTCACCAGCGCCAGACTACGCCAAATTACAGAGATTTTCGCCTATTGAATCAAAGATAGTGACGGACGGCGGTTTCACCAGCGCTGGACCACGCCCAACACTCATAATGTCCAAATTACTCAAATTTCATGATTTAACCCTGAGACCCATGGTTTTAACTCAATCCATCGTCTTCTACCTTTAGCCAAGGTCGATTTTCGCATCTAGGGCTCGCTAGCATTTGGATTTAGAGCGATTTCGTGGTCGGAAATGTTCGGATTCCTTCTCTCGATAAGAGCTTCACTTTTAACTAAATTTTTTGATTTTGACTGTGGAAATCTTTTACATTAGAAAGATTCCAAATTTGAGGTTTTTAGAGAAAATTTGGATATTTTCCATGGTATTGAAGTTCTTATTTACTTAAATTACTTTAGAGCATAATGCATTGCAATTTTGAGATTGATTTGGATTATTTTGATATTTTTAAAAAATGGCTCCAAAAACATCAAAAGAGAAGAGAAAACTGGAATACAGTGAAAGGAAATTTGTGAATTTTAAAGTTCACTCCCACTTTAGTACATTTCTTAGCTATAAGAAGTGTTTTCAACATAAAACTTTTGAAAATCCAGGAGGAGTGATAGAGGAATTAATTGCAAATCGTCGGTGGGAAATTTTTTGTTATTTTACTGCCATGCGATGCCAGGGATAGTATGAGAAGCTATTTTGTATTACTCTGAGAGTGAATATATACTTGTTAGAGGACAAATTGTTAAGTTTACCCCTACACGCATCAATACATTTTACTAGTTGAGAGACCCTCACAGTTGTGAGTATGAGCATTTTGTTATTAATGATGAGGCACTTGATATGGTTGTGAACTATCTGACTGATGGAAAATTGGAATGTAATATTAAATAGAAGAAAAAAGTTAACTTCTCCTTTTCTATGTTGAACTGATGCATTAAATGGCTGGCATTATTTCATATATGCAAGACTTATGCCTACCAGCCACCACAGCGAAGTAACTATAGAAAGAGCCATTCTAAATTAATGTATTTAGAACATGAAAGATATCGATATTGGGGCTATTATCCATAGAAGTATTTTGAATATTTCAAAAAGAGAGACTACAAGAGGACTAAGACACCCCAGCCTAATTCATGCCCTGTGTATTCAGTCAGGTGTAGAAATTTAAGATAATGATGGGGTGGTCCACCCCCTGAAGCACATTTACTCAGATGAGATTCCTGAGGGAAGACACTAGTGTTGTATTTCCTACATACTCATAGTACACTCCATACCAGCCTGATGAACCACAAGATGCTGAAGCTACTATAGATAATGACTGGTCGGGTAGTATCTATATTTTCATTACATTGAGTACTTCCTGTTGTATTGTGATGTATTTGAGAGTGTGATTTATATTTAGATGTAATTGTATTGGGTTGTATTTGTTTAATTTTGAGCTGTGATTTGATGTGATGTGATGTGATATGTGAATCTGCATATAAGTGGTTTATTAGTTTAATCTGTGATTGTAATAGTTGGATGTCAATATGTGATATTTAGCTGATTTTTATGTTTTCAAAGTTTCAAAATTCTTCACCCTGCAAATCTCTAATATAATATGTGTGTAGAAAAGCTCTTATTATTTTAGGCCTACTATTCTAAATTTATGAAGAAGACCTGCCAAATTCAAAGGTATGAAAAGACCAACACAATGAGGTATGAGTTATATACATGTTTATGTCTTTTCTTTCTATCTATGCTAGTTTTATTAGTATTCAATAAAATAAGTTTAGGGGAGGGAAAGGATTAACTATTAATTGTTCTGATTTAAAAGTATTTTCAAGAATATTAACATGATTTTCTATAATAGAGCATAACTTCATAGAACTGTATTTTGATTCTATTTAAGTACTTTAATGGACTTGAATGAAAGTTTTTGGTAATGAAAAGTAATTGTGTGGGCTAAGATATTTGGTATAAGAGAATAGAAATATAGTCAGTTATTCAAAGTAAGGAACACTGTATTTTTGAGATAATAAGAATCTTAAAAATTTATGTGAAAGAAAAGGATTAGAACTCTATGATGAATCATTTATAAGCTAAATAAATATTTAAAAGGTAAAGGTTGTGGTAAGTTCCAAATTTAGGAAAAGAAAGGTGAAGTTAAAAATTATTAAAGACTATCCAGATATAGTAATCCTCACTTGAAAAAGAAAAAAAAAGGGATTGAAAAACAATCCCTTAAAAAAAAGAGAAAAAGAATATATAAGATTGAAAAGCAATCCAAATGTGAAAAGAAAAGAAAAGAAAAAAAAAGTGAGGAGAAGCTTGAGGAGATGCCTAATCAAAAATTGGCTTCACTTGAACCTACCTAAAGGGAGATCTTATTTACTTTCCTGAACTTATCTGTATGAATTAGCATCTTTACTAGTAGTGTTCTCATAAACTTCTTTTCATGTAATCATTTTAAGTGCCTAAAAAGGATAATCTACAGTCATTTTTGCAATTAATAGAAGGCTAGAACTCTTAGACTTGATGAATAAATAGCCTCACACCTACAAAATTTACTTGAATTACTCAAAAATCTTTATGAAAATTTTGCTATTGTATCTATCTAAAATCAAATTTATGTTATTCTGGAATAAGAGTTCATTGCAGTGGATCATTATTTTATTTAGTAACCAAATTACTTGAGGATAAATAATAGTTAAGTTTGGGGGATCTTGATCCACTGAAAATTTGATAGCTTTTTAATGCCTATTTCATACTTATTTTTATGATATTACACTTTAAAGATACGTATTTTTCATGATTTCATGCAGGTACGATAATTTCAGGCCTTTGGAGCAAAAGGAAGCAAAAAGGAGTTAATTTAGAGAAATGAGGCAAATTAGGCATTTTGACCTGGAGCACTGGACGACGCCCTATCGAGCGTCGGACCGCGCCCTATCTTGAACTCAACAAGATTCAATGTATTTGGCCAGATTTTGGAGGGGTGCCTGAGGGAACTCTTGGGAAAGTTAGCTCTTCCCAAATTTAAACAAATTTGGAGCCAAAAACTCAGTGTCTTTTCAATGTTTTCAGAGCCTTGTCATTGTTCTTGTATGGAGAGTCCATTAGAGAGAGTTTAAGAATTAGTGTGTAGTGTGTTTTCTCTACTAAGGAGTGTATGAAGAGAGGAAATGTGACAGTTTTCTTCTTCCTTACTCATCTTAAGAGAGAATTTTGTCTTGTTATGGAAAAAGAAGAGGAGTCAAAGGAATTTCAAAAGCTTTGCTTGGGGAAGAAATTAAGATAAGTTGTATTTGTTTTTCTTTGTTTGTATGACGTTGCTTTTATATATAAAATACATCTTTTTTCTTACTTTCCTCATGAGTCTCGAGTAGATTTCTTTGTGTTCCTCCTTTTCATATGATGTGCTGATGCCGTGATATGGAAATGATGTGTCGATTTAATATGAAAATTTTATGATGATTTTCACTTCAAACTTCAGTTACTTTTTGATCTGGCCAATTTAACTGTTAAAACTTGTTGTGAGACATATGTTCCGAAAGGATTATGAGTTCTACAACAAAATTGAAGGTCACATTCAATGTCCATGAATTACTGACATAGTTCATGGAGGTTGGGTGCAAATAAATAGGAAAATATGTTTTGATGGGCGTAGAATTGGAGATTTTAGAGTGACAGGCTAAAATCCCCAATTTGGTCCTATGGTTTGGAAGAATTAGTAACTGCTACTGTGTAAACATCCCTAAAGTATTATTAATTGCTGCAACTGTGTTGTGATTCGAGTATTGATTTATGTGCTCCATTATAGAGTTACAAACCTCCTTGTGGGATCAATAACTAGGACTTCACTAGAGCCCTGTATTACTTGAGTGATATGTATACTTGTGCTTTGAATGTGTGACTCAATAGAAATCTAAATCTATATATATATATATATATATATATATATATATATATATATATACATATTTGAGTTCATAAAATTTTGGCATATAAAAAAGTCGCACCAGTAGTACTAGAATTTGACTAAGGACCTCTTACCTTGCTTCCCTGTGGGATTGATGCACCAAAAATATATACTCTATTAGCTATATGTTTTTACTTATTTTTATTGATATCGCACTTTAAAGGAAGATATTTTTTATGATTTGTTACAGGTATGATGATTATAGGTGATTGGAGTGAAAAGATGCAAAAAGGAATGAATTTGGAGCAAAATGGAGCAATTTGGAGGAAAACAGCTTCTGGCACCGCAGGCGCCAGAATGGGCACCGCAGGCGCCAGAATGGGCACCGCCGGCGCCCTCTTCTAGAAACTTCAGCAACTATTGGCAGGATAGGGCGCCGCCAGCGCCCTATTTCAGTTCATTTCAAATTGAAGAGTTTTGGAAGATTTTGAAGGGGTGCTTGAAGAAACTCTTGGGGAATTCGTTCCTAACATAAAATTAAGTGTTCAAAATGAAAAAATGAGAGGAGGGTTATTGTAGAGAGTGTAAGGAATGTGTGAGTGAGAGTTAGGGTTTGTGATTTGAAGAGAGATTCTTCTCTAAGGAGGGGAGAAGAGGGAGTAAAGTGAGAGATTGCTTCTTCATCTTTGTTTCAAGGTGGAAATCACGTGTTGCAAAGAATATAAAAGGAATCAAGGGAACTTTGAAGGAATTTGCTTGGGTAAAATAAAGAGATAAGTTGTATTTCCTATTGTGGTTTGTATGACTCTTCTTTTATATATAAAATCCATGTTTTAATGTATCTTCTCCATGATTTGTCAGTAGTTTCCTTTGCCTTTCTTCTTACAAAAAGTAGTGATGATGTGGTGATGTGGAATTGATGTGCCCTTAAAGTGTTATAAAAGTTGTGATGGTCCTTTCATTTGGAATTTAATTTACTTTTCAATCCGGCCAATTGATTTGTTAAAATATGTTGAGAAACATTAATTCCAAAAGAATTGAATGTTCTACAATAAGAATGAAGAACCCATTCAATGTCTGTGAATGAATTACGTAGTTCATGGGGATTGCATGCAAATAAATAGAGAAATGAGATTGGATGGTCTTCAAATTGGAGGTTTCATGATGACAAAATGGGATCCCTAATTTGGTCCTAAGATTGGTAACTAAAGCCTATGGTTAGCCTTCGGGTGAAGGGTGAGTGGGAGCTCCGTAGTGAGAGTCGTTATCCTCCCAGCCTAGCCTTAGATTTAGTGACTAAACTTAAGATATGTCAATGATCTTTACATGCTTGGAAGAGGAGGTACTCTTTTAAGGGTAAAGAAGCAAATATGCTCCTATTTGGCACAATACAGAAAATTACCATTCTTCATCATTCACACATCATAATCTTTATGCATGAAGGAAGACACTTTTCACATAGAAGTATCTTATAAATCACATAAGTCAGTGTGTGTTAGTTAAATTAGTTTAGTAAGTAGATGTAATTGTAGTAGCTTTATTATTACCATCCTTTGCATTCACTAGTTGCAGTACACTTGAGCAATTGTTACAGTTGGTATTGGATTTTAATGCTATTTTATCTGATTTAAAGAACGTTGCCTTCCCTGTGGGATCGATAAGCAGGACTCCATTAGAGCCCTGTATTACTTGATATAATTTGTATGCTTGCATTGCATTTGTTACTTTACTAAATCATTATAAATATATAAATCTAAATTCATAAATTCTTGCATTTTTAAGCATATATAAAGTCGCTGTCAAGTTTTAGGCGCCGTTGCCGGGGATGGTAGATAAACGGTACTTATTTATAGATATTGTAGTAACTGAAAACCTTTACTTTGTAGTATATTTGTGTGCTTATTTATCTTTTAGTGTGATTTTGTATGTGTAGTAGTGGATCTGTAGGTTTGATACCTTATGATTCAAAGTTAGAGCGTACTATTAGAAAAATTAGAAAACAACAAAAACATATTGAAATTTACTGTGAAATGGCGAATAATCAAGAGATTATGATAACCCAACAGCAGATGAAATTCATATAACTATTCAAAATCTTAATGTTTCTGCTAATTCGTTTGAACTTAAACCTGCTATTATCCAAATGGTACAAAATAATCAATTCGGAGGAACACCTAATGAAGACCTAAATTTAGATCTCGCTAGTTTTTTAGAACTGTGTGCTACTTTTAAGTATGACGGAGTGTCGAGTGATGCTGTGAGACTTAGACTTTTTCCTTTTTCCTTAAGGGATAAAGCTAAGGCGTGATTAAACTCGTTAGCACCTGGATCTATTCGAACTTGGGGAGAACTTTCTCAAAAGTTTCTATCAAAAAATTTCCCTCCATAAAAAACTGCTAAATTAAGAAATGATATCACATCTTTTGGTCAGTTTGAAGGAGAGTCAATATATGAAGCTTGGGAGAGGTTGAAAGATCTTCTTAGGAAGTGTCCACATCATGATTTGCCAGATTGGTTAATGATTCAAACTTTTTATAACAGATTAGTAGGATCATTGAGATCAATTATTGATGCTGCTGTTGGTGGATCATTAATGTCAAAACCTTTAGATGAAGCATATTCATTGATTAAAGAGATGACTACTAATAATTTTCAATGGCCCTCTGACCGGGTAAACCCTAAGAGAGTAGCTAGTATTCATGATTCTGATATGATGACTATGATAGTTTCTCACATAGTAGCACTTTCTAAAAAAAAATAGATCAATATGGAATGAATTATTCTCAACCACCCCCAGTGTTAGAGGAAAATTCATTTGGGCAGATAACTGAATCTCATACACCTTATGAAACTTTAAACGTGATTAATATACCTAATAACCCTTATTCAAATTATTATAACTCTGGTTGGAAGAATCACCAAAATTTTAATTAGAATAATAATAATGCTAAAGTGAACCCATAATGGGGGCACAATTCTATAAACCAGTTGGAAACTCAAATAACCAAGGAAATACTAACTTTAGAACATCTTATCCTCCTGGATTCAATAATAACCCACAGTTTAAGGATAAGAAGTTGTCTACAGATGAAATGATTTTGAATATGGGAAAACAATTACAATTTCAAGGTGTTGCGATAAAAAATATTGAAAATCAATTGGGACATATTTTCACTGCGCTTAATAATAGACCTTCTGGAATGCTTCCTAGTAATATGGAGATCAATCCAAAAGATCAAAACAAGGAGTAACTTAAGGCTATTCAATTAAGGAGTGGAAAAGAATTAGAAACTAGAATGCGTAAAGAAGTCAAGAAGAGAAGGAGAAGGTGAATATTGAAAAAGTTCAAATAAGATTTATCCGGACCTAGAATATCCTCTTGAACCAATGAAGATTACCGTTGAGAAACCACCTCCTCCATTTCCTCAAAGATTGAAGCAGAAGAATAGGGATAACAGATTTGGAAAATTTTTGGAAATCCTTACGAAGTTAACAATAAATATACCTTTTGTTGAACATTAGAACAGATGCCTGATTATGTGAAATTTATGAAGGATATTCTTAAAAAGAAGAGAAAGTTCACGGATCATGAGACTGTTTTACTTAGCGGAGAGTGTACTGCAATAATTCAGAAAAAGCTTTCTGAAAACTTAAAGATCCTGGTAGTTTCACTATCCTGTGTGCTATAGGTGAAAAGTTTTTGGAAGAGCCTTATGTGATATGGGAGCTAGTATTAACCTTATGCCTTTATCAACTTTCAAAAGATTGGGAATTGGAGAAATTTCTCCTACATCTGTAACTCTTCAATTAGCCGATCGTTCTATTACTTATCCTAAGGGAGTGGTAAAAGATGTGTTAGTGGAAGTGGATAAATTTATCTTTCCTGTGGATTTTATTGTGCTTGATATGGAGGAATATAAAGAAATTCCAATTATTTTAGGAAGACCATTCCTAGCTACTGGAAGAGTTGTAATTGATGTTCAAAAAGGGGAATTAACTATGAGAGTTAATGATCAAGAGGTGACCATTAATATTTTGAAGTATATGAAGTATCCCTCAGTTGCAAAAGATAATGAATGTTTTAGGATGGAAGTCTGCGAATATTTGAGAAATGATTATTTTAAAGAGATGTTTGAAAAAAAAGTGGAATATGAAAATATAATTAATGATGAAACTGGAAATGAAAAAGATTCGGATAATGAGAAGAATAAGGAGTTGGAGTATATTCGGGAGAAATTTGAAGTGTTAGATACCTCGTTGACCTCATTTTCGATGAGGTCTTCCCTTCTTCTTTTAAGTGCTTAGGATCTAGCCTTAGGCTTTTCCTTCGACTATCTTAGAGGACTAGAATTGGGACCCGCCTTTTAGAAATTCAAACCACTTCTAAACTCCCTCGCAAACTCCACAAACTTGACTATAGACCCCTAATCACCTAGAGGGTTGAAATCGAATGTGGAAGTTTAAAGGATGAGTTCCCATAGGACTCTTTGGCCTTAGGATCGCCTCGGTGCCACAGTGCGGTGAAGGGGCCGACTTACACTACACTTACACACTACATTTCCACACACTTCCTAAAACCACACCCATACCCAAACTCATGTAGGTGATTCACATGGATGGTCCTTAACCCTAAGCCCTCAGTAAGAGGGTTAGGAACAACATAGTGAATGCCTCAAATGAGTCCTTTCATGGCTCATATGGGCTTGAAATGGCTTCATGGCTCAACAAAAATGATTTCTTTCCACCTAGATTCACCCAATCTTCAATTTCCCAAATTTTCAATTTTTGACTCCCGGGACCCTACACCTACTAAACTTACCCAAAACCTCGAAATTACCCAAATTTTTGCAAAATTTCTAAATTACCCAAAATTTTCCAAAATCAATCCCAAACATCTCCACATCACTCAAATTGATCATCCATACCCAAAAATACCAAAGATTCCAAAAATACCTCTCAATACCCTCCAAATACCCAAAATACCCTTCTTGGCCTAAAAATCCAAAAATTCAGAAAATTTCCAGAAAATTCCAGAAAATTCCAAATATTCCTAATTTCATTTTGTCCAACTACACCAAGGGCCAATTTTGTCAATTTACCTTACTTTTGTCAAAACCCCCAATTTCACTCATTTTAACCCGAAAGTGAACCCGATGTCGAACCAAACCTATCCAATTGACCCAAATTCTGGTCCAATTCAATTCTAAACTTCAATTCAACATTCCCAATACCAATCTAGACCAAATCCAAGTCCAATTTGATTGACATTTGGATCCAATCTCACTTTTGGCCTTAAAGCCCGATTTGGACCCATGACCCAGACTTAACCCAAACTCACCCGATTCAACTCCAATTAACCTCAAATCTTTTCTAAATCTTCCTTAACATTCCCACAAACAAAACCCTAACATGATTTGCCCAAAATTTGAACCCAAACCCCACTCAAACTCAACCCAAGGTTAAAAGGCCCATTTTTGACCTAAACCCAAGCCTAACCCAAATTCAACCCAATTCAAATCCAAATCACCCCCAATTTGTTTCAAATCACTCATGACACATCCATGAGCTAAACCCAACAATTATTTGGCCCAACCTCTTTACAAAATTCCCATCCATAAATTCATTTTTAAACTTAAGGGCCCATTCCTTAAACCATTTTAAAAGCCACTTCCACCAAATCCAAAGCCCCAAAAATTCTTCCAAAGCCCATATGACATTTCCCCTCATCATACTTTCAATTAAAATCATCCCTAAGTCCTAAACCAATGATCAAATATTTCTAAATGAAGCTTTATCCAAATTTCCACCAAATTATCCAAAATCCTTAAAATCCTTTTTTATGAAATTGACCAAAACTTTTGCCGAAGCCAAAGGTGAGCCATGAAGCCATGCATGAGCCACATGTGAGCCATGAGAGCTTTGGACACTCCACCATGCCATATTGGGTAAGAAGAGGGGGGATTTCCTTAATCCCTAAAGCTCATTAGCCTTAATCATGTTTCACACAAACTTAAATTTAATCCAAATATATTTGGATGGAGACTTCTCCATGCCAAACCAAGCTGATCCCTTTGATCCCACAGCATCAAAGCCACCTTGAAGGGTGCACCAAGCCCAAATGGGTGGATTGACCCATTTAGACTCAAAGCTAGCCATGCCCATTCTACTTTGATTCAACCACTTTACACATGGCATTTGCCGATTGCACACACTAAACCCCGGCCACGACCCACTCGACCAAGATGGTGACCCATGCACTGGCCGGCCGGCCACTGAGCCGCCGGAAAACACCATGGCCGAGAGCTCGCATGTGAGCCAACATTGAAATTCTCACTTGCTTGGCTGCCCATTGCCTAGTGGTCACCATGGCTGTTCTTCTCCTCACCAGAGCAGGTGATCCCAAGCCCTAACTCCCACAGGAGGCCCCAGGCCAGCTCTATTTAAACTCCACCCCTCTCGGCCATGAGAAGGAGAGAAGCATAAACCTTGCCAAAACTTCTGCCAAAATTGTTCCGAGACCCTCCTCCACCCTTAGAGCACTTGATCCCAGGTGAAATTCCCCTGCCATTTCTCCTCCGTAAGCTCGATTTCGGAGTTGAAATTCCACCAAAACCAGGACACTTCTCCACGGTGAGCCAATTCCCAAATTGATTGGCTCTACACCTTCACCGGACCGAGGAAGGTGTCCACCATCAAAAGCCCCATCTCCGGGCCACCCGGTTGCTCCGGCCTCCAAGCTTTGTGATCGGACTTGGTCGAAATCATATCCAGACAATTCACCAGACCAGGAGACTTCATCTGGAGCCTGCTGGGACCCAATCGAAGGTGCAACGGCTCTCGGATTGAAGCCACGCTTCTACGAGCCAAGGTATGAGCTAACTCTTCATCCCGAGCTTACGGAGATTCTCCATTTCAAATGCTTTAGTTTCAATGCATGTTAATCGTATAGATGTGTTCGTCTCTTCGAGACGAATCCATAGAAGTATAAGAACGTAAAAATCCATTGAGAATCGAGTGAGATCTTAGGGATTTAGTGTGGACGGCTCTCGGGTGAGAACACTTGGGGACGATGAACGGATGCCGTCCATTCAATACACGCGCGCACGGATGGCTCGGGATCGCGTCGGACCGGGGAGACGGTACGAGAACCGCGGGGCCCGGTGCGCGACTCGAGTGGCGGCGTCGAATGGGAATGCGCCGCGTGGCCTTTCGGAGGCTGCCGAGGATGCGTTGGCGCGCGACTCGGATAAGTAGAAAATTAGGGATTTTACGATTTATTTAATTCCACTAAACTTCAAAATTCATATCTACGTGTAGAAAAATCAGAAAAATAAAATAAAAATACCCTCTTGCTCGGTGAAGAGAGGAGAATAATGTGGAAAAGAAATCACTTAATTTCATCAAATATTTTATTTTTTATAATTTATTTACTCTCTGCATTGTTTTAATTCTCCATGCATGCATACAATTCACCATGGCATGAGACCATAGGGCTTTTGAAGCCTCTAAATTTGGGAACATTCCCTGAATTTTCCAAAGTCAGAGGCGATCCCTATGAAGAGTTCTTGATTTTTCAAGTTCGGGTCACTTGTTTTGAGTATTTTAATTCCAGTAAATAGCATGTTGTGAAATAAATTCTAGGAAAATTTGGTGATGTTCCTTATGACCGAGAGAACCCTAGGAAAAATAGGTTTTGACTTAGTTCATTTAAAACAACCCTAATTGGCTTAAACACCCAAAATAGGTCTTTAATTAATTAGAGTTAACCAGGCATCAAATTGACTTGAAATCAATTCTTCACTGACCTTTAGGATCAGAGGAATCCACCATAAAAATTTGAGGTCAATTGGACTTGGTTAGCCCTACTAATTGGGTTGATTAAGTTACTTAGCCATTTTAAACTTTAAAAATTCATAACTTTTAAAATACTTTTTAAAAATTCACCAAATTGGTTTTGGAGCCTCTCTGATATCAGGGGAATCTAAGAAAATTAAAATTTCAATTTTCTAAAAAAGTTGATTTTTAATAATATTTTAATATTTTTAATAATTAAAATATAAAAAAATAATAAAAATCACAAAAATAATAAAATTCACCAAAATGTCACATTTTGAATTTTAATCACTTAGGAACAAATACCACATTTTTCTTAGGTCTATTTAGTGAGATATTGAATTTTAAAGCCCTAGGGTAATTTTAAAATTAAAAAAAAATGTATTTTCTAGCATTTTCACTAAAATAATTATAATAAATCATAGAAAAATCAGAAAATTGCAAAATTTGTTTCTCTGGTTTCCTTGATATTAGAGAGATTTTTGAAAAATATAAAATCTATTTTTCAACATTTATTTTATTTTTAAATTAATTAACACTCCAAAACTCAAAATAATTATAATAAAAATAATATAATTCAAAAAATCACCAAAATTGGTCCAAGTGCTTCTCTGGTCATTAGGAATGTCCCCTAATTTTTCTTAAGGACAGAAACTTTCCTTTGGTCATGTTATCAAATTTTCCTTGAAAATCTCTATTTTCCACCAAAAATAATTATATAAATAAATTAAATACAGAAAAATCACATTTTCTCCTCTCATGTCTTTATTGACATATGAGTGAAGTCACATAAAAATTTCAAGTTCATTTAAGTTCAATTTAGTGAGTTATGAAATTATTAAGCTTAAGGGGTAAAATGGTAATTAAACTTTCAACCCTTAATTAAAACTTTAGGTTTAATAAAAAATCAACAAGTAAAATATTTGATCTTAATCTGATTTGGATGATTGAAATTTAAATAATTAAAGGGTAGAAACCCATTAAACAATTTTAAAAATGATTAAACTTTAATTAAATAATAGATTAAATTTGGAAGAATAATAAATTGGAATTATTAAAATAAGGGATATTTATTAGGAAGAGATTTATTCTTTAATTTAAAAATCCCTAAACTAATTATATCATTAACACTTAACTCTTAATTAAAATGATAACTCAAATTTAAAATATTAAAAGACTTAATTAAATCATTAAACTCTTTTAAAATCTCAATTAAAATTATAAATTAAATTAAATTAAATTAAATTAAATAATTAAATTAAATTAAATTAAACAATTAAATTAAATTAAATTAAATTAAATTAAATTAAATTAAATAATTAAATTGAATTAAATCAAATCAAATTAATTAAACATCAAATTAAATTAAATTAAATTAAATTAAATTAAAACTCAATTAAATTAAATTGAATTAAATATAACATCACCTAAGACATAAAAGAAATTAAATATAAAGCAACTTGAACACTATTCCAAATTTAAACCCTTTAACTTAAATCAAATCATTTGAATACTAATTTACCCTTGAAAGCTTTGATTATTATAACTCCTAAATGAAACATTAAATGAAGTGCTACTTCACTCATAAGATATTCAAATGTCTTAATTCATTTGGGCAAGTTAACAAAACTTGAAAACCTCGGACGATTGATTCATTTATATGATTAAATTCATTTGGACTTAAAACAATCCTAAAAATATTGAAAAGATGTTTAAGATTCTTCTTAAGCACTTCCTCAATATGATAGGATATTTATAAGAACAATTGGATTTAATTGTTCTTTGATGAAGAAAATCGTCCTCAAACAAAAACACAAAGAACCTCAGACGTCATAGGAGATGACTAGCTATAGGATTAGGAATTTGGTAGAAAACCATAACCTTTCCCTTAGCTTTACCTAGGAACTTGCTTAAATATTCTAATTGTGTTTTAAGTGTAGCTTGGGATGACGGGAAGACCCTCCGAGTACGCTTTTATTTTATTGCAATTTACTTTCTTGCAATTTACTTCCTACAATTTACTTTATTGCGAGATGCACTTTACTTTTCTTGCATGATAAAACAATCTGTTGCATGAAAACCCACACCTTTAGGATAGTCCACTAAAACTGAAACCAAAACTAAGTTAAAAGTCATTGCAAGATAAAATTCACCGCCACAACATTTCAAAATATAAAACAACTCAAAATTTAATCACAAACGGAACACAAAACTACGAATTGCAACTAAATTAAAACGTCCTGTTGGATGATCGGGAATACCTCGGATGATGTAACCTACGTGTTGCTAACGGGATTTCCCACGGTCTAAATGAAAGTGTGGAACTCATTCGGTTGAGTTTAGCAAATTCATACGGACTAAGTGAATCCGATAAAAATAATGATGCGGAAGGATGGAACCGTGGGATCTTAACCGGTGTCGTTATAATCAACTTTAAGATTTGTTTTAATCAAAATACAAAATACTCGGAAATTAAGACTTCTCTAAACCAAAACACTTTTCTCATCTCCTGATTTATGATTTCTAAAAATAAACCTCTGCAACAACAAGGAGCTTGGAGCATGGTGGGCAGCACGTGCCATCGTCGTCGGCAAAACTTGAACCTACTTCGAGCAAAACCTTCTTAGAATTAAACAACAAAGCCATAGGACTTCGAGGTAGCTTTCCTTAGTGCAACATAAATCCTCAACCTCTTCGTTAGGCATTTGCATTGCAAATTAAGCCCTAACCGGTCTTAGGATTCCGAGGTAGTCGTCTGATACGACAATAAACCCTCACATCTTCTAGGCTATTTGTTTGATTTTATCATACAAATATAAGCCCTAATTAATTAAAATTGGCAAGATTGAAATACTAAATAAACATTAGGACTTTCCTAAATTCAAGCCAAACAATAGGATAGTCGGGAAATTACCGAAGTTTGCTTTGAATCTGTGATTTCTCCTACCTTTCTCCCTTTGGATTCCCAAAACAAAATGTTCCAAATTTGATCCATTCCCTATTGAAATTCCAAAATTCAATCCCTTGAAAACTTAAACTTTGAAATTCTTGAGAGCAGAATTATTGATTATTATCGAGAGTTTTCTTAGGTGATTCCGTCACTTAAGATGTAATTAACTATAGGGCTTGCCCTTATAGGAATTTTAAAGAACCTGGTAATATAAACCCCGTTTAATACTTTCATATTAAGCGGTGGAATTTGTCGGCTTATAAAATTGGTTCGCAGACCAAACGGATGTCACAAAACTTCTAGTTCACTTAATCGAGCCCCACCCTCAAGCAGTGTGTCTATCCTTAGGGATAGATACACGGTTTGTGGAGCGGTGCTCGTTTATATAAACTATTTGGGATGTGAGATCGGTTTAATCTCATATCTTAAAACTTTCAAATTTAAAATTATTTTCAAAGTCAAATACTACTTTCTAAATTATATATATATTTAAATCAAATTTAAAATTTAAATTCGCCGACAACTTCTGTTAGGCGACCCCCTTTTAAAATACAACACAACCTAAAAATATGCCGACAATACCATGGAAGGTGGAGATAAAAGTTTAATTTCATCTATTATTAAACCTCCTAAACTTGAGATGAAAATTCTCTCGAAGCATTTAAAGTACATGTTCTTAGGAGAATCTTCTACCCTGCCAGTTATTATATCTTTAGAGTTAACTGAATATCAAGAAAAAAATTAATGGAAATCTTAAAAAGATACGAAAAAGTTTTTGGATGGACTTTGGCAGATATCAAAGGAATCAGTCCTTCGATCTGTATGCATAGAATTTTATTAAATGAAGAACATAAACCTAAAATTGATCCGCAAAGGAGATTAAATCCTATAATGAAAGAAGTAGTTAAGAAGGAAATTTTAAAATGGCTTGATGCTGGAATTATTTATCCTATTTTGGATAGTGCTTGAGTAAGTCCAATTCATTGTGTACCAAGGAAAGGCGGAGTAACTGTGGAAGTGGATGAAAGGAATGAAAATTTATTTACTAGACAAGTTAATGGATGGCGAATTTGTATTGATTATAGAAAACTGAATGCTGCCACCCAAAAAGATCACTTTCCTCTTCCTTTTCTCAATCAAATGTTGGATAAACTTGTTGGACACAAGTACTATTGCTTTTTGGATGGATATACTGGTTATCATCAAATACCTATTGCTCCTGAGGATCAAGAAAAGACAACGTTTACTAGCCCTTATGGAACATTTACTTTTTGAAGAATGCCTTTTGGACTGTGTAATGCACCTGCAACTTTTCAAAGATGTATGATGTCTATCTTTAGTAGTATGATAGATAATGGAATAGAATTTTTCATAGATGATTTTTCTGTGTTTGGAACTTCATTTGATATTTGTTTGGAAAACTTGGCAAAAGTTTTGGAACTTTTTGAGAAAACAAATTTAGTTCTGAACTGGGAAAAATGTTAATTTATGGTTACAGGAGGAATAGTGCTTGGGCATAAAATTTTTGAATATGGTATGGATGTTGATCCTGCTAAAATTCGAGTGATTGAGAGATTACCACCAACCACTACTGTGAGAGAGGTGCAGAGTTTCTTAGGACATGCTAGATTTTACAGGCGTTATATTAAAGATTTTTCTAAAACTACTAAACCTTTGTGCCAACTTCTAGAAAATGATAGGAAGTTTGATTTTAATGATGAATGTTTGTGTACTTTTGAATTACTTAAATAAAAATTAATCACTGCTCCTATAATTGTTTCACCTGATTGGGAGAAACCCTTTGAATTGATGTGTGATGCTAGTGATTATGCTATTGGAGTTGCGTTGGGGCAAAGGTATGATAAAATTTTCAAAGACATTTACTATGCTAGTAAAACTCATAATGATGCTCAAATTAATTATACCACTACTGAAAGGGAGTTATTAGCTATAGTATTTGCTTTTGATAAGTTTAGACCTTATTTAATTGGGACTAAAAGTATAGTGCATACTGATCATTCAGCTATCAAGTATTTAATGCAAAATAAGGATGCTAAACCTAGATTGATTAGATGGATACTCCTTTTGCAAGAATTTTATTTTGAGATAGATGATAGGAAAGGATCTGATAATCAAATTGATGATCATTTGTTAAGAATAAAATATGATAAATTATCTGAATTTGAGAAGGAAGTCATAGAAACTTCTCCTGATGAACAATTGTATATTCTTATGGAAAAGAATTTGCCTTGGTATGCTGATATTGTGAATTATATTGTGAGTGATATTATACCATCGAATTTAACAAGGCAACAACAAAAAATAATTTAAATATGATGCTAAATTTTATTTTTGGGATGAGCCCTATTTATATAAACAGTGTAAGGATCTGATTATTAGAAGATGTGTGCCACATGAAGAAATTAATTCAATTATTTAGAGATGTCATGATTCTGAATTTGGAGGTCATTTTGGTGTTGATAAAACGGCTTATAAGATTTTACAATTTGGATTTTATTGTTCTACTCTTTTTCGTGATGTTTATAAATATGTTAAATTTTGTGATCGATGTCAAAGAGTAGGTAATATTTCTAGAAGAAATGAAATGCCTCTGAATTATAATTTGGAAGTTGAAACTTTTGATGTATGGGGATTAGATATTATGGGACCATTTACACCTTCATTTGGAAATTTATATATATTGGTCGTTGTTGATTGTGTTTCGAAATGGATTGAAACTATTGCTTTACCAAGATGTGATGCTCGGAGTGTTTCTAAATTTTTAAAGAAAAATATATTTACAAGATATTGAATGCCGAGAGTGATTATAACTGATGGTGGATCCCATTTCAGAAACAATCAAATTAAGAGATTAATTGAAATATATAATATTATTCATAGGATCTCTACTGCTTATCATCCCCAGACTTGTGGTTTAGTGGAAGTACCGAATCAGGAAATTAATAGAATTTTAGAGAAAATAGTGGATATTCATAAATTAGATTGGTCTGTTAGATTAGATACTGAATTATGGGTTTATAGAACTACTTTTAAGACCCCTATTGGAATGTCTCCTTATAGACTAGTATTTGGCAAAATGTGTCATTTGCCGGTTGAATTGGAGCATAAAGTATATTGGGCGATTAAGGAGTTGAATTTTAATCTGAAAAATGCGAGAGAGAAAAGATTTATGTAATTGAATGAGTTGAAAGAAATTAGAAATGAATAATATCATAATGATAGAATTTATAAAGAGAAAATGAAATTGTGGCATGATCAGAAGATATTAAAAAAATGATTTGAACTTGGACAAAGAGTTTTATTATATAATACGAGATTGAAATTATTTCTTGGAAAAATTAAGTCCAGATGGATGGGACCTCTTACTTTAGTGAAAGTTCGTTCTTTGGGAGCTGTTGATATCAAGGATCCTAAATCTGGAAATATTTTTAAGGTTAATGGGCATCATTTAAAACCTTACTTTGGAGAGTTTTTACCAGATTTCAAAGAGGTTTTATTACTGAGTCATCCTAGTTAACTAAATGGTTTGTCGTACTAACGACATTAAACCAAGCGTTTTATGGGACGCAACCCATGTGTACTTGTGTGTTATGTTTGCTTGCTTATTGTTGTTTGTACTTTTAGTTTAATATTTAAGAATCCTAATTACCCCTAAATAAGTTAAAAATTAAAAATATATTGAATCATATTGTGAAAATGAAGTATTTCGAGCCAAACGAAGTTCAGTGAAAATTTTTATCACTGGCACCGCCGACGCCAAAATGGGCGCCGCCGATGCCCTATTCTTTTAAAAATAGCTGAATTTCTAGTTTGAGCACCGCCGACGCCCCTATCGAGTGCCGCCGGCGCCCAAATTCTGGTTAACAATTTTTAATTTTTAAAATGCGATTTTTGGCGGTTTTGAGCGGAATCTTCTTCCTTAAAACACCCCAAAACTCCATTTTAAACCCATAACCACCAGAAAAACAAAAACTTCCTTTCCTAATTTGCATCCCATGGATTCCTACACCATTGAACTCCCTAGATCTCGCATTTACAACCGACGAAAGTTCGTTAGTTTCGAGGCGCGGCGTCTATTCCATAAAGTGATGATGAAAAGAAGGATTATCAAGGAAAGAGGCTTTGTGAATTGAGGTTTGGAGAGTCCAACAACAAGAGTTGAAGAGAAAGTAAAGCAAAGGCATTGGGAAGTGTTATGCTACACTACCGCCGCAGTGGTTGCCCGGTCGTGAAAGAATTTTATGCAAATGTGCATGGGATCAACCACGGATGTGTTTTTGTGCGAGGTAGGTATGTACCATTCACTCCTGCGAGGATTAATGATCTCTTCATGATTGAGAATGTACCTATTTGTCATTATGCAAATTTTAATGCGACAAGCGATGATATGAATGAAATCTATCATTATTTGAGGGATGAGAATGAAGAATGGGAAGTAAGGGATAATGAATATATCAGTTTCTCTTCTTCATCCTTAAATCCGGTATCAAAGCAGAGGCATTACTTTATTTTGGCAAAATTAATTCCTACTATGAAGATAAGTAAGGTAACGAAGGAAAGTGCTATTCTGAATTTCTGTATACAAACTGGAAGGCCAGTGGATATTGGATCAATCATTATGAAATCTGTTTTGGGAGTGATTGTTCATGGATCTAAATATGGGCTTGGACACCCATCCACCATATTTTTGTTATGTAGTCAATCACAAGTACCATATGAGAGTTGGGAAAAAGTTCTTCTCCCCTGGAGAACTATTGATCCAAATGATCTTTATGACTACCGAGCAGTAGAAGATGAAGGAGATATGGATTTTCTTGCTGATCAGCCCACTGAGAGTTCACAACATATTCAGCCTTACTATTCTGAAAGTTCGAGGATGATATTGAAGAAGATAAGGAAGTTGGAAAATGATGTACAGGATGTTCTAAATGCTATTAATAATATTTCTAATTTATTTGATCACATTGATTAGAGGATGAAAGAGCAAATTTGATCATACTGGTCGGCTTAAGTTGGGTTTGATTAATCTATTGAAGAAGAATGCTATGGTGGCTGAAGATTCATCTGATGAATTCCCATATCATCCCTTCTATAATCTGTTCGTTCATCGTCAATAAATTGGAGACATTAGAGAGGATGATAGTTCTGAAACTGATGAAGAGTAATTAGTGGATTCTGTATGCTACTTTTTATGTTTGAGTGTTTGCTTTGATTATTATGTTTTTTGCTTTGCTTTTCTTAGCTTTAGTAGGGTGTGCTTGGACTATGCTTTGATTTCTTGTGTGTACTTAGGACTTAGTGTTTGCTTATCGTAGTGTACTTGCAACACTAAGGATCTAAGGAGTGTTGTTTTTATTTGATTAACATATGTGTGTAATCGTTGTATCATGGATTTTATATATGAAAGTGATGTGATGTGTTGTTTGTGTAAAGAGATGTTGTTTACTGTTTGTGAGATGAAATAGATGCTTGTTGATGTGTTAAATAGGACTGCAGAGGTTGAAACGATTAAAATTGCGGAAAAAAAAAAATTTTGAACCCAATGGAATTTTGGACTGACATCGCCGGCACCCAAATCCAGAAAGTTTGGCTATTATTTTGAATAGAGTGCCGCCGGCGCCCTAGCCCGGGACCATTAAAAATTCACGAAAATTGCTTGGGACCCATTTTTTTTGCCATTTCCATCGTCTCCCACCTCCATGTTCACGATTTTGAAGCTTTAAGGCTTGTTAGATCTCGGAGTAAAGAGGATTTTAAGTATTTCTGAGGCCGGATCTGCACTTCTCTTGGTAAGAGCTTTACTTTAAGCTAAAATTTTTATATTTTTTCCATGTGAAACTCTCACATTGTTTGGATGATATTTTTGGGAGATTTTTTAGAAAAGTGAGGTTTCTTATGGTGGAATTTGTTCTTACTTGTTTAGATTAATGCTTGGAGTTTGTTCATTGTAGATTTGGGATTTATTGGTAAATTTTTGCAATTTTTAGAAATTCACATGGCTCCTAGAATGAGTAAGGGGAAGCAAAAATTTGATTGGGACGATGAAAGATTTGTTAATATTAAGGCTCAGTTTCGCTTCAACTCTCTGTTGCAAAATAAGAAGTGTATTCAGGAGGATCGAGCGTTTGAGAATCCTGGTGGATCTGTGGAAAAGTTGATTTCTGAGCGGAATTGGGAGTGTTTCTGTTACTTTCTACTAATGCTGTATTGGGAGTAGTCCGAGAATTTTATGCTAACGTGCTCTGGTCTAAGACGGAATATGTGATAGTCTGAGAGAAATTAGTTGAGTTCACCCCACCACGTATCAACACATTTTATTAAATTCAAGAACATTTTGTTTGTGAATTTGAGAATTTTGATACTAGTGAGGGGAATTTGATGAGTGTGATCACGTATCTGACCGATGGAAGAGGGGAGTGGAAGATGAATCAGAGACAGATGATTAGCTTCCCTGCTTCTACTTTAAATGTTGCTTCTAAAGCATAACATTATTTCATTTCTGTGAGACTGTTACCTTCTTATCATCACAGCGAAGTTACTAGGGATCGTGCTATTTTGAATTATTGCATCCAGAATATGAATAAGATCAATATTGGAGCCATTGTTTTTAAGAGCATTCACTCTATTACCAAAGGAGAAACCACTGGTGGATTAGGACATCCTGCCCTATTTCATGTCCTTTGTGTTCAGTCTGGAGTTGAGTATAGTAGTTCTGAGGAAGTGGCGATACCTTTGAGGACGATTAAGAAGACCATTATTTGTACTTATGAGGCTCATGTGGGTGCAAGAGAGGAGAGTAGGAGTACTGATATTCCTACCACGAGCCATGATGTTCCATCTACTTTTGAGCCCCCGACACTATATGATGTCATGGAGCAGTTGAGAGTGCAAAGTGATAGTATTTATAGGATGCATAGTCCGATGGATGTATTCGAGGCCAGGAGTGATGTGAATGAAGACTATTTGTAGAGAAGAGTTGAGTTTGATATTGCTTATTATGATGCTCAGGCCAGATTTATGAGAGGAGATACTGGGGTGATATTTCCTACTTGCCCTGGTTATACACCGTACAGGCCTGGACCTTCTAACCCTGCTGACGATGCTGGTGATGATAAGTGGTAGTTTTATACTTTTGTGTTGTACTTTTGTGTTTTATTATGTTTCGTTGTGTTGTACTGTTGTAGTGTGTGAAGTTGTCTGTAGTATTTTCTTTAGATGTACTGTAGTATTTTTTTTAATGTAGCAGTTGCACTTTAAACTTTAAAAATGTTAAATGTTATGTTTAAAGTTGTGATGTTTATTAGTATTTGTAATGTTTTGTTAAAAAATGTGTCAATGTTGTTTTTTTTTCTTTACCCTGACAGATTTTTAAATGTTATATATATCACTGCTACTAATTGTTTTATACTTGCTAGCTGTAAAATTTTGATTAATACCATATAGATTATGAAGATTTCAAAATTCCGACACAAAAAGGTTAGTTCTTTTACTCTCTTTTATTATATTGCAAAAATTTAAGTTTGGGGGAGGGTAGAAAGGATATTAACTCTTATTTGTCCTAAATTAAAATATTTTCAAAAAAAAAATTTATTACCATAATTCATAGCAATAGAACTTCATTTTAGATAACTAAGATTCTATTTCAATTAAATATTGAAAAAGATTTGATGAAAGTTTTTGGTAATAAAGGTTGATTTTATAAGGGTAAGATATTTGGTATAAAAGGATTTGATTATAGTTAACTATTTAAAGTAAAGAAAACTGTATTTTTTAAATTATTAAGAGACTTAAAGTATTATATGTTGAGAAAAGATTGTGAATTTATGATAAACAATAAAGTTGATACCTATGTATAAAGTAAAGAGGTGTTTCAGTTTTGAACTTTATAAAGAGGAGAGTGAAGTTCAAAATCATTAAAGGCTATCCAGATACAGTAATCCTCATCAAAAGAAAAAAAAAAGAGAGAAATGAAAAGCTGGATTGAAAAACAATCCCAAAAAGAAGAAAAAAATAGAAATAGAAAAAAAAAGAAAAAAGAAAGATGAGGGAGAAGCTTGAGGAGATGCCTAATAAAAAATTGGCTTCACTTGAGTCATCCTAAAGGGAGAACCTGATTTCATTTCTGAATTTATACTTAAAGTATTAGCCTAGCATGAAAGTCTTTTCATATAATATTTTAAGTCACTCTTAATGTGTCAAATTATAGTTTTTCTTGAAATAAATAGGAGACTAGAACCCTTAGACTTGATTACTGAATTTTCTTATACTTGTAGAGTTGACTTGAGCCACTGGATTTCTTTCTAAAAGTCTTTCCAATATATTTTTTGAATGAAAGATTTTAGTATTCAACAGGTGAAAAGTACATTGCTATGGGTTATATCTTTATCTAGTAAAAGGATTACTTGAGGACAAGTAATAGTAAAGTTTGGGGGATTTTGATGCACAAAAAATATATACTCTTTTAGCTATATATTTTTACCTATTTTTGGTGATATTGCACTTTAAAGGAAGGTATATTTTCATGATTTGTTGCAGGTATGATGATTATAGATGATTGGAGCAAAAAGATGCAAAAAAGGAACAAATTTGGAGCAAAATGAAGCAATTCGGAGGAAAAAAGCTTCTGGCGATAAGAAGGAGATAAGTTGTATTTGCTATTGTGGTTTGTATGAATCTTCTTTTATATATAAAATCCATGTTTTATTGTATCTTCTCCATGATTTGTCAGTAGTTTCCTTTATCTTTCTTCTTGCATAAAGTAGTGATGATGTGGTGATGTGGAATTGATGTGCCCTTAAAGTGTTATAAAAGTTATGATGATCCTTTCATTTAGAACTTAATAATCATTTTCTTATTATTATTATTTTCTATCTGCATCTAATAAATTAAAAGTAATTTATAGTTAGATTAAAAATATAAAAAGAATTTGAAATACAATATTTAAATTTATTACCGGCCGTTAAGTCTTTAAGTGTTTGTTTCAAAAGCCCTTTTATTACTGAAAACGATACGTATATACGTAGTACCCAAAAAGTATATAAGTATTTTCCTTTAAAATTATATTTTGTTATATAAACATGATATTAATTACTAACGGTCTAGCATTCATTAACGTCAGTTTTATCTTATTGCCATAAATTTAAATTTGAACACACATCTATATAGCAAGTTATTCGAGGTCAAGTGTTTTCGCGCCTTTCGTCGATGTTGTATAATTCTTGTGTTTGGAAATACGAAAAATTGGAGTCGAAGTTTTAAACGCCGTTGCGGGATACAGTAGGGGCACGTTTTCGAAGGAGTGGACTCCTATTTATAGGCTTTAAGAGTTGCATTGAGGGCACCTCTTCAAAACATATCCACATTCGATGAATCTTCTAGAAGGTACGTCGGCGCCTAAGCGCCGGAATGTCAGCACCTAGGCGCGGACACCGCGTCCGATTCTTCGCACCTCTTCGCTTTGGCTTGCACCTGCGCGATTAAAACCATTTGGAGCGTCCAAATGCATTGTATCACATGTCACATTATCGAGGAACAGCTTCTTGAGTCTTCTAGAATGTCCGATAACCGCTCACTCAGTCAAAATGCTTAGTCGAAAGTCGTCGAAAACTTGGCCGGTTTACGTATCAGTCACAGTGCGTAGGCGCCGACTTCGCGCTGGCGCCGAATATAATTTATAATTCTTGTATTTTGCTCCATTTTTGCTCCTTTTTGCTCCTTTTTCACCCTTTTTCCTTTTTGGACCTTTTTACATCACCTACATCCAAAAGCAAAAATACCTTTCATTAAAGCATATCATAGAAATTGATAAAATTAAGACGCATAAAAATAGGTATTTTTTTGTGGATCAAAATCCCCCAAACTTAAATATTACTTTTCCTCGAAGTAACCTTTTTTACTAACTTTATAAAATGTATAACCTTTGGAATAAAAAGATAAATGTTTAGATTCTTTATAATTTTTGATTTTATAAAGTCTTTAGTAAATTATTAACTTGTTCACTAACTAGGTTTAATTTTAAGAATTTAAAAGAATATTCAACTACCAAATCATAAGATTTGAAATTTTAAATCCATTTTGAAAATAATAGAAGTTCTTATTTTAAGATCTCATAGATTATTTACCAAGAAAAGATGTTATTGAAAAACCTTTCTTAAATAAAGATCATGCATAAAAATTAAGTAAAATATGTAACTAGTTTTCCTTCTATAAAATAATTCAAGTGAAGCCAATTTTTTATTAGGCATTTCCTCGAAGCTTTTCCTCTCTTTTCTTTTTTTTTATATATAATTAGAGAGGATTACGTATACGAATAGCACATTAATGATTTTGAACTTCATATCCTTAACTTATATTTTCAAAACTTATACATTTCCACTTAATTATTATAACATGAATAAAAATTCAAAAAAAATTTCAATCTTTTCTTTTTCGAAGTGATAATTTTTTATTATTTAATACTTCTAAAATTCCATTATTTCAACCATGAATAGAAAAATTCCTTAATCTTATTCTTCTTCCAAGTTAAATAATTCAATTCTTAAAAATCAATCAAAGTTATTAAAATTTTTGTTAAGTTCACTAAATTGTTTATAATTTCAAAAATAAAATGATCTTATTAGATTCTTCATTCCTTAAGTTATGTTAAAGTTTTTTTTTTAAGAAAATATTAGCTTTTGAGACAAATAAAATTTAAATTTGAAAGTATTTTCCATTCCCCCAAACTTAAGTTTTGGTATACCATGAAAACTTAAAAGTATGAGAGAAAGAAAATCATAATTTTAAAAAGGAAATTTTTTATAAGTATGTAAAAACGATCTTAAAAACATTTACTTCTACTCATGCTTTTATGAATAATAAAGATAAAATTGAAGTAGGTATAAAAAGTAAGAAGGCTAATTTTTATGATTATACTAAATTTAAAGCAAAATTAAAACGAACAAAATTCTTAATTATAAACGGTAGACTGAAACAAACATATCATAAATTAACTCTAATCTGGAGTCTCGAAACACAATATACTAAGAATATTCTAACAACGAGAATCTTAACACTAATCAGTACGGTACATAACAAATTAACATACATCAAACATCAAAATAAACAAATAAACGAACAAAATAAACTAACAACAAAGTAGTACAACATAGAGATTTATCAACTACTGATCCTTTGGTACATCGCCTCATCATCATCGTCGTCACCAAAAACTCAACATCCTTAGGATCAACAAATGGTGTGAAACTAGGAAAAGTAGGGAAACTAACATCATGCTTTCCGCCCCATTCGAAATGCGACGAGGGCTTCATTATACGCGGCCATCATAGCTACTCTTCCTCTGGGTATAATTAGATAAATGATCAAGTTTCCTATCAATAGTATCAACCACAGAGTGAGTTTGGAAATAACCTGCTGTTGCTCTATGGCGATCATGCATTGACTCCCGAAGCCGATGGTGGCTCGGCGAGATGTAGAAGGTCGGGAAGTAGAAGGTCTGCACAGGTGGGTGCGAGAAGAAGAAGGAGCGGTCGATTTCTTCCCTCGAAGATGATCATTTATGCTAATGCTCTCTACGACCAATCGGCTTAGTAGTCTTGACCTTTCTGCGAAATATGCGGTGACTCCATTGCTAATACATAATGAATAAATCGAGAGATGGGAGTCCCGGTCAACAAAAGTGTTGGATCTCACGGTAGAATCCCTGAGAATCATAAATAATACATGACATCAGCAGGCTTCCTTTCACGAATGCAGTAGTTTAAGATCGCTCGATCTCTAGTCACTTCAACTCGGTGGTTGGAAGGTAACGATCTTCTGAGAAATAAATAGTGCCATAGCTGAAATATGGTGGAGGATTTGAGTTCATTTTTCGTTCTGATCTTCCAAGATCCCGTACATTAGTCAAATAAGCAATGATCGTCATATCCAAATCTCACGAGATGGAATAATCCGAATAGTGGCACTACATAGTCGGTGGCGAGGTCATAAAATACATTGATTCTTTCGGAGCAAATCCTACTCCGTACCTCGGCAAAAACTTTATAATCTTCGGCATCCGAAAAATTCGCATAAAACTCTCGAACTATAGGGATAACAACAACAGCGGTGAAATAACGGAATCGTTGCCGAGTTGTGCGCAACGATAGTGTTTTGATCATCTCCCTGAGATGATAGAAACTTCATTCGAATTGAACTTTTCTCGACGTCGCAAATTCGTGGAATCGAAAATGCGCGACGCAGTTGAAAATTCTTGCTATCAAAGTTGTCTCGTGCCTTCCCGCGTTTGGAATTTAGGAGCCATCTAAACATGAAAGATAACGAGAACAAATTTAGGAATAAAAATTTAAACTTTTTTAAGTTTAGAAAACATAAAATAAGTTTAAAAATCCAGAAAGAGAATACTAAAAATCAAATTTTTTTTTCAAAATTTTTGGTCCTTAGCAAAACCTAGGGAAATCTATGGTGAAAATCGAAAATAAATGGTTTAAAGTGTAGATCGACCTTGGGCAGAAGAAATCGAGTGGTTTTTCGCTGAATCCTTGATGTTTTGACCTTAAAATGGATTCTAAATGCTGATTTTCGCGAAAAAATGAGGAAGAAGAAGGCTTAGGCATCGATAACAGCTTTGGGGGTATTTAAGGAATTTTCGGAATTTTGATCCGAATCGGCGCTTAGGTCTTGAATGCAGCGCCTAGGCGCCGAGACTCGCCTTTCACAAAAAATTATTTTTAAATTTAATTTCCACCAAAATTCATAAATTCAACTTCCAATTACTCACATTAGAGTAGGGCTTCAATTTCTAACTTCCAAAACATTTTCCAAAAATTTTAAAAATTAAATATTAAATCCATGATCAAACATAAAGTTTAAATCAAACTTCACTAAATTCCATTTATAATCTTAAATATTGGCTCAATATATTCTTGATAAGTATCATACTTGATTCAAGTTCCTAATACACAATCAAACACAACAATTTCTAAGCAAAAACTACACATTCAACATGAAAACAAATACACAAACGAAACACGATCAATTCACTAAATCGGTACAACGACTCAACAAACCGGATAATAACGATCATTGCAGAATAATCTAATCTTCACAAGGGAAATTGTGTATTTCGCTTGGAAAGAACACTAACGCTCTTAGGAAATCAATAGCCGTCTTTTCGTCAATCCATTTGTTCTTTACGAGCATTTCAACTTGAGCATCTTGATAAGCCGCAAAATGATCAAATTGAAGTTTCATCGGCCATTCTAGATGTTCAATCGATGAAACATCATGAAGGAGATCTCAATGCTTTAAACTCCGGCTTCAAACTTATCAGAACGACTAGAAATTTTCTCTAAACTTGCAGATGAAACCATTGAAGTAGGCAAGGATCCTTTGAGACCTTGTCCCTAGCCTCTTCTCCATGGTTGCTCCTTCCATTTCTTCAAAATTTTCTCAAATCTCTGAAGAATGAAGTGTAATGGATGTAACTTTGATTACTTGATGGTTAGGGATGAAGATGGGTTGATTTAAGGAATAATCATGTGAAAAGCTGAAAATTTTGGTTTTTACACGGCCGAGTAACTATGGCGCTTGGGCGCCAAATGCAGCGCCTAGCCTCCGGACCTATTGATACATAGTTTGCTCGGGCACTTAGACGCGAGATCTTGGCGCCTAGGCGTCGAACTATGTTGACTCGTTTCCTTTAATCGTCGAATTTCAAAGTTTCGTTCTCGAATGGGTAAATTATACTAGTAATAGTAATCTAGACTCAATAACTCGAATTGTAAGCAATCATAATGAACGTAACTTGATCACCTTTTTACTCATTTTTAAAATAGAGTGATCCAATTTCTAAATCTTACATACTTTAAAATAATCTTCGGCTTAAGTCGACAAAGACTTATAAGCATCAATTTTTCAGTAATATAAAATTAGTGAAGATCAGGCATAACCTTACATTAAAAATATAAAAACACTCAAAATAAAAGATAATTATGGGTTGCCTCCCACAAAGCGCTTGGTTTAACGTCGTCAGCCCGACTTAAGTAAATCTTTAATCGGGTTGACTCTATTCATAAGCCTCTTTATAAATTATTTTAATATCTCCCAAATAAGGCTTCAATCTTAATCCATTTACTTTAAAAATTTTTCCTGTTTTGGGGTCTTTAATATCCACAGCTCCATAATGGTATACTTTCTCAATTATATAGTGACCAATCCATTTAGATCTTAATTTTTCAGGAAAAAGTTTTAAATGAGAATTAAACAGTAATACTTCTTGTACAGGCTCAAAAATTTTTCCTGAAATTTTCTTATCATGTAACATCTTCATTTTCTCTTTATAAATCCTTGCATTTTCATATGATTCATTTCTTATCTCTTCCATCTCATTCAATTGCAATAATCTCTTTTCTCCTGCTTCATTCAAATTAAAATTAAATTCCTTTATCGCCCAATAAGCTTTATGTTCAAGTTCGACGGGTAAGTGACAATGTTTACCATAAATTAGCTGGTAAGGTGACATTCCGATTGGTGTCTTATAAGTTGTTCTATAAGCCCATAATGCAGAATCAAGTCTATCAACACAATCAGTTCTTTTAGGATTAACAGTCTTCTCTAAAATTCTTTTAATTTCTCTGTTTGATACTTCAGCCATTACACTTGTTTGTGGGTGATAAGCAGTTTCAATTCTATGTTTGATTCCAAATTTTTGTAGTAATGATTGAATTCTTACATTTCTGAAATGACTTCCACCATCAGTGATAATTACCTTAGGCATTCCAAATCTTAAAAATATCATTTTCTTTAAGAATTTAGAAACACTTTTGGAATCACAGTTTGGTAAAGCAACAACTTCAATCTACTTTGAAACATAATCAACTGCTAATAAAATATAAGTTTTTCCAGATGATGGAACAAATAGTCCCATAAAGTCTCAAACCCATATATCAAAAATTTCAACTTCCAATATATAGTTTAAAGGCATTTCATCCTTCCTAGATATATTTCCCATCCTTTGACATCGATCACATGTTTTCACATAATGTCTCACATCCTTAAATAAGGTAGGCCAATAAAATCAAGAATTTAAAATTTTAAATGTAGTTTTATCTATGCCAAATTGTCCTCCAAAATCGGAATCATGACCTTTTTGAATAATAGCAAAAGTTTCCTCATAAGGTACACATCTTCAAATTATAGAATCTCTTCCAATTTTCAATAAATGAGGATCTTCCCAAATATAAGATTTATCATCATATTTAAATTTCCTAATAAATTTGTTATCCAATTCATAAGGTAAAATATTGCTAACTAAATAGTTAACAATATCAGCATACCAACGTGTTTTGCATCCTTGAATAACATATAAAGATTCATCAGGAAATTTCTCATTTATATTTTCTTCCGAAATAATATCATTTTTAATTCTAGATAAATGATCAGCAATTTGGTTTTCAGTTCCTTTTCTATCTACTATTTGAAAATCAAATTCTTGTAGAAGTAAAACCCATCTTATCAGTCCAGGTTTAGAATCCTTATTAGATATTGGATATTTAATAGCAGAATGATCAGTATGAACTATGCATTTAGTACCAAGAAGATAAGGTCTAAATTTATCAAAGGCATATACTATAGCTAGAAGCTCCTTCTCAGTGGTAGTGTAATTTTCTTGTGTTTCTATGAGAGTTTTACTAGCATAATATACAACTTTGAAAACCTTCTCATATTTATGTTCTAATACAACTCCAATTGCAAAATCACTTACATCACACATTAATTCAAAAGATTTATTCCAATTAGGTGCAACAAAGATACGTGCAGTTATTAGTTTTTCTTTTAGAATATTAAAAGCATTAATACATTTTTTGTTAAATTCAGATTTCGCATCTTTTTCCAATAAATGACAAAGAGGTTTAGCAATTTTAGAAAAATCCTTTATGTATCTTCTATAAAATCTAGCATGACCTAGAAAACTTCTCACATCAGTAATAGTCGTTGGTGGTTGCAATTCAGCAATAATTTTCACTTTCGCTTGATCTACTTCCATCCCTTTTTGTGAAACTTTGTGACTAAGTACAATGCCTTCTGTGACCGTGAATTGACATTTTTCCCAGTTAAGAACTAAGTTTGTTTCTTCACATCTTTTCAGAATTTTAGAAATGTTTTCCAAACAAGATTCAAAAGAAGTTCCAAAAACTGAAAAATCGTCCATGAAAATTTCAATTTCTTTGTCAATCAAATCACAAAATATTGACATCATACATCTTTGAAAAGTTGTAGGTGCATTACATAAACCAAAAGGCATTCTTCTAAAAATAAAAATTCCATAAGGAATTGTGAATGTTGTTTTCTCTTGGTCCTCAGGAGCAATAAGTAATTGATGATAACAAGAATATCCATCCAGAAAATAGAAATATGGATGTCCAGCTATTTTATCGAGCATTTGATCCAAGAAAGGTAAAGGAAAATGATCCTTTCTAGTGGCGTCATTTAATTTCCTATAATCAATACAAATTCGCCATCTAGTTACTTGTCTCGTAAGAATTAGTTCATTTTTATCATTGACAATGACAGTTACACCTCCTTTCTTCGGAACACAATGAATAGGACTTACCCATTGACTTTCCGAAAAAGGATAAATAATACCAGCATCTAACCACTTAACAATTTCTTTTTTAACAACCTCTTTTATGATAGGATTTAATCTTCTTTGCGGTTTATTGGCATAT
This sequence comes from Papilionanthe hookeriana x Papilionanthe teres, assembly GCA_022702705.1. Classification (NCBI taxonomy): domain Eukaryota; kingdom Viridiplantae; phylum Streptophyta; class Magnoliopsida; order Asparagales; family Orchidaceae; genus Papilionanthe; species Papilionanthe hookeriana x Papilionanthe teres. Next base: position 59,363,378 of record CM040430.1, on the reverse strand, counting down.
TTTTAGGTTATGTGTTGTATTTTGAAAAGGGATCACCTAACAGAAATTGTTGGCAAATTTTTAATTTTAAATTTAATTTAAATATATATAATTTAGAAAATAGTATTTGATTTTGAAAATAATTTCAAATTTGAAAATTTTAAGGTATGAAATCAAACCGATCTCACATCCCAAATAATTTATATAAACGAGCACCGCATCACAAACTGTGTATCTATCCTGAAGAATAGACACACTGCTTGATGATGGGGCTCGATTAAATAAATTAGAAGATTTGTGACATCTGTTTGGTCTACGAACCAATTTTATAAGCCAACAAGTTCCCCTGCTTAATATAAAGGAATTAAGCAGGGTTTATATTACCTGGGTTCTTAAAGTTCCCTATAAGGGCAAGCGCTATAGTTAATTACATCTTAAATGACAGGAATCATTTAAGAAAACTCTCGATAATGATCAGTGGTTTTGCTCTGAAGACTTTCAAAGTTTAAGGTTTTCAAAGGATTTGAGTTTTGGAAATTTCAAAAGGGAATGGATCAAATTTGGAACAGTTAATTTTAGGAGTCTAAAGGAAGAGGAGTAGGGGAAGTTGATGATCCAAGAGTAATCTTGGCAACTTCCCGACTATCCTATTATTTGGTTTCAATTTGGGAGTTTATTTAATATTGCAATCCTGCCAATTTTAATTAATTAGGACTTATATTCATATGACATGATCATACAAATAGCCTCGGAGATGTGAGGGTTTATGTCGTACCGAACGACTACCTCGGAGTCCTAAGACCGGTTAGGGCTTAATTTACATGACATGATCATGCAAATGCCTAACGAAGAGTTGAGGATTTATGTTGCACTAGGCAAACTACCTCGAAGTCCTATGGCTTGGTTATTTAATTTTAAGAATGTTTTGCTGAAGTAGATCCGAGTTTTGCTGATGACGATGGCCGAGCTAACCACCATGCTCCGAGCTCCTTGTTGTTGCAGACGTTTAGTTTTGGAAGTCATAAATTAGGAGATGAGAGAAGTGTTTCGGTTTAGAGAAAATCTTAAAATCCAAGTGTTTTTTAATATTTAAATTAAAACAAATCTTAAAGTTATTTAAACAGAACCGATTAAGATTCCACGGTTCCATCATCCCGACACCTTTATTTTCATTGAATTCACTTAGTCCACATGAATTTGCTAAACTCAACTGAATGAGTTCCACACTTTCAATTAGATCGTGGGAAATCCCGTTAGCAACACGTGGGTTACATCATCCGAGGTATTCCCGATCATTTAACGAGACGTTTTAATTTAGTTACAATTGTAGTCTTGTTATTCTGTTTGTGATTAAATTTTGAGTTCTTTTAAGTTTTGGAATGTTGTGGTGGTGAATTTTATCATGCAATGACTTTTAATTTAGTTTTGGTTTCCGTTTAGGGACTATACTAAAGGTTTTGGTTTTCATGCAACAGTCTTAAGTATAGTGCACGTAAGTAAATTACAATAAAGTAAATTGCAATAAAAAAAGCGTACCTGGAGGGTCTTCCCGTCATCCCAAGCTGCACTTAAAACACATGTTTATGCATTTAAATATTTCAACAGATACCTAGGTAAAGCTAAGGGAAGGGTTTTGGTTGTCTACCAAATTCCTATTCCTATAACTAGTCATCTCCTATGACGTATAGGTTCTTGGTTTGGTTTAAGGATGATTTTCTTAATCAAAGAACAACTAGATTCAATTGTTCTTCTAAAACATCCTGTCATATTGAGGAAGTGTTTAGGACGAGTCCTAAACATCTTTTTAAGACTTCTGGGATCATTTTGAGTCCAAGTAAATTTAGTTGCAAGGTGAATTAATCATCCAGGAGTTTAGTTAAACTTTGTCTCTTGCTCAGTGAACTTAGGTATTTGATTACCTGATGAATGAAGTGACATCTCACTTAATACTCTATTTAAGAGTTATAATAATTAAAGCCTTTAAGGGAAAGTTAGTTTATCGAGAATTTTAACTATTCTTAATTAAAAGTTTGAATTATTGATTCAAAATGTTTTAATTTAATTATGAGGTTTTAATTAATAATTTTAAGTTTGGAATAGTGTTCAAATTATTTTAAATTTAATTCTTAATGATTTCATTTAGGTTTGTTGTTAAATGATTTTGATTTAATTTAATTCAATTTAATTTTAATTTAATTAATTTTAATTTTAATTTAATTTGATTTGATTTTAATTTTAATTTAATTTGGTTTAATTTAATTTAATTTAATTTTAATTTTAATTTAAAATTTAATTTTAATTTAATTTTAATTTTAATTTAATTTAAATTAAATTTAAATTTAATTTAATTTAATTTTAATTTAATTTTAATTTAATTTAATTTTAATTTAATTTAATTTTAATTTAATTTTTATTTACTTTATTTTAGTTTAATTTAATTTTAATTTAATTTAATTTAATTTTTAATTTAGTTTAAATTTAATTTTAATTTAATTTTAGTTTAATTTTAGTTTTATTTATTAATTTGGATTATTATTTTAATTTTTTTAATTAAGAATTAAGTATTATTGAAGTGATTTATTTAGGGATTTTTAAATTAAAGAATAAATATCCTCTTAATAATATCCCTACTTTAATAATTCCAATTTCTATTATTCTTCCAAAATTTCAATTAATTAATTAATTAATTAAAGTTTTATTTTAATTATATTTGAAATGGTTAGTAGGTTTCTCCCCTCAATCATTTAAGTTTCAATCATCCAAAATCAGTTTAGGATCAAATATTTTACCCTCCCCTTTTTGATTAAGAAACATCACCAAATTTTCCTAGAATTTATTTCTCAACATGCTAATTATTGGAATTAAAATACTCAAAACAGTAACATGCAATTGAAAAATCAATAACTTCTCATAGGGATGGCTTCTGACCTTAGAAAATTTAGGGAATGTTCCCAAGTTCAGAGGCTTCAAAAGCCTCATGGTCTCATGCCATGGTGAATTGCCTATGCAAATGGAGAATTAAAATAATGTAGAGAGTAAATAAATCATTAAAAATAAAATACTCAATGAAATTACTTGATTTCTTTTCCACATTATTCTCCTCTGTTCACTGAGCAAGACAGTATTTTTATTTTATTTTTATGATTTTTCTACACAAAGTTGTGAATTTTTGAAGGTCTGATAATTAAATAAATAGAAAAATACCCTATTTTCCTACTTATCTAAGCGGCACCACGCAATCCCCGACAGCTCCGAAAGACCACGCGACACACTTTGATTCGGCGCTGCCATCTGAGTCAGCTGCCACGGTGCCCGCGATTCACGTATCATCTCCTGGTCCGACACCATCTGAGCCGTCCGCTCGATACACGCGCGATCCAACGGCTCCCGGTCATCATCTACGACTGGTGTGCACCCGTGACCGTCCACACTAAAACCCTAAGATCTTACTCGATTCTCAATGGTTTATGTTCTTATACTTTATGGATTCGTCTTGAAGAGACGAACACATCCATACGGGTTATGTGGCATGAAATTAACCCAATCAAAATAGAGAATGTTCAGAAGCTCGGGAAGAAGAGAGAGCTCATACCTTTGCTCAGAGAAGTGAAGCTTCGATCTGAGAGTTGTGTCACCTTTGATTAAGTCCAAGCAAGCTCCAGATGAAGTCTCTGGCCCTGAGGAATTGCCTAGACCTGATTTCCACCAGACCCGATTTAAACCTTTAGAGGTTAGAACAAATGGGTGGCTTGGAGAGGGGGCTTTCACTGGGGAACTCCTTCTCTTGGTCTTGTGCAGGTGTGGGAGAGTTTAATTTGATTTTGGTGGAGGATTTGAAAGTGTCCTGTTCTGGCCTGAGAATTGAGCTCAATCAGAGGGAATTAGGGCAGGAGGATAGTGGGGATCAAATGCTCTTGGCTAGGGGAAGCTTCGTGAGGAGTTTGGAGGGATTTTGTGAAGGTCGATTTCAGCCAACCTTTTGGCCGAGAGGGGTTGGCTGGCTTAAATAGCCATGGCCATGGCCTCTCAGGGGGAGTTAGGAGCTGGGATCAGCTGCTCTGGTGAGGAGAAAAACAGCTACAATGGCCATTTGGAGTGGAGCAGCTCAGCCATGGGGAATTGCAATTTTTGGTTGATTTGGACCTCTCGGCCTGGTGTTTTCCGGCGACTGTGGTGGCCGGCCGGCCAGACATGGGTCACCCTCAGGGTCAGTGAGGTCAGAGCTTGATTCCTGTGAGTTCAATTATCAAATGCCATGTTTAAAGAGGATGAATTGAAATGGAAAGGGGAAGAGGTGATTTTGGCTTGGTTTGCGTCAACCCATGTATTTGGGCTTGGTTCACCTCCCCATGGCTCGATTTTGGTCGACGAGGTCGAGTGGGTCGAGCTCACATGTGTGGTGAAGTCCACATCCAAACATATTTGGATTTATTTTGGGTTAAGGGTAATCATGGTTAAGGCTAATGACCTTAAGGGAATCTAGAAAGAGCTTCCTCCATTTGCCCAATGTGGTATGGTCACATGTTAAACCTTTCATGGCTCCACATGGGGCTTAAGGATGGCTTCATGGCTCTTATATGGCTTGGGAAAAGTTGGCTTGGTTTCATGGAAGTAGGTTTTAGGAATTTTGGTATTTTGGTGTGAAATTTGGATGGTTTGTCATATGGCTTAGTTTAGAAAAGTTTGATTGTTGACTTAGAATTTAGGGATGATTTTAATTAATGAAATGATGAATAGAGTGTCATATGGGCTTTAGCATGAAGTTTGGGCTTTTAAAATTTGGTAAAGGTGAGCTTTTAAAATGGTTTTAGAGGAATGGGTTTTTATGTTTCAAAATGGGCTTTTAGATCAAAAAATTTGTAAAGGGCCATGCCAAATAAATGTTGGGTTTATTTTAAGGATATGTCATGAGTGATTTAAAACAAATTTGGAGTGATTTGGGATTGAATTGGATTGGATTTGGGTTTATTTGGTAAAGGGGCTAAGGTGGGCCAAATTGGGCTAACTTAGTCTAGGGTTGGGCTAATGTTGAAATTGATGTAAAATTGATGTTTAGAAATGTTTAGGGGAATGTTATGAAGAGTTTTCAACTTTGCTTGGGGTTCAATCTTGGGATTTGGGCTTATTTGGGTTAGGTTTGGGTTTAGGCTAAATTGGGGATTTTGGATTTGGATTGAATTTGAGTGGAGTTTGGGTCCAAATTTTGGGCAAATTATGTTAGTTTTTTTGTTTATGGAGATTTTAGGGAAGGTTTAGAAAAGATTTGGGGTCAATTGGAGTTGAATTGGGTTGGTTTGGGCTAAGTTTGGGTTATGGGTCAAAATTGGGCTTTAAGCTTAAAAATGAAATTGGATTCAAATGTCAATCAAATTGGGCTTGTATTTGGTCTATATTGATATTGGGGATATTACATCTAAGTTTAGAATTGAATTGGAACAAAATTGATGTCAATTGGGGTGATTTGGTTTGACATTGGGTTCATTTGGGTTTAAAATGGGCTAAATTGGGGGTTTTGGTAAAAGTTGGTTAAATTGGAAATATTGGCCCATGGTGAAGTTGAACAAAATGAAATTAGGAATATTTGGGATTTTCTGGAAGTTTTTGGGAATTTTTGGAATTTTTGGATTTTTGGGTCAAGAGGGGCATTTTGGTAATTTGGAGGGTAGTGGGGGTATTTTAGGAAATTTTGGTATTTTTGGCTGTAAATGATCAATTTGATTGGTGGGGAAATGTTCAAGGTTAATTTTGGAAATGTTTTGGGTGATTTAAAATTTTGGTGGTTTTGGATAGTTTCAAGGGCTTTTAGTAGGTTTGGTGGGTCTGGGGCCTCAGGGGTCAAAAATTGAAATTTTGGAAAAAAGAAAGTTGAGCAAGTGTGAGTGAAATGGAATCATTTTGGTTGAGCCATGAAGCCATATTAAGCCCATAGGAGCCATGAGAGGACTCATTTGAGGAATTCACTATGTTGTTCCTAACCCTCTTAACCAAGGGCCTAGGGGTTAAGGTCCATCCATATGAATTATCTACAAGAGTTAGGAAGTCAAGCTAGGCATGAATAATTTTAGAATTTGGAATGTGTGTGAAAGTGTAATGTGTGCAGGTGAACCCTCACCAGACCAGGCCACCCAGGGTGATCCTAAGGCCAAAGAGTCCTATAGGGAACTCATCCTTTAAACCTCCACATTTGATCTCAACCCTCTAGGTGATTAGGGGTTTACAATCAAGCTTGTGGGGTTTGCAGGGAGTTAAGAAGTGGTTGAGTTTCTCAAGGGGTAGGTTCCATCTCTAGTCCTCTAAGATAGTCAAAGGAAAAGTCTAAGGCTAGATCCTAAGTATTAAAGAGAGAAGAGAAGACCTCATAAAAAATGAGGTCAACAAATGGACCCCCAATAGGTGTGGTGTGCTAACCAAGCACAACGCGCGTATTAGCGTTGACCGAAGAGATCAACAAAACCAACACAGATGTCCAAGTGACAAACTTAGGATAGAGTAGAAAAATTTCCACTGGGTAGTATCAATTATATCTTCAAGACTGGAGGTTCTTGAATTCTCGCTGGGGAAAGGAAAAAGGAGGTGAATTCCAAATCACAAGATTTGGAGAATTTCAATTTAGATTTCGTTTCATTTCATGTTCAAGTTTTGATGTGTAAGTTTATATTTTTGATTTGGAGTTCCAATTTAGATTGAAGTTTGATTTAAAATCAGTTTGAGGAAATTTGGATTTGAAATGAGAGTTGAAACCCGAGTTTCAACCTCGGGATCGCGAAGAAACTGGATTTTAGGTAGCGACCTCGGAGTAAGCATCCGAGCTTAAGTGTCGATTGAAAAGGATGAGAATCGGAATTTAGATATCGATCTTAAAAGAGAAGCTGGAATGTAGATACCAGTCTCAGAAATTTTGAATTGAAATGTAGGTATCAGTTCGGATGAGAATCGAAATGTAGGTATCGATCTCGAAATGAGAACTGGAATGTAGGTACCAGTCTCGGAAATTTTGAATTGAAATGTAAGTATCAATTCGAATGAGAATCGAAATGTAGGTATCGATCTCAAAATGAGAACTGGAATGTATGTACCAGTCTCAGAAATTTTGTATTGAAATGTAGGTATCAATTCAAATGAGAATCGAAATGCAGGTATCGATCTCAAAATGAGAACTGGAATGTAGGTACCAGTCTCGAAAATTTTGAATTGAAATGTAGGTATCAATTCAGATGAGAATCAAAATGTAGGTATCGATCTCAAAATGAGAACTGGAATGTAGATACCAGTCTTAGAAATTTTGAGTTGAAATGTAGGTATTAATTCAGATGAGAATCAAAATGTAGGTATCGATCTTAAAATGAGAACTGGAATGTAGATACCAGTCTCGAAAATTTGAGTTGAAATGTAGGTATCAATTCAGATGAGAATTAAAATGTAGGTATCAATCTCAAAATGAGAACTGGAATGTAGGTACCAGTCTCAGAAATTATTAATTGAAATGTAGGTATCAATTCAGATGAGAATCTAAATGTAGGTATCGATCTCAAAATGAGAACTGGAATGTAGATACCAGTCTCGAAAATTTTGAGTTAAAATGTAGGTATCAATTCAGATGAGAATCGAAATGTATGTATCGATCTCAAAATGAGAACTGGAATGTAGGTACCAGTCTCGAAAATTTTGAATTGAAATGTAGGTATCAATTCAGATGAGAATCTAAATGTAGGTATCGATCTCAAAATGAGAACTGGAATGTAGGTACCCGTCTCGGAAATTTTCAATTGAAATGTACTGTGGAGATTTGGATTTAGCGGGAGATCGAAATGAGATATGAAAGTGTTCCACATCCCACGAAAATCAATCAAAGTTTGATTTTTTTTTTGGTGAAGGGTATGAATCCATGCCACCAGAACCAAATCAAAAATTTTTCGTGGTTCTGAAATCATCCTGAGAGAGGGTTTCAAAGGAGGTCTGAAGTAGATCTTGATTTGAAGAAGCATTGGAGGGTTTGAAAAGATGGATTTAGACTGAAATTCAATTTGAGATTTAGATTCATTTTGTTTGTCCTTTAGCGATCCCATTTTTTTTGTTGTTTATTTAGTGTTCATGTGAATTTGAAGTTCATTTTATTATTTAGATTTTTAGGAAAAGTTCTCATTTATTTTCTTTTCTCTTCTGCTCTTCGTTCAAAGTTCATTTAACTCTAATGGCGTTTCCCAGTCAATTTACACAAAAAGAGGTGAAGACAAAATATGACGTAGTCATTTTCATTCCAACTTGCTGAATGTACATCATACAACTTGGTCTAGTCATGATGACATTTTCCTCAGAAATTTAATGTCTCGTACAATCCATGTAAATCTAAAACGGACTGTGTAAACTTCTTGTTGATACATCCAAAAGCGTCTGTAAAAAATCCATGTCTGAATAGTAAGAAACATGGGTAATAACATCACCTTCCAAGCCACCCTTGGCAGGAATGCCGCATGGATGTGCATTGGAGGTGTGCTATTTCCCATGTAACTCAAAGCTCGTAGGGCCGAAGACTCTCCAATTATGGATCTGGTTGGAAGTGGTAAGGCGCCTTTCTGTCGTCCATCCTTCTAAAAGTGACAGAGATCCACTCCACTGGCACTCCCGGTATACATGGTTTTGTGATGTCTGTTCCATTTCCCTTTAATATCATGACGGAACCTACCGGAAGTGTTATCTCCACCGGCACTCGGAACTTACCCGGGCCTGCTATCCGGAGGTCAGATCCGAACATGATATTGCATTGGTTGACGAACGATACTGTGCAAAAAGGTCTGACAAAGTCGTAGTGGTCTATGTGTAGAGGTATGCAGTCGCCCTTCTGATAAATGATGATGATGCAATTGTTGGGTATGCAGTCTGCTGGCAGTACCCTCCACGTTATCATTCTTTTCACCATTCTTTTAATTATCCTCGGCATTGGATCCACCTCACCTGTGATGGAGTATCCCCGGTGGATTTCCTTCTGTCCTCTCGCGAAGTTATAACAACATCCGCATTGTATTGTGACTCTTCCTTTCCCTGGCATCCATCTCCGGGGTTCTGAATAATTCTTTTCCCTCAGACGGCCTGCTCGACCCATCTTCTTAAGTTCTAAGATGCAATCCACAATCTGCTGTTGCTCATGTTCTAAGAATACATCTGTGTGTAACTCGAGGCCTTCCAAAAAGTTGATTCTCTTGCCTTTAATCCTTTCAAAGTATTCGAAAGTCTTCTTCTCAACATTTTGCATTCTTTCTAATTCATATTCTGGGATGATCTGCAAGTGACGAGGCCTAGTAACGTACTGAGGGATGTATGGCTCAATCCTGTCAGGTTCTCCTGCATACCTTGGCTCCTCGGGGATTGTCTCTGTCGGGACATCCTCCGGGGTTGCTTCCACAATAAGGTTCTTCAGATCTGGTATCTCTGTCTGGCGTCGAGACACTGACTCTATTTCTGTTCTTCTTGGCACTCCTTCGATTTGTTTTGATTTTCTTGGCATTGACTTTCTTCTTTCTGGTTCCTAACGAACCGGTATCTTTGAAATGTGTGTGCCGGCAAAAGTGGTTGTTTCCTCGTGTTGATCTGTTGCTAGTTTAGTCAACATCTTGCGGATACGGCGATTTTATTCCTTCTTTGGGTACCAGTGAGAGTTGCTCTCCTTACCCCTTGAATTTCTGCGGGCGCAGCGCTGACGAGCCTGCCCTCTGCCGTGGTAACTACAAACTTGATTTTCTTGCTTTCTTTGATGTTTGTCTTTCTTTTCTTGTTGCTGGGTTGGTGGCTTGGGCCACCCATCTTCATCACTGTCTGGCTGTGAAGCTCTTCTCGGTCAACTGGGACCCAATCATTTTCTTCATACTGTAGGCTGGCTGGTGTGAAGTCGAATCAATTTCTATCACTGCTCCATCCTTCACCCTCTTTTCATCGAGTGCGAGACTCACACCATTTCTAAAGTTTAGGACCATCTGCCCGTTCGACATTTCCCTGCATAAAAGACAAGGAAAGGATCAGGGGCTGTACTAAGAACAAGAACATTAAGAAAATATTTATCACTGAAGATTCCTATTCACTTATTTTAATTTTTAAGGAAAGTAGGAAACGATGAAGAAAGATCAAGAACAAGATTTGATTTGAACGGAAGGGTAAAACTTTATTATTATGATTTCACATATTTTATTTTTAGCACATATTTTTTTTTGTTAATGATTTTTTTGTCATCCATTTTTATGTTTTTTTTTGTTTCGGACCCAGTCACAAGTGGTTACTTCACCCGTGTTTCTAGGGATGAGAATTCATTTCTTCAAAACATCAGGTCGCGTAATACTTCTTCAAATATCGTCCTTTGATTGAAAGCATTTGTCGTTCTCCTTGGAAATTCACAAGTTGGTAGGAGCCTTCTGAACAGACTGTCTCAACCAAAAACGGCCCTTCCCAAGTCGGTTCAAATTTACCTCCTATCTTGCGATGTGCAAGAATAGGTCTTCTGAGAACCAAAACCAAGTCACCGACTTTGAATGTCCTAGGGCGGACTAGTTTATCATGGGTCTGGATCATCTTAGCTTGATACAGTTCCAAATTCTGTTGCGCGGAAAGTCTTTTCCCTTCTAAGCTCTCCAATTCTTTTAGTCGTAGTCTGGCATTTTCCTCCGTAGTGATTTTGTTCGCAACTTTAATTCTAAGTGATGGGAGCTGAACTTCCAAGGGTAGAACTGCCTCAGACCCGTACACTAAAGCGTAGGGCGTAGATTGAGTAGGAGTCCTAAAAGTGGTCCTGTAGGCCCATAAGGCTTCTAACAACTTCTCGTGCCAATTTCTCTTGTTGTCATCCAATGTTTTCTTTAGAATTTGAACGAGAGTTTTATTAAAAGCCTCGGCCAAGCCGTTTTCTCTTGGGTAGTAGATCGTCGAGTATTGCCAATTGATTCCGTGTCTTCTGACAAAATTATTGATCTTTGTACTTTTGAATACGGACCCATTATCTGAAATGATTCTGCGCGGTACCCCAAAACGGTAGATGACTTGGTTCTTGAAAAACTGTAACACGTGGTGTGCCTTCACTTCCCTGAGTGGTATAGCTTCTGCCTATTTAGAAAAGTAGTCTGTAGCTGCAAGGATGAAGCGATGTCCTTTTGAAGAAGGCAGTTCTATCGGACCCACTATATTTGTGCCCCAACACTCAAATGGCCACGACGCAATTGTCGGATGTAGCACGTTTGGAGGTTGATGTAGAACCACTCCATGCACTTGGCATTGGTGACAGCTCTTGGCGATCTTCATACAGTCGGTCATCATTGAGGGCCAGTAGTACCCTAATCTCTTAATCTTCATTTTCATCTTTGGACCTGACCGATGAGCACCACAGAGTCCTGAGTGTACCTCTTTGACAATTTCACAAGCTTCGGACTCGCTCAGGCATCTCAGCCACATTTGATCAAAAGACCTTCTGTATAACGTATTGTTTATTAATGCGTAAGACAGAGTTCTTTTCTTGATCTGATGGGCTAGAGACTTATCGTCCGGTAATTTCCCTGTTTGTAGGTAGTCTATTAGCGGTTGACGCCAATCTTCTATATTTTCTGTTATTGCTACAACTGATTCCTCTGCTTTTTCTGATTTCTGTATCATATCCATGTTAAGCTGTGATAGGACCTGTCGTCCCTGAACTGACACTTCAACTGACTCATATTGTAAGCAGGCAAATTCTTTTGCAAGGCGAGCTAGCACATCCGCGAGAGTACTTTATTTTCTGGGGATCTTGTAGATCGTTACATTCGGAATATGTTCCAACAGTTTCATGGCATACTGAAAGTACTGCTCGAGCCTTGGCTTTAAAATTCTGTATTATCCGGCGACCTGTTGAATGATCAACTGAGAATCTCCGTAGATGTTGATGTCCTTTATTCCCATTTGAATGGTTAGTTCTAGTCCTATTATTAGGGCTTCGTATTCTACCTCGTTGTTTGTACACGGCTCTGTTAAGTGGTAAGAGTATCTTAACATCCCCCGCTCCGGTGTTATAAAGATTAATCTGATTCCTGCTGACACGCCTAAAATATATACGCTATTTGCTATATCATTTTACTTATTTTTGATGATATTACACTTTAATGGAAGATATTTTTTATGTTTTATGGTTTTAGGTACAAGAAATGGTGATTGGAGCAAAAAGAAGCAAAAACGGTGCAATTTGGAGCAAAAACGAGCAAGAAATGAAATTCTGCCCTGACACCTTTCGATAAGTCTTTTGATGCTTAATCTCTTTTAGACTTCTTGCATATTTTTGAATGAGATTACACTTTAAAGAAAGGTTATTTTTATGCTTATTTTTTAGGGCTATCTGTTACGAACACAACACAACTGAAATGGGGCGAAACGGAGCTAAAACGGAGCGAAACAGAGCGAAACGGTGGAGTCGCGTAGCAGCTTGCTCGCCGATGGTGAGATTTTCCCAAGACAGCCGGAAAATGGACAAGAAGGCTGCCGACAGCGGCCCGGACGACCATGAACCAACTTTTGGCGGTTTTGGGCCAATATTCGACGTATTTGGACGCTTTTCGAAGGGGTGCTTAAGGAAACTCTTCGGAATTCGTCCATGCTCTTTAAAAATGGCAAATTTGTGTTAGAAATGTGTAGATTAGAGAGGAGAAACAATAGAGGAAAGGAGAGAAAAACATAGAGGAATGTTTATGATTCTTAGATTAAGAGTAGAAATGTAGATTTCTACCCTTTTGGAGAGACTGGATAAGAGATTTTGAGAGAATTTGTAAGGGATTTTGCTAGCATTGCATGGATCGCCGGGAGACTTTATGAGAGAGATCTTCGTCTTTCTTTCAAAGGGAAAAAGCTAAGTATTGTTCTTCATTATCTTATAATTTTGTAAACTTTTATTTAGTGGATTTGCTTTGGTTACATGAAGTTTCTGTTGTGTTTTCTTCGTGCTTTGTGACGTATCTCTCTTCCTCTTTCTTCTTCTTTGGAAATAGCGGCATGAGAAGATTATGCCATTATTTTCATTTTACTTTTCTTTTGTAATGAGTAGAAATCATGTTTAGGATTTTTTGATGCATGGTAGAAGTAAATTTAATTATAAATGTGATGGTTTTTACTTGCACTTCATTTACATTGTAATAAGGGCCCATTGTAGTGTTAAAATTTGTTGTAATTGTATCGACCTGAAAGGGCGGTGTAATTCTCAAGAAAGTGAATCCACATTCAAATTCCATGGATGGTGAAGTTCATGGGGATTGAATGCAAATAAATAGGGAAATACAATTATCGGGCGCTGAATTGGAGATTTTAGAGTGACGAGCTAAAATCCTCAATTCGGTCCTATCGTTCGAGTCTTCGAAGTGTAGATGTTAGCCCTCAGGCGAGGGGAATGTGTGAGCTCTGAAGTGGCAGCCGGTATCCTCCCAGCCTAGCCGCAGATTTAGTAACCAAGCATAGGATTAGTCAATGTTCTTTATGCTTGGACCAAAGGGTAAAGAATAGGATTGCTCCTATTTGGCACATACAATATTAAATGCATCTCCTTTCTATACATTATCGATTTCATTACATAAGAATAATAGTTTTTAATATCTCAAAATTCTCCAAACCAACTCATCCAAAAAGGGTTATCTTTAGAATTATCATTCGCATTTAGTTATAGTTACTATCTTTACATTCATCACTTGCATTTAGGAGTAGTTGCTAGACAAAACACAATTTTAATCGACGTTCCAAACTAAGGACTATTAGTAGTAGACTAGAATTTGATTAAAGACTTCTTACTTCACTTCCTCGTAGGATCGATACTGGGATTTTTAAAGAAAACTCTATATTATTTGAAACGATACGTATACTTGCGTAGTACCCCTAGTGTGTAAAATATTTTTCAATTTTTATATCATTTAAGATTTTGCACACTAGCCGCCATTTATAAATCGTGTCAAGTTTTTGGCCATCTTTTGGAAGTTAATTTATTGCGTAATTGCGGGTCGGGTCAAGCTTTTGGCGCCGTTGCCGGGGAAGCTTCGGTAAGAACTTTAGGTGAATTTTAGTTGAAGTTATTAGGGTTAGACTTGGAAAACTGTAGTGTCATAAAAACTATTTTGTGTGAAAGTGTCTTTATATGAAAAAGTGTTGTGAAAAAACTGTTTGTGTGAAAAATAAGGTGTTCGTGAAAATATTTTGTTGTGTTGAATATATTTCATTTATTATTTGTTTAATTGTTAATGTATTGTTTGTTATGTTGCGTATGCGAAACAAAGGATCTGCAAGACTTGTACCTTATGATCCCGAGTTTGAAGAAAATAAAAAAATAAAAATACAGAAAGGACTCGAAAAACTAGAAATGGAAATGAAAAACTTTCATGATAATAACTTGGAAAATCATCATACTTCATTGAGGGATTACATAAATCCTACGACAGATGAAATTCACTTAAGTATACAAAATCCTGTCGTAGAAGCTGATTCATTTGAAATAAATCCTGAGATTATCCAACTGATGCAGAACAATCAATTTGGGGGAACTCCTTCGGAGGATCCCTATTTACACTTATCAAATTTTCTAGAACTTTGTGCTACATTTCGTTATAATGGCATGTCAGACGATGCTGTTAGACTAAGGCTTTTTCCTTTCTCACTAAGGGATAAGGCTAAAATGTGGTTATACTCGTTAGCACTTGACTCTATTAAAAATTGGGAGGAGTTAACTAAAAAATTCTTAGCTAAGTATTTTCCACCTTCAAGGACTACTAAACTTAGAAACGATATTATCTCATTTTGTCAATATGAAGGGGAATCAATATACGAAGCCTGAGAAAGATTTAAGGAACTCCTAAGAAAGTGTCCACACCATGCTCTGCCCCGATTGGTTAATCATTCAAACTTTTTATAATGGGTTAGTAGGATCCCATAGGTCTATAATTAATGCTGCCGCTGGTGGATCATTAATGTTAAAACCATTTGATGAAGCGTATGCATTAATTGAAGAAATGGCTACAAATGAATTTCAATGGCCCTCTGCAAGGGTAAATCATAAAAATGTAGCTAGTATTCATGATATGGATACAATTACAATTCTTGCATCTCAGATTGCTGCAATATCAAGGAAATTGGATCAATTTGGAATGAACCAACCTCAATTTACTCCTGTAAGTGGGGAAAGTTCATTAGAGCATATAATTGATTCTAACTTATCATATGATACTTTAAATACCATAAACAACCCGTACTCTAACTTTTACAACCCAGGTTGGGAGAACCATCCTAAATTTAACTGGAATCCTACTACTGACGATGGAAACCAACAATGGGAAAATAATCATGCAAATCATAATGGAAGTTGGAATAATCAGGGGAACACAAACTATAGACCTTCATATCCACCGGACTTTAACAATGATCAACAATTTGAGGATAAGAAAATGTCTATGAAAGAAGTGGTATTGCAAATGGGAAACCAGTTGCAAAGTCAAGATGCTGCGATTAGAAACATAGAGAATCAACTGGGACAAATTGCTAATTCACTTTGCAATAGAAACCAAGGAACACTTCCTAGCAACAATGAGATCAACCCTAAAGAGAACACTAATGAACAAATAGAAGCTGTCCAATTAAAAATTAGAGGAGATATAGAGGATGTGGTTAGAAAAGAGAAAGAAGTTGTGAGAGAAACAAAGGAAACTAAAAGGCCTGAAGAACATGTTTCTAAGGATCTGTAAAAATTAATATCTCCAACTAAAATTAGTTTGGAAAAACCACCACCTCCATTTCCTCAAAGACTTAGACAGCATGAGTTGGATAAAAAATTTTCAAAATTTACGAAAGTACTTAAGAAGTTAACGATAAATATTCCTTTCACTGAAGCTTTGTAACAGATGCCAAGTTATGCAAAGTTTATAAAGGATATATTAAACAAGAAAAGGAAATTTGGGGATTATGAAACAATTTCACTAAGTGAGGAGTGCAGTGCTATACTTTAGAAAAATTTTTCTCGGAAACTTAAAAATCCTTGTAGCTTTACAATTCCTTGTGCAATTAGAGAAAAATTATGTGGAAAAGCTTTATGTGATTTAGGAGTGAGCATTAATGTGATGCCTCTATCTATATTTAGAAGGTTAGGTTTAATCGATATTTCTCCCACTACCGTAACCCTTACATTAGGCGATCGATCTATCATTTATCTAAAAGGAGTTATAGAAGATGTGCTTGTTAAAGTGGATAAATTTATCTTTCCTTTGGATTTTATTGTATTAGATATGGAGGAAGATAAAGAAATTCCAATTATTTTAGGGAGACCTTTCCTTGTTACTGGACAAGCTATAATAGATGTGCAAAAAGGAAAGATGACTATGAATATTAATGACCAGGAAGTAACTTTTAATGTATTAAAGACTATGAAATATCCAGCTGAGAGAAAAGATGATGACTATTTTTGGATGAATGAAATTGATTATCTAAGTAAATACCATTTTCAAGAAAGTTTTGAAAGTAAGTTAAAAGATGAGATTGAAATAGATTTGCATGATGAATTGAAAACTTTATTTAAAAAAGACTGTATGTATGTTCAGGAGAGGTGTGAAATGATAGACGCTACCAAAAATAGTAAACTTTTAATTCCATTTGATGATAAATCTCATGAACTTAAGATGGATGTACCCCATATAATTTTAAAGCCTATCTATTTAGAGAATTCATCTACACAACCAGTCTTTATATCTTTAGATACGACTGAATCACATGAAAAACCTGAATTAAATGATGAACATGATAAAATTATTGAACTAGGACTTGGAAGAGAATTTGAGGATAAATTTCAAAAGAACTTTGAGTTGAGAAAAGAGGATAAGGATATTGGAAGACCATTGGAAGAAATTTCTAGGGAATTAGAAATACCTATTTCCTCATCTAAGATAGATCCTCAATCATTTAATAATTATAAAGAGGAAGAATTGGAAGATAATTTGAAACAGAAGAGTAACATAAAAAATATTGATCCTGAATCTGAATTATCTAAAGAGAATCTGATCCAAAATTTGGGAGATATTGAAGTATCTTATAAAGATCCTTTTCTTATAAATTTCAAGAATGATATTAATATGTAATTTCAAAAAATCAATAGAAGAATATTGGATCTAGAAAGAAATATGAGGAACAATGATATAAATCGATCTGAAAAAGAAGAGCTGAATGAAAAATTAAAATTTGAGGATTTTATAGGAATCCCTGGATCTGGAAATGATTGGGCGATTAATCGAGGATTACTTAAATGGAATTTTGATCCAGGTGGAATCATTTGTCGGGCTAACGACGTTAAACCAAGCGCTTTATGGGAGGCAACCCATAGTTATCAGTGTGCTTTGATTTGGTGTGCTTGAGAGTTATGATTATTAGTGATCTATTGTATTTGATTTACAGTGGATTAATCAGTTTGATTGATGATTGGTAGATGATTGGATTATTAGTGCCTTGATTTGATTTTTTTGTCCTTAACTTCTTATTATGGCTAAACTTAATCTCTTGTAGTAGTTGGATTAACAAGTCCATTGTGACTTGGGTCTTACCCAGACTTAAGTTTTACAAGAGAAATCATGAATTTCGAACATTGATAGTTCCATCTTAATTTGTTACTTCCTTTCTACAACTTTATTTTCATTAGATATGAGTCATGAACCTATTTGATGAATACTATTAAGATGATCTTACACTATCTTATAACTGTTAGAGGTGCTTAATTATAAGGATTAGGTGATGCCTGAGATTGGTGCCTAGGAGCCAATATATTAGGGGTAATTTTATCCTTGGGATTATAATCTATAAAATCTTTTGAAGTGCCTACTTTACTAGTGTAGTGATTCCGTTAGAAATTGGAAGTAAATTAGTGAGATGTGATGAGTTAAAGGAAAAATTGACCTCATTTATCATTTGTGATTATATTTGAATTGTATGTTTATTTTTGTGTTACAACTTTATTTAGGTATTGAAGAACATTTTTATATTCCCATGCTCGATACATGCTTATGCTAGTTAGACTTTGGTTTAGTTAATTTCATTCGGCATGATTAGTTTAGATTTACTTTCTATTGCATATTGTTTCGTCCGAATGAATACTTGCAAATAATTATTATAGACATTTGTGGTAGATAGAATTTCTAAATTTTTTTCTTCCTGCTTATATTTTTTTTACTGAATGCTTTATATGTTAAAAATTAAGTTTGGGGGTAGGAAGAAAAATAAAATTTTAATGTGAAAATACTTCTTTTAGAGTAATTTTATTACAAGCATGTTTTAGGCTAGATTTACTTTTTCCTACAGTCATTTTATCCTGATTATGCATGATATGAATTTGGTAGGATGTTGTAGTAGTAAGTATATTCAACCTTTACATTTTCTTCTTGCTATATTTTATGGAATTAGTTGCAAAATATTTTAAAATTTAAGTTTGGGGGGAAGAAAAATATTAACTCTTATTTGTATTCAATTATTATATTTTCAAAAATTATTAGCATAACTTCTGGCAATTGAACCTCGCTTGAGATAACTAAAACTTTTTATTTTAGTTGAATATTATGAAAGGATTGGATGAAAGTTTTTAGTAATAAAGGTTAATTTTATAAGGGTAAGATATTTGGTATGAAAGAATTTGATTGTAGTTAACTATTTAAAGTAAACAAAACTATATTTTTGAAATGTTAAGAGACTTAAAGTATTGTGTGTTAAGAAGAGATTGTGACTTTATGATGAATAATAAAGCTTATACCTAATTATAAAGTAAGGATGTGTTTCAAGTTTGAACTTAAGAAAGAGGAGAGTGAAGTTCAAAATCATTACAGGCTCTCCAGATATAATAATCCTTATTTAAAAAAAAAAGCAAAAAAAGAAAAGAGAAAAAAAGGGGGGGATTGAAAATGATCCCGAAAGAAAAGGGAAAAAAGAAAAAAATATTTATGAGGAGAAGCTTGAGGAGATGCCTAATCAAAGATTGGCTTCACTTCAGTCACTATAAAGGGAAAACTTGATTTCATTTTTGAATTTATAATTAAAATATTAGCCTACATTCTGATAAAGTTTACATGAACTTCTTTTTCACATAATCTTTCAAGGCATTCTTAATGTAACAAATTATGATTTATCTTGAAATAAATAGAAGACTAGAACCCTTAGACTTGATTGTTGAATATTCTTATACTTGTAGTGTGAATCTGAGTTACTGAATTTCTTTCTAAAAGTCTAACCAATATATTCTTTTGAATGAAAAATTTTAGGGTCTTACAGGTGAAAAGTACATTGCCTTGAGTTATATTTTTATGCAGTAAAAGTGTTACTTGAGGACATGTAATAGTTAAGTTTGGGGGATTTTGACACGCCTAAAATATATACGCTTTTTGCTATATCATTTTACTCATTTTTGATGATATTACACTTTAAAGGAAGGTATTTTGTATATTTTTTAGTTTTAGGTACAAGAAATGGCGATTGAAGCAAAAGGAAGCAAAAACGGTGCAACTTGAAGCAAAAACGAGCAAGAAATGAAATTCTGCCATGACACCTTTCGATAAGTCTTTTGATGCTTAATCTCTTTTACACTTCTTGCATATTTTTGAATGAGATTTCACTTTAAAGAAAGGTTATTTTTATACTTATTTTGTAGGGCTATCTGTTATGAACGCAATGCAACTGAAATGGGGCGAAACAGAGCTAAAACGGAGCGAAACAGAGCGAAACGTTGGAGTCGCGCAGCAGCCTACTCGCCGAAGGCGAGATTTTCTCGAGACAGCTGGAAAATGGCCAAAAAGGCCGCCGACAGTGGCCTCGAACCCACCGACAGCGGCCCGGACGACCATGAACCAACTTTTGGCGGTTTTGGGCCAATATTCGACGTATTTGGACTCTTTTTCGAAGGGGTGCTTAAGAAAACTCTTCAGAATTCGTCCATGCTCTTTAAAAATGACAATCTTGTGTTAGAAATGTGTAGATTAGAGAGGAGAAACAATAGAGGAAAGGAGAGAAAAACTTAGAGGAATGTTTAGGATTCTTAGATTAAGAGTAGAAATGTAGATTTCTACCCTTTTCGAGAGATTGGAGAGGAGATTTTGAGAGAATTTGTAAGGGATTTCGCTAGCATTGCATGGATCGCCGGGAGACTTTATGGGAGAGATCTTCGTCTTTCTTTCAAAGGGAAAAAGCTAAGTATTGTTCTTCATTATCTTATAATTTTGTAAACATTTATTTAGTGGATTTGCTTTGGTTACATGAAGTTTCCGTTGTGTTTTCTTCACGCTTTGTGACGTATCTCTCTTACTCTTTCTTCTTCTTTGGAAATAGCGGCATGAGAAGATAATGCCATTATTTTCATTTTACTTTTCTTTTGTAATGAGTAGAAATCATGTTTAGGATTTTACGATGTGTGGTAGAAGTAAATTTAATTATAAATGTGATGGTTTTTACTTGCACTTCATTTACATTGTAATAAGGGCCAATTGTAGTGTTAAAATTCATTGTAATTGCATCGACCCAAAAGGGCGTTGTAATTCTCAAGAAAGTGAAACCACATTCAAATTCCATGGATGGTGAAGTTCATGGGGATTGAATGCAAATAAATAGGGAAATATAATTATCGGGCGTAGAATTGGAGATTTTAGAGTGACGAAGCTAAAATCCTTAATTCGGTCCTATCGTTCGGTGTCGAAGTGTAGATGTTAGCCCTCAGGCGAGGGGAACGTGGGAGCTCCGAAGTGGCAGCCGGTATTCTCCCAGCCTAGCCGCAGATTCAGTAACCAAGCATAGGATTAGTCAATGATCTTTATGCCTGGACCAAAGGGTAAAGAATAGAATTGCTCCTATTTGGCACATACAATATTAAATGCATCTCATTTCTATAAATTATCTATTTAATTACATAAGAATAGTAGTTTTTAATATCTCAAAATTCTCCAAACCAACTCATCCAAAAAGGGTTATCTTTAGAATTATTATTCACATTTAGTTATAGTTACTATCTTTACATTTAACACTTGCATTTAGGAGTAGTTGCTAAACAAAACACAATTTTAATCGACGTTCCAAACTAAGGACTATTAGTAATAGACTAGAATTTGATTAAAGACTTCTTACTTCACTACCTCGTGGGATGATACTGGGTTTTTAAAAAAAACTCTATATTACTTGAAACAATACGTATACTTGTGTAGTACCCCTAGTGTGTAAAATATTTTTCAATTTTTATATAATTTAAGATTTTGCACACTAGCCACCATTTATAAATTGGGTCAAGTTTTTGGCCGTCTTTTGGAAGTTAATTTACTGCGTAATTGCGGGTTGGGTCACCTGCCTTACCGGGTACTATCGTTTGCAATTCTTTGTTCTTCTGTGCTGAGGACGCTCCGTCGAAGTATAGTTCCCAACGTCGATCATCAGGGTCTTCTAGGCTCATTATCTGCTTGTCAGGCAAATCATCGTCGAGAGGCGAATCTGCTGGTAAAGAGTGTGCTGCAAGGAAGTCAGCTAGAACTTGTCCCTTTATGGCGCGAAGAGGAACGAAAGTTATGTCAAATTGCAATAGTATCATCGACCACCTGGCAAGTCTGCCAGAGAGCGTCGGTCGGGACATCAAGTATTGCAACAGATTAACTCTCGAAATAAGGTTGAACTTATGAGAAAGCATGTAATGCCTGAGCTTCTGTGCGGCGAAGATCAGGGCCAAGCAGTGCTTCTCAATAGGAGGATACTTTACTTCCGTCGGAATTAGACGATGGCTTAAGTAGTATAGAGCATTTTCTTTTCCCTTATCATTGACCTGGGCTAGCAGGGCTCCAATGGAGTCATCTAAAGTCGCGGTATAAAGTATCAATGGTCTACCTGAGACTGGGGCTACTAAGACAGGAGGTGTCATTAAATATTGCTTAACGTCTGGAAAGCCCGCTGGCATTTCTCATCCCAAACGAATTTGGCGTCCTTTTTAACTAATGCCGAGAAGGGCTGACACCTACCTGACAAGTTCGAGATAAAGCGTCGAAGATATGCCAACTTCCCTTGAAAGGATCGTAGTTGTTTCAAAGTTTTGGGGGGAGGCATTTCTAAGATAGCTTTAATCTTTTCCGGATCAATTTCAATCCCACGATGTCGAACAACAAATCCTAAGAATTTTCCGGAGGTGACGCCGAAGGTGCATTTTAAGGGATTCATCTTAAGGTTGTATTGTCTTAGTCGCTCGAAAACAATTCTCAAATCATACAGGTGATCTTCCTTCAGTTTACTTTTGATGACCACATCATCCACGTAGCACTCAACTTGGTTGTGAATGAGATCATCAAAAATCTTCGTCATCACTCTTTGGTATGTTGCTCCTGCGTTCTTTAGTCCGAATGGCATTACTGTGTAGCAATACACTCCGATCGGCGTTCTGAATACGGTGAGCTTCTCGTCTTCTGGTGCCATCTTTATCTGATTGTATCCTGATGATCCATCCATGAATGAAAATATTTCATGTGTTGAAGCAATATCGATCATTAGTTCTGGGATTGGTAGTGGAAATTCATCTTTTGGACATGCTTTATTTAAATCTCTAAAGTCTACGCAGATTCTGATATGACCATTCTTCTCTCTGACTGGTACCTCATTGGCTAACCAAGTAGGATATTGTTCTTCACGGACAAATTTAGCGTCTATTAGCTTCTTAACTTTGGCTATTACTTGTTTCTCAATTTCTAGATGCATTCTTCTGGGGGCTTGTCTGACTGGAACGGAAGTAAGATCTACTCATAACTTGTGAACTGCGACCTCTGGAGCTAATCTTGGCATTTCATCATAACTCCAAGCAAAATAATCCTTGAATTCCATTAGTAGCTTGATTATTTCCTTGGAATCTTCTTTATTGAGTAAGGAGCTAACAAAGGTAGGCCTAGGCTCTTCTCTAGTACCTAAGTTAACTTCCGTTAACTCATCTATTGTAGATTTGATTTCTTCTTCGAATTCTGGTGGAGCATCTCCGATTGGTAGATCTTCGAGATCTCTTGAAGCTTCCAAGCAGTCTTCATTAGGTTCGCAAGTGACAACCAAGCAAAATCCCATATCTTCAACTGATCCTACTATGCCGAATCCGAGACCATGTTTTGAATTGGGAGGCCGACCGACATTATTCCATAATTTTTCAAAGTGTTGTGATCGGTCTTTTGTCCATTGTCGATGTAAGACACCACGTTGAATTAAATTTTGAACACAGGGAGAGTACCACTCAAAAGGTAATTCCATTAATTTGGAAGAAGTAACATCTTTAAATTGTACATCTTTTTCATTATTGGAAGAAGAAGCACCACGGTAAAACTTGATTGGCTTAGTACCACCACCATGCACTTCCTTGACCACCATACCCTCGATCTTATTAGAATGGATCGGGGTCAGGGTCATTGTATGTACATGATGGTTAATCTTCTCGTACATTGATTTGTATTCTTCATTCTTTTCATCTTAGAGAGAGATCTTGAACTGGGGTTTCTTTTGACTTATTGTCGCTGTTTCTTTCTTGATTTCTTCTCCTTCTTCAGAAGTGTTCTCCCAATCAACATCGATGACCGGTTTCTTCTGTCCAACTGTTCTAACATTTCTTCCACATCCTTGTCCCCGGCCTCGACCTCGGGTGCGAGTTCTGGAGAAATCTTCACCATATCGCCGTAAGCGAGTGGTGAGTAACTGTTGAACTAGAACTTCAGGTTCTTCCTCGTCTCAGATTTCTTTTGCTTCATTTGGTATGATATTTCTGGAAAAGATTGTTTTCTTCGGGGGTGCGTAGTAGGCCGCATCTTCATGAATTCCAATCTTGTGTACGGAGAATGGTTGTAAGTCACCTTTGATACAGTGTTCCCCTCCTTCGTAATACTTTATACACCGGTGCAGAGATGACGGTACCATCCGGTTTTCATGAATCCACGGTCGACCCAATAAAGCATTGAACGATGCCTCAGAATCAATTATGTGGAATTTTGCGGTTGTCTTTGCTAAATCACCGGTCTTCATTAGTAGCGTTATTGATCCTAGAGCTCTATCTCCTTTTTGATTGAAGCCTCTTAATAGCATCTTGTCTGCTTCAAGCTCACGAGCATCAATTTCTAAATATGCTAGCATCCGAAGATTCATTATGTTGATTGATGCTCCCGGATCAACCAACACTGCGAGAGCGTAAACCTTCCAATAAGTGATCGAAATGTGTAACGGTCGGTTGTGATCTGCTGTTCCCAGTAATAGATCATTGTCCGTGAAGATAACACCTTGTTGTTCTTTTAACGAGCAAACCTCATCGAAGGAATTACCGGCCATTTGAGTTAAAAAAATATCTGGATCAGGTAAAGCCTTGATCAAAGCCTCTCTTATCTCCTTTAACAGGATCAGAGCATCGTATATGTTTAGTTTGGTCGGTAGCTTCCTAAGATGGGCTAGCACGTTATAGTCCACTTTATTACCATGTTCCTCGGCTTCTTCCTGAATCGGCAATTCCTCCGTCTGGGGTCGGCTCTTCCCGAGCAACCACCTGCTTTCCTTTATCCTTCGGACCCATTCTCGGGGGTAGAACTTTTTCTCTTCTTAAATTTACTTCAGTTATTTCTTCCGAATTTGGTGTTTCCTTTTGAATCAGAGCAACTGGCTCTTCTGAAGTTGCTTCGGTGTTTGATAGTTCTAATTCTATCGTGATCGGAGTTCCTCTAAATTCACAAATGGACTCGTTGCTTGTCGAGCTTTCGTAGCCTCCTTTGTGAACACCTTCTTCGTCGTGGTCATCGAGGTTGTGTATGATTTGAGAATCATTATCCGTATTAGAATTGAGATCTGGATTAAGTCGGTTGTCGCTAGTTACGTAATCGTCAGAAACAGTCAAAACGTAGCCAACGCCATAACCCTTATCATTATAAGATCCCGCCGGGGCGAGCAGATAATCATACAGAGTCAGGAGTTTGGGGATTTCTCCCCCGAATCAGAAACAACCATCCTAGGATAAGCTGCCCCTAGTCTGCCCTTCGGAGCCTCAGTATTCTTTTCTTCCACGATCTTCTCCTCCTTCTGGGGTGGTTCTTCAATCGTAAGTGATAGTGCCGGCTCGACAGGTTTCAAACTCTGAGTTGAAGCACGTACTGAAGCAGCCTAGATGTGATCCAAAATTTTCTTTGATGACTTCGTCTAGACGGTACTCCATCCATCATCAGTCGCGTAAGGGTCTATAGAAACAATATGATCCGTTGAAATAACATTGACGGAAACTCCCTCTGGGGTTCCTTCATGTATTCCTTTGGGATCGTTATGTTCCCTTTTCGGAGATTGTCATTAAGCCAACTCTTAAAAGTGATGCAATCCTCTATCTTATGTCCAAGCATCTGGTGGTAAGGGCAATAGTTCGGATGATCTTTCTTATTGACTTCCTCCTACATCTTGGGCTCTGGAAGCTAAAAATCTGGTGTCTTCATTAAGCTGCGGAACATCTTCGGGGTATTGGACTGCATCTAACTCCTCGGGGTAAGGTCCACCCATCTGAATAGATGCTCCATTCTTGGATTGTGCTAAAGCTTCTCGCACCTGCTGTTCTACCATGTTTTTAATATCCTTTTCTGGAATCATGCTTTGTGTAGAATCCTTCTTTGGTTGCTCGTCCCCATTGACGGATGCGATCTCTTTTCCTCCATCCGCAATATGGATGATCTCTGGGGGTGTCTCTTTCTGAGGCTGGGCTTGACTCTGGAGAGTGGCTAAGGCAGCAGCCATCTCTTCCATCCTCTTTGCCATCTGGGAAATTGTATCATCTCTTTCCCGAAGCTGTGCTCTTAACACTTTCGGTTCATCTCTTTCTGCAGCTATTGGAGCACCTTGCGAAGCTGACGATGCTCGTGTTTCAACCATGTTGATCTCGGCATACTCCTCATCCATGAACTCTGATGAGTCAACTTCATCTCCTAATTCTTCTTCTCTTTCTTTTGATAACCATCAGATGTCGGTCCTTAACTTATCCATGGCATCCTCCAGTGGCCTTTTCCGCACGGTCTCGCAGTTGTCTCGTGACGGTTGTTGAACTTCCTTTCAGGGAGTCCCCTTTATTGTAGTAGCACTTTCTTCTGATTCGAGTCTCCTGACTAGACTTTTCTTCTCAGGGCATTGCTTTGGTCTTAACTCGCCAGTAGTAGGTCGCCATACCATCCTTCTTGCAGCCGGAAGCCTAGAAGCCTAGGACCGGATATTCTCTCGGCTATATGCTGGAAGGTAGTATCCTTCCTAATGTGTAGAACAGATACAACAACGGGTGGACTGACTTTTATCTTCTTCTTTGGTTTCTCTGTGGCAGCAACAGGTTCTATTCGCGGTCCGAGGCAGGATTTAGCTGGCACCCGTCCTATCCTTCTTAAGATTTTTGATACAGGGCATCTTTCTTTCTTTTCCAATCTTTCTATAACAGCTTACAGCCGAGCCAATGGCATAGTCTTATCCCTTTTCCTCTTGTAATTGTTGTAGTATGCAGGTCCGGGTAATGCGGTGGCGATCCTACGAACATCCTCTTCATCTGATGCGGTAGAGAGGGGGTGAAACCTGCTCCCTTCCAACAGAAGTATATACTCAGGCAGTTCTCTTTCTTCAGGAATTTCTTCTAGAAAAGCAACTTCAGTAGCTCTATCTTTCTTGGCGATCTTTCTGCTTCTATTTCTCCTTTGAGTTCGAGTTAGGGGTGCAATTCTTGAACTGGACCCAATCTCAAAAATAGATAGTATTGTAGCAAAATTTGTACCCTCCACGGTGACAGGCTCATCACAGACTTGGATTTTCTTCCCCTTCAGTTTGGCGAAAGTCGGGGTAGGTGCAGAGATGACTAGACCTGTGGGGGTAGAGACAACAATCCTCCTACGAACAGTAGTACTCCTCTCAGATGGAACCCTTTGTAGGGGAGAGAATTCTTGAGCCGACTTCAGGTTGAACTCAATCACGGGCTCTTCAGTTTCTGACACTTTGTCCATTTATGTGAAGAGAGTGACGTCAGTGAACTTGACATCTGTGTTGCTAAATCCTTGTCCAAAATGGATGATCTCATTGTCGGGCTGTTCATCATTGTAAACGGCGAAGTCCATTCTATTGGTGAAGGAGAAGATTAGCTTTGGGGCAGTCATTTTCTGCAGGGCAGATTCTGAGCATTAGTTCCGAATTATGCTTCCTTTCGTCACAAAGTTTAGGACAAAAAGAGTCCGAACACATTTTCGTTTATCTTAGTGTATTTGTGATTTTAAAAGGATTTATTCATCAAAAGAGTCGTTTATTAGAGGATTTGTTTATTAGGAATGGAATGTTTAAAGCTATAGAAAAGGTAAAGGATTCGATTTAGAATCAGAAAGGAAGAGAAAGTCTTATGCAAGACTTCTCGACTCGAAGGACCGCTCCTAAACTAACACCTATTGGGGGTCCACCCCACCTCAGAAAAGAGGTAAAAGGATATCAGAACCTCTCTGTTTAAGGGTGTCTAAACAGTGGCTCCTAAATCTGGGAGGAGTTGGCTATACTCTTTCAAGACAGAAATGAACGGGGTATTCCAATGGAAGAATGATAGTTTTGGCCCATTAGGGATATGGACTCACCACCGATTTATGAAAGCAAAACCATCTAATCAAAATGGAGAGAGGAACTTTTCCCCAGCGGAGTCGCCAGAAATTGTCGGTATATTTTTAGGTTATGTGTTGTATTTTGAAAAGGGGTCACCTAACAGAAATTGTCGGCAAATTTTTAATTTTTAATTTAATTTAAATATATATAATTTAGAAAATAGTATTTTATTTTGAAAGTAATTTTAAATTTGAAAATTTTAAGGTATGAAATCAAACCGATCTCACATCCCAAATAATTTATATAAACGAGCACCGCATCACAAACCGTGTATTTATCCCGAAGAATAGATACACTGCTTGATGATGGGGCTTGATTAAATAAACTAGAAGATTTGTAACATCCGTTTGGTCTGCGAACCAATTTTATAAGCCGACAAGTTCCCCTACTTAATATAAAGGAATTAAGTAGGGTTTATATTACGTGGGTTCTTAAAGTTCCCTATAAGGGCAAGCCCCTATAGTTAATTACATCTTAAATGACGGGAACCATTTAAGAAAACTCTCAGTAATGATTTGTAATTTTGCTCTCAAGACTTTCAAAGTTTAAGGTTTTCAAAGGATTTGAGTTTTGGAAATTTCAAAAAGGGAATGTATCAAATTTGGAACAGTTAATTTTAGGAGTCCAAAGGAAGAGGAGTAGGGGAAGTTGAGGATCCAAGAGGAATCTTGGAAACTTCCCGACTATCCTATTGTTTGGATTCAATTTGGGAGTTTATTTAATATTGCAATCCTGCCAATTTTAATTAATTAGGACTTATATTTGTACCGAACGACTACCTCGGAGTTGTGAGGGTTTATGTCGTACTGAACGGCTACCTCAGAGTCCTATGACCGATTAGGGCTTAATTTACATGACATGATCATGCAAATGCCTAATGAAGAGTTGAGGATTTATGTTGCACTAGGCAAACTACCTCGAAGTCGTATGGCTTGGTTATTTAATTCTAAGAAAGATTTGCTGAAGTAGATCCGAATTTTGCTGATGATGATGGCCGAGCTGCCCACCATGCTCCGAGCTCCTTGTTGTTGCAGACGTTTAGTTTTGGAAGTCATAAATCAGGAGATGAGAGAAGTGTTTTGGTTTAGAAAAAATCTTAAAATCGAAGTGTTTTTTAATATTTTAATTAAAACAAATCTTAAAGTTATTTAAACAGAACCGATTAAGATCCCACGGTTCCGTCATCCAGACACCGTTATTTTCATTGAATTCACTTAGTATAGATGAATTTGCTAAACTCAACTGAATGAGTTCCACACTTTCATTTAGACCGTGGGAAATCCCGTTAGCAACACGTGGGTTACATCATCCGATGTATTCCCGATCATTCAACGAGACGTTTTAATTTAGTTACAATTGTAGTCTTGTTGTTCTGTTTGTGATTAAATTTTGAGTTGTTTTATGTTTTGGAATGTTGTGGCGGTGAATTTTATCTTGCAATGACTTTTAATTTAGTTTTGGTTTCAGTTTAGGGACTATCCTAATGGTTTTGGTTTTCATGCAACAGTCTTATTTATCATGCAAGAAAAAGTAAAGTACAGTGCATGTAAGTAAATTACAATAAAGTAAATTGCAATAAAATAAAAGCATACCTGGAGGGTCTTTCCGTCATCCCAAGCTGCACTTAAAACACATGTTTAGGCATTTAAATATTTCAACAGTTACCTAGGTAAAGCTAAGGAAAGGGTTTTGGTTGTCTACCAAATTCCTAATCCTATAACTAGTCATCTCCTATGACGTCTAGGTTCTTGGTTTGGTTTAAGGATGATTTTCTTCATCAAAGAACAACTAGATTCAATTGTTCTTCTAAAACATCCCGTCATATTGAGGAAGTGTTTAGGACGAGTCCTAAACATCTTTTCAAGACTTCTGGGATCATTTTGAGTCCAAGTAAATTTAGTCGCACAGGTGAATTAATCATCCAGGAGTTTAGTTAAACTTTGTCTCTTGCTCAGTGAACTTAGGTATTTGATTACTTGATGAATGAAGTGACATCTCACTTAATACTCTATTTAAGAGTTATAATAATTAAAGCCTTTAAGGGCAAGTTAATTTATCGAGAATTTTAACTACTCTTAATTAAAAGTTTGAGTTAATGATTCAAAATGTTTTAATTTAATTATGAGGTTTTAATTAATAATTTTAAGTTTGGAATAGTGTTCTAATTATTTTAGATTTAATTCTTAATGATTTCATTTAGGTTTGTTGTTAAATGATTTTGATATAATTTAATTCAATTTAATTTTAATTTAATTAATTTTAATTTTAATTTAATTTGATTTGATTTTAATTTTAATTTAATTTGGTTTAATTTAATTTAATTTAAATTTTAATTTAATTTAATTTAATTTAATTTTAATTTTAATTTAATTTAATTTTAATTTTAATTTAATTTTAATTCAATTTAATTTTAATTTAATTTAATTTAATTTAATTTTAATTTAATTTAATTTTAATGTAATTTAATTTTAATTTAATTTTAATTTAATTTTAATTTACTTTAATTTAGTTTAGTTTAATTTTAATTTAATTTTAATTTAATTTTAATTTAATTTAATTTTTAATTTAGTTTAAATTTAATTTTAATTTAATTTTAGTTTAATTTTAGTTTTAATTATTAATTTGGATTATTATTTTAATTTTTTTAATTAAGAATTAAGTATTATTGAAGTGATTTATTTAGGGATTTTTAAATTAAAGAATAAATATCCTCTTAATAATATCCCTACTTTAATAATTCCAATTTTCTACTATTCTTCCAAAATTTCAATTAATTAACTAATTAAAGTTTTATTTTAATTATATTTGAAATGGTTAGTAGGTTTCTACCCTCAGTCATTTAAGTTTCTATCATCCAAAATCAGTTTAGGATCAAATATTTTACCCTCCCCTTTTTGATTAATCCTAAAATTTTTATTAAGGGTTGAAATTTTTAATTACCCTTTTGCCCTTCAAGCTTAATAATTCTATAACTCACTAAACTAAGCTCGAATGAAATTGAAATTTTTATGTAACCTCACTCACATGTCAATTAAGACATTAGAGGAGAAAATGTGATTTTTCTGTATTAATTTATTTATGTAATTATTTTTAATGGAAAATAGGGGTTTTCAAGGAAAATTCAATAACATGACCAAAGAAATGTTTCTGTCCTTAAGAAAATTATGAGATATTCCTAATGACTAGTGGACCATTTGGACTAATTTTGGTGATTTTTTGAATTATATTTTATTTATTAGAATTATTTTGAGTTTTGGAGGTATTAATTAGTTTTAAAATAAAATTAAAGTTGAGAAATAGGTTTTATATTTTTCAAAAAATCTCTCTGATATCAAGGAAGTCGGAGAACAAAATTTTATATTTTTTTTATTTTTCTTTGATTTATTAGGATTAGTTTAGTGGAAATGTTAAAGAAAATCATTTTTTTTAATTCAAAAATTGTTTTAGGCCTTTAAAATTCAATATCTTACCCTAGAGACTTAGAAAAAAATATTTGGTTTGTTCCTAAGTGATTAGAATTCAAAATGTGACATTTTTGTGATTTTTAATATTTTTATGATTTTTATTATTTTTTTAATTATTTAAAATATTAAAATAATGATAAAAATCAACTTTTTTTAGAAAATTACAATTTTAATTTTCCTAAGTTCCTCTAATATCAGAGAATCTCCAAAACCATTTTTGTGAATTTTTGAAAAGTATTTTGTGAGTTATGAATTTTAAAGTTTAATTTTATCCATTTTGCTTAAGAGGCTTAATCAACCCATTTGGTGAGGTTAATCAAATCTAATTGACTTCAAATTTTTATGTGATGTTCCTCTGATCCTAAAGATCAGTGAAGAATTGTTTTCAAGTTAATTTAATGTGTAGTTAACCCTAATTAATTAAAGTTCAATTTTGGGTGTTTAGGCTAATTAAGGTTGTTCCATGTGAATTAACTCAAGACCTATTTTTCCTAGGTTCCTCTGGTCATAAGAAACATCTCCAAATTTTCCTAGAATTTATTTCTCAACATGCTAATTATTGGAATTAAAATACTCAAAACAGTAACATGCAATTGAAAAATCAATAACTTCTCATAGGGATGGCCTCTAACTTTGGAAAATTCAGGGAATGTTCCCAAGTTCAGAGGCTTCAAAATCCCTATGGTCTCATGCCATGGTGAATTGCCTATGCAAATGGAGAATTAAAAAAATACAGAGAGTAAATAAATCATTAAAAATAAAATACTCAATGAAATTACTTGATTTCTTTTCCACATTATTCTCCTCTATTCACTGAGTAAGAGGGTATTTTTATTTTATTTTTACGATTTTTCTACACAAAGTTATGAGTTTTTGAAGTTCTGATAATTAAATAAATAGAAAAATACCTTATTTTCCTACTTATCCACGCGGCGCCACGCAATCCTTGGCAGCTCCGAAAGACCACGCGACGCGCTTTGATTCGGCGCCGCCATCTGAGTCAGCTGCCATGGGGCCCGCGGTTCACATACCATCTCCTGGTCCGACGCCATCTGAGCCGTCCGCTAGAGACACGAGTGATCCAACGGCTCCCGGTCATCTTCTACGACTGGTGTGCACCCAATTCTCAATGGATTTTTATGTTCTTATACTCTATGGATTCGTCTTGAAGAGATGAACACATCCATACGGTTTATGTGTCATGAAATTAACCCTATCAAAATAGAGAATGTTCAGAAGCTCGAGAAGAAGAGAGAGCTCACACCTTTGCTTAGAGAAGTGAAGCTTTGATCTGAGAGTTGTGTCACCTTTGATTAAGTCCAAGCAAGCTCCAGATGAAGTCTCTGGCCCTGGGGAATTGCCTAGACCTGATTTCCACCAGACCCGATTTCAACCTTTGGAGGCTAGAATAAATGGGTGGCCTGGAGAGGGGGCTTTCACTAGGGAACTCCTTCTCTTGGTCTTGTGCAGGTGTGAGAGAGTTTAATTTGATTTTGGTAGAGGATTTGAAAGTGTCTTATTCTGGCCTGAGAATTGAGCTCCAAAATCGAGCTCGATCGAGTGGGAATTAGGGCAGGGAGGACGGTGTGGATCAAATGCTCTTGGCTAGGGGAAGCTTCGTAAGGAGTTTGGAGGGATTTTGTGAAGGTCGATTTCAGCCAAACTTTTGGCCGAGAGGGGTTGGCTGGCTTAAATAGTCATGGCCATGGCCTCTCAGGGGGAGTTAGGGGCTGGGATCAGCTGCTCTGATGAGGAGAAGAATAGCTACAATGGCCATTTGGAGTGGGGCAGCTCAGCCATGGGGAATTGCAATTTTTGGTTGATTTGGACCTCTCGGCCTGGTGTTTTCCGGCGACTGTGGTGGCCGGCCGGCCAGGCATGGGTCACCCTCAGGGTCAGTGAGGTCAGAGCTTGATTCTTGTGAGTTCAATTATCAAATGCCATGTGTAAAGAGGATGAATTGAAATGGAAAGGGGAAGAGGTGATTTTGGCTTGGTTTGGGTCAACCCATGTATTTGGGCTTGGTTCACCTCCCCATGGCCTGATTTTGGGCTGAGGAGGTCAGGTGGGTCGGGCTCACATGTGTGGTGAAGTCCACATCCAAACATATTTGGATTAATTTTGGGTTAAGGGTAATCATGGTTAAGGCTAATGACCTTAAGGGAATCTAGAAAGAGATTCCTCCATTTTCCCAATGTGGTATGGTCACATGTCAAACCTTTCATGGCTCCACATGGTGCTTAAGGATGGCTTCATGGCTCTTATATGGCTTGGGAAAAGTTGGCTTGGTTTCATGGAAATAGGTTTTAGGAATTTTGGTATTTTGGTGTGAAATTTGGATGGTTTGTCATATAACTTAGTTTAGAAAAGTTTGATTGTTGACTTAGAATTTAGGGATGATTATAAATAATGAAATGATGAATAGAGTGTCATATGGGCTTTAGCATGAACTTTGGGCTTTTAAAATTAGGTAAAGGTGGGCTTTTAAAATGGTTTTAGGGGAATGGGTTTTTATGTTTCAAAATGGGCTTTTAGATCAAAAAATTTGTAAAGGGCCATGCCAAATAAATGTTGGGTTTAGTTTAAGGATATGTCATGAGTGATTTAAAACAAATTTGGAGTGATTTGGGATTGAATTGGATTGGATTTTGGGTTTATTTGGTAAAGGGGCTAAGGTGGGCCAAATTGGGCTAACTTAGGCTAGGGTTGGGCTAATGTTGAATTTGATGTAAAATTGATGTTGAGAAATGTTTAGGGGAATGTTATGAAGAGTTTTCAACTTTAGTTAGGGTTCAATCTTGGGATTTGGGCTTATTTGGGTTAGGTTTGGGTTTAGGTCAATTTAAGGGGTTTTGGGTTTGGGTTGAATTTAAGTGAGTTTGGGTTCAAGTTTTGGGAAAATTATGTTAGTGTTTTGTTTATGGAGATGTTAGGGAAGGTTTAGAAAAGATTTGGGGTCAATTGGAGTTGAATGGGTTGGTTTGGGCTAAGGTTGGGTTATGGGTCAAAATTGGGCTTTAAGCTTAAAAATGAAATTGGATTCAAATGTCAATTAAATTGGGCTTAGATTTGGTCTAGATTGATATTGGGGATATTACATTTAAGTTTTGAATTGAATTGGACCAATATTGAGGTCAATTGGGGTGATTTGGTTTGACATTGGGTTCATTTGGGTTTAAAATGGGCTAAATTGGGGGTTTTGGTAAAAGTAGGGTAAATTGGCAAAATTAGCCCATTGTGTAGTTGAACAAAATGAAATTAAGAATCTTTTGGATTTTCTGGAATTTTTTGGGAATTTTTGGAATTTTTAGATTTTTGGGTCAAGAGGGGCATTTTGGTAATTTGGAGGGTATTGGGGGTATTTTTGGAAATTTTGGTATTTTTGGATGTAAATGATCAATTTGATTGGTGGGGAAATGTTCCAGGTTAATTTTGGAAAAGTTTTGGGTGATTTGAAAATTTTGGTGGTTTTGGGTAGTTTCAAGGGCTTTTAGTAGGTTTGGTGGGTCCGGGGCCCCGGAGGTCAAAAATTGAAATTTGGGAAAAAAGAAATTTGAGCAAGTGTGAGTGAAATGGAAACATTTTGGTTGAGCCATGAAGCCATATTAAGCCCATAGGAGCCATGAGAGGACTCATTTGAGGCATTCACTATGTTGTTCCTAACCCTTTTAACCAAGGGCCTAGGGGTTAAGGTCCATCCATATGAATTATCTACATGAGTCGGGAAGTCGAAGCTAGGCATGAATAGTTTTAGGATTTGGAATGTGTGTGAAAGTGTAATGTGTGCGAGTGAACCCTCGCAAGACTAGGCCACCCGAGGTGATCCTAAGGCCCGAAGAGTCCTATAAGGAACTCATCCTTTAAACCTCCACATTTGATCTCGACCCTCTAGGTGATTAGGGGTTTACAATCAAGCTTGTGGGGTTTGCAGGGAGTTAAGAAGTGGTTGAGTTTCTAAAGGGGTAGGTTCCATCTCTAGTCCTCTAAGATAGTCAAAGAAAAAGCCTAAGGCTAGATCCTAAGTACTATAGAGAGAAGAGAAGACCTCATCAAAAATGAGGTCAACACGATTCAATAGTAGGTTTAAAATTTTCTTCCATTAAAATTCTATGCATACAAATGGAAGGGCTTATTCCTCTTATATCAGTAATAGTCCAACCAAAAGCTTTCTTATAATTCTTTAACACACCTAGTAATTTTTCTTCTTGATCTTTACTCAGTTCAGAAGAAATAATAATAGGTAAAGTTAACGAATTTCCAAGAAACGCATATTATAAATGTGAAGGTAACATTTTTAATTCCAGTTCAGGGGTTTTTTAATTGATGGTAAAAGTATATCATTTTGAGTTCAGTCTAAAGTTTCCCAGTTATCTTTAATAAAATGAGTCTCTTCTTCTTTTACTTTTTCATTTTCATCAATTAAAAATTCAAATGTTTCTTCGAAATGACTTTACATTTTTCTTGATAATGTTTCTCGATTAAATAATCAATTATATCCATTCGATAACATTTCTCTTTATCGAGGTACTTCATTAATTTAAGAACATTGAATTTAATCTCTTGATCATTAACTCTCATGGTTAATTCTCCCTTTTGCACATTAATCATAGCTCGTCCGGTAGCTAGAAAAGGTCTCCCTAAAATAATAGGTATTTCTTTATCTTCTTCCATATCAAGTACAATGAAATCTGCAGGGAAGATAAATTTATCCACTTTAACAAGGATATCCTCTATAACTCCTTTAGGATAAGTGATAGATCTATCAGCTAACTGAAGGGTTACGGTGGTGGGAGTAATTTCTCCTAAATTTAGTCTTCGAAAAATAAAAAATGGCATGAGATTAATACTTGCTCCTAAATCACATAAAGCTTTTCCACAAAATTTTTCTCCAATAGCACAGGGTATAGTGAAACTTCCAGGATCCTTAAGTTTTTCGGGTAATTTCTTTTGAATTATTGCACTTGCTTTCTTCACTTAATGCAACGGTTTCAAAAGCTTCAAATTTTCATTTATTGCTTAAAATATCCTTCATAAATTTTGCATAAGTTGGCATTTGTTTCAAAGCTTCGACGAAAAGGTATGTTAATAGTAAGTTTCTTAAAAATTTCAAAGAACTTAAAAAATTGATGATCAAGTTTCTGCGGTTTAAGTCTTTGAGGAAAAGGTGGTGGTGGTTTTTCAACTTCCACATTAATATGTATAACAGTCTGATCTTGACTAGGAGAGAGAGTTTCTTTAGGTTTTTCGATCTCTTCAACCTTAATCTCTTTTTCAATTTCATTCTACATTCTTTCTTTTAATTCATTTCCACTTCTAAGTTGCACATGCTTAACATGTTCATGTTCTTTTCCAGTTTCATTTGGATTAATTTCAACTTTACTAGGAAGTGTTCCTACAGGTCTGTTATTAATTAAAGTAGCAATTTGCCCCATTTGATTTTTGATATTATGGATAGCAGTATTTTGATTTTGTAATTGATTATTTATTTATAAAATTAATTTTTCTATTGATAACTTTTTCTGTTGATTATTAAATCTAGGAGGATTATAATTTAGATTAACTTGATTATTCCAAATTCCAGTGGGATGAGATTGATTATTACCCCATTGTTGTTGTGAATTATTCCAGTTAAAATTAGGATGATTTTTCCACCTGAGAATTATAATAATTTGAATAAGGATTATTTTTACTTGCAATAGCTTGTAAAGTTTCAATAGTTTGAGAATCTTCAATATTAGCAGAGTTATTATGTAAAATATTAATTGCAAAATTATCTATTTTTTAGACATTGCTGCTACTTGTGTAGCTAGGATAGAAAATGCTTCATTATCGTGAATACTTGCCATCTTTTTAGGATTAATCCTTTCGGAAGGCCATTGAAAATTGTTATTAGCCATTTCTTCAATTAAAGTGTAAGCTTCTTCGAATGATTTAGACATTAAAGAACCTCCAAGTAGACGAGCATCAATAATTGATTTTAAAGATCCAATTAATCCATTGTAAAATGTTTGAATAATTAACCAATCAAGTAAAGCATGATGAGGACATTTTCTTAATAGTTCTTTAAATCTTTCCCAAGTTTCATATATTGTCTCCCCGTCAAATTGACTAAATGAAGTAATATTATTTCTTAATTTAGCAGTTTTAGAAGGAGGAAAATATTTAGCAAGAAATTGTTGTGCCATTTTAGCCCATGTTTTAATAAAACCAGTTGCTAATGAGTTTAACCACATCTTTGCTTTATCTCTTAAGGAAAAAGGAAAGAGTCTAAGTCTAATAGCATCATCAGAAATATTGTCATATTTAAAGGTAACACAAAGTTCTAAAAAACTAACAAGGTGTAAATTTGGATCCTCATTTGGTGTTCCACCAAATTGATTGTTTTGCACCATTTGGATAATAGACGGTTTAAGTTTAAAAGAATTAGCATCTATAGTGGGTATTTGAATACTACTATGAAGTTCATCAACTGTACGGTTAGCATAATCCCTTAATGGTTTATAAACATTTTGATCATTAAGTTAAATTGGATTTTGTAAAGTAGCCATTTCTTGAAATTTTTGAATTTGTTTTCCCTTTTTAATTTTTCTAATTGTTCTTTCTAGTTCAGAATCTAAAGGTATTAATCCTTCAGAATCAAAACTACGCATAAAAAAAGAAAAATAAAGTAAGGAAAAAAACTTTTTTTTATTTTTATATTATTATATTTTTTAATGTTTTTGGAAATATAATATTTAAAAATCTATAAATTGTACCTCTTATCCCTAGCAACGGCGCCAAAAACTTGACCCAATTTTTGTATTTCCAAACAAAAATTTGTTACCACTGCTAGAAAATTTAATTTCTGGTAAAGGCGCAAAATACTTGTCTCGGAATAACTTACTATATAGATGTGTACCAAATTTTAATTTACGACAATAGCATTAAATAAAACTTGATTGCTACTGAATGCTAGGCCGTTAGTGATTAATACTTTTTAAATATATGTTTATATAACAAAATATAATTTTAAAGGAAAATATTTTATATACTTTTTGGGTACTACACATGTATACGTATCGTTTCAAGTAATAAAGGGCTTTGAAACAAAGAACCCAATATCGATCCCACGGGGAAAAAGGGTAATAAATTTTTAAATATTGTATTTCAAAATCTTTTTGTATTTTAATCTAACTATAAATTACTTTTAATTTTCTAGATGCAGATAAAGAAAACAATAATAAGAAAATGATTTTGTGAAAACAATATAAAACAAAAAAAATTCTTCCTTTCAATTAATCCAAGATTTTTAAGATGATTTAATATTCGTTGGAGAATCTTTTTTATGGTATTGTGCCAAATAGAAGCATTCATATTCTTTACCCTTTGATCTAGGCGCAAAGAACATTAGCTAATCTACAGATCAGGTCCGGATGTATTGTTAGTAGAATGGGTTAATCTAGGCTCACACTACTAGATGTCCAAGGGTGGCTATGGTCGGCCCTACTAGTGACCCTTTCCTTATCTATAAATCAAATTATAAGAATTTAGTCTCGTCACTCTAAAAACTTATCAATTCTACGCCCTTTAAATCTTATCTTCCTATTTATTTGCACTTCACCTTGAATAGCCCGCGCATGGCCTTCGACTACCCAAGGATTCATGTGACATCTACAAGTTAAGAGTTCTTCTCCTTCTAGTTCTCAAAACTCTTCAACAGGTTTTAACAATTTAAATGAACAATTTAAAAAGTAAAGTAAGATCAGGTATTAATATCATCACAATGTTTTGAAAATATTTTGATTTTCAATTCTCCATCGAATTTTATATTATCTTATTTATCTTTTTATATTTGAAGGAAGAAAGTAAACTAACTACTCAGAACACATTGAATATAAACAACAAAACATAATAAATAAACTTTGAATAAAAAATAAAATACTTATCTCAAATATTCCTTCTACAGATCTTCTGATTCCTATTGACTCCACAATGTAATGAACTCCAGATGCAAATATTTGAAAATAAACTCACTATACTAAATAAAAGTGGCCATAAATTTCTCTCTCTATTTCTCTCTCTAAGGATGAGAGATCCTAAAGTAGCTAAGAGATAGGGGATACAATGGGGGCAGATTTTTCTGAAGGAGTGGACTCCTATTTATAGGCTTCGAGGGTTGCCTTGAAGCACCTCTTCAAAACATGTCCAAATTCAATGAATCTTCTAGAAGGTCTGTCTGGCGCCTAGGCGCCGAACTCCGCGTCCAGTTCTTCGTACCTCTTCACTTTGGCTGGCACCTCTTCACGATTAAAACCGTTTTGGAGCGTCCAAATGCAATGTATCACATGTCCTATTATCAAGGAGCAACTGCCAGTCTTCTAGAATGTCCAATAATCGCTCACTCCATCAAAATAACCGTCCAAAAGTCGTCAAAAACTTGACAGTTTCTGTATAGAGTCCGACGCTTAGGCTCCAACTTCTGGCGCCTAGGCGCCAGGCCATAACTTTTGATAATTCTTGTATTTTACTCCATTTTTGCTCCTTTTTGTTCTTTTTTCACCCTTTTTCCTTTTTTTTGGACCTTTTTACATCACCTACATCCAAAAACACAAAAATCACTTCCATTAAAGCTTAATATCCTTAGAAATTGATAAAAATCAAGTCATAAAAATAGGTATTTTTTTCATGGACCATTTACTAATCATGAAATATTTCGTATGGGCAAAGAATCTTTATTTATTGTGTTAAAGCATTTAAATTACCTTCTTATTTAAAATCGCTACTTAAGTAACTTGCATATTTTTACTTTTAGTTGATTAGCTTTTAAATAGATTTTTCTTCTTTCTTTCTTAATTTTACTTAGCTTCCCTGTGGGATCGATATCTGGTTTTTAAAAAGAAAGTTCTATATTACTTGAAACGATATGTATACTTACATAGTACCCCTAGTATACGATTTATATTTATTTATAAAAACTTTAATCTTAAATTATCATATATTAGCCGCTTAATCTGATTTGGGGTCAATTTTGACCATAATTTTATAAGATATTTTACTTACGTAATTGCGGTCTGGTCAAGTTTTTGGCGCCGTTGCCGGGGATCGAATATAAATTAAAAAAGAAAGATAAAATTTTTTATAAATACATATTTTTAAAAGTATATTTTTGAGTTATTATTAATTAAAAATATTTCTAATTTCTTTTATGCAAATTTCAGGATCTGAAGGATTAATACCCTATAATTCTGAATTAGAACGCACTGTAAGAAAAATTAGAAAATAAAAACGATTTCATAATTTGCAAGAAATGGCTAATATACCTCGAAACAATATGGAACATAATATTGTAGAAAATGATCATCAAAATTTACAAAGACCCTTAAGAGAATATGTTAACCCTACAGCTGATGAAATTCATTCAAGCATTCAAATACCTGTTGTAGCAGCAAATTCATTTGAACTTAAACCTACAATTAAATAAATGGTCCAAAATAATCAGTTTGGAGGATCTCCTACTGAAGATCCTAATTTACACCTTACTAGTTTTCTAGAACTTTGTGCTACTTTCAAATATGATAATGTTTCTGATGATGCTATTAGGCTTAGACTTTTTCCTTTTTCTTTAAGGGATAAGGCTAAGATGTGGCTAAATTCGTTAGCAATAAGATCTTTTAAAACTTGGGGAGAAATGACTCAAATTTTTCTAGTTAAGTATTTTCCACCATCTAAAACAGCGAAACTTAGAAATGATATAACCTCATTTATTCAATTTGAAGGAGAAACAATTTATGAAGCATGAGAACGATTTAAGAACTCTTTAGAAAGTGCCCACATCACGCTTTACCAGACTGGTTAATTATAAAAACATTATATAATGGATTAATAGGTTCTCTTAGAGCTATAGTAGATGCTGCTGCTGGTGGTTCTTTAATGGCTAAGTCATTTGATGAAGCTTATGCTTTAATAGAGGAAATGACAACTAATAATTTTCGATGGCCTTCTGATAAAGTAAATACTAAAAGAGTAGCTGGTATTCAAGAAAATGAAGCCTTTTCTATTTTAGTTTCTCAAGTGACTGCAATATCTAAGAAATTAGATAATTTATCTCAATTATCGCATTTAAGTAATGATAATTCAGGAAATACTGATGAATCCCAAACTTTAGAAACATTGCAAATTATCGCTAGCAAAATGAATAAGCCATATTCCAATTACTATAACCCAGGTTAGAAAAATCAACTTAACTTAAATTGGAATAATGCAAATCCACAATGGGGGAATAACCAACCCTAACCCAATTCGAAATTGGAATAATCAAGGTGATTCTAACAATCGACCTTCTTATCCTCTTGGTTTTAATAATAAAAAATTTAAGGAAAAGAAATTATCTCTAGAAGAATTAATTTTACAACTTGTAGTCAGTTGCAAAGTCGAAATGCTGCGATAAGAAATATTGAGAATCAAATGGGGAAAATTGCAAATGCAATTAACAACATACCAAAAGAAACACTTCTAAGCACTGTGGAAGTAAATCCAAGAGAAAATGGAAAAGTCTAATAGCAAATTAAAGCTGTATTACTTATAAGTGGAAAAGAACTAAGGGATGGAAAAGAAAATAAAATCCAAAAAGAGACTGAAGTGATAGAAGTTGAGAAACCTAAGGAAATAATCCCTGAAAAAGAAAAACAGTTTCTATCTCAAGATGAATTTGAAAAACCTCTATCCCCATTTCCACAACGACTAAAACAACAAAAATTGGATCAACAATTTTTGAAATTTTTTGAGGTATTTAAAAAGCTTACCCTTAAAATCCCATTTGTTGAAGCTTTGGAGCAAATGCCTAAGTATGCTAAATTTATGAAAGATATTCTTAACAAGAAAAGAAAATTGAAAGCTTATGAATCTGTTGCGCTAAGCGAAGAATGTAGTGCAATTATTCAGAAAAAGCTTCCTCAAAAGCTTAAAGATCCTGGAAGTTTTACTAAACCTTGTGCTATAGGAGACAGATTTCATGGAAAAGCCATATGCGATTTAGGAGCGAGTATTAACCTCATGCCTTTGTCCATATTTAAGAGGCTAGATTTAGGAGAAATATCTCCTACAACTGTAACCTTACAATTAGCAGATCGATATACTACTCACACGAGAGGAATGATAGAAGATGTATTGGTAAAGGTGGATAAATTCATTATCCCTGTAGATTTTATAATTTTGTATGTAGAAAAAGATGAAGAGATTCATTTTATTTTAGGAAGACATTTTCTTGCTACTGGACGTGCTATGATAGATGTACAATAAGGAGAGTTAACCATGAGAGTTAATGATCAAGAAGTAACATTTAATGTTCTTAAATGAATGAGGTATCCTAATAAGGAAAAGTGTTACAGAATGGATATCTTTGACTACATGATAGCACAACACTATCAAGAAAAATGTCAGATCATTTCTAAATAAGAAGATTTTTTAGATTCTGAAGATTTAAGTGATGAAAGTGATTCTGAAAAAGATATAAAATATATTCATTATATTAATGAAAATTATGAAATATTGGATAAAACTCAAAGTAATGAATTCAAAACATCAATTGAAAATGCTCCTAAATTGGAATTGAAGGAATAACCCTCTCATTTAAAGTATGACTTTTAGGGAATTCATTAACTTTACCTATGATTATGTCTTCTGAATTAACTATAGAACAAGAGATGAAATTGCTTGAAGTGTTAAAACTGTATAAAAAAGGTTTTGGATGGACAATAGTAGATATTGAAGGAATCAACCTATCAATTTGTATGCACTGAATATTATTGGAAGATGATAGTAAACCCAATGTTAAACCTCAAAGGAGATTAAACCCAATTATGAAAGATGTTGTTAAGAAAGAAATGTTGAAATGGTTGAAAGCTGAAATTATTTATCCAATATCTGATAGTCCTTTGGTTAGTCCTATTCATTACGTTCGAAAGAAAGGAGGAGTGACTGTTGTTGAAAATGAAAATCATGAATTAATTCCTACAAGACAAGTGACTGGTTGAAGAATCTATATTGATTACAAAAAACTAAATGCTGCCACCAAGAAAGATCACTTTCCTCTTCCACTCTTAGATCAAATGCTGGATAAATTAGCAGTACATTCATATTTTTGCTTTTTGGATGGATATTCTGGTTATCGTAAAATACCTATAACTTCTGAGGATCAAGAAAAGACTACGTTTACAAGTCCTTATGGAACATTTGCTTTTTGGATAATACCTTTTGGGTTATGTAATGCACTTGCTACTTTTCAATGGTGTATGATGACTATTATTTGTGACTTAATTAAAAAAGGAATTGAAAATTTTATGGATGATTTCTTTGTATTTGGAACTTCTTTTGATTCTTGCTTACATAATTTGACTAAAGTGTTAAAGCGCTATCAAGAAACAAATTTAGTTCTGAATTGGGAGAAGTGTGAATTTATGATCACGGAAGGAATTGTACTAGGTCATAAAATTTCTAAAAACAGGATGAAAGTTGACTAAGAAAAAATCCAAATTATTGCAGGATTAAAACCCCCACCTACTGTAACGGGTATAAGAAGTTTTTATGGACATGCTGGATTTTATAGAAGATATATTAAAGATTTTTCCAAGATTACTAAACCTTTATGCCATCTTTTAGAAAATGATATAAAATATGAATTTGATAAAAATTTCTGAAATGCCTTTAACTTATTAAAAGAAAAGTTAATCACAACATCAATCATTGTTGCACCTAATTGGGAAAAACCATTTTTGAGTTAATGTGCAATGTGAGTGATTATGCTATAGGGGCAGCTTTAGGGCAAAGATATGATAAGATGTTTAATTTTATATATTATGCCAGTAAAACTCTTAATTAAGCTCAAATTAACTACACTGTTACTGAGAAAAAGCTATTGGCTATAGTATATGCTTTTGACA
This sequence comes from Papilionanthe hookeriana x Papilionanthe teres, assembly GCA_022702705.1. NCBI lineage: Eukaryota > Viridiplantae > Streptophyta > Magnoliopsida > Asparagales > Orchidaceae > Papilionanthe > Papilionanthe hookeriana x Papilionanthe teres. The sequence goes on along the minus strand of CM040430.1, from coordinate 59,319,406 downwards.
ACTTTTGATCATATTTACTTGTGAATAAATGTATAGTGAATACAAATCATTCTATTATTAAATATCTGATGACTAAAAAAGAAGCTAAACCTAGATTGATTAGATGGATTCTTTTTTTGTAAGAATTTGATATTCAAATAGTTGATAAAAAGAGTCTGATAACCAAATCGCTGATCATCTATCAATAATTGAAAATAATAAGGAAATGAATGATAAGGAAGAAATAAAAGAATGTTTTCCTGATGAACAACATTATACTATTTCTGATGGATTAATCCCATGGTATGCTGATATAGTTAATTATTTAGCTAGTAACATTATACCATACGGATTAGATCATCATCAGAAAAAAAAAATTCTTATATGATGTGAAATTTTATTTTTGGGATAATCCCTTTCTATTTAAACACTGTAAGGATTCTATTATACAAAGTTGTGTTCCTTATGAAGAAACATACGAGATTATTCAAAAATGTCACAACTTTGAATTTGGCAGGCATTTCAGAATTGATAAAACTGCTTTTAAAATTTTACAACCTGGATTTTATTGGCTTACATTATTTAGAGATGTTAACAGATTTGTTAAATTTTGTAATCGATGTCAACATATAGGTAATATTTTTAGGAGGGATGAATTACCTCTAAATTTTAGTTTGGAAGTGGAAATTTTTGATGCCTGGGGTTTGGATTTCATGGGACCATTTGTACCTTCTTCAGAAAAAATTTATATATTATTGGCTGTTGATTATATTTCAAAATGGATTAAAGCAAAAGCTTTACCTCATTGTGATGTTAAAAGTGTTGAAAAATTTTTAACTGAAAATATTTTTACTAGATTCACGAGTAATTATCTCTGATGGGGGAAGTCACTTCAAGAATTTTATGATTCAGAGACTACTGAGTAAATTTTGGATTAAACATAGAATTTCAATAGCTTATCATCCCCAAACTAGTGGTTTAATTGAAGTTTCAAATGGGGAGATTAAAAGAATTTTATAGAAAACAGTTAACCCAAAGTGAACTAGTTGGGCTGATAGACTCGTTGATGCTTTATGGGCTTATAGGACTGCTTATAAAAGTCCTATTAGAATGTCACCATGTAGATTCATCTATGGAAAACCTTGTCATTTACTTGTTGAACTGGAACATAAAGCTTATTGAGCGATTAAAGAGTTACTATAAATTAAGTAATGTTGGAGATAAATGATTATAGGAATTGAATGAACTTGACAAAATTAGAAATGATTCTTGTTAAAATGCTCGAATCTATAAAGAGAAAATGAAGAGAATGCATGATAAAATAATTTTAAGAAAAACTTTTGAGCCTGGACAAGTAGTTTTACTATACAATTCTATATTAAAATTGTTTCCAGGAAAATTAAGTTCCAAATGGACAGGGCCTTTTGTTGTTAAGAAAGTTTGTCCTTATGGAGCAGTGAATATAATAGATCTGAAAACAAATTCTGTAATTAAAGTAAACAAGAAAAGATTGAAGCCCTATATTGGAGAAAGTGTGTCATCTTTTAAGGATGTGCTATATTTAACCCATTTGGAGTAAACATTTGGTTATGTCGTTGTCGGCATATTTTTAGGTTGGTGTTTTGTATTTTGAAAAAGGGGTCGCCAAACAGAAGTTGTCGGCGAAATTTTTATTTAATTTAAATAAATAAATTGAAAGGTAGTATTTAATTTTTGAAAATAATTTTAAATTTAAAGATTTTAAGATATGAAATCAAACCGATCTCACATCCCAAATAGTTTACATAAACGAGCACCGCACCACAAACCGTGTATCTATCCCGAAGGATAGGCACACTTGCTTGATGATGGGGCTCCATTAAATAAACTAGAAGATTTGTGACATCCGTTTGGTCCGCGAACCAATTTTATGTGCCGACAAATTCCCTGCCTAATATGAAAACATTAAACGAGGGTTTATATTACACAGGTTCTTTAGAATTCCCTATAAGGGCAAGCCCCATAGTTAATTACATCTTAAGTGACGGGAATAACCTAAGAAAACTCTCGATAATAATCAATAATTCCGCTCTCAAGAATTTCAAAGTTTAAGTTTTCAAAGGATTGAATTTTGGAATTTCAATAGGGAATGGATCAAGTTTGGAAGACTTTGTTTTGCGAATTCAAAGGAAGAAAAGTAGGAGAAATTACAGATTCGAAGCGAACTTCGGTAATTTCCCGACTATCCTATTGTTTGGCTTGAATTTAGGAAAGTCCTAATGTCTTTTTAATGTTTTGATTTTGTCAATTTTAATTAATTAGGGGTTATATTTATATGATAGAATCATACAAATAGCTTCGAAGATGTGAAGGTTTATGTCGTATCAGACGACTACCTCAGAATCCTAAGACCGGTTAGGGCTTAATTTGCAATGCAAATGTCTAACGAAGAGTTGAGGATTTATGTTGCATCAAGCAAACTACCTCGAAGTCCTATGGGTTTGTTATTTAATTCTAGGAAAGTTTTACTGAAGTAGACTCAGGTTTTGCTGACGACGATGGCCGTGCTGCCCACCACGCTCCGAGCTCCTTGTTGTTGCGAGAGGTTTAGTTTTAGAAGTCATAAATCGGGGGATGAGAAAAGTGTTTTGGTTTAGAGAAAATCTCGATTTCCAAGTGTTTTTTTTTGTGTTTTAATTAAAACAAATCTTAAAGTTGATTATAACGACACCGAGTTAAGATCCCGAGGTTCCATCCTTCCGGCATCAATATTTTTATCGGATTCACTTAGTCCGGATGAATTTGCTAAACTCAACTAAATGAGCTCCACACTTTCATCTAGGCCGTGGGAAATCCCGTTAGCAACACGTAGGTTACATCATCCGAGGTATTCCCGATCATCCAACAAGACGTTTTAATTTAGTTGTAATTGTAGTTTTGTGTTACTGTTTGTGATTAAATTTTGAGTTGTTTTATATTTTGGAATGTTGTGGCGGTGAATTTTATCTTGCAATGACTTTTAATTTAGTTTTGGTTTCAGTTTTAGGGACTATCCTAAAGGTGTGGGTTTTCATGCAACAGTTGTTTATCATGCAAGAAAAAGTAAGTGCGATGCGATTAAAGAAATTGCAACAATGTAAATTGCAATAAAATAAAAGCGTACTTGGAGGGTCTTCCCGTCATCCCAAGCTGCACTTAAGACACAATTAGAGCATTTAAGCAAGTTCCTAGGTAAAGCTAAGGGAAGGTTTATGGTTTTCTACCAAGTTCCTAATCCTATAGCTAGTCATTTCCTATGACGTCTATGTTCCTTGTGTTTTGGTTTGAGGACAATTTTCTTCATCGAAAGAATAATTAAGTTCGATTGTTCTTATGAACATCCTATCATATCGAGGAAGTGCTTAAGACAAATCTTAAACATCTTTTCAATATTTCTAGGATTGTTTTAAGTCCAAATGAATTTAATTATACAAATGAATTAATCGCCCGGGAATTCAAGTTTTGTTGTTATCTTGCTCAGTGAACTAGGACATTTGAATATCCTATAGATGAAGTAACATTTCATTTAACGTTCTATTTAGGAGTTATGACAACTAAAGCTTTCGGGGGTAAATTGGTGTTTCAAATGGTTTATGATTTAGTTTAACTTTAATTAAAGGGTTTAAATTTGGAATAGCGTTCAAGTTGCTTCATATTTAACTTCTTTATGTCTTAGGTGATGTTATTTAATTCAATTTAATTTAACTTTAATTTAATTTAATTTGGTTTAGTTTTCATTTTAATTTAATTCTGATTTAATACAATTTAGTTTGACTTGATGTTAAATTAATTTAGTTTAATTTGATTTAATTTCCTTTAATTTAATTTAATTTGATTTAATTTTAATTTAATTTAATTTAATTTAATTTAATATGTTTTAATTTAATTTAATTTAATTTAATTTAATATTTTTTTATTTAATTTAGTTTAATTTAATTTAGTTTAATTTAATTTAATTTAATTTATTTAATTTAATTTAATTTAATTTATTTATTTAATTTAATTTAATTTACTTAATTTGTTAGATTTAATTTAATTTAATCTTTAATTTAATTTTATTTTTAATTTTAATTTAATTGAAAATTTAAAAAGAGTTTAATAATTTAACTTTTTAATTTAATGATTAAGTCCTTTAACATTTTAAAACTTAAATTTAAATTATCATTTTAATTAAGAATTAAATATTATTGAGATGACTAATTTAGGGATTTTTAAATTAAAGAATAAATCTCTCCATAACAATATCCCTATTTTAATAGTTCCAATCTTACTTATTCTTCCCAAATTTAATCAATTATTTAATTAAGGTTTATTTCAATTATTTTAAATTATTGAATGGGTTCCTACCCTTTTAATTATTTAAATTTCAATCATCTAAATCAGATTAAGATCAAATATTTTACTTGTTAATTTTATTAAACCTAAAGTTTTAATTAAGGGTTAAAATTTTAATTACCATTTTGCCCTTTAAGCTTAATAATTTCATAACTCACTAAATTGAGCTTAAATGCACTTGAAATTTTTATGTGACTTCACTCATATGTCAATAAAGACATGAGAGGAGAAAATGTGATTTTTCTATATTTAATTTATTTATATAATTATTTTTGGTAGAAAATAGAGATTTCCAAGGAAAATTTAATAACATGACCAAGGGAAAACTTCTGTCCTTAAGAAAATTAGGGGACATTTCTAATGACCAGAGGACCATTTGGACCAATTTTGGTGATTTTTTGAATTATATTATTTTTATTATAATTATTTTAAGTTTTGGAGTGTTAATTAATTTAAAAATGAAATAAAGGTTGAAAAATGAATTTTATATTTTTCAAAAATCTCTCTGATATCAAGGAAATCAGAGAATCAATTTTTGCAATTTTCTGATTTTTCTATGATTTATTATAATTATTTTAGTGAAAATGCTAGAAAATACATTTTTTTAATTTTAAAACTACCCTAGGGCTTTAAAATTTAATATCTCATTAAATAGACCTAAGAAAAATATGGGGTTTGTTCCTAAGTGATTAAAATTCAAAATATGACATTTTGTTGAATTTTATTATTTTTGTGATTTTTATTATTTTTTAATTATTAAAAATATTAAAATAATATTAAAAATCAACTTTTTTAGAAAATTGAAATTTTAATTTTCTTAAATTCCTCTGATATCAGAGAGGCTCCAAAACCAATTTAGTGAATTTTTGAAAGATATTTTGAAAGTTATGAATTTTTAAAGTTCAAATTGACTAAATGGCTTAATCAACCCATTTAATAGGGCTAACCAAGTCCAATTGACTTCAAATTTTTATGGTGGGTTCCTCTGATCCTAAAGGTCAGTGGAGAATTGATTTCAAGTCAATTTGATGTATGGTTAACTCTAATTAATTAGGGATCTATTTTGGGTGTTTAAGCCAATTAGGGTTATTTTAAATGAATTAACTTAAAACCTATTTTTCCTAGGGTCCTCTGGTCATAAGGGACATCACCAAATTTTCCTAGAATTTATTTCACAACATGCTAATTATTAGAATTAAAATACTCAAAACGAGTAACATGAATTTGAAAAATCAATAACTTCTCATAGGGATGGCCTCGACTTTAGAAAATTCAGGGAATGTTCTCAAATTCGGAGGCTTCAAAAGCCCTATGGTCTCATGCCATGGTGAATTTCCTATATGCATGGAGAATTAAAAGAGTGCAAACGAGTAAATAAATTATTAAAAATAAAATACTTGATGAAATTAATGATTTCTTTTCCACATTATTCTCCTCGTTCAGCTGAGCAAGAGGGTATTTTTATTTTATTTTTATGATTTTCCTACACAAAGTTATGAATTTTCCAAGTTCAGGGAATTAAATAAATAGAAAAAATCCCTAATTTTCTATTTATCCGAGTCGGCTCCGCGTCATCCTCGGCATCTCCGAACGGCCACGCGGCGCGCTCTCATTTGACGCCGCCGCTTGAGTCAGCAGCCCGGGTCCCGCGGTTCACGTACCATCTCCTGGTTCGACGCCATCTGAGCGGTCTGTCCGCGCGTGTATTGAATGAACGACATCCGTTCATCGTCCCCAAGCCTCCTAACTCGAGAACCGTCCATCTTCTAGGCCTAAGATCTCACTCGATACTTGACCAAATTTAACGTTCTTATGCTCTATGGATTCGTCTCGAGAAGACGAACACATCCATACGGTTTATGTGGGATGAAATTTACTCGATAAAAATGGAGAGTGTTCGAAGCTCGGGAAGAAGAGTGAGGCCATACCTTTGCTCGGAGAAGTATGGCTTCGATGCGAGGGTTGTTTCACCTTCGATTAGATCCCGCAAGCTCAGGATGAAGTCTCTTGGTCCGGTGAATTGCTCAGGTAGGATTTTGACCGCGACCGATCACAAAGCTTGGAGGTTGGAGCAAGCTGGGTGGCCTGGAGATGGGGCTTTCGGTGGGAAACTTCTCCTCCGGGTGCAGTGAAGGTTTAGGACCAATCAATTTGAAGATTGATCCACTGTGAAGAAGTGTCCTGGTTTTTGGGCTAAAGTTTGAACTCAAAATTGAACTCAGCTGGAGGGAATTAGGGCTGGAATTCAGTGGGAATCGAATGCTTTATGTATGGGGAGTAGTCTGGAACAATTTTGGCAGAGTTTCCATAAGATTTGTTTCATCACCACTCATGGCCGAGAAGGGGTGGTGTTTAAATAGGAGAGGGTGGAGGGCCTCCCATGGAGAGTTAGGGCTTGGGATCGACTGCTCTTGGCAAGAGAAGAACGACTACAATGGCCATCGGGGATGGGGCGGCTCAGCGAGGGAGAATTCCAAAGTTGGCTCACATGTGAGCTCTCGGCCATGGTGTTTTCCGGCGGCTCGGAGGCCGGCCGGCCGGGCATGGGTCACCCTCGAGGTCGGGTGGGTCGGGGCCGGGACTTGGTGCGAAGCAATTGGCAATTGCCATGTGTAAAGGCTTTGATCCAAAGTAGAATGGGGCATGGCTAGTTTTGAGTCTAAATGGGTCAATCTACCCATTTGGGCTTGGTGCACCCTTCGAGGTGGCTTTGGATGTCGTGGGGGATCGAAAGGGATCAGTTGGTTTGGCATGGAGAAGTCTCCATCCAAATATATTTGGATTAAATTTAAGTTTAGGTGAATCATGATTAAGGCTAATGAGCTTTAGGGATTAAGGAAAGCCCTCCCACTTCTTACCCAATATGGCATGGTGGAGTGTCCAAGGCTCTCATGGCTCACATGTGGCTCATGCATGGCTTCATGGCTCACCTTTGGCTTGGGGAAAGTTAAGTCGATTTCGGGGAAATGGATTTAAGAAATATTTTGGTATTTTAATGGGAATTGGCATATGGCTTGATTTGGGATGATTTGATGATGAATTTAGGACTTAGGTATTGAGTTTAATTGAAAGTATGATGAGAGGAAATGTCATATGGGCTTTGGGACCAATTTTGGGCCTTTGGGTGTGGTAAAAGATGGGCTTTTAAAATGGTTTAAGGAATGTGCCTTTAAGTTTAAAAATGAATTTATGGATGGGAATTTTGTAAAGAGGTTGGGCCAAATAATGGTTGGGTTTAGCTCATGGATGTGTCATGAGTGACTTGAAGCAAATTGGGGGTGATTTGGGTTTGAATTGGGTTGAATTTGGGCTCTTTTGGTGAATGGGCCAATATAGGTCAAAGTGGGCCAAGTTGAGCCAATGTTGGGCTAGGGTTGAAATTTATGTAAAATTAATGTTGAGAAATGTTTATAGGAGTGTTTCAAAGAGGTTTTGACTTTGGATGGGTTATGATTTTGGGGTTTGGGCTCATTTGGGTTAGGTTTGGGTTTAGGTCAAAATTGGGCCTTTTAGCTTTGGGTTGAATTTGAGTGGGGTTTGGGTTTAAATTTTGGGCAAATCATGTTAGTGTTTTGCTTGTGGGGATGCTAAGGAAGATTTAGAAAAGATTTGGGGTTAATTGGAGTTGAATTGGGTGAGTTTGGGTTAGGTTTGGGTCATGGGTCCAAATTGGGCTTTAAGGCCAAAAGTGAAATTGGATCCAAATGTCAATCAAATTTGACTTGGATTTGGCCTATATTGGTGTTGGGAATGTTGAATTGAAGTTTAGAATTGAATTGGACCAGAATTTGGGTCAATTGGGTAGGTTTGGTTTGACATTGGGTTCACTTAGGGTTAAAATGGGTCAAATTGGGGGTTTTAACAAAAGTAGGGTAAATTGACAAAATTTTCCCATGGTGTAGTTGAACAAAATGAAATTGGGAATATTTGGGATTTTCTGGAATTTTCTGGAAATTTTCTAAATTTTTGGATTTTTGGGTCAAGAGGGGTATTTTGGGTATTTGGAGGGTATTGGGAGGTTTTCTTGTAATTTTTTATATTTTTGGGTATGGATGATCAATTTGAGTGATGTGGAAATGTTTGGAATTGATTTTGGGGGATTTTTGGGTGATTTGGAAATTTTTAAAAAAATTTGGGTAATTTCAAGGGCTTTGGGTAGGTTAGGCGGGTGTAGAGTCCCGGGGGTCAAAAATTAAAAATTTGGAAAATTGAAGATTGGGTAAATGTAAGTGGAATAAAATCATTTTGGTTGAGCCATGAAGCCACATCAAGCCCACATGAGCCATGAAGGGACTCATTTGAGGCATTCACTATGTTGTTCCTAACCTCTGCAGCGAGGGTTTAGGGGTTAAGGACCATCCATGTGAATCACCTACATGAGTCGGGAGGTCAAGTTAGGTATGGGTGTGGTTTTAGGAGGTGTGTGAAAGTGTAGTATATGAGTGTAGTGTGTGTGTAAGTCGGCCCCTTCACCGGACCGGGCCACCGCAGGCGGTCTAAGGCCAAAGAGTCCTATAGGAACTCATCCTTTAAACTTCCACATTTGATTTCGACCCTCTAGGTGATTAGGGTCTGCAGTCGAGTTTGTGGAGTTTGCGGGGAGTTAAGAAGTGGTTTGAAATTCTAGATGGTGGATCCCAATTCTAGTTCTCTAAGATAGTCAAAGGAAAAGCCTAAGGCTAGATCCTAAGTACTTAAAAAAAGAAGAGAAGACCTCATCAAAAATGAGGTCAACAGTCGGGCTAACGACATTAAACCATGCGCTTTGTGAGAGGCAACCTATAGTATGATTTGATTTGTTTTGATATTGAGAGTGCTTTATATGTAACTTCACTTAGTTACATATCTTGATCTACATTTTTAGACCCTAATTTGGTGTGAAACTTATGAAAATTTGATGAAGGACGAACCTGTAATTTTCAGGATTCTGGGTCCTAGGTGCCAGAACTGGCGCCTAAGTGCCAAACACCTGAAATCCTGGTGCCTACGCGCCACAATTCTGTATCTTGAAAAAACTGCCCCATAACATTTTTTACCCATTCATTCCCTATAAAGCACCATTTCTTCATCCCCAAATGCCAAGCCATCATATTTTCGACCTGAAACTATACTTTTGAGAGAGAAGAGAGATTTGATTGCTTCCATGGAGAGACTAAATATAGAGAATGGAGGAAAAGCCAAGTTTGTGCACATGGATTCACAAACTTACTTTAATGGCTACCTAGTCATGACGTTGGAGAAGTTATTTAGTCAACTTCAGAAGAATGAAGAAGAATTAGTTCATATTGGAGAAATGTTGCATGAACTGTACCATCAATATGAGCATATGGAGTGGCAAATGAAGGTTCAATCTGATCATTTGGCAGCCTTTGAAGATTATCAGGTAATCATGTATGCTAAGAATAATTAGATCGATGAAAAAACGCCTTGGAATTTCCTCGTGTCTGTTTCTTCCATTCCATTGTTCGTAGTGAATTACCTTGTGGAACTAATGAAGGTTCTGATGTAAATCCATGAAATTATGGTGAGTTTATGTGGAGAAATTGATTGTAATAGTTATGTGTTAAATGATTTAGAAATGTTTTGTGTAAGTGATTTGTGTGATTGTTATATGTTTTTGTGAGATGTAAGAAGTTGTTTATTTGTATTTTATGTATTTTTTGAACCTTATCTTGAAGATCTAAAATGGAATGAAGTAAAATTTGAGTTTGGAATGTATCAAGTTGTGTTTGGAATGTATCTTAAATTTGGAATCTATTTTGGACTTAAATATTTTCTGGGAGATGTTTGATGAAGTTCATGATATGATTTTAAGTTTACAGATGTTAGAATACCTAAATTACAAAATGAAGGAAATTTAAGAATTTTTCAAAATTTTTGGCAATTCTGGTGCACCTATGCGCCGGTTCACCTGAACCCGATTTCGGCCTTAAAATTGAGCCCATCACCATTAACACGCCTAAGCTTCATCTTCTTCCCAAAAACTCATGAAAAACCAGTCCTAGGGTTCCATTTTGTGCTTGATTCGTGAAGTTTCAAAGCGTAAAAACTCCAGATTTCAACTTCTCAAGGTTAGATCTACATTTTGGTATATTTAGTTTGAGTTTCTACCATGGATTTCTCTACATATGAATAGTGCCGAAAATTTGGAAGAAAAGGTTTATTTTTAAAGGGAAATTCATGGATCTAAGCTTAATTTAGTGTTTTAAGCTTAGATTTTGTGCCATATTATGGATTTTATAAATTATTTGAAATTATTTTCAAATTTACACAATGACACCAAAATCAAAGCGAGGAAAGTAGTGGAACGAATTCGATTAGTCGAAGTTTGTTAGCGCAACTGCTCAAGTGTGCTTCAACGAATTCGAATCGGTTTGAAAATTCATTGCAGAACAAAGTTTTGATCATTTCGGCGGCTATATCAAAAATATTATTGCTGCTTGACAGTGGGAGCTGTTCTGTTATTTTTCTGTTGTGGCTGTTAGTTCTGTTGTTCGGGAATTTTATGCAAATTTTCCTGAAACAGTCGATAATGAAGTTTTTATTAGGGAAATGGGAGTTGAGTTCACTCCTGAAGTAATTAACATGTTTTATGGCCTACCTCCTGCTACAGATTACTTCTATGATGTTTTTATTCCGTCTGAAGGAGAGCTTGATGATACTTTAGCCAGCCTGACTGATGGAAGAGGATCTTGGAAAATCTGGAACAATAAGGGGGTAAATTTTTCCTCTTCTATGCTTAATGCTACTTCTAAAGCCTAACACTACTTTTTTCTGCTCGCATTCTTCCATCGAATCACCTAAGTGAAGGGACGAAATAATGAGCTATTTTAAATTATTATATTAAAAAAATGAAGCCAATCGATGTAGAAGCTATTATATATGATGTAATCAACATTTCAGCTAAAGGAAGTGTTATTTCTGGTTTAGGCTTCCTTGCTCTCATTTTCTCGATTTGCAAGAATGCTGGTATTACTTACTCTCATTCTAAAGAGATACTTAAGTGTTGACCTCATTTTTGGTGAGGTCTTTTCTTTCCTCTTAGTGCTTGAGATCTATCCATAGGAATTCTTCTTGACTATATTAGAAGACTAGAGATGGAACCCACCATTTAGAAATTCAATCCAAATCTAAAATCTCTTTAGAATTCTACATGGATGGTCATCAACCTCCAAATTACTTGGAAGGTTAGGACCAATGTGTAGGAAGACAAGGATGAGTTCTTATAGGATGGCAAGCCTTAGGATAGCCCTAGGTGGTCTGTTCTTGGTTGGGCCAGCTTGCAAACACTACACTCTCACACACATTCCAAACCCTAAAACCACTCTTACCTAACTTGGCTTCCTGACTCATGTAGGAAACTCATATGGATGGACCTCAACCCCTAAGCCCCTGACTTAAAGGGTTAGGAACAACAAATTAAGTGCCTAAAATGAGTCCTCTCATGGCTCTTGTGAGCTTAACATGGCTCATGGCTCAACCAAAATGGTTTCATTTTACTCACATCTAATCAATCTTCATATTTTCCAAAATTTCAATTTTTAACCCCCGACCCTTAAACTCTCCCAAAATTACCAAATTGCCCCTGAAAAGGGTCCCAAAACTCAAAACTTTGTAGGCTCCAAAAAAAATCATTCCAGAGCATTCCTCTCATCAAACTGAGAAGTTTGAATGTAAACATGTCATACTTCTGAGTTACCTTTGGGCCCCTCGCGGCCAAAATAGTCGATACTTAAAAAACGTTCCGGGAATCATAAAACCTTCCACATAAATAAAAAATGATCCCGAACACTTTTGTTTGACTCCAAATTTCTTTCTAAACCACCTCAAGCCTTTAATTCAGCCTTTTGACCACTTACCCTTAAACCCCCCTAAAATTACCAAAATGCCATTTATAGCCAAAAATTTCAAAAAATCCAAAAAAATCCCAAAAATTCCAAAATATTCACATCATTTTGTTCAACTAACACATACCCAAATTTTGTTAATTTTACCCAATTTGATCAAAATTCCAAATTTGCTCTTAAAGCTCAAAATTGACCCTATGTCCAAATCCACCAAATTAATCATCCACTTCAATTCAAAATCACTCTAAATCTTTTCCAAACTCTTCATAACACTTTTCTAAGCCAAGCTCAACATTCACTTAGCCCAAAATTTGACCCAAACCTAACCCAAACTCAAGCCCAAGTTCACCCCAAATTTAAAGACCCAAAATTAAGCCCATGAGCTAAATCACTTCAATTAGCCCAAATCCACTCAAAAGCCCACATGCCAATTATCATTTTATCATCCTTTTGATTAAATGATTTTCCTAAGGTTCCAAATTCATCATCAAATTATTCCAAATCAAGCCATATAACAAACTTTACAAAAATATCACTTAAATCAAAAATCCATTTTCATGCAAATTGACCAAGCCTAGCTAAGCCAAATGCAAGCCATAAAGCTTTGCCCCAAGCCATATGTTAGCCATGAGGGTCATGCTCACCTCACCATACTATGTTGGGGAGAAGGGTGAGCCACTTTCCACCTCTCTTAATAAAGCTTTTTAACCTCTTTTATGCTTCACCCTTACCCTTGCTTAGCCAAATCTTCTTAGATGGGGACTTCTCCACTCCTCTTGGCTGAACCAAATGATCTCCCATCAGCCCAAACCAACCTTGGGGGGTGAACCAAACCCAAATCCATGCCTTGACCCAAATTGACCCAAAAATGCCCCTTACTCCCATGCCATTTAAATCCTTGACTTTATAGATGACAATCCCAAATTGATTGCACCAAAATCAAACTCTGCCCTACCCTCCACCTAAGCACACATTTTGAACCCACTAATCAACCCCCATGGGCAGTCAAGCTCCTTTATTTAAGCTCCATTCATGTTCTAAGAGAAAAAGAAAAAAAAGATTACCTTAGGGAGACTCTGCCAAATTGTTCCCAAAGCTTCTCCAAGCACTTCTAAGCTCAATCAAACCATTTCCAATTGAGGCCTCACCTCTTGGACGAAGGTATCGAATTTTTTCCTTCCAACCGAGGTTATTTTAATTTTTTGTAAATATTTACGTGCTTTAGGTATATCATCACCATATAGATGTGTGCTACTCAATTAGATGATCATTTTAAAAAAAATTCACTCAATTTCGTTGAGAATCGAGTGAGATATCAAGGAGCGACACGTGTCTGATCACGCGTGTATCGGACGGACGACCCTGATGGAGTTGGAAGTAAGTTTCGTCCGTGAACAACCCACCATGCAGAACCGCGCCAGCGAATCACGGAGTGACACGTGGCCCCTTTGGACAGCGATAGTTTGAGCGGGAAATTTAGGGATTTTGGTTTACTGTGACATAAACTTTGAAAAATCATAACTTAGGCTAGAAAACTCAAAAAAATAAAATAAAAATACGTTCTTGCTCACTTAAATGAGGAGAATAATGTGGAAGTAATTTCATATTTATTTGATGCATATTTAATTTTTATTTAATTAAATATTATTTTCAATATTTCAATTCTTCATGCATGTAGGAGCTTCACCATAACATGAAATTTTGGTATGTTATTCTATGCATAATGGTGGATCTTTCCTAATTTTTCCAAGGTTAGAGAAGATCTCCTTGATGAGAGATCTATTTTTCAATATTTTGCATCAATTTTGATATAATAATTATAAAAATTATCATGTTCCTTAGAAAAATCTAGAAAAATTGGGATGTGTTCCTTTTGACTAAAGGTATATTAGAAAATTATCACATGATTTGTTTCAATCAAACAAACTCTAATTTGGCTAAAACCTAAAAACTAAATTTTAATTAATTAGGAGTAACCACACATCAAAATCGCATGAAATAAACTCTTTTTTAAGTCACTTAGGATTAGGGAAATCTCACATAAAAATTTAAAATCAATTGGAATTAATTTAACCCATTAAATGAATTAATTAAGGGACATGACCATTTTACACATTAAAAATTCATAAAACAAAAAATACATTTCAAAAATTCTCTAAAATAATTTTGGAAGTTCTCTGTGATCAGAGGAGTCCATGAAAAATAAAATTGTATTTTTCATGAAAATTTAATTTTTAATCATTTTTAAATATTTAATAATTAAAAACTATAAAAAATCACAAAAATAAAAAAATTCACCAAAATACCACATTTGGTCTCCTAATCACTTGGGAACCATCAAAATATTTTTCCTAAGTCTCTAAGTTAAGATATTAATTTTTAAAGGCCTAGGGTAATTTTTAACATTTAAAAATTGAATTTTCTTAACCTTCCACAAAAATAATTCTAATAAATCAAAGAAAAATAAAAACAAATTAAAATTTATTTCTCTGGATTTCTTGACTACACAGAGATTTTCTAAAAATATAAAATTAATTTTTCCACCTTTAAATATTTTAAAAAGAATAAATACTCTGAAACTTAATATAGTTCTAATAATTAAATTAAAATTCAAAAAATCCCAACTTTGCTCCAAATGGTCCTCTGGTCAAGGGTCACTTCCAGTAAAAATTTCAAAGTAATAAGTCTTTCCTTGGTCAGGTTATTGATATTTCATTAAAAACCCCATTTTTGCATTAAAATAAATATATAAATTAAATTAAAATAAAAAAAATCACATTTTCTCCTCTGATATTTTAATTGAATCATGAGTAGGGTGACATAAAAATTTTAAAGTCATTTGAGTAATATTTAATGAATTATGAAGTGAACAAGCCTAAGGGACAAACTGATAATTATTGAAATATAGCCTTAATTAATATTCAGGCTTAATTATGGGTAATGGGTAATAAACGATCCTAATTAATCTCCTTAGATGATTGAAACATGAGGAATTAAAGGGTAGGAACCCATTTATCACTTTTCCAACATAAAAAAAATGATTATAATTTCTTAAATTATTAAAAATTTGAAGTTAATTAAAAGTGAATGTATTAAGTGAAGTGGTTTAATCTTGGAAGATATTAATTTATTAATCTTAACCCCTAATTAATGATAGAAATCAAATACCACTTAATATTAATTTAATAACTCATTAATAAAAACTAAGATGAGTTAAATAATCAAATTAAATAATTTCTAAGATAAATTAAATAACCAAATTAAAACAATTTCTAAGATAATTTAATAAAAAAATAATTTTAAAATACTATAATTAATTAAATTAAAAATAAATTTAAAATGACGTGATTAATTCAAAACAATTTAAATTAAATATAATTAAATTAAAGCAATTTTAAATTAATTTAATCAACTTTAAATCACAATTAAATTATTACAACTTAATTAAAATCAACTTCAAATCAATGTAATTAAATTAAATATTCTTAAAATTAAAGTTAAAAAAATTTTAAAAACAATTAAATCAACTTTTGAAATTACACAATCAAATTAAAATAACATAAGACAATTATAATTAAACTAAAATATTATAATTAATTTGAATCATTCTTAAAAAACCAACTCAACTTCAAACAAGATGGTTAAGTTTCTTAATAACCTAACCCGCACCTAAAGACTTTCACCTATATAACTCTTAAGTGAAATGCTAAGTGAATGTCATCTTTGTCATAAGATAATTAAAACATCTAAATTCACTGAGCAAGAGTCAAGACTCAACTAAACCCCGGATGATCAGTTCATTCGAACGATGAAATTCATTTGGACTCAAAATAATCTCATAAGCATTGAAAATATGTTCAGGACATGTCCTAAGTACTTTCTCAATATAATGGGGTGTTTTAGAAGAGCAAATGAACTTAATTGTTCTTTGATGAAGAGAATCATCCTCAACAAAACACAAGAACCTAGACGTCATATTAATTGACTAGAAATAGGACTAGGATTTTGGTAGACAACCAGAACCTTCCCTTAGCTTTACCTAGGTATTTCTTGTAAATATTTAAATGCCCTGACATTTGTTTTAAGTGCAGCCGGGAATGAAGAGAAGACCCATCAGGTACATTTTTATTTTATTGCAATTTATTTTTCTGCACTGTACTTTACTTCTCTTGCATGTTAAACAACATTGTCACCCTGCATGAAAACTGAAACTTTCAGGATAGCCATAAAACTGAAACCCAAAACTAAATTAAAATCAACATAATATAAAATTCATCGCCACAACATTCAAAAGATAAAACAACTCAAAATTTAATCACAAACAGAACAACAAAACTATAACTACAACTAAATTAAAACATCTCGTTGGATGATCGGGAATCCCTCGGATGATGTAACCTACATGTTGCTAATGAGATTTCCCACGGTTTAAATGAAAGTGTGGAACTCATTCAGTTGAGTTTAGCAAATTTATTTGGACTAAGTGAATCCTATGAAATAGCGGTGCGGGGATGACGAAACCGTGGGATCTTAATCGGTTCTGCTTAATCAACTTTAAAATTTGTTTTAATTAAAACATTAAGTCATCTCAATTTTCAATCTCTCTAAAACAAAAACTTCTCTCATCTCTTGATTGCCACTTCTAAAACTAAACCTCTGCAACAACAAGGAGCATGGAACACAGTGGACAGCACGACCATCTTCAACAACAAAACTTGTGTTACTTCAGCAAAACCTTTCTTAGAATTAAATAACAAAGCCATAGGATTTCGAGGTAGTCTGCCTAGTGCAACATAAATCCTCAACTTTTCGTTAAGCATTTTGCATAATTGTGTTATGCAAATTAAGCCCTAACCGGTCTTAGGAGTCCGAGGTAGTTGTTCGGTACAACATAAACCCTCACATCTTCGTGACTATTTGTGTGATTATGTCATACAAATATAAGTCCTAATTAACTAAAATTGACAAGTTTAAAACATTAAATAATTCTCTCAAATTGAAGCCAAACAATAGGATAGTCAGGAAGTCACCGAAGTTCATTTCAGGTCTGTGACATCCCCTACTTCTTTTCCTTTGGATTCCCAAAATAAACTGTTCCAAATTTGAGCTATTCCTTATTGAAATTCCCACAATCTAATTTGTTTGAAACCTTAAACTTTGAAATTCTTGAAAGCAAAACCACTGATCCTTATCAAAAGTTTTCTTAAATGATTCCCGTCATTTAAGATGTAATTAACTACAGGGGCTTGCCCTTATAAGGAACTTTAAGAACCCAGGTAATATAAACCCTACTTAATTCCTTTATATTAAGCAGGAGAACTTGTCGGCTTATAAAATCGGTTCATAGACCAAATGGATGTCATAAATCTTCTAGTTTATTTAATCGAGCCCCATCATCAAGCAGTGTGTCTATTCCTCGGAATAAATACACGGCTTGTGATGCGGTGCTCGTTTATATAAACTATTTGGGATGTGAGATCGGTTTGATTTCATATCTTTAAAATTTTTAAATTTAAAACTATTTTTAAAACCAAAATACTACTTTCAAATAATATATATATTTAAATTAAATTTAAAATCTAAAGTTTGCCGACAATTTCTGTAGGCGACTCCATTTTCAAAACACATAACCTAAAAATAAGTCGTACAATTTCTGGGGACTACACTGGGGACTAGTTGCTCTCTCCATTTTGATCAGATGGTTTTGCTTTCATAAATCGGTAGTGAGTTCATACCTCTAGTGGACCAAATTACTATTCTTTCCATTGGCATACCTTGTTCATTTCTGTCTTGAACGAATATAGTCAACTCATTTTGGATTCTGGAGCCACTGTTTAGACACCCCTAAACAGAGAGGTTCCGGAATGCTCCCACTTCCCCAAGGAGGCGAGGTAGACCCCCAATAGGTGTGTTAGAATAGGGTGCTCTATCGAGGCGAGTCCGATGCGAATTTAACCTCCTTTAAATCTCGAATCGAGTCCGATTCTTCATTCCTCTTTGGGTTTGACTTGCTGCTAACAGGT
Organism: Papilionanthe hookeriana x Papilionanthe teres; assembly: GCA_022702705.1. Classification (NCBI taxonomy): domain Eukaryota; kingdom Viridiplantae; phylum Streptophyta; class Magnoliopsida; order Asparagales; family Orchidaceae; genus Papilionanthe; species Papilionanthe hookeriana x Papilionanthe teres. The sequence goes on along the minus strand of CM040430.1, from coordinate 59,301,204 downwards.
CAAACTCAAATTTCACTCTAACAACCTTCCAATAAACCATAAATAAAATAAAATTTTGTCAAACTTTCAAAACAAAATAAAACTTCTCAAGACACAACAAGTATACAATAATAATAATAAAAAAAATAGAAACACAAAAGAAAATTCACATGCTTAAAGGATGCCCAGTACAAAGCAAGTTAACTTGAGTACTTTCATTGAAACTGCAAAGCGAGGGACGTCACTGACTTCCAGAAATTCTTCAAATGACAGGAGACAATGTCTTCACCCAAGCTGGTCTTTTCTTTCACCTCTGAAGTGGAGTTTGCCGTCAATGGGGAGTAATTGTCTGACCTGGTAGTCATTAAGTTTGGACAAGGATTCGACAGTGTTGAAACTAAGTTCAACAATTTGTCTGTTGAAATGATGAAACCCGAAATGAGAAAGTCCGTTGAGCCTATTGTAGAGTTCAACTTAAAAATTGTTGAAAAGCATCCTATGCCAAAGAAAGAGTGGATTGAAAAAGACTCTTATATTGGTGTGAAGTATGCTGCTAGAAGCGCTGAGACTTCTCTGAGGACTGCTTCAGCTCCTACTATCAGAGCCACCGTCACCACACCAACTTTTTTGTTAGACAAAGGAAAATAAATTTTACATAAGGAAGAGTCAGTCGATGCTTGCACCCTACCTTTTTCCGGACTCAAAATTGGGTCCAATTCAAAGAATACAGAACAAATGAAAGTATAAGAAAGGAAGCACAACAAGAAAAGTCTAAACGTCGACCAGCCACGACAGCCCCGCCTACCGCAATGCCGCCAGCCGAGTCAGCAGCCATCTCGGCAAAAACCACAGGGACCGACACGCAGCTTGAAGGAGCTTTTGAGTAAGGAATATCCCTTTAAGGATGAAGCAGTGGCCAAAATGTTCCACAACTTGAGTAAGATGGTTGATTTTCAATTGCCAGAGCCAAAAAAGCCAGAAGAGATCGGCAAGAAAGATCACCCGATGTACTGCCCTTACCACAGGATGATTGGACACAAGATAGAAGACTGCTTTGCTTTAAAGAACTGGCTCGAGAACAAACTTCAGAGTGAGAACATAGCAATCTCGAAGGAATATTTAAAAGAACCTAAAAAAGGTTCTGTGAATATGATCTTGGATGTTTCGCTTGGCTTTTATATAATGACGCCAGTGCTAGAGGGGATGAGTGATGTTCCTCAAAAGTCTCCAGTTGACCTAAAAATTCTCAAAGGAAGTTCGATTGAGTCCGCCATAGAGAAGCTTCGAGTTGACATTGCACAACTATTTAAAGACCAGAAAGAAGATGTCGAAAATGGAAATTACAGCCTACTAGATTACATGGAAGGTGGTTTTGCAGAAATCAACATCATCGTGCGACGCTCCTTTACCCACTAAGGAGAACACCGTGGATGAGTTTCAAATGGCCATTTAACAGCGAGATGAGCAGATAGGTCAAATGATGAAACAACTGGAGGAAATAATGGTCGTCATGGCTACAATTCAAGGGCAATCACAGTCGTTTCCAAAAGCAACTTTGGAAGCAAACCAACCAGAAATTGTTCATGTTACGATTGAAAGAAAAGAGTCCACCTCCAAAAAACAATTGAAGAAGGATCTAGTTCAGGGTCCGATGCTGGAGAGTGACATTAAATAGATGGTGGAAAAACTGGTGAAAGAAGCCTTGGTCCAATCAGAAATGGAGGAATCAGTTTCAAAGGGTAGACCTTACCCAGAAGAGTTTGATACCGTTCAGTAACCCAGAGATTTCGTATCACCTTTGTTTAAAACTTTTGAAGGAACTAGAAATCCCCGATAGCATGTTGCACACTTCCGAGCAAGCTGCTGCAACGCGGGGGGTAGCGAAGCACTTTTGTTCCTCCAATTTGTGAATAACCTCACTGGAGCTATCTTTAATTGGTATGCAAAGTTTCCAAATGGTTCGCTAAGGCCATTTACAGAAATGGAAAATCTTTTTGTTAAACGGTTTTCTGGAGCTCAGCATCACATCGCCGTCAGTGATCTTGTGGTAGAGAAACAAAAACCAGATGAAACCTTGGTGGAATACATCTTGCGTTGGAGAAATCTCAGCATGAGATGCAAGCCACAGTTGCAAGAGCAGCACGCAATTGAAATTCTTCTAAAGAGCATTCACGGTCCAGTTGGTCTCTTGCTCAAGGGATTCACAATCAAGACATTGGAGACGTTACTTAATAAAGCCAGAAGACTTCAAGAAGAAGCTAAACAACTTGGTTTTCTTGGAAAAGCCAACAAGCTAGAGCCAACGAAGATATTTGAGAAAGAATCTGAGACAGTTGTTGTGGTTAACAGTGGAACGAAACAATTGCAAGTACAGGCCGAACAACATCAGCGGACCTTCCAACGTCCCAGGAAGAAAGCTCAGCAATCCTTTCAGCAAAGACTTTACCAAACGAATGAAAGACAAGTTCCAACAATGGTTGCTCAAACAAATAAGGTGTACTCTTTTAAAGACAAAGCATCAATAAAGATGTTCTGCAATCTAATCAAGAACCATGAATTCCTTTTACCTGAGCCAAAAAGACCGGATGAAATCAACAAGAAAGGACATCCAAGATACTGTTCGTACCACAGGTTTGTTGGACACACCACAGAAGAGTGTTGCAATTTCAAAGACTGGCTCGAAGATAATTTCAAGAATGGGAATGTAACAATTCCGAAAGAATATTTGAAAAGAACCTGAAAAAGGTTCTATCAATATGATTTCGGTCGATCTGTTTGTTCTAGCTGACTCCTATGTAATTGGTAACAAAGAAGACACTTCTTGACTACTATTGTACTACTTCTACCAATGTAAAGGGAAATTTACAGGATTGATGGCGATCTGTCACATCCCGCCGACCGCTATGAATGAAAATGAATGGAAAAAGTTTTTTTTGTTCAAAATCTTTTGATATTTAGAAAGTTCAAAGTTGGATATTTTGATAAGACAGTAACTTCAGAAAGAATGAAATTTATGCCCTAATAATTGGGTCCTTCACTTTTAAGGAATTCGGACTGAGTCCTAAGTAAATTTTGAAATGAAGCAGTGTGCTTAAAATACGAGTAATTGATCTGGGATATCAAGGGTCTTTTAATTTTCTGCCATGTGACTGGGTCCAGACTTTTGGATGAGTTATAATACCCCTGGATTCATGTTAAGAAACATTTCAGAATTATTAGTTAGAGGAGTTTCGACATTCAAAATCTTTAACAGAAATATGTCTTACCAGATACAGTAATTCTCATAAAACAAAAGGAGCAAAAAAAAAAGAAGGAAAACTTTTCTTCGTGAAGATCCAACTGAGGAGAAGTTTGAGGTGAGCACAAAATCAAAAATTGGTGTCTCAATCCAGACATTCAAAATCTTTAACATGTGCTCCACCAGATATAGTAATCCTTAATAATAAAAAAAAAGCAAAAAGCTAAAAAAAAGAAATAAGAAGGCTCCTATAGAAGAAGCTTGAGGCAAGCATATGATAAAAAATTGGTATCTTAATCCTCCCTTGATTAACAAAACTTGAAAGGCTACCTTAAGAAGTTTCCTTTGATATTATGCTTTGATGAGAGTCAAGTGATTTTATGTCTTTTGGTCGGTCATTAATTGACTGAGAAATATCTTTGGACAATGAAGAATATTTCTATCACATGAGCATAAATTTTGAATCTGCTTAGGCCCAAAAAGAAAGAATTGAAGTAGAAAGGGACTTGTTATTAACAATTGATGGAAATTCAACCCTGAAGTCATATCATTCAGTACCCAGCAAATACAACTCCAACATCAATTTGAAGAGCATCAGAGCGACTTCTTAAAGACAACATGTACAATCCTTACAGATCAGTGTCAAAGAAACAAAAATCGTTGCGACAGAGCTACAAAGTTATAACATTTCTAGCTATGGTGTCTGTAGAAATAACACATCTTTGTAGGTTCTTCAAAGGATATAATTCCAAAAGTACCTCGGAGACTAGGCCATTCTCTACAAATGTCTTCGGTCAGTGGACGATACCCCAAGGAGAACTGCGCATTATGATGTTTCAAAGACAACCTCGTTCTACGAAGCACAGATGTCGCACTTGCTTATGAATGGGTCCAAACCCTAACTAAAAAAATTTATATATATAAACATGAAAAATGAAAAATCATGAAACATGAATGAATAAAATAAAACATCACAAAAAAACCAATAATAAATTCCCCAACGAATGACAACAAATAAAAAAAATGATTAAAATTAAAAAGAAAATCAAATAAGATAACAAAACAAACTTCAAATCAAAACGAAACTTCAAATCAAAATGAAATCCAAAATTAAATTGAATCTAAATCAAAATGAACTCAAATCATCGAAACAAAAGAAGGAATCACAATATTAAAAATAAACCTCAAATCTGAATCTCCAATTTGTACTTTCAAATATAATCTCAATTTGAATCTCAAATCAAATCCCAATCAAATTCAAATTCAAAGCTTACAAATCTAAAATCCAATCCCTTCAATACTCTCCCTTGTCTGAGATAGGAGCAGTCGATTCCATTGACACGGAGCCACGAGGTTTTCGATTTGGTTCTGATGGTGAGGAATCGTATCCAATCCAAATCAGTAACTTTTTAATCAACTCTTTTGAATGGGATATGTAGCATCCACATATTCTCTCCTAATCCATTTCTTTCCATAAAAATCTTTTACAACTTTCATGAAATTCTCAAAACACCAAAATTCTACACTTTTCAAATCAACGCTACAAGTCTTAACAAATTAATCGTGAAATCAAAATCAAATTTTAGAGGTTGAGGATTTTACTTCCGATACCGCATTGCTTTATGTTCTTCTCTATCGCAATGGTTCAAACCAAAATCAAATTTTAGAGGTTGAGGATTTTACATCCAATACCGCATTGCTTTAGGATCTTTCCCTATTGCAATGGTTCAAATCAAATATCAAATTTTAGAGGTTGAGGATCCCAGTATCCGAAATCGCATTGCTTTAGGATTCCTTTCTATCGCAATGGTTCAAATTAAAAATCAAAGTTTAGAGGTTGAGGATCCCAGCATCTGATACCGCATTGCTTTAGGATCTTTCCCTATCGCAATGGTTGAAATCAAAAATCAAAGTTTAGAGGTTGAGAATTTTACATCTGATACCACATTGCTTTAAGATCTTTCCCTATCATAATGGTTCAAATTAAAAATCAAATTTTAGAGGTTAAGGATTTTACATCCGATACCGCATTGCTTTAGGTTCTTCCCTATCACAATGGTTAAAATAGAAATCAAATTTTTGAGGTTAAGGATTTTACATCCGATACCGCATTGCTTTAGGATCTTTCCCTATTGCAATGGTTCAAATCAAATATCAAATTTTAGTGGTTGAGGATCCCAGTATCCAAAACCACATTGCTTTAGGATTCCTTCCTATCACAAGGGTTCAAATCAAAAATCAAAGTTTAGAGGTTGAGGATCCCAGCATCCGATACCGCATTGCTTTAGGATCTTTCCCTATCGCAATGGTTGAAATCAAAAATCAAAGTTTAGAGGTTGAGGATTTTACATCCGATACCGCATTGTTTTAGGATCTTTCCCTATCACAATGGTTCAAATCAAAAATCAAATTTTAGAGGTTGTGGATCCCAACATCCAATATCGAATTGCTTTGCAATGATCTCCTTTCAAGTTATAGAGGTTGAGGATCACAACATCCAACACCGCATTACTTTAAGATCATTTCCTATCGCAATGGTTCAAGTCAAAGTTCTAATTGTAGAACATCAATTCTCGAGGCTGGAGCTGAACTTCCAGCTCTCAAATCAATTTTCGAGGCTGGAGCTGAACTTACAATTCTCATTTCAATTCCAAGGCTGGAGCCGAACTTCCATCTCTTATTCCAATTCGATCAATTCATCTTACCAAATTCAAACTTTTCTCACGAACTTTCACAGAATGGAATTATTTGAAACCTCAAATTCAGATTCAAAATCAATATTTTCAACTTAAATGAAATCACACATAAACTAAATCAAAATTCCAAACTCCAAATTCAAAATAAAATTCCAAACTCTAAATTCAAAATAAAAGTCTAAACTTTAAATTCAAAACAAAATTCTAAACTTCAAATTCCAAACTCTAAATCTTTAAATTAAATCTTGAAATTTTCAATCTTAAGCTCTAAATCAAATAGGACTATTTTCCCCTTCAGAATGTGGAATTTTAAATTCTTCGCTTCATTTTTAAGGATTTCACATTTACTCCCTAGTGAGAGTCCGGCAGACTTCCATAGTGAAAATCCACCTGATAATCCCCAGCGGAAATCTTCTACGCTTCATTTTAAGTGTGTCACTTGGATGTCTGTGTTGGTTCTGTTGATCCCCTCAGTCAACGCCAATACGCGCGGTGTGCTTGGTTAGCACACCACACCTATTGGGGGTCCATTTGTTGACCTCATTTTTAGTGAGGTCTTTTCTTTCCTCTTAGGGCTTAAGATCTAGCCATATGACTTCTTCTTGACTATCCTAGAAGACTAGAGATGAAATCCACCATTTAGAAATTCAAACCAAATATAAACTCTCTTTAGAATCCTACATGGATGGTCATCAACCTCCAAATTACTTGGAAGGTTAAGACCAATATGTAAGAAGATAAGGATGAGTTCCTATAGGATGGTCAAGCCATAGGACAACCTTAGGTGGTCTAGTCTTGGTTGGGCTAGCTTGCAAACACAACACTCTCACACACATTCCAAACCCTTAAACCACTCTTACCCAACTTGGCTTCCTGACTCATGTAGGAAACTCATATGGATGGACCTCAACCCCTAAGCCCCTGGCTTAGAGGGTTAGGAACAACATATTAAGTGCTTAAAATGAGTCCTCTCATAGCTCTTGTGATCTTAACATCGCTTCATGGCTCAACCAAAATGGTTTCATTTTACTCACATATAATCAATTTTCATTTTTTCCAAAATTTCAATTTTTAGCCCCCGACCCTTAAACTCTCCCAAAATTACCAAATTGCCCTTGAAAAGGGTCCCGAAACTCAAAACTTCGCAGTCACCCAGGCTAAAAAAATCATTCCAGAGCGTTCCTCTCATCAAACTGAGAAGTTTGACTGTAAACATGCAATACTTTTGAGCTACCTTTGGGCCCCTCGCGGCCAAAATAACCGATACTTAAAAAATGTTCCGGGAATCATAAAACCTTCAACATAAATAAAAAATGATCCCGGACACTTTTGTTTGTCTCCAAATTTCTTTATAAACTACATCGAGCCTTTAATTCGGCCTTTTGACCACTTACCCCTAAACCCCCCAAAATTACCAAAATACCTTTCAAGCAAACAAATTCAAAAATTCCAAAAAAATCTCAAAAATTCCAAAATATTCTGCACATAATTTTGTTCAACTAACATATATCCCAATTTTGTCAATTTAACCCAATTTGATCAAAATTCCAAATTTTCCCTTAAAGCTCAAAATTGACCCTATGTCCAAATCCACCAAATTGATCATCCACTTCAATTCAAAATCACTCTAAATCTTTTCCAAACTCTTCATAACACTTTTCTAAGCCAAAATCAACATTCACTTAGCCCAAAATTTGACCCAAACCTAACCCAAACTCAAGCCCAAGTTTACTTCAAATTTAAAGGCCCAAAATCAAGCCCATGAGTTAAATCACTTCAATTAGCCCAAATCCACTCAAAAGACCACATGCCAATTATCATTTTATCATCCTTTTGATTAAATGATTTGCCTAAGGTTCCAAATTCATATTCAAATTATTCCAAATCAAGCCTTATGACAAACTTTACAAAAATACCACTTAAATAAAAAATCCATGTTCATGCAAATTGACCAATCCTAGCTAAGACAAATGCAAGCCATAAAGCTTTGCCCCAAGCCATATGTTAGCCATGAGGGTCATGCTCACCTCACCATACCATCTTGGGGAGAAGGGTGAGCCACTTTTCACCTCTCTTAATAAAGCTTTTTAACCTCTCTTATGCTTCACCCTTACCCTTGCTTAGCCAAATCTTCTTGGATGGGGACTTCTCCACTCCTCTTGGCTGAACCAAATGATCTCCCATCAGCCCAAACCAACCTTGGGGGGTGAACCAAACCCAAATCAATGCCTTGACCCAAATTGACCCAAAAATGCCCCTTACACCCATGCCATTTAAAGCCTTGACTTTACACATGACAATCGCAAATTGATTGCACCAAAATCAAACTCTGACCTCCTCTCCACCTAAGCACACATTTTGAATCCACTAATCAACCCCCATGGCCACCCAAGCTCCTCTATTTAAGCTTCATTCATGGTCAAAGAGAAAAAGTAAAAAAGATTACCTTGAGGAGACTCTACCAAATTGTTTCCAAAGCTTCTCCAAGCACTTCTAAGCTCAATCAAATCATTTCCAATTGAGGCCCACCTCTTGGACGATGGTATCTAATTTTTTCCTTCTAATTGAGCTTTTTTTAATTTTCTATAAATATTTACGTGCTTTAAGTATATCATCACCATATAGATGTGTGCTACTCGATTAGACAATCATTTTAAAAAAAACTTCACTCAATTTCATTGAGAAACGAGTAAGATATCAAGGTTTGAAGGTGGACGGTTTTGGGTGAATAGCAGTTGTAGAGAGGAGCATCAGTCGTCCGATCACGCGTGTATCGGACGGACGAGCCTAATGGAGTTGAATGTGAGTTTCGTCCGTGAACAGCCCGCCATGCAGAACCGCGCCAGCGAATCACGGAGCGACCCCCCTTTGGACAGCGATAGTTTGAGCGAGAAATTTAGGGAATTTTGGTTTATTGTGACATAAACTTTGAAAAATCATAACTTTGGCTAGAAAACTCAAAAAAATAAAATAAAAATACAAATTTACTCACTAAAACGTGGAGAATAATGCAGAAGTAATTTCATATTTAATTGATGTATATTTGATTTTTAATTAATTAATTAGTGTTTTCAATATTTCAATTCTTCATGTATGTAGGAGCTTCACCATAACATGAAATTTTGATATGTTATTCTATGCATAATGATGGATCTTTCCTGATTTTTCTAAGGTCAGGGAAGATCTCCATGATAAGATATCTATTTTTCAATATTATGCATCAGTTTTCCTATAATAATTATAAAAGTTATTATGTTCCTTAGAAAAATCTAGAAAAATTAGAATGTGTTCCCTTTGACCAGAGGTATATTAGAAAATTATCTCATGATTTATTTCAATCAAACAAACTCTAAATTAGACAAAACCTCAAAACTAGATTTTAATTAATTAGGAGCAATCACACATCAAAATCACATGAAATAAACTCTCCACTGTCAGTTAGGATTAGGGGAATCTCAAGTAAAAAGTTTAAATCAATTGGAATTAACTTGACCCATTAAATGAATTAATTGAGGGACATAACCATTTTACACATTAAAAAATTCATAAAACCCAAAATACATTTAAAAAATTTACCAAATTAAGTTTGGGAGTTCTTTGTGATCAGAGGAGTCCCTAAAAAATAAAATTGTATTTTTCATAAAAATTTGATTTTTAATCATTTTTTAAATATTTAATAATTAAAAATTATAAAAAATCACAAAAATATAAAAATTAGCCAAAATGCCACATTTGGTCTCCTAATCACTTGGGAACCATCAAAATATTTTTCCTAAATCTCTAAGTTAATATATTAATTTTTAAAGGCTTAGGATAATTTTTAACATTTAAAAAATGAATTTTCTTAACCTTCCACTAAAATAATTCTAATAAATCAAAGAAAAATAAAAAAATATAAAATTTATTTCTCTGGATTCCTTAACTATAGAGACATTTTTTAAAAATATAAAATTAATTTTTTCACTTTAAAATATTTTAAAATGAATTAATACTACAAAACCTAATATAATTCTAATAATTAAATTAAAATTTAAAAAATCCCAAACTTTGGTCCAAATGGTCCTCTGATCAAGTGCCACTTTCAGTAAAAATTTCAAAGTCATAGGTCTTTCCTTGGTCAAGTTATTTATTTTTCATTAAAAACCCCATTTTTACATTAAAAGAAATATATAAATTAAATTAAATTCAGAAAACATTTTCTCCTCCGATATTTTAATTGACTCATGAGTAGGGTGGCATAAAAATTTCAAAGTCATTTGAGTTATATTTAATGAATTATGAAGTGAACAAGCCTAAGGGGCAAAGTGGTAATTTTGTAAATTTAGCCTTAATTAATATTTAGGCTTAATTATGGGTAATGGGTAATGGGTAATAAACAATACTAATTAATCTCCTTAGACATGAGGAATTAAAGGGTAGGAACGCATTTATAACTTTTCCAACATAAACAAAATGATTATAATTTGTTAAATTATTAAAAATTTGAAGTTAATTAAAAGAGAATGTATTAAGTGAAGGGGTTTAATCTTGGAAGATAATAATTTATTAATCTTAACCCCTAATTAATGAAAGAAATCAAATACCACTTAATATTAATTTAATAAATTATTAATGAAAACTAAGATGAGTTAAATAATCAAATTAAAATAATTTTTAAGATAAATTGCATAACCAAATTAAAACAATTTCTAAGATAATTTAATAAAAAATAAAATTTAAAATAATATAATTAATCAAATTAAAAATAATTTTAAAATGATGTTATTAATTCAAAATAATTCAAATTAAATATAATTAAATTAAAGCGATTTTAAAAGAATTTAATAAACTTTAAATAACAATTAAACTAATACAACTGAATTAAAATCAACTTCAAATCAATGTAATTAAATTAAATATAATTAAAATTAAAGTTAAAAAAAATTTAAAAATAAATAAATCAACTTTTGAAATTATACAATCAAATTGAAATAACATAAGACAATTATAATTAAACTCAAATATTATAATTAATTTGAATAATTCTTAAAAAACCAACTCAACTTCAGACAAGATGGTTAAGTTTCTTAATAACTTAACCTGCCCCTAAAGACTTTCACCCACATAACTCTTAAGTGAAACGGCAAGTGAATGCCATCTTTCACATAAGATAATTAAAACATCTAAATTCAATGAGCAAGAGTCAAGACTCAACTAAACCCCAGATGATCAGTTCATTCGAACAATGAAATTCATTTGGACTCAAAATAATCCCATAAGCACTGAAAAGATGTTTAAGACTCATCTTAAGCGCTTTCTCAATATGATGGGATGTTTTAGAAGAACAATTGAACTTAATTGTTCTTTGATGAAGAGAATCATCCTCAACAAAACACAAGAACCTAGACGTCATAGGAATTGACTAGCAATATAACTAGGATTTTGGTAGACAACCAGAACCTTCCCTTAGCTTTACCTAGGTATTTCTTGTAAATATTTAAATGCTCTAACATGTGTTTTAAGTGCAGCCAGGAATGATGAGAAGACCCATCAGGTACATTTTTATTTTATTGCAATTTATTTTTCCGCACTGTACTTTACTTCTCTTGCATGTTAAACAACAATGTCACCCTGCATGAAAACTGAAACATTTAGGATAGCCACAAAATTGAAATCCAAAACTAAATTAAAATCAACACAAGATAAAATTCACCGCCATAACATTCAAAAGATAAAACAACTCAAAATTTAATCATAAACAGAACAACAAAACTAATACTACAACTAAATTAAAACGTCTTGTTGGATGATCGGGAATCCCTTGGATGATGTAACCCACGTGTTGCTAATGAGATTTCCCACGGTCTAAATGAAAGTGTGGAACTCATTCAGTTGAGTTTAGTAAATTCATTTGGACTAAGTGAATCTGATGAAAATAGCAGTGTCGGGATGACGAAACCGTGGGATCTTAATCGGTTCTGCTTAATCAACTTTAAGATTTGTTTTAATTAAAACATTAAGTCATCTCAAATTTCAACCTCTCTAAAATAAAACACTTCTCTCATCTATTGATTGCCACTTCTAAAACTAAACCTCTGCAACAACAAAGAGCTTGGAGCACAGTGGGTAGCATGACCATCTTCAACAGCAAAACTTGTGTTACTTCAGCAAAACATTTCTTAGAATTAAATAACAAAGCCATAGGATTTCAAGGTAGTCTGCCTAGTGCAACATAAATCCTCAACTTTTTGTTAAGCATTTTGCATAATTGTGTTATGCAAATTAAGCCCTAACCGGTTTTAGGACACCGAGGTAGTTGTTCGGTAGGACATAAACCTCACATCTTCGAGGTTATTTGTGTGATTATGTCATACAAATATAAGTCCTAATTAACTAAAATTGACAGGATTGAAACATTTAATAATTCTCTAAAATTAAAGCCAAACAATAGGATAGTCAAGAAGTCACCGTAGTTCATTTTGGGTCTGTGACATCCCCTACTTCTTTTTCTTTGGATTCCCAAAATAAACTGTTTGAAATTTGAGATATTCCCTATTGAAATTTTCAAAATCCAATTTGTTTGAAACCTTAAACTTTGAAATTCTTGAGAGCAAAACCACTGATCCCTATTGAGAGTTTTCTTAAATGATTCCCGTCATTTAAGATGTAATTAACTATAGAGGCTTGCCCTTATAAGGAACTTTAAGAACCCAGGTAATATAAACCCTGCTTAATTCCTTTATATTAAGCAGGGGAACTTGTCGGCTTATAAAATTGGTTCGCAGACCAAATGGATGTCACAAATCTTCTAGTTTATTTAATCGAGCCCCATCATCAAGCAGGGTATCTATTCCTCGTAATAAATGCACGGCTTGTAATGCAGCGCTCGTTTATATAAACTATTTGGGATGTGAGATCGGTTTGATTTCATATCTTTAAAATTTTCAAATTTAAAACTATTTTTAAAACCAAAATACTACTTTTCAAATTATATATATATATTTAAATTAAATTTAAAATCTAAAGTTCGCCGAAAATTTCTGTAGGTGACTCCCTTTTCAAAACACATAACCTTAAAAATAAGCGAGTACATTAAGCCACTAAAGTCAATTGGAAAATCTCAAGTGGATATTTATGGAAACAAAAGCCAAGGTTCTGGAGCATTTAATTCTTCTATTCCTTCTATACCTTCCACTTCTACTTCTGAGCCTCCACCAAATGTGTGGAATACTGTTTGTCAGAGGTACTTGGAGCATCAAAGTGATCTCTTCTTGATGCAATGCATAGTAGATGATATTGATAGTAAAATCGATCATGTGTCTGATTATAACAGAGGAAGAGTGACTATGATGGGAAATATAATGATGCTCTTGTGAAATTCTTGAAGGGTGATACAAATATAGAATTTCCTACTTGTCCTAAATACACCCCATGGATTAATCCCATAAGTCCTATTCCAGATGATTCCTTCGACGATGATGAGGAGATTGAGGATGATTAGACTTTATTTCTACATAGTTTTAGTTATGTACCTGTCATGTGTGTGTTTACCTTTTTAATATTATTGCACTGTATGAGTACTCTGTAGTAATGCGAGTTATGATTCTGTCGTCAGAATACTTTGAACTTATCCTATTTATGCTTCTGTTGATTTTAATGTATAAAATTTTAAAAGAGTTTAGTTTTAATATGTTATTTACTTTGCTACTCTTTTATTTTGCTGCTTATACTGTATTACTCTACTATTTTAAAAACTTAAATGTTATATCTTTTTCTTCCTGCTTAGTTTGAAATTTCATATTGCAAAATATATAAACCTTTATAAAAGAATTAAGTCTGGGGGAGGGAAAAGAAGTTACATTTAAACTTTTCTTGTCCTTAGTAAGCAGTATTTTCAAAATTAATAACATAACATATGGAAGAAAAGTTAATTTAAGATAGATATGTTGTTGTTTCCATAAATATTATAATAAACTTATAAAAGTATTTTTTATATAACAAGGAATAATTCTAAAAATTTTTATTATTTAATGAAAGAGTGTAAGAATTTTGATTCAAATATCTAAATTAAAAAATATTGTATTTTTGAAAGTATTAAGTAATCTAGATGTTTACTTAAGAAGATATAATTGAAACTCAATGAAAAATATTTTTGTTAAACACATATTCATTAAGTGAAAAATGTGTTAAGTCTTTAAGTATAAGTTAAGGATAGTGAAGCTTAAAATCATTAACAGGCTATCTAGATATAGTAATCCTCACTTGAAAAAGAAAAAAAAAAGAAAGGATTGAATATAATCCCTGAAAAGAAAAGAAAAAAAAGGATTGAGAAGCAATCCAAATATGAAAAAGAAAAGAAAAAAAAAGTGAGGAGAAGCTTGAGGAGATGCCTAATAAATAATTGGCTTTACTTGAATTATCTTATAGAAAAAGACTTAATTACAATTTTTTTACTTAAGTTTCATGTATAAGCATCCTTACTATTAGAGTTATCATGAAAATCTTTTTCTTGTAAGTTATCTACATGTTCTTAATATGACAAATTGCAATTATTTTTTTGTAATAGATAGGAGAAGAGAGCTCTTAACACATCATTGTTAAATATTTTACATATTTTGGTTTTAGCCCAAGTTATTAAAATAGTTTTTTTAAGTTTTATTATTTTATTTATAAAACAAAAAGTTATAGAAGTCTCAAAGAAAAATTTTCTCCATAAATTACTATTTTTAGTATTAAAGAGTTACTTAAAGACAAGCAACGTTTAAGTTTGGGGGAATTGATCCACCTTAAAATTACCTAAAATTTTATATAATTTTTAATTAATATTATAAGGATATTACACTTTAATGAAAGATATTTCGTATGTTTTTGGTTGCAGGTACAAGAAAACGAGTTTATGAAGAAAAAGAGTCAAAAAAGGAGTAAAAGGAGCAACAATAAGTCAAGTTAAGAAACAAAGAAAAAAGGGCTAATTCTGGCGCCTAAGCGCCAGATCTGGTACCCAGGCTCCAGACTCAGTAGGGGAATCTAGAGAATTCTTGGACGGTTTTGTGACGGTTATTGATGACTCAGAAGCAATCTTGAAGCCTCTATACAAATTCCCATATGTTATAAACAAAATACAATGAATATAAACACAGGGAATCAGTTATTCAACGAAGAGGTGCGACTCAAAATCTGAAAGGATTCATCCATTCACTCAGGAAACTAGTGCCTAGGTGCCACAGTTAAATTCTAAAATATTCATTGAATGTGGACAAATTTTGAAGAGATGCCTGAAGCAAACCCTGGTCATTTTCGAAGCTCTAAAAATAGAGGGTTGTTGGGAGTGTGTAGGTGTTGTAAGAGTGAAAGTGGTGTGTATTCTCATTAAGTTAAAGAGTGTGGAGTGTTATCCTCTTTACTTTAGTGAGAGTTTAGAGTGTTTTAGTGTGATTGTTGGAGTTGGAGTCTTGTAAAAGTCAGTCGGAGTCAGAGGAACTTCAAAGGATTTCTTGGATATCATTCCAGATAAGTATTTATAACTTGGTTCTTAAGTTTTGTAATTTGAATTTGAAATATATAAATATGGTTTGTGATGTGAATCCTATGCTATATGAGTATTATTTTTCTCTTTCTCCCTACGAATATGAAATTATTTAGTTAAGGATTTAATTTGGTTTTGATAACTTTGATTTTCTTCTTCTATAATTTGTGATGATACTTTACCTGATCTTCATTTACACTACAAATTGGCCTCTTGTATTGTTAAAATTTGTGGAGAATTCTTAAGATCTAATTGTGGGCTAGGAGTTCTTAACTTATATGTATCACATTTCTCTTGGAAAGGTAGATGGTAAATCCTTGAAAGGGGAGGTGAAAATAGATAGGGAGATAATCTTTGAAGGGAGTATAATTGAATATGTTTTTAGAGTGATAGGTTAAATTCTATCAATTTGGTTTAAGAAGAGGTGACGGGTCACTAGTAGGCCCGACCACAAGCACCCTTGGGGGAATTCGTCCTTACTACTAACAACACATCCTGATCC
Source organism: Papilionanthe hookeriana x Papilionanthe teres (assembly GCA_022702705.1). Taxonomy (NCBI): domain Eukaryota; kingdom Viridiplantae; phylum Streptophyta; class Magnoliopsida; order Asparagales; family Orchidaceae; genus Papilionanthe; species Papilionanthe hookeriana x Papilionanthe teres. The sequence goes on along the minus strand of CM040430.1, from coordinate 59,285,284 downwards.
AATCTTCAAAAACTAACCAATGTTCTTTATGCACTGTAACAAGGGTAAAGAATATATATGCTCCTATTTGTCACGTTACCTTATTCTCAAAGTTCTCAAGCTAACTTAGATGTTTACTAATCATGAAATATTTCGTATGGGGAAAGAATATTTGTTTATTATGTTAAAACATTTAAATTACCTTCTTATTTACAATCTTTACTTATGTAACTTGCATATTTTTACTTTAGTAGATTTACTTCTAAATAGATTTTTCTTCTTTCTTTCTTAATTTTACTTAGCTTCCCCGTGGGATTGATATCTGGGGTTTTTAAAAAGAAATCCCTATATTACTTGAAACGATACGTATACTTGCGTAGTACCCCTAGTGTACAATTTATATTTATTTATAAAACTTCAATCTTTAATTATCGTACATTAGCCGCTTAATCTAATTTGGGGTCAAGTTTGACCATAACTTTATAAGCTATTTTACTTGCGTAATTACGGTCGGGTCAGCTACTACTAGATGTTGCTATCATCGGCCACCATTCACTACCCACTTGTCATTGTTGTTGGTAATCCACCTTGGCATCAAATGTCCACCACTTCACGAACCATCATTTACGAGCATCCAACGCATCCACCTTTAGGTTTCACATTAAATTTATTTAACTTATAATTAAAATAAAAAATAAAATCTCTTACATTTATTTGACATACAATCAAATATCTATAAAATATTTTAAATAAGATATAGTTTAAATATGTTACATTTAGAATGAGTAATATTTTTCTTAGTCTTTATTCTTTTTGAACAAACCAAACAATCTCTAAATATTTTATTAAAATTATAAACCCACATTTAAATAATAAATGATACCAAGCTAATCATACTATGAAAACTAAAAGTTTTTATATGAAAAATTATAATTAAAGTATCTATGTCATATTTTTTATTTCATCTATACTGCATTAAAAACAAAATTTATGTAAATTTGGCTTAATATGCCATATAATAACCTATTTAGATAAATATGTTTGTTATTTTATTATTTGGTGTAATACATGTGAAAATTTACATTTAACAAAGGAGACTAACATTATATGAATGCATTATATTACTAATTACAATTTAATGTGATTGAATCGCATAAATGAGTTTTCTTTCTTAATAAGAGAATGGATATGGTGTTATCCAAAGATTTATGAATTACGTATAACTATCTTTCATAACTATTTGATTAATATATAAAAGAATAAACTATAACTTTAACAAACTGAAGAATAAGAAATCTTTCAAGTGGTTTGGAATTATGTTGACGTAGGTGTTCAATAAATATAGATTTCTTAGACCACTCAATAAATTAAAATAAGTTAATCTAATATTGTGTGATTTCAATTTCTATAAAAGTAATGAAACTATGTTAATATGACATTTCTATTTTTGTAATGGAAATTTATTTTTCAATAATGAATTTATTTTGTAGGTTTCCGTTAAATAATTGAAGCTATTATGATTACTAATTTATAAATATGGACTTTTCTTAGCTAAAGGTCTTCAAAATGAGAAAAGTGCCAACATAGCTAAAGTTCCCAATACAACTATGAGGTGATATCTACTTAAATTTAAAGAGAGATATTTTGGAAGTTATACTTGAAAGTATACTATTTTTTAGAGATTAGGTAATTGCATATTTGTTTTTTAACAATTGAAATCAATTAGACGAGTTCCATACGTAGTTTGAAACTATAATGAATATATAAAATAATTATTTATACAAATGAGAGATTTGGCAAGCATTTAGTTCTTCATGAAAATATAATTAGCTCAAGATTGTGTGTGTGTGTGTGTGTGAGAGGGTCTGACGCCTAGGCTCCAGTTCTCTTTGTGCTCCATTGCTCAATTTGACTCTGTTTTAATCCTTTTTTGCTCTTTTTTCTTCACAAATGTATGTTTTGTACCTGAAATCAAAAGCACGCAAAATGACTTCCATTAAAATGTGATATAATTAAATTGAGCATAATATATATATATATATATATATATATATATATATATATATATATATATATATATATATATTGCCAAAAGTAGATTGGACTCCATCAAAGTTAGAGTTAAACCTGCAACAAATTAGTCACACAGAACAACACGATTTGAAGCCTAAACCTTTACATGGGATCATTGCATTTACAGCTAATAGTTTTTATGATAGAATGAAAATGAATCCAAAAAGAAAAAAGGGAGAAATAAATCTGGCATTTGCCATTCTGAAGGGTCTGGGTTTATCCATCCATACATTATCCTTAATTACTTTGCATTATAGATTATTCCGGCTCTAAAATTTGAAGCAACCAAAATACTTTTCCTCGATCATCAAACAATTTTTTTGATGCAGCACTTTCACAGTTCAGGCTTTAGAATCGCTGCAACAGACCTTGAGCAGAAACATAGCAGTGGAATGTGTCACTGTCATGTTTTTGTTGACATCAAAAACTTCGATTTCTTCTCTGCAGGCTTAAGGATTTGAAAAGAACACATGAGAGTTTCACCAACACTCATCATTGCACAAGCATTATCAAATTCACCACAATTGTTTGGAGCTGAAAATATGGTTACAAGCTGTCTATCAGTGAAAATTTCATATCTATCCTCCACGACCTGATGAGCACGACAAACAAGGTCCAAGTCATTCTTTATTAGAAAGTCTGATATTTTATCAGCACCAAACGTGTATGAAACTCCTCTGTCATTCATTCCCCGGCCTTGAATGTCTCTACACAGGTACGACCGAGTAGATCACATATTAAACCGAGTGTACGGAACATCGGTTGGACGAGTAATACTCTTGATCGATCCAAGTTAGATAAATCGGGAGAAAGCCCGCCATGCATACAAAATATCTTGTCATCTATAAGAGCAGACTACGGGAAGGCGAGTTGAAGCAATCGGTGAAGACTTTCCATAGCCGCACATTGAATCGGCGTTTACATTCATCATAAAATCCATATATTCTGTTTATGGATGCACATTCATGATTTCCTCTAAGAAGAAAACATTCTCAGGATATTTGATTTTATTGGTAAGAAGAAGGCATATGGTTTCCAAGCTCGGTTTTCCCCGGTCCACATAATCACCTAAGAATAAATAATTGGCCTCAGGAGGAAAGCCTCCATACTCAAAAAGCCTTAAAAGATGACTGTATTGGCCATGGATATCACCACAGATCTTGATGGGTGCTTCGAGCTCTAAGAGATTAGGCTGCTGGAGAAAGATTTCCAGGGAGACGACCAAGAGCTGACGGATCTCCACCTCGGAAAGCTGCACCTGCTTGCCAAGCCTCGCCGACCCCACCTCGAGCAACTGATTGATGATATCGTCAACAAGCGCTGGCTCAATCCCCTGGCCTTGCACCGCCGCCATCTGTGCTCCGCTGGCCCTCACATCGCCGCCGATGTAGAAACCCTAGGCGATCACGGGAGCCAGTGGAACAGAGGGGCCGGGGAGAGAGAACAGATTGCAAGCCAATGTGCAGGTGCATTGCCTTCCTTACGGGAGAAGGCAAAAATAACTTGCATGACATCTTTAAACTTGGGCATTCTGTTAATCCACATTCTAATGTACCATGGAGCTGGTTCATTGCTTTGAAGATACTCTATACAGCTAGCTGAATTTGATTCCACCAAAAGAAATCTCACCTTGCATTGATAGGCTATGCTGATTGCCCAAAAAATAGCTATCATTTCAGCTTCTAAAGCATCAAGTGCACAAGTAGGAGAGCGAAAAAAGAGCAAACATTTCCTAGCGTTATTCCTGAAAATGCCACCAAAACCAGCCTGCATTTTATAATAACTCCCATCTGTATTGACTTTAATCCAGGGACTAGGGGCGAGACCACTTTATGATAATTGGTTGTTTCAAAGAGGCTGTCGAGATTTAACCAGACAAATGTCCTTGAATTGGTGAAACTTAATAAGTTTCTGAATATAAGCCAAACACTGAGCAACCACCTGCATAGAGGAAGGCAATTTATTTTCATACTTGGCTTGATTTCTACTCATCCAAATAAACCAGGCTAACAGGCAATGGACGACCAGGAGGTTAATCTGATGCCACTCCACTAGACTGTTAGTCAAATGCAGCCAGCTCAGATTCAGTGTATTCAGATTTTGCTTGGTGAGCAGCTCCTTCCAAACATTCTGGGAGAAGTGGCAGGTGAAGAAAAGGTGTTCTAATGATTCTTCATCACACTGGCAAAGATGGCAGTAAGAAGGCCCTCTTAATCCTTTCATCTTTAATATATCATCAGTAGGTATAAGCCTGTGCCATACTCTCCAACAGAAAAAAGACATGGAGGGGATTAGTTGTTTCCCCTAAAATTCTGTACCCCATTGAATTTGATCCCAGTTAAAAAATTTATGGTATATGAAGGCAGAAATCTTCTGGGAGTGTTTATTCTTGGAAAGAAGCTTATCCCTCTGTCCTGGTTTTAAATCAGTCATCAAGACCTGTTGCAATTGTTCTGAATTTAGAATGGTACTGAGCAAACTGCAGTTACACTGATTATCCTCCCAGAAATCCTTGACACAACTATTGGAGGAAATCCCAGAATGAGTAGGAGAAAGTTTCTCACCTCTCTACACCCACTGATCAAGCCAAAAGTTGACTTGACTCTCACCTAACTCCCAAATGAACAGCTGTTCAAATTTGTCCTTGATCTTTACTAGATTGGTCCACAGCCTGGAATCACCCAATTTGACCTGAACCACTGCTAGATGCTCATGCTTATAGTATGTATATATATATATATATATATATATATATATATATATATATATATATATAATAACTTATTTTTAAGCGTGTCAATTCTCCTAAACTTAAATATTACTTGTCATCAAGTACCACTACAACTTTAAAACTATGTTGATTTATATTAGTGAGTTTCATTAAGATTACTTAAATTTTTGTTCTAGAAATGTTATATTCTAACCTATAAGAATTTTCGAGTAAATTAGATAATAATAAGGTATCGGAATATTTAATATTAAACTTAGGAATCCTGATTTTCTATTTAGTTCAGAAATAATTGAAAATTTTCCAAACATTGGATTATTAGGAAAATATTAATTTCTGAATTTATGAATTATATTTTAAAAATAAATTTATTAATACATTTTGAAATTAAGCTTAGGCTTGATCATATGTTTTCTTCATTAGAAAGATTCAAGTGAATTCAATTTTTAATTAGGTCCTAATCCTCAAGCTTCTACCCCCCATCCCTTTTTAGGTGAGGATTACTATATCTGGAAAGACCTTTAATGATTTGAAATTTCACTATCTATTTTATAAAGTTAAAATCTTATTTTCTATTGTTAACATAAAATACAATATTAGTTTTGAAAAGGAATTTTAATAGAGTCTAAATTTTTCAAAAAGTATTATTCTAAAAATTCTTAATTTTTTTAAAAATTCAATTTTTCCAACTTTAAAATGTAACATCATTTCCCTATTATTTTCTGCTAAACATCTTAACTTTATTTTCAACATTTTTACTAAAGTTTCTACTAAGTTTTCCTATATCATTTTTATAATTAAAATTTTAGTAATCTTAAGATAACTTCACTTAACAAAAATCATTTTTCAAATAAAAAATTATTTACAGTTTCCTTTAGCAAAATAAAGTTTAAGTTTGGAATTTATTTTTCTTCCTCCCCATAAGCTTGAACTGTTAAATAGGACGGGAAGAGAAATTAAAATTGATAAATACATGTTAAAAATTAAACTGAACTAAAAAAGAAGCATAAACTTTAGTACAGGTACTAAGTATAAAAGTAGACATATAATTTTCAGGTTCACAATTTAATAAAGGAAATTGCTATATAATAAATAAGGCATGAATATAAAGATAAATCCATCTAACAAAAACAACACTAACATTCATTTTATAAAAGCAATAATACAAACGTATTTTACTACATGATCACTTCATCACACCTACAACACACACATATAAATCCAACACAAACAAACAAACACTAAGACACCTACACATTAGAGTTTAACATGTAGGCAAAAACACCTATTCACGCTCATCGTCATCATCTTGTTCTTCAACTTCTTCATCATCTATGTCATCCTGTTCCGTGGGTTGGCGATGAGTAATAGTTTGTAATTGATTATATTTAGGAAAGTCAATTTTCATACTTCTTTCAACCCATTGATTTTGCTTAAACTTTTCTATCATGAATGCAAAGTATTGAGCCTTAAAATCACTTTTAATCATTTTCTGCCTATCCAAATGTTAATGAAATTCTACATTGTTGAACATTTGGCTCTGCATAAAAGGCCATATCTCCTTCAAGCATCTTCAAAAGTTTCAAACATAGGCTATGGTTTGAGGCAGATCCATGTGAGGCTCGTGATGTAGATGATCGAGAACAAGATGGAATATCAGTATTGCTCGCATCGAATTCGGTCCCGAAATGCTTTTCATAAACTTGTATCTTTATCTTCATGATTGGCTTCAAAGGATGTAATAATTTCTCCCAACTTTCATAAGTAACTCCAGATTGTTGTCACAGGTTAAAGATTAGGGAAGGGTATGTCAATCCCGTAAAAGAACTTCTTGTAACAATAATCATAATTGACCTATAAATGAGAGATCCAATGTTTATCCTCTTCATGATTTGAATGCAAAAATTTTAAATAGCCCTCTCTCTTGTAACTTCACTTGAATTAGTTGTAGGTAAAAGTTGGACAGATATGAAATAACGCCATACTTTTGAAGATGCAATGAGCTTGGAGGATGAAAATTTTACTTGTGACCATTTCTTATTTTCTAGGCTCCCTTCCCGTTAGTTAGATAAGCAATTATTTCATCTAATTACACATCATCTGGTGCAAAATTAGATGAGTAGCAGCCTTGAAAATCTTTCAATTGATCAAATGCATTAATTCTTTCCAGAGAAATCTACCTTTTTTCACACACAAATATCACATCGTCAGATGAATCAGGAAGGTTGGAGTAAAATTGTTGAAAAAATAAAATAACTGCTACGACAGTAGAATAGCGTAATACCTCTCAATTGTGCATTACAATTAAACTTTCTACAGCTCCTCCCGGGCCAGTGAAAGCTCTCTCTGCTATAAGCTTTCTAGTTTAAAGCATGTCGTGAAACCTATGTTAAGCCCTCACATTAATAAACTTCTCATTATCATAAATGCATTTAACTTTGTCCTTTTCTCCTTTGGTTTTAGGTGTCATATTCTCTCATGATGTTGAATCTTTTCTCATCCTAATCCAAGAGTAGAAAGCTCTAAAACCACCTTAGAAACCACCCAAAAGATTGGGAAGAAGAGGGGTGAATTCCACATGAAGGAGGGGACTCCATTATATAGACTTTATTTCAAGTGTTTAGGTGCCTAATATTGGCACCTACGTGCCAACAAAAATTTTGGCTTTTATACCAAGTTGCCAGTTCTTGGCTCCGGGGTGCAAATTTCTAGCGCCTAAGCTTCAACGCATAAATTTTCACTACTTCACCTTAGATTTAATTAACATGTCCTGAACTCATCTTAACCATTAAAATTAGTGTTTTGTGCTTCTTCTCGTCATGTAGGTTTCTTATCACACAATAATTTTAACATAACACACATCTTTAAAAACATCACAAGAACAAATAATCTAATCAATCCACAATGATAAATATGGGTTTCCTCTCATAAAGCACATGGTTTAACGTCACCATCCTGACAACTGTCAAAACTCACAAATAATCACACCAATAAATATAATCATCAGGTGCCTCCCACGAAATGCTTGGTTTAACGTTGTGAGCCTGGAAAACGATTCCTCCGAGATCAAAATTTCTTCTAAGTAATCCCTAGTCAATTGATGTGACTTTTTTTATATATAAGAATTTATGACCTCAGATTTATATATTTATAATGATTTTGTAAAGTCATAATTTGAAACGCAAGTATATGTATCTTATCAAGTAATACAGGGCTCTAATGGAGTCACATTTATTGAGCCCACAGGGAAGTGAGGTAAGAGGTTCTTAGTCAAATTCTAGTCTACTACTAACAACCTTAGTTTGGAAGGGTGATATAAGTTGTTTTTTAACAATTACTCCTAAATGCAGATGATTATATGTAAGAATAATAAATACTCCCAAATGCAAATATTAATACTAATGATAAGCCTTTGGGGAAATTGGTTTGGTGACTTTTGAGATAATAAAAACTATTATTCCCATGTAATGAATTGGAAATGTATAGGAATGAGATGGATTAAATATTGTATGTGCCAAATAGGAGCAATCCTATTCTTTACTCTCTTTCGAGTACCCCCGATTTAGAGTGCTATAAAGAACATTGGCAAATCCTAGGCTTAGTCCTTAAATCCGAGGTTGAGGTCGGGAGGATACGGTTGCCACTTCGAGCTCCCACTTCCCTTCACCTGAAGGCTAACCCTAGTTTTAGTTACCAAACTTTAGGACCAAATTAGGGATCTCAGCCTGTCACCGTGAAACCTCCAATTCGAGGCCCATGAAACCATGTTTCCCTATTTATTTGCACTTAATCCCCATGAACTACACAATTCATTCACAGACATTAAATGTGGTTCCACTTAGTTGAGAATTACACTGTTCTTTTGGATCAATGCAATTACAACAAATTTTAACATTACAAAGAGCTCTTTTTGTAATGTAAATGAAGCGCAAGTAAAACCCATCACATTTATAATTAAACTTATTTTAGAAAGCAACCCAATATCCTAAACATGAATCCTACTCATTGCAAAAAAAAGTAGAATGAAAAAAATTACATAATTTTCTTATGCCGCTATTTCCAAACAAGAAGAAAGAGTAAGAGAAAGACATCACAAAGCACAAAGAAAACACAACAAAAAACTTCATTTCAAAGCAAATCCACAAAATAAATGTTTAAAAATCATAAGATAATGAAGAACACAAAACTTAGCTTTTTTCCCTTGAAGGAAAGATGAAAATCTCTCCTATAAAGTCTCCCGCGGATCCATGCAATGCTAGAACATTCCCTTACAGATTTTCTCAAAATTCCCTCACCAATCTCTCTAAAAAGATAGAAATCTACATTTATACTCCTATTCTAAGATCTCTAATCATTCTCCAGATTTTCCCTATCATCTTCCCCTTTCTAATTTAATCCAAAAACAGTTACATATATGTTAGAAACGAATTCCCAAGAGTTTCCTTAAGCATCCCTTCAAAAAGTCGCCAAAACTCTTCATTTTTGAATTGCACCGACATAGGGCGCCTGTGGCACTCTATAGTTCATTTAATTATGGAGTCTCTGGAGGTGCTAGAAGCTGTTTTCTGCTATTTTGCTCTTTTTTTCTCTGAATTCGTTCCTTTTTGCTCCTTTTTGCTCCAATCACCTAAAATTATCATACCTGCAACAAATCATGAAAAATACCTTTCTTTAAAGTGCAATATCACCAAAAATGGGTAAAATTGTATATATTTTTAGTGCATCAAAATCCCCCAAACTTAACTATTACTTATTCTCAAGTAATCCTTTTACTACATAAATATATAACTCATGGAAATGTACTCTTCACCCGTAGGACACTAAAATTTTTCATTCAAAGGAATATATTGGTAAGACTTTTAGAAAGAAATTCAGTAACTCACATTAACACTACATGTATAAGAATATTTAGCAATCAAGTCTAAGGGTTCTAGTCTTCTATTTATTTCAGGATAAATCATATTTTGTCACATTAAGAGTGCCTTGAAAGACTATATGAAAAAAGAGTTCATGCAAACTTCATCAAATGTAGGCCAATACTTTAAATATAAATTCAGAAATGAAATCAAGTTCTTCCTTTAGGGTGACTCAAATGAAGCCAATTTTTTATAAGGCATCTCCTCAAACTTCTTCTCATAAATATTTTTCTTTCTTTTTCTTTTCTTTTTCTTCTTTCTTTTTTTTTCTTTTGGGATGTTTTTCAATCCTTCTTTTCTTTTCTTTCCTTTTTCTTTTTTTTTCATTAGGATTACTATATCTGGATAGCCTTTAATGATTTTGAACTTCACTCTCCTCTTTCTAAAGTTCAAACTTGAAACACCTCCTTACTTTATAATTAGGTATGAGCTTTATTATTCATCATAAAGTCACAATCTTTTCTTAACAAATAATACTTTAAGTCTCTTAACATTTCAAAAATACAGTTTTCTTTACTTCAAATAGTTAACAATAATCAAATCCTTTCATACCAAATATCTTACCCCTATAAAATTAACCTTTATTACTAAAAACTTTCATCCAATACTTCCATAATATTCAACTGAAATAAAAAGTTTTCGTTATCTAAAGTGAAGTTAAACTGCAAGAATTTATGCAAATAATTTTTGAAAATATAATAATTGAGAACAAATAAGAGTTAATATTTTTCTACCCTCCCCCAAACTTAAATTTTTCAATAAATTTGAAACAATAGAGAGTAAAAGAAACTAACATTTTTGTGCCGGGATCTTGAAATCTTCAAATGCTATTTGGTATTAGTCAAAATTTACAGCTAGCAGGTATGAAACAGTTAGTAATAGTGATATAAAATTTTTAAACATTTGTAGGGTAAAGAGATATCAACTTTGAACATCTAAACATCCAACAAAACACCACAACTACTAACAAACTATCACAACACTACAGATTTCATTTAACAATTTCAACTTTTCATTATAACACTACAGTACATCAACAGGCTCACACATCACATAGAAAGTAAATAACTATTACCTCACAAAAACATAACACATAAAAAGAAAAACATAAATAGAAACAGATAAACTACCAATCTTCAACCCTAGCTTCATCAGTAGGGTCACCAGGACCAGGTTTATACGGTGTATAGCTTGAGCAAGTAGGGAATATCACACCAGTCTCCCGCCTCATGAATCTGTCCTAGGCGTCATGATAGGCAATATAATACTCAACTATTCTTCTCATAAAATCCTCATTTACATCACTTCTAACCTCAAATAAATCCATCCTACCATGGAGTCTATGCATACTATCACTCTATAATCTCAACTGCTCCATAATATCAGAAAATGTACGTGGCTCAGATTTAGATGGAATGTCGTAGCTCCTAGTAGGAATATTAGTTCTCCTACTCTCATCTCGTGCTCCCACATGAGACTCATAAGTACAAATGATATTCTTGGTAATCGGTCTCAGTGGTATAACTACCTCTTCAAAACTATTGAATTCTACACTAGACAGTACACACAGGGCATGAATCAGGGCAGGATGTCCTAATCCTCCAATGGTCTCTCCTCTAGCAATAGACTGAATGTTTTTGAAGATAATAGCTCTAATATCAATCTTCTTCATAGTCTGAATACAAAATTGCTCTATCCCTTGTAACTTCACGAGTCGCGAAAATGGAGGAGGAAAACGAAAGCAAGGGAGAATATCACGGGTCCCAGGGTCAAAATTGTGAAATATAAGGGTTTTGGCCTTCTTCTATATTCGGGTACCAGCGGCACTCGATAGGGCGCCGGCGGTGCTCTATTTATCCAATCAGCCAAACTCTGTATTTGGGCATCGACGACACCCATTCTTGTCCTGGCGGCACCAGTATAAAAATTTTTTTGGGTCCGAAAATTTTTTTGGGTCCGAAAATTTTTTTGTAATTTCAATCGTTTCGTCTTCCACAATGAAATTTAACACTTCATTAAGCATCTATTTCTTCACACAAGCAATAACTAACACAATCCTCACACAAACAACACAAAACATCAATTATATATATAAAATCTACATTAGAACATAAACTCTAACATGTTCATCAAATCAAATCAACGACCTTAGATTTTTAGTGTTGCAAGTACACTGCAATAAGCAAACACTAAAATCTAAGCACACACAACGGAATTAAGCATAGTAAATCCAAATGCAAACTACAAAGCAAAGCAAAGCAAATACTAAAAGAACCAAACAAAACTAAGCAGAGCAAAGCAAACACACAACAAGCACAAGCATAATCCAGTAATCAATCCTCATCAATCTCCAAACTATCTTCCTCTCTAATATCTCCAATAGATTGATGCTGCACGAACAAATTGTTGAAGGGATGAAATGGGAATTCATCAGATGAATCCTCAGCAATCACAACATTCTTCTTCAACAGATTAATCAGGCCCATTTAAATCTGACTAGTGTGATCAAATTGTTCTTTCATCCTCCAGTCTATGTGATCAAATAAATTAGAAATATTATTAACGACATTCAAAATATAATGTACCTCTTTTTCTAACTGCTTGATTTTTTTCAGTATCACTCTGGAACTTTCAGGAAAGTAAGGCTGAATGGGTTGTGAAGTCTGAGTTGGTTGATTAGAGGGCAGATCCATATCACCTTCATCTCCTACTATTTGGTAGTCATAAAGATTAGTTGGATCAATAGGCCTCTAGGGAAGAAGAACCTTTTCCCAACTCTCATATGGAACTTGTGATTGACTACACAATTGAAATATGGTGGACGGGTGTCCAAGCCCATATTTTGATCCATGAACAATCAATCCCAAAATAGATTTCACAATTATATTTCCAATATCAATAAGCCTTCCAGCTTGAATATAGAAATTTAAAATAGTACTTTCCTTGGTTACTTTACTAATCTTCAAAGATGGAAATAACTTCACCGAAATAAAATAATGCCACTGCTTTGACACCAGATTTAAAGATGCAGAAGGTAAACTAATATATCTATTGTCTCTTACTTCCCAATCTTCATTTTCATCTGTCAAATAATGATAAACTTCATTCATATCATCGCTTGTCAAATTAAAATTGGAATACTGGCAGATAGGTACATTCTCAATTATAAAGAGATCATTAATTCTTGCAGGAGTGAATTGCACAAACCTACCTCGAACATAGACGAATTCTTGGTTTATCCTGTAAAGATTTAAATAGATTTCATTCACAGCCGGAACGACTACGGCAGCGGTAGTGTAACATAGCACTTCCCAACACCTTTTCTTTATTATCTCTTTAACTCTTACAGTAGGATTATCCAAACCTCGATTAATAAAGCCTCTCTCCTAGATAGTCCTCCTCTTCATCATCACCTTGGTGAACAATCGCTACGCCTTGAAATTGATAAACTTTCGTCGGTTGAAAATGTGAGATCGAGTGGGTTCTATAAAGTAGGAATCCATGGGATGCGAATTAGGAAAGGAAGTTTTCGTTTTTCTTGTGGTTAGAGGTTTAAAATGGAGTTTTGGGTTATATAAGGAAGAAGATCCTGCTCAAAACTGCAAAAAATTGAATTTTTAAACTCCAATAACTGTCACCAGGATTTGGGCGCCGGCGACGCTCGAATCCTGAAGTTTAGGATATAGTATGTATTTGGGCGCTGGCGACACCAATGGTAAAAAATGTCACCGAACTTCATTTGGCCCGAAATATTCCAATATCTCAATTCGATCCAATATTTATCAATTTTTAAAAGTATTTAGGAGTGATTAGGATTCCAAAATAATTATCTAAAAGCACAACTATAACAAACAAGCAAACACACAAAAAAAGATTCATATGGGTTGCCTCCCATAAAGCGCTTGGTTTAACGTCATCAGCTCGACAAAAAATTCAATTAATCAAAATGACTCAACATTAAAACCTCTTTGAAGTCAGGTTGAAACCCATCAAATTAAGGCATTTATTGATGCCCATAAACCTTGAAAATCTTTCCAGTATCAGGATTCTCAGTATCAACAGCTTTAAAAGAATGAACTTTTATAATTGTAAAAGGTCTCAACCATCTAGACTTGAGCTTTCCAGGAAATAATCTCAATCTTATTTTTTATAACAAAACTTTCTGTCCATGTTCAAATTTCATTTTCAATATCTTTCGATCATGCCACAATTTCATTCTCTCTTTATAGATCATGTCATTGTGATAAGATGCATTTCTAGTTTCTTCCAATTCATTCAATTGTATAAATCTCTTCTCACCAGCATTTTTGAAATTAAAATTCAACTCTTTTATTTCCCAATATGCTTTATGCTCCAATTCAACAGGTAAATGACAAATCTTACCAAACACTAGTCTATAAGGAGACATTCTAATAGGGGTCTTAAAAGCAGTCCTATAAGCCCATAATGCAGTATATAATCGAGCAGACCAATCTAATTTGTGATTATCCACAGTTTTCTCCAAAATTCTTTTATTTTCACGATTAGACACTTCTGCTAAACCACTAGTCAGGGGATGATAAGCAGTAGAAATTCTATGAATAATTTTATATTTTTTAATCAATCTCTTAATTTGATTATTCTTGAAATGGGATCCACCATTAGTTATAATCACTCTCGGCATTCTATATCTTATAAATATAATTTTCTTTAAAAATTTTAAAACACTCCGAGCATCACATCTAGGTAAAACAATAGCTACAATCAATTTTGAGACATAATCAACTGCAACCAATATATATAAATTCCCAAATGAAGGAGTAAATGGTTCCATAAAATCTAATCCCCATACATCAAAAATTTCAACTTCCAGATTATAGTTTAGAGGCATTTCATTTCTTCTAGAGATATTACCTACTCTTTGACATCGATCACATGATTTAATATATTTGTATACATCCTTAGAAAGAGTAGGCCAATAAAATCTAGATTGTAAAATCTTGAATGCAGTTTTATCAACACTGAAATGAACTCCAAATTTAGAATCATGACATTGTTGAATAATTAAATTAGTTTCTTCCTGTGGCACACATCTCCTAATAATCAGATCCTTACACTATTTATATAGATAGGGCTCATCCAAAAAATAAAATCTTGTGTCATATTTAAACTTCTTTTGTTGTTGCTTTTTTAAATTAGGTGGTACAATATCACTCACAATGTAATTCACAATATCAGCATACCAAGACAAATTTCTTCCCATAATAGATAAAGTTGTTCATCAGGGAAAGTTTCTGTAACTTCTTTCTCAAATTTAGATAATTTATCATACTCTAATCTTGACAAATGATTAGCTATTTGGTTATTAGATCCCTTCCGATCAACTATCATAAAATTAAATTCTTGTAGAAGAAGTATCCATCTAATCATTCTAGGTTTGACATCCTTCTTTTGCATTAAATATTTGATAGCTGAATGGTTTGTATGCACAATACTTTTAACTCCAATTAAATAAGGTCTAAACTTTTCAAAAGAAAATACTATAGCTAATAACTCTCTTTCAGTAGTGGTTGTACGGCTTATTTTAAGTCGTGCTGTTTTATTTTGAAAAGGGGTCGCCTAACAGAAGTTGTCGGCAAATTTTAGATTTTAATTTTAATTTAAATATATATATATGATTTAGAAAGTAGTATTTGATTTTAAAAATAATTTTAAGATATGAAATCAAACTGAACTCACATCCTAGATAGTTTATATAAACGAGCACCGCATCAGAAACCGTGTATCTATCCCGAAGAATAGACACACTGTTTGGTGATGGGGCTCGATTAAATAAACTAGAAGATTTGTGACATCCGTTTGGTCTGCGAACCAATTTTATAAGCCGACAAATTTCCCTACTTAATATAAATGAATTAAGCGGGGTTTATATTACACAGGTTCTTAAAATTCCCTATAAGGGCGAGCCACTATAGTTAATTACATCTTAAGTGACGGGAATCACCTAAGAAAACTCTCGATAATAATCGGTTGTTACTGCTCTCGAGAATTTCAAAGTTTAAGTTTTCAAGGGATTGAATTTTAGAGTTTCAATAGGGAATGGATCAAATTTGGAACATTTTGTTTTGGGAATTCAAAGGAAGAAAAGTAGGAGAAATTACAGATTCGAAGCGAACTTCAGTAATTTCCCGACTATCCTATTGTTTGGCTTAGATTTAGAAAAGTCATAATGTTTATTTAATGTTTTGATCTTACCAATTTTAATTAATTAGGACTTATGTTCGTATGACATGATCATACAAATAGCCTCGAAGATGTGAGGGTTTATGTTGCATCGGACGACAACCTCAGAAATCCTAAGACCGGTTAGGGCTTAATTTGCAATGCAAATGCCTAACAAAAGGTTGAGGATTTATGTTGTGCTAGGCAAACTACCTTGAAATCCTATGGCTTGGTTATTTAATTCTTAGAAAGTTTCTTTGAAGTAGACTTAGGTTTTCTTGATGACGATGGCCGTGCTTGCCCACCATGCTCCGAGCTTCTTGTTGTTGCGAGAGGGTTGTAACCAAAAGAGAAGAGAAGAGTTTGGTTTTAGAAATCTTAGAGTCCGAGTGTTTTTTATGTTTTAATTAAAACAAGTCTTAAAGTTGATTATAACAACACCGGTTAAGATCCCACGGTTCCATCCTTCCGGCATCGTTATTTTTATCGGATTCACTTAGTCCAGATGAATTTGCTAAACTCAACTAAATGAGTTCCACACTTTCATTTAGACCGTGGGAAATCCCGTTAGCAACACGTAGGTTACATCATCCGAGGTATTCACGATCATCCAACAAGACATTTTAATTTAGTTGTAGTTGTGGTTTTGTTGTTTTGTTTGTGATTAAATTTTGAGTTGTTTTATATTTTGAAATATTGTGGCGGTGAATTTTATATTGTAATGACTTTTAATTTAGTTTTGTTTTCAGTTTTAGGGGCTACCCTAAAGGTGTGAGTTTTCATGCAACAGTTGTTTATCATGCAAGAAAAGTAAAGTGTATTTGCAATAAAGTAAATTGCAAGAAAGTAAATTGCAATAAAATAAAACCGTACCTGGAGGGTCTTCCAGTCATCCCAGGCTGCACTTAAACACAATTTAGAATATTTAAGCAAGTTCCTAGGTAAAGCTAAGGGAAGGGTTATGGTTTTCTACCGAGTTTCTAATCCTATAGCTAGTCATTTCCTATAACGTCTAGGTTCTTGTATTTTGGTTTGAGGACGATTTTCTTAATCAAAGAACAATTAAGTTCAATTGTTCTTATAAATATCCTATCATATTGAGGAAGTGCTTAAGACAAATCATAAACATCTTTTCAATATTGCTAGAATTGTTTTAAGTCTAAATGAATTTAATTAATCAGGTGAAATAATCATCCGAGGTTTAATTAAGTTTTGTCCCCTTGCTCAGTGAACTAGGACATTTGAATATCCTATGAGTGGAGTAATACTTCACTTAATGCTCCATTTAGGAGTTATGACGATAAGAGTTCTTCAGAGGCAAACCGATGTTCAAGTGATTTGTGATTTTAATTTGATTTCGATTAATGGTTTTAAGTTTGGAATAGTGTTCAAATTGTTTTAGATTTACTTTTAAATTCTTTATGTCTTAAATGATGTTATATTTAATTCAATTTAATTCAATTTAATTTTAATTTAATTTTATTTGGTTTAGTTTTAATTTTAATTTAATTTAATTTATTTAATTTATTTTTAATTTTATTTTAACTTGATTTTATTTTTTATTTAATTTAATTTAATTTAATATGTTTTGATTTAATTTAATTTAATGTGATTTAATTTAATTTAATTTAACTTAATTTAATTTAAATTTAAATTTAATTTAATTTAATTTAATTTTATTTTAATTTAATTTAAATTTTAATTTGGTTTTAATTTTAATTTTAATTTAAATTTAAATTTTAATTTAGTTTTATTTTTTTTAATTTTAATTTAATATTTTATTTTTTTATGCTTTAGGGATGATTTAATTTTAATTGTTAAAGTATTAATTTAATTGAAATTTTAAAAGGATTTAATTTAAATGTTTTAATTTTTAATTTAATTTAATGATTAAGCATTTTAAGTTTTGAATTTGGATTATCATTTTAATTAGGAATTGAATATTATTGAGGTGATCAATTTAGTGATTCTTAGATTAAAGAATAAATTTCTTCCTAATAATATCCCTATTTTAATAATTCCAATTTTTTATTCTTCCAAGTTTAAACAATTATTTAATTAAGGTTTATTTTAATTACTTTCAAATTGTTTGGTAGGTTTCTACCCTTTAAATACCTAAGTTTCAAACATAAAAAATCAACTTAATATCAAATATTTTACCCACCCTTTTAATTAAACCTAAAATTTTTAATTATAGGTTAAAATTTTAATTACCATTTTGCCCTTTATGCTTATTAATTTCATAACTCACTAAATTGAGCTTAAATTAATTTGAAATTTTTATGTGGCTTCACTCATATGTCAATCAAGACATTAGAGGAGAAAATGTGATTTTTATGTATTTAAATTATTTATATAATTATTTTTGGTGGAAAATAAGAATTTTCAAGGAAAATTTAATAACATGACAAAGAAAAAGTTTCTGTCCTTAAGAAAATTATGGGACATTCCTAATGACCAGAGGACCACTTGGACCAATTTGGGTGATTTTTTGAATTATATTATTTTTATTATAATTATTTTGAATTTTGGAGTATTAATTAATTTAAAAATAAAATAAAGATTGAAAAATGAATTTTATATTTTTCAAAAATCTCTCTGAAATCAAGGAAACCAGAGAACCAATTTTTATAATTTTCTAATTTTTCTTTGATTTATTAGAATTATTTTAGTGGAATTTCTAGAAAATACATTTTTTTTAATTTTAAAATTACCTTAAGGCTTCAAAATTTAATATCTCATCATAGGGACCTAAGAAAAATATGGGGTTTGTTCCTATGTGATTAAAATTCAAAATATAACATTTTGGTGAATTTTATTATTTTTGTTATTTTTATTATTTTTTAATTATTAAAAATATTAAAATAATGCAAAAAATCAACTTTTTTAGAAAATTACAATTTTAATTTTCTTAAATTCCCCTGATATCAGACAGGTTCCAAAACCAATTTGGTTAATTTTTGAAAAGTATTTTGAAAGTTATGAATTTTTGAAGTTTAAATCGGCTAAATGACTTTATCGACCCATTTGGTAGGGCTAACCAAGTCCGATTGACTTCAAATTTTTATGGTGGGTTCCTCTGATCCTAAAGGTCGAGTGGAGAATTGATTTCAAGTCAATTTGATGTATGATTAGCTCTAATTAATTAAGGACGTATTTTGGGTATTTAAGCCGATTAGGGTTATTCAAGTGGATTAATTCAAAACCTATTTTTCCTAGAGTCCTGCTGGTCATAAGAAACATCCTCAAATTTTCCTAGAATTTATTTCACAACATGCTAATTATTGGAATTAAGATATTCAGAATAGTGACCTAGAATTGAAAAATCAATAACTCTCCATAGGGGTGGCCTCTGACTTTGGAAAATTCAGGGAATATTCCCAAATTCAGAGGCTTCAAGAGCCCTATGGTCTCATGCCATGGTGAATTTCCTATATGCATGGAGAATTAAAACAATGCGAGAGATTAAATAAATCATAAAAAATAAAATACTTAATGAAATTAAATGATTTCTTTTCCACATTATTCTCCTCTGTTCACTGAGCAAGAGGGTATTTTTATTTTTTTTTTAGGATTTTTCTACACAATGTTATGCATTTTTGAAGTTTAGGGAATTAAATAAATAAGAAAATCCATATTTTTCTATTTATCACTGGGGATGGGGCAGCTCAGCAGGTGGGAATTCCAAACTTTGGCTCCTCCCAAGGTCTCGGCCATGGTGTTTTCCGGCGACCCAGGCAGCTGGCCGACAAGCATGGGTCACCTTCAGGTCCAGTTGGGTCAGGGCTGGAAGTTTGTGCAGTCAATTGGCCATGGCCATGTGTAAAAGGCTTGGATTAAAATGGTATGGGGGAGAGGTCACTTTGGGTCCAAGTGGGTGAACCCACCATTTTGGGTTTGGTGCACCCTTCCAAGTTCTGGTTTTGGGCTGGGAGGATCATGTGAGTCAACCTACTAAAGGTAGTGAAGTCCACATCAAGGATTAGGTGGCAAAGTGTGGTTTAGAGTGTATCATGTTTAAGGTAAAAAGGATTTAAAAAAGGTTTAAGAAAGAGATACCCTCTCTTGCCATTAATGGTTTGGTGAGGTGGAAAGTAGATTCCATGGCTCTCAGGCTCCGATGGGGCTCATGCATGGCTTCATGCCTATGGCTTAGGATAAAGCTTGGCAATTTCATGGAAGTAGAATTTAGGAATTTTGGTATTTTGGTGGAGAATTTTCATGAAGCTTGATTTAGAATGGTTTAATGATGATTTTGAAACTTAGGGGTGATTTTGATTAAATGGATGATGTGGAGAAATGTCATGTGGGCTTTGGATTGAAAACTTGGGCTTTTGAAATGGTCTTGGGTGGGCTTTTAAAGTAGTTTAAGAAAGTGGGCCTTTAGGATTGAAAATGGGCTTTTGAATAGAAAAATTTGCAAAGGACCATACCAAATAAATGTTGAGTTTCGTCTAAGGATGTGTCATGATTGATTTGAAATAGGTTTGGAGTGATTTGGGTTTGAATTGGGTTGAATTTGGGTTGATTTGATAAATGGGCCAATGTAGGTCGAATTGGGCTAATTTGGGCCAATGTTGGGCCAGGGTTGAAATTGATGTAAAATTAATGTTGGGAAATGTTTATGGGAGTGTTTCAAAGAGGTTTTGACTTTGGTTGAGTTTTGATTTTGGGGTTTGGGCTTATTTGGGTTAGGTTAGGGTTTAGGTCAAAATTGGGTCTTTTAGCTTTGGGTTGAATTTGAGTGGGATTTGGGTCTAAATTTTGGGCAAATCATGTTAGTTTTTTATTTATGGGGATGTTAGAGAAGGTTTAAAAAAGGTTTGGGTTTAATTGGAGTTGAATTGGGTTAGTTTGGGCTAAGTTTGGGTCATGGGTCCAAATTGGGCTTTAAGGTCAAAAGTGAAATTGGATTCAAATGCCAATCAAATTGGACTTGGATTTGGTCTAGATTGGTGTTGGGAATGTTGAATTGAAGTTTAGAATTGAGTTGGACCAGAATTTGGGTCAATTGGGTAGGTTTGGTTTGACATTGGGTTCACTTTGGGTTAAAAATGGGTCAGATTGGGAATTTTGACAAAAGTGGGGTAAATTGACACAATTGGCCCATGGTGTAGTTGGACAAAATGAAATTAGGAATATTTGGGATTTGCTGGAATTTTCTGGGAATTTTCTGAATTTTTGGATTTTTGGGTCAAGAGGGGCATTATGGGTATTTGGAGGGTATTGGGGGGTATTTTTGGAATTCTTGGTATTTTTGGCTATGAATGATCAATTTGAGTGGAGGGGAAATATTAAAGTTTAATTTTGGGTAATTTTGGGTGATTTGGAAATTTTTGAAAAATTTGGGTAATTTCAAGGGTTTTGGGTAGGCTAGGCAGGTCCGGAGCCCCGGGGGTCAAAAATTGAAAATTTGCAAAATTGAAGATTGGGTAAATGTAAGTGGAATGAAATCATTTTGGTTGAGCCATGAAGCCATATCAAGCCCACATGAGCCATGAAGGGACTCATTTGAGGCATTCAGCTATGTTGTTCCTAACCTCTTAGCTAAGGGCTTAGGGGTTAAGGACCATCCATGTGAATCACCTTCATGAGTCGGGAGGTCAAGTTGGGTATAGGTGTGGTTTTAGGAGGTGTGTGAAAGTGTAGTGTATAAGTGTAGTGTGTGTGTAAGTCGGCCCTCACCGAGACCGGAGCTACCAGGGCGGTCTAAGGCCGAAGAGTCCTATAGGAACTCATCCTTTAAACATCCACATTTGATTTCAACCCTCTAGGTGATTAGGGGTCTACAGTCAAGTTTGTGAAGTTTGCAGGGGGGTTAAGAAGTGACTTGAAATTCTAGGTGGTGGGTCCCAATTCTAATCCTCTAAGATAGTCAAAGGAAAAGCCTAAGGCTAGATCCTAAGTACTAGAAAGAAGAGGAGAAGACCTCATCAGAAATGAGGTCAACAGTGGTATAATTAATCTGAGCTTCATTAAGAGTTTTACTAGCATAGTAAATGACTTTGAAAACTTTATCATGCCTTTGACCCAACACTACTCCGATCGCATAATCACTAGCATCACACATAAGTTCAAATAGTTTCTCCCAATCAGGTGAAACAATTAGAGGTGCACTGATAAATTTATCTTTCAATAATTCAAAAGCACACAAACATTCATCATTAAGATCAAATTTTCTATCATTTTCTAGAAGTTGGCGCAAAGGTTTGGTAATTTTAGAAAAATCTTTAATATATCGATTGTAAAATCCAGCGTGTCCTAAGAAACTCCTCACCTCTCTCATGGTAGTGGGTGGTGGCAATCTCTCAATTACTCGAATTTTAGCAGGGTCGACTTCCTTACCAAATTCAAAAATTTTATGCCAAAGCACAATTCCTCTTGCAACCATAAATTGACATTTCTCCTAATTCAGAACTAAATATTTTTCTCGCAAAGCTCCAAAACTTTTGCTAAGTTTTCCAAACAGATTTCAAATGAAGTCCCGAACACAGAGAAAACATCCATGAAAACTTCTATTCCATTATCTATCATACTGCTGAAGATAGACATCATACATCTCTGAAACGTTGCAGGTGCATTACACAGTCTAAAAGGCATTCTTCGAAAAGCAAAGGTTCCGTAAGGGCTAGTAAATGTTGTCTTTTCTTGATCCTTAGAAGCAATAGGTATTTGAAGATAACTAGTATATCCATCCAGAAAGTAGTAGTACTTGTGTCTAGCAAGTCTATCCTGCATTTGATCGAGAAAAGGAAGAGGAAAGTGATCTTTTCAGGTGGCGGCATTTAAGTTCCTATAGTCAATACAAATTCACCATCCATTAATTTGTCTTGTGGGTATAATTTCATTCCATTCATTAACTTCAACAGTCACTCCTCCCTTTTTTGGTACATAATGTATTGGACTCACCCAAGTACTATCCAAAATAGGATAAATAATTCCAGTATCCAGCCATTAATATCTCCTTCTTAACTACTTCTTTCACTATTAGATTCAATCTCCTCTGCAGATCAACTCTCGGTTTATGTTCTTCATCTAATAAAATCTTGTGCATACAAATCTAAGGACTGATTCCTTTAATATCTGCTAAAGTCCATCATAAAACCTTTTTGTATCTTTCTAAAATTTCCAACAATTTTGTTCTTGATATTTGTTTAACTCCAAAGATATAATAACTGGTAGGGTAGATGATTCTCCTAAAAATATGTACTTCAAATGATTAGGGAGAATTTTCATCTTAAGTCAGGAGGTTTTATTATAGATAGAATTAAGCTTTATCTCAACCTTCCATAGTGTTTAATACTTCAAATCTCTCCTGAACATACTCCAAATCTTCATTCTTCTAACTATCTGAATTTTCTTCATTTTCAATTCTTTCTTCAAACATATTTTAACACTCTGCTTCTTTTTCAATTATATTTTCAAAATGATCATTTCTCAAATGTTGACAGACCTCCATCCTAAAACATTCATCATCTTTTTCCATCGAGGGATACTTCATAGATTTCAAAATATTAAAGGTCACTCCTTGATCATTAACGCTCATAGTTATTTCTCTTTTTTGAACATCAATCACGGCTCTCCCAGTAGTAAGGAATAGTCTTCTGAAAATGATTGGAAATATCTTTATCTTCCTCCATATCAAGTACAATAAAATCCACAGGAAAGATTAATTTATCCACTTTCACTAACACATCTTCCACCACTCCTTTAGGGTAAGTAATGGAACAATCAGCCAACTGAAGAGTCACAGATGTAGGATAAATTTCTTCTATTCCCAACCTTTTGAAAGTTGATAAAGGCATAAGATTAATACTAGCTCCCAGATCACATAAGGCCCTTCCAAAAAAATTTTCACCTATAGCACACGGGATAGTGAAACTATCAGGATCTTTAAGTTTTTCCGAAAGCTTCTTCTGAATAATTACACTACACTCTCCACTAAGTGCAACAATTTCATGATTGGTGAACTTTCTTTTCTTTTTTGAGAATATCCTTCATAAACTTGGCATAGTCAGGCATCTGTTCTAATGCTTCAACAAAAGGAATATTTATTGTTAATTTCTTAAGGATCTCCAAAAATTTTCCAAATTTGTTATCCTTGTTTTGTTGCTTCAATCTTTAAGGAAATGGAGGTGGTGGTTTCTCAACAGTAATCTTCATTGGTTCAAGAGGATATTCCATGTCTGGATAAATCTTGTTTGAACCTTTTTCAATATCCACCTTCTCTTTCTATATTTCAACTTCTTTTTGTACTCTTGTATCCAATTCCTTTCCATGCCATAATTTAATAGCCTTAAGTTGTTCCATTTTTTGATCTTTTGGATCGATCTCAACATTACTTGGAAGAGTTCCAGAAGGTCTATTATTAAGTGCAATGAAAATATGCCCCAATTGATTTTAAATATATTTCATCGCAACACCTTGAGTTTATAATTGATTTCTCATATTTAGAAGCATTTCTTCGATAGAGAACTTCTTATCCTTAAATTGCGGGTTACTATTGAATCTAGAAGGAATAGAAGGTCTAAAATTTTTATTTCCTTTATTATTCAAATTTCTAACTGGATTTATAGAACTGTTCCCCCATTGTCGGTTAACATTGGCATTGTTATTATTCCAGTTGAAATTTAGGTGATTCTTTCAACCAGGATTATAATAATTTGAATAAGGATTATTAGGTATATTAATAACATTCAAAGTCTCGTAAGGTGTTTTAGATTTGTTATTTGTCCAAATGAATTTTCCTCTAACACTTGGGGTGGTTGAGAATAATTCATTCCATACTGATCTATTTTTTTAGAAAGGGCTGCAATTTGAGAAACTATCATAATCATCATATCAGAATCATGAACACTAGCTACTCTCATAGGATTTACCTGTTCAGAGGGTCATTGAAAATTATTAGTAGTCATTTCTTCTATTAATGAGTATGCTTCATCAAAAGGTTTTGACATTAATGATCCACCAACAGCAGCATCTATAATCGATCTCAAATGATCCCACTAATCCATTGTAAAATGTTTGAATTATTAACCAGTCTAGTAAAGCATGATGTGAGCACTTCCTAAGAAGATTTTTAACTCTTTCCCAAGCTTCATATATTGATTCCCCTTCAAACTGACCAAAATATGTGATATCGTTTCTTAGCTCAGTATTCTTTGATGGAGGGAAATATTTTGATAGAAACTTTTTAGAAAGTTCTCCCCAAGTTCTAATAGATCCATGTGCTAACGAATTTAACCACGCCTTAGCTTTATCCCTTAATGAAAAAGGAAAAAGTCTAAGTCTAACAAAATCACTCGACACTCTGTCATATTTAAAAGTAGCACACAGTTTTAGAAAACTAACGAGATGTAAATTTCGATCCTCATTAGGTATTCCTCCAAATTAATTATTTTGTACAATTTGGATAAGAACAAGTTTAAGCTCAAATGAATTAATAACAAAATCAGAATTTTGAATAGTCACATGAATTTCATCTACTGTTGGATTAGCATAATCTCTTAAAGTCTTGGCAAATTTCTAGTATCATTTTTCTGATTATCTTGGTTATTCGCCATTTTGCAAGGATTCTCAGTTTGTTTTTGTTGTTTTCTAATTTTTCTAACAGTACGCTCTAACTCCAAATTGTAAGCTACTAAACCTATAGATCCACTACTACGCATATAAAATAACACAAATACTCTAATAAGTAAACAAACACACAATTATACATTACAATGTAAAGGTTTTCAGTTGCTATATTATCAATAGACACCGTTTATACCTTCTCCTACAACGATGCCAAAAACTTGATGTGACTTTTTTTATATGTAAGAATTTATGACCTCAGATTTATATATTTATAATGAATTTGTAAAGTCACAATTTAAAACGCAATTATACGTATCGTATCGAGTAATACAGACCTCTAATGGAGTCCCGTTTATCGATCACACAGGGAAGCAAGGTAAGAGGTTCTTAGTCAAATTCTTGTCTACTTCTAACAGCCTTAGTTTTGAAGGGTGATATAAGTGATTTTTCTAACAACTACTCCTAAATGCAGATGGTTATATGTAAGAACAATAACTACTCCCTAATGCAAATATTAAAACTAAAGATAACAATTTTTGGGGAAATTGGCTTGGTGAATTTTGAGAAAAATAAAAACTTCTATTCTCATGTAACAAATTGGATAATGTATAGGAATGAGATGCATTAAATATTGTATGTGCCAAATAGGAGCAATCATACTCTTTACTCTCTTCCGAGTACCTCCTCTTCAGAGTGTTATAAAGAACATTGGCAAATCCTAGGCTTAGTCCCTAAATCCAAGGTTAGGCTGGGACGATATTGGTTGCCACTTCGGAGCTTCCACCTCCCTTCACTTGAAGGCTAACCCTAGCTTTAGTTACCAAACTTTAGGACCAAATTGGGGATCTCAGCCCGTCACCCTGAAACCTCCAATTCGACGCCCATGAAACCATATTTCCCTATTTATTTGCACTCAATCACCATGAACTATGCAATTCATTCACGAACATTGAATGTAGTTCCACTTTGTTAAGTATTACACTGTTCTTTCGGGTCAATGCAATTACAACAAATTTTAACACTACAACGAGCTCTTTTTTTTAATGTAAATGAAGCGCAAGTAAAAACCATCACATTTAAAATTAAACTTCTTTTAGAAAGCATCCCAATATCCTAAACATGAATCCTACTCATTGCAAAAGAAAAGTAGAATGAAAATAATGACATAATTTTCTTATGCCACTAATTCCAAACAAGAAGAAAGAATAAGAGAAAGACATCACAAAGCACAATGAAAACACAACAGAAAACTTCATTTCAAAGTAAATCCATAAAATAAGTGTTTATAAAATCAGAAGTTAATGAAGAACACAATACTTAGCTTTTTTCCTCTTAAAAGAAAGATGAAAATCTCTCCCATAAAGTCTCCCGAGGATCCATGCATTGCTAGAACATTCCCTTACATATTATCCCAAAATCACCTCATCAATCTCCCTAAAAAGATAGAAATCTACAATTCTACTCCTATTCTAAGATCTCTAATCATTCTCCACATTTTCCCTATTATCTCCTTGATGCACCAAAAATATATACCCTTTTAGCTATATGTTTTTACCTATTTTTGGTGATATTGCACTTTAAAGGAAGGTATTTTTTGATGATTTGTTGCAGGTATGATGATTATAGGTGATTGGAGCAAAAAGATGCAAAAAGGAACCAATTTAGAGCAAAATGAAGCAAATTTGAGGAAAACAGCCCTGACACCGCCGGCGACCTATTCCAGAGAACTCCAGAATAAATTGGCACGATAGGGCACCGCCGGCACCACTATCGGGCACCGTTGGCGCCCTATGTCGGTTCACTTTGAATTCAAAAGTTTTGGCAGATTTTTGAAGAGGTGCATGAAGAAACTCTTGGGGAATTCGTTCCTAACATTAAATTAAGTGTCCAAGACGAAAATGGAGAGGAGGAAGAGAAGAGAATTTCTGTAGAGAGTGTGAGGAAACTGTGAGAGAGAGTTAGGATTTGTGATTTTAAGAGAAATTCTTCTCTAAGGAGGGAAGAAGAGGGAGTAAAGTGATAGATTTCTTCTTCATCTTTGTTCCAAGGAGAGAATCAAGTGTTGCAAGGAAGAGAAAAGGAATCAAGGGGAATTTGAAGAATTTGCTTGGGGAAGAGAAAGAAATAAGTTGTATTTACTTTTGTGGTTTGTATGACTCTTCTTTTATATATAAAATCCATGTGTTTTTATATTTTCTCCATGGTTAGTGAGTAGTCTCCTTTGCCTGTCTTCTTGCATGAAGTAATTATGATGTGGTGATGTGGAAATGATGTGCCCTTTAAGTGTTATAAAAGTTGTGATGTTTCTTTAATTTTGAACTTAATTTACTTTTTAATCTGACCAATTGAATTGTTAAAACATGTTGAGCAACATTAATTCCAAAAGAATTGAATGTTCTACAACAAGAATGAAGAAACCATTTAATGTCCGTGAATGAATTTCGTAGTTCATGGGGATTAAGTGCAAATAAATAAGGAAATGAGTTTTGATGGACTTCAAATTGGAGGTTTCATGGTGACAGAATGGGATCCCCAATTTGGTCTTAAAATTGGTAACTAAAGCCTATGGTTTGCCTTCGGGTGAAGGGTGAGTGGGAGCTCCAAAGTGAGAGCTGGTATCCTCCCAGCTTAGCCTTAGATTTAGTAACTAAACATAAGATATCACAATGTTCTTTACTTTCTTGGAAGTTGCGGTACTCTTCTAAAGGTAAAGAAGCAAATATGCTCCTATTTGGCACAACACAAATAATTACCATTCTCCATCATCCACACATAATAATCTTTATGCATGAGGAAAGATAATTTTCATATAGAAGTATCTTATAAATCACATAAGTTAGTGCGTTTGTTAGTTAATATAGTTCAGTAATTAGAAGTAATTGTAGTAGCTTTATTATACTTTGCATTAACTAGTGGTAGTACACTTAAGTCATTGTTACATTGGGTATTGGATTTTAGTGCTATATTATCTGATTTAAGAACGTTCACCTCCCTGTAGGATCGATAACCAGGACTCCATTAGAGCCCTGTATTACTTGATACGATACGTATACTTGCATTGAATTTGTGACTTTACAAAATCATTCTAAATATATAATTTTGACTTCATAAATTCTTGCTTAATATATAAAGTCGCGGTCAAGTTTTTGTCGCCGTTGTCGGGGAGGTAGATAAACGATACTTATTTATAGATATTGTAGTAACTGAAAACCTTTACTTTGTAG
The DNA here is from genome assembly GCA_022702705.1 of Papilionanthe hookeriana x Papilionanthe teres. Taxonomy (NCBI): domain Eukaryota; kingdom Viridiplantae; phylum Streptophyta; class Magnoliopsida; order Asparagales; family Orchidaceae; genus Papilionanthe; species Papilionanthe hookeriana x Papilionanthe teres. The sequence goes on along the minus strand of CM040430.1, from coordinate 59,256,587 downwards.
TGTGATTTTATATGCGTAGTAGTGAATCTGTAGGTTTGATACCTTACGATTCATAGTTAGAGTGTACTATTAGAAAAATTAGAAAACAACAAAAACAAACTAAAAATAACTGTAAAATGGCGAATAATCAAGAGAATTAGAATATTAATGTTGGAAATTTGTCAAAACTTTTAAAAGATTATGCTAACCCAACAACAGATGAAATTCATATAACTATTCAAAATCCTAATGCTGTTGCTAGTTCGTTTGAACTTAAACCTACTATTATCCAAATGGTACAAAATAATTAATTCGTAGGAAAACCTAATGAAGAACCAAATTTACATCTCGCTAGTCTTTTAGAACTGTGTGCTACTTTTAAGTATGATGGAGTGTCGAGTGATGCTGTTAGACTTAGAATGTTTCCTTTTTCCTTAAGGGATAAGGCTAAGGCGTTGTTAAACTCGTTAGCACCTGGATCTATTTGAACTTGGGGAGAACTTTCTCAAAAGTTTCTATCGAAATATTTCCCTCCATCGAAAATTGCTAAATTAAGAAATGATATCACATCTTTTGGTCAGTTTGAAGGAGAGTCAATATATGAAGCTTGGGAGAGGTTTAAAGATCTTCTTAGAAAGTGTCCACATCATGCTTTACGAGATTGGTTAATAATTCAAACTTTTTATAACAGATTAGTGGGATCATTAAAATTAATTATCGATGCTGCTGTTGGTGGATCGTTAATGTCAAAACCTTTTGATGAAGCATATTCATTAATTGAAGAGATGGCTACTAATAATTTTTTATGGCTCTTTGAATGGGTAAATCCTAATAGAGTAGCTGGTGTTCACGATTCTGACATGATGACTATGATAGTTTCTCAAATAACAGAACTTTCTAAAAAAATAGATCAATATGGAATGAATTATTCTCAACCACCCCCAGTGTTAGAGGAAAATTCATTTGGGCAGATAACTGAATCTCAAACACCTTATGAAACTTTGAATGCAATTAATAGACCTAATAACCCTGATTCGAATTATTATAACTCTGGTTGGAAGAATCATCCAAATTTCAATTGGAATAATAATAATGCTAATGTGAACCCACAATGGGGACACAATTCTATAAACCCAGTTGGAAACTCAACCAACCAAGGAAATACTAACTTTAGACAATTTTATCCTCCTGGATTTAATAATAACCCACAGTTTAAGGATAAGAAGTTGTCTGTAGATGAAATGATTTTGAAAATGGGTAACCAATTACAAGTTCAAGGTGTTGCAATCAAAAATATTGAAAGTCAATTGGGACATATTTTCACTACGATTAATAATAGACTTTCTGGAACGCTTCCTAGTAATGTGCAGATCAATCCAAAAGATCAAAACAAGGAGTAACATAAGGCTATTCAATTAAGGAGTGGAAAAGAATTAGAAACTAAAACGCATAAAGAAGTTGAAGAAGAGAAGGAGAAGGTGAATATTGAAAAAGGTTCAAGTAAGATTTATCCAGACCTAGAATATCCTCTTGAACTAATGAAGATTACTGTTGAGAAACCACCTCCTCCATTCCCTCAAAGATTGAAGCAGAAGAATAGGCATAATAGATTTGGAAAACTTTTGGAAATCCTTAAGAAGTTAACAATAAATATTCCTTTCGTTGAAGCATAGAACAGATGCCTGATTATGCGAAATTTATGAAGGATATTCTTAAAAAGAAGAGAAAGTTCATGGATCATGAGACTTTTGCACTTAGCGGAGAGTGTAGTGCAATGATCCAGAAAAAGCTTTCTGAAAAACTTAAAGATCCTGGTAGTTTCACTATCCCGTGTGCTATAGGTGAAAAGTTTTTTGGAAGAGCCTTATGTGATATGGGAGCTAGTATTAATCTTTTGCCTTTATCAACTTTCAAAAGATTGAGAATTGGAGAAATTTCTCCTACATCTGTAAATCTTCAATTAGCTGATCATTCTATTACTTATCCTAAGGGAGTGGTAGAAGATGTGTTAGTAAAAGTGGATAAATTTATCTTTCCTGTGGATTTTATTATGCTTGATATGGAGGAAGATAAAGATATTTCAATTATTTTAGGAAGACCATTCCTAGCTACTGGAAGAGCTGTAATTGATGTTCAAAAAGGGGAATTAACTATGAGAGTTAATGATCAAGAGGTGGCCTTTAATATTTTGAAGCCTATGAAATATCCCTCAGTTGCACAAGATAATGAATGTTTTAGGATGGAAGTATGCAAATATTTGAGAAATGATTATTTTAAAGTGATGTTTGAAAAGAAAGTGGAGTATGAAAATATAATTGAAGATGAAACTGAAAATGAAACAGATTCAGATAATGAGAAGAATAAGGAATTTGAGTACATTCAGGAGAAATTTGAAGTGTTAGATACCATGGAACGTGGAGATAAATGTTTAATTTCATCTTTTGTTAAACCTCCTGAACTTGAGATGAAAATTCTCCCTAAACATTTAAAGTATATGTTCTTAGGAGAATCATCTACCTTACCAGTTATTGTATCTTCGGAATTAACTGAATATCAAGAAGAAAAATTATTGAAAATCTTAAAAAGATACAAAAGAGCTTTTGGATGGACTTTGGCAGATATCAAAGGAATCAGTCCTTCAATCTGTATGCATAGAATTTTATTAAATGAAGAACATAAACCTTAAATTGTTCCGTAAAGGAGACTAAATCCTATAATGAAAGAAGTAGTTAAGAAGGAGATTTTAAAATGGCTTGATGCTGGAATTATTTATCCTATTTTGGATAGTTCTTGGGTAAGTCCAATTCATTGTGTACCGAAGAAAGGTGGAGTGACTGTGGAAGTGGATGAAAGGAATGAAATTTTACCTACTTAGACAAGTTAATGGATGGCGAATTTGTATTGATTATAGAAAACTAAATGCTGCCACCCGAAAAGACCACTTTCCTCTACCTTTTCTCGATCAAATGTTGGATAGACTTGCTCGACACAAGTACTATTGCTTTTTGGATGGATATACCGGTTATCATCAAATACCTATTGCTCCTGAGGATCAAGAAAAGACAACATTTACCAGCCCCTATAGAACATTTGCTTTTCGGACAATGCCTTTTGGATTATGTAACACACCTGCAACTTTTCAAAGATGTATGATGTCTATCTTTAGTAGTATAATAGATAATGGAATAGAAGTTTTCATGGATGATTTTTTTTTTGTGTTTGGAACTTCATTTGATATTTTTTTGGAAAACATAGGAAAAGTATTGGAACTCTGTGAGAAAACAAATTTAGTTGTGAACTGGGAATAGTGTCAATTTATGGTTGCAGGAGGAATAGTGTTTGGGCATAAAATTTCTAAATATGGTATGGAGGTATACCCTGCTAAAATTCGAGTGATTGAGAGATTACCACCACCCACTACTGTGAGAGAGGTGCGGAGTTTCTTAGGACATGCTGGATTTTACAGGCGTTATATTAAAGATTTTTCTAAAATTACTAAACCTTTGTGCCAACTTCTAGAAAATGATAGGAAGTTTGATTTTAATGATGAATGTTTGTGTGCTCTTGAATTACTTAAAGAAAAATTAATCATTGCTTTTATAATTGTTTCACCTGATTGGGAGAAACCCTTTGACTTAATGTGTGATGCTAATGATTATGCTATTGGAGTTGCATTGGGGCAAAGGTATGATAAAACTTTCAAAGTTATTTGCTATGCTAGTAAAACTCTTAGTGATGCTCAAATTAATTATACCACTACTGAAAGATAGTTATTAGCTTTAGTATTTGCTTTTGATAAGTTTAGACCTTATTTAATTGCAACTAAAAGTATAGTGCATACTGATCATTCAGCTATCAAGTATTTAATGCAAAAGAAGGATGCTAAACCTAGATTGATTAGATGGATACTCCTTTTGCAAGAATTTGATTTTGAGATAGTTGATAGGAAAGGATCTGATAATCAAATTACTGATCATTTGTTAAGAATAGAATATGATAGATTTTCTGAAATTGAGAAGGAAGTTGCAGAAACTTTTCCTGATGAACAATTGTATATTCTTATGGAAAAGAATTTGCCTTGGTATGCTGATTTTGTGAATTATATTGTAAGTTATATTATACCATCAGATTTAATAAGGAAACAACAAACAAAATTAAAATATGATGCTAAATTTTATTTTTGGGATGAGACCTATTTATATAAACAATGTAAGGATCTGATTATTAGAAGATTTGTGCCACATGAAGAAATTAATCCAATCATTCAGAGATGTCATGATTCTGAATTTGGAGGTCATTTTAATGTTGATAAAACAACTTATAAGATTTTACAATATGGATTTTATTGGCCCACTCTTTTTCGTGATGCTTATAAATATGTTAAATTTTGTGATCGATGTCAAAGAGTAGGTAATATTTCTAGAAGAAACGAAATGCCTCTGAATTACAATTTGGAAGTTGAAATTTTTGATGTATGGGGATTAGATTTTATGGGACTAGTTGCACCTTCATTTGGAAATTTATATATATTGGTCACTTTTGATTATGTTTGGAAATGGATTAAAGCTGTTGCTTTACCAAGATGTGATGCTTGGAGTGTTTCTAAATTTTTGAAGAAAAATATATTTACAAGATATGGAATGTTGAGAGTGATTATAACTGATGGTGGATCCCATTTCAGAAACAATCAAATTAAGAGATTAACTGGAAAACATAACATTATTCATAGAATCTCTACTGCTTATCATCCCCAGACTAGTGGATTAGCGGAAGTATCAAATCGGGAAATTAAAAGAATTTTGGAGAAAACAGTGGATATTCATAAATTAGATTGGTCTGCTAGATTAGACACCGCATTATGGGCTTATAGGACTGCTTTTAAGACCCCTATTGAAATGTCTCTTTATAGATTAGTGTTTGGCAAAACTTGCCATTCGCCAGTTGAATTGGAGCATAAAGCATATTGGGCGATTAAGGAGTTGAATTTTAATTTGAGAAATGCAGGAGAAAAAAGATTTATGCAATTAAATGAGTTGGAAGAAATTAGAAATGAATCATATCATAACGACAGAATTTATAAAGAGAAAATGAAATTGTGGCATGATCATAAGATATTGAAAAAACGATTTGAACTGGAACAAAGAGTTTTTTTTGTATAATACGAGATTGAAATTATTTCCAGGAAAACTTAAGTCTAGATGGATATGACCTTTTACTGTAGTAAAAGTTCATTCTTTCGGAGCTGTTGATATTGAGGATCCTAAAACTGGAAATATTTTCAAGGTTAATGGACATCGTTTAAGACCTTACTTTGGAGCATCTTTACCTGATTTCAAAGAGGTTTTATTACTAAGTCATCCTAGTTAACTGAATGGTTTGTCGGGCTGATGACGTTAAACCAAGCGCTTTGTGGGATGCAACCCAAGTGTATTTGTATGTTGAGTTTGCTTGCTTATTGTTGTTTATGCTTTTAGTGTAATATTTAAGAATCCTAATTACCCTTAAATAAGTTAAAAAATTTAAAATATATTGGATCGTATTGTGGAAATGAAGTATTTCAAGTCAAACGAAGTTCGGTGAAATTTTTTGTCACCGGCGCCGCCAGCGCCAGATTAGGCGCTTCCAATGCCCTATTCTTTTATACAGCTAAATTTCTAGTTTGAGCGCCACCGGTGCCCAAATTCTGGGTGACAGTTTTTACGTTTTAAAATGCAGTTTTTGGCAGTTTTGAACGGGATTTTCTTCCTTAAAACACCCAAAAACCCTATTTTAAATCCATTCACCCCTGCGAGGATAAATGATCTCTTCATGATAGAAAGTGTACCTATTTGTCATTATGCAAATTTCAATGCTACGAGCAATGATATAAATGAAATCTATCGTTATTTGACGGATGAGAATGAAGAATGGGAAGTAAGGGATAATGGATATATCAGTTTCTCTTCTTCATCCTTGAATCCGGTATCAAAGCAGTGGCATTGCTTTATTTCAGCAAAATTAATTCCTACTATGAAGATAAGTAAGGTGACGAAGGAAAGTGCTATTCTGAATTTCTGCATACAAACTGGAAGACCAGTGGATATTCGATCAATCATTACTAAATCTGTATTGGGATTGATTGTGCATGGATCTAAATATGGGCTTGGACACTCGTCCACCATATTTCTGTTATGTAGTCAATCACAAGTGCCATATGAGAGTTGGGAAAAAGTTCTTCTACCCTGGAGACCTATTGATCCCACTGATCTTTATGACTACCGTACAGTTGGTGATGAAGGAGACATGGATGTGCTTGCTGATTAGCCCACTGAGAGTTCACAACCTAATCAGCCTTACTATTCTGAAAGTTCGAGGGTGATATTGAAGAAGTTAAAGAAGTTGGACAATGAGGTACAAAATATTATGAATGCTATTAATAACATTTCTGATTTATTTGATCACATTGATTGGAGGATGAAAGAGCAATTTGATCATACTGGTCGAATTGAGTTGGGTTTGGTTAATCTGTTGAAGAAGAATGTTGTGGTGGCTGAAGATTCATCTGATGAATTCCCATATCATCCATTCTACAATTTGTTCATTCATCGTCAATCAATGGGAGACATTAGAGAGGATGAGACTTCTGAGACTGATGAGGAGTAATTAGTAGATTCTATATGCTACTTTGTTATGTTTAAGTGTTTGCTTTGATTGCTATGTTGTTTGCTTTGCTTTGTTTTAGTAGGGTGTGTTTGGACTTTGCTTTGATTTCTTGTGTGTACTTAGGACTTAGTGTTTGCCTATCGTAGTGTACTTGCAACACTAAGGATCTAAGGAGTGTTGCTTATATTTGATGAACATATGTGTGTAATCGTTGTATCATGAATTTTATATATGTGAAAGTAATGTGATGTGTTGTTTGTGTGAATTGATGTTGTTTAATGTTTGTGAGATGAAATAGATGCTTGTTGATGTGTTAAATAGGAATGCGGAGGTTGAAACGATTGAATTTGCGACGAAAATTTTTGAACCCAATAGAATTTTGGACTGGCGCCGCCGGCGCCTAAATCCAGAGAACCTGGCTAATATTTTGAATAAAGCGCTGCCGGCGCCCAAACACCGAACATAGCACGGGACCCTTAAAAATTCACGAAAATAGCCTGGGACCCATTTTTCCACCATTTCTTTCATCTCCCACCTCCATATTCACGATTTTGAAGCTTTAGGGCTTGTTAGATCTCAGATTAGAGAGGATTTCCAGGATTTCTGAGGCCGGATCTGCACTTCTCTTGGTAAGAGCTTTACTTTAACCTAAAATTTTGGATTTTTGCCATGTGAAACTCTCACATTGTTGGATGATATTTTTGGAGATTTTTGAGAAAAAGTGAAGTTTCATATGGTAGAATTTGTTCTTACTTGAATAGATTAATGCTTAGAGTTAATACATTGTAGATTTGGAATTTATTGGCAATTTTTTGCAATTTTTCTAGAAATCCATATGGCTCCTAGAACTAGTAAGGGGAAGAGAAAATTTGATTGGGATGATGAAAGATTTGTTAAAACTAAGGCTCAGTTTCGCTTCAACTCTCAATTGCAAAATAAGAAGTGTATTCAAGATCGAGCGTTTGAAAATCCTGGTGGATCTATAGAACAGTTGATTTCTGAGCGAAATTGGGAACATTTCTGTTACTTTTCTGCTAATGCTGTTTTGGGAGTAGTCCGAGAATTTTATGCTAACGTGCTCTGGTCTGAAACGGAATATGTGCTAGTCCGAGAAACTGGATGAGTTCACCCCACAACGTATCAATGCATTTTATCAAATTCGAGAACCTTTTGTTTGTGAATTTGAGAATTTTGATACTAGTGAAGGGAATTTGATGAGTGTAATCACATATCTGATCGATGGATGAGGGGAATGGAAGATGAATCAGAGACAGATGATTAACTTCCCTGCTTCTACTTTAAATGTTGCTTTTAAAGCATGACATTATTTCATTTCTGCAAGACTATTGCCTTCTTATCATCACAGTGAAGTTACTAGGGCTCGAGCTATTTTAAATTATTGCATCTAGAATATGAAGAAGATTAGTAATGGAGCCATTATTCTTAAGAGCATTCACTCTATTGCCAAAGAAAAAACCACTGGTGGATTAGAACATCCTGCCCTGATTCATGCCCTTTGTGTTTAGTATGGAGTGGAGTATAGTAGTTCTGAGGAAGTGGCAATACCTTTGAGGCTGATTACGAAAACCATTATTTGTTCTTATGAAGCTCATGTGGGTGCAAGAGAGGAGAGTAGGAGTACTGATATTCCTACCACGAGTTATGATGTTCCATCTACTTCTGAGCCCCCGACACTATCTGATATCATGCAGCAGTTGAGATTACAGAGTGATAGTATGGATAGGATGCATCATAGGATGGATATAATTTAGGCCCAAAGTGATGTGAATGAAGACTATTTACAGAGAAGAGTTGAGTTTGATATGGCTTATTATGATGCTCAGATCAGATTTATGAGGGGGGAGTCTGACGTGACATTTCCTACTTGTCCTACTTATACACCGTACAGGCCTGGACCTTCTGACCCTACTCATGACCCTGCTGCTGATCCTGGTGATGGAGACTGGTAGATATCTTGTTTTTTTATTTCTATTGTTCTTAGTCTATTGAGATGTATTGATGTGATGTAGTGGACATTTACTTTTCATGTGATGTGTAACCCTGTGTTGTACTATGTGATGTAGTGTCATTTACTTTTCATGTTGAACTGTTAGTTGTAATGTTATGTGGTGTGATAATTTGCTTTATGTTATAGTGTTCTGTTGGATATTTAGTTGTTTAATGTTTATTTCTCTTTACCCATGCAAATATTTAAATTGTTATATCACTGCTACTAATTGTTTCATGCTTGCTAGCTGTAAATTTTGATTAATACCAGGTAAATTATGAAGATTTCAAAATCTTAGCACATAAAGGTTAGTTTTCTTTTACTCTCAACTATTTCAAATTTATTGAAAAATTTAAGTTTGAGGGAGGGTAGAGAAATGCAAAACTTTTTGTTGTTCTCAATTATTATATTTTAAAAAATTATTAACATAACTTTTGGCATTTGAACCTCATTATAAGATAACTATAACTTTTCAATTCAGTTGAATATTGTGGAAGGAAAGGATGAAAATTTTTAGTGATAAAAGTTGAATTTATAAAAGTAAGATATTTGGTATGAAAGGATTTGATTATAGTCAACTATTTAAAGTAAAGAAAACTGTATTTTTGAAATGTTAAGGGATTTAAAGTATTGTGTGTTAAGAAGAGATTGCAACTTTATGATGAATAATAAAACTTGTACTTAACTATAAAGTAAAGAGATGACATAAGTTTGAACTTTATAAAGAGGAGAGTGTAGTTCAAAATCATTAAAGGCTATCCACATATAATAATCCTCAGAAAAAAAAAGAAAAGAAAAGAAAAGAAAAAGAAAAAGAAAAAGAAAAGAAAAGAAAAATGTTATGAGGAGAAGCTTGAGGAGATGCCTAATAAAAAATTGGCTTCACTTGAATCACCTTAAAGGGAGAGCATGATTTCATTTCTGAATTTATGTTTAAGGTACTAGCCTACATTCTAATAAAGTTTGCATGAACTTCTTTTTTACATAGTCCTTTAAAGCACTCTTAATATAACAAATTATGGTTCATCTTGAAATAAATAGAAGACTAGAACTCTTAGACTTAAGTACTGAATATTCTTATACCTGTAATGTTGACTCGAGTTGCTAAACATTTTCCGAAAATCTAAACACTATATTCTTTTGAATGAAAAATTTTGGTCTCTTACAATTGAAAAGTACATTGCCTAGAGTTATATTTTTATGCAGTAAAAGGATTACTTGAAGACAAGTAATAGTTTAAGTTTGGGGGATTTTGATGAACCAAAAATATATACCCTTTTAGTTATATGTTGTTACCTATTTTTGGTGATATTGTACTTTAAAGGAAGGTATTTTTCATGATTTGTTGCAAGTATGATAATTATAGGTGATTGGAGCAAAAAGATGCAAAAAGGAACGAATTTGGAGCAAAATGGAGTAAAATGGAGCAAATTTGAGGAAAATAGCCCTGGCGCCGCTGACGCCAGAATGGGCGCCATCGGCGCCCTATTCCAAAGAACTCCATAATTAATTGGCACGGTAAGGCGCTGCCGGCGGCACTATCTGGTGCCGCCTGTGCCCTATGTCGGTTCACTTCGAATTCAAAAGTTTTGGTAGATTTTTGAAGAGGTGCTTGAGGAAACTCTTTAGGAATTTGTTCCTAACATTAAATTAAGTGTCCAAGAAAAAAATGGAGAGGAGGAAGAGAAGAGAATTGCTGTAGAGAGTGTGAGGAAAGTGTGAGAGAGAGTTAGGGTTTGTGATTTTAAGATAAATTCTTCTCTAAGGAGGGCAGAAGAGGGAGTAAAGTGAGAGATTGCTTCTTCATCTTTGTTCCAAGGAGAGAATCAAGTGTTGCAAGGAAGAGAAAATGAATCAAAGGGACTTTAAAGAATTTGCTTGGGGAAGAGAAAGAGATAAGTTGTATTTACTTTTGTGGTTTGTATGACTCTTCTTTTATATATAAAATCCATGTGTTCTTATATCTTCTCCATGGTTAATGAGTAGTCTCCTTTGCCTTTCTTATTGCATGAAGTAATTATGATGTGGTGATGTGGAAATGATGTACCCTTTAAGTGTTATGAAAGTTGTGATGTTTCTTTAATTTGGAACTTAATTTACTTTTCAATCCAGCCAATTGAATTGTTAAAACATGTTGAGGAACATTAATTCCAAAAGAATTGAATGTTCTACAACAAGAATGAAGAAACCATTTAATGTCCGTGAATGAATTGCGTAGTTCATGGGGATTAAGTGCAAATAAATAGGGAAATGAGTTTTGATTGACTTCAAATTAGAGGTTTCATGGTGACAGAATGGGATCCCCAATTTTGTCTTAAGATTGGTAACTAAATCCTATGATTAGCCTTCGGGTGAAGGGTGAGTGGGAGCTCCGAAGTGAGAGCCAGTATCCTCTCACCCTAGCCTTAGATTTAGTAACTAAACTTAAGATATGGCAATGTTCTTTAGTTGCTTGGAAGAGAGGGTACTCTTTTAAAGGTAATTATACAAATATGCTCCTATTTGGCACAACACAAATAATTACCATTCTTCATCATCCACACATAAAAATCTTTATGCTGGAAGAAAGACACTTTTCATATAGAAGTATCTTATAAATCACATAAGTTAGTGCGTTTATAGTTCAGTAATTAGAAGTAATTGTAGTAACTTTATTATACTTTGCATTAACTAGTGGTAGTACACTTAAGTCATTGTTACATTGGGTATTGGATTTTAGTGCTATATTATCTGATTTAAAGAACGTTCACCTCCCTGTGGGATCAATAACCAGAACTCCATTAGAGCCCTATATTACTTGATACGATACGTATACTTGCGTTGAATTTGTGACTTTACTAAATCATTACAAATATATAATTTTGACTTCATAAATTCTTTCTTAATATATAAAGTCACGGTCACCCTTTCTAATTTCTTCCAAAAAAAAGTGCATATAAGTTAGAAACGAATTTCCAAGAGTTTCCATAAGCATTCCTTTAAAAAGTCGCCAAAACTCTTCATTTTTGAATTGCTATCGTCCATTTAATTCTGGAGTCTCTGAAAGTTGGCGCCGACGTCGCCAGAAGTTATTTTCTCCCATTTTGCTCCTTTTCGCTCCAAATTCATTAATTTTTGCTTCTTTTTGCTCCAATCACCTAAAATCATCATATCTGCAACAAATCATGAAAATAACTTTCTTCAAAGTACAATATCACCAAAAATGGGTGAAATCATATAGCAAAAATAGTATGTATTTTTGGTGCATCATCAATCACCTAATTTTTTATGGATCCTAGGATTCTTATTATATCCTAAGATTTTAGCTTTCCTTTCAAATTTTCATTTTCAGACTGATTCAGATTATTGTTCCTCATGTCTCTTTCAAGATCTAATATTCTTCTAATGATTTTCTCATTTTAAATATTAATAATATCCATAAATTTATATCTTCTATATTTTGGATCAAATTCTCTTTAGATGATTCATATTCTGGATCAAATTCTACTAGGTTACTCTTCTATCTTGGGTTATGATCTACCTAAAAAATACCCATTTTTATGCCTTATTTATGATTTAATTCTTAAGGATATTATGCTTTAATGAAAGGTATTTTCATGTTTTTGGATGTAGATGATTAAAAAGAGTCCAAGAAGGAAAAAAGGAGCGAAAAGGAGCAAAAATGGAGCTTATGGAGCAATTTTTGGAAAAATTGGCCTGGCGTCTAGGCTCCAGAGTCCGGCTCCTAAGCGCTAGTTCGATACAGACGTTGTCAAATTTTTTTGATGACTTTAGGCAGTTATTTTGACGGTGTTAAGCGGTTATTGAAGCTTCTAGAAGACTGGAAGTTACTCCTAACATATAGAACATGTGATATAATGTATTTGGACCCAAGAAAGCTGTCTGGATCATGAAATGGTGCGACCCAAAGTGAAGAGGTGTGAATGACCTGGTCACGGAGTCCGGCGCCAGATCCTGGCACCTAGGCGCGTCAGTTACCTTTTAGAAGATACATTGAATTTGGACAAATTTTGAAGAGATTCCTTAAGCCTGGTCAAATTCAGAGCTCTATAAATAGGAGCCCATTCTACAGAGAAAATCATACCAAACCTCCCTCTTAGTACACATAGCCATTTTAGCCTATTTTAGTATCTTCCATACTTAGGGTGCCACTTTATTTTGTATCTAGTGAGTTTATTTTGAGTGTTTATTGTGTGTAATTGTTGTTGGAGTCTTTCATCATTGTGTTGGAGTCAGTAGAAGTCAGTGGAGCTCTTGAAGGAACACTTCAGATAAGTATTTGTACTTTGGTTCAAAGTTTTATAAATATATTTTGTTGTGTTATTTTAATGAGTTATGAGTAGTTAGTATCTTTCTCCTTTCAACTATGAAAAGATTGTAAATTAATTAACTTTTGTAGGAGAATTAAATATAAAATATTTTAAAAAATTCTGATAATATTAATACTGATCTTAGTTTACTTTTTAAATTGGCTATTTAATTTGTTAAAACCTGTTGATGAATTTTGAGACCTATCCGGAGATAAATTTTTAACTAGTAGATATCACATGAATCCTTAGGTAATCGCAGGCTATAAGCAGATTGTTTAAGGTGAAGTGCAAATAAATAGGAAGATATTATTTATTGGGCGTAGAATTAATTAGTTTTTAGAGTGACATACTAAATTCTAATAATTTGGTTTATAGAAAGGTAACAGGTCACTGGTAGAGCTGACCATAGCCACCCTTGGACATCTAGTAGTGTGAGTCTAGATTAACCCATTCTACTAATAACACATCCTGAGCCTAGCTATAGATTAGTTAATGTTCGTTGCACCTGGACCAAAGGGTAAAGAATATGAATGCTTCTATTTGGCACAATACTATAATCTTAATTCCCTTCAAAACATAATTAATCTATAATTCTTAGATTAGTTGAAAAAGGAGAAAGTCATTTTTATAAATGCATTGAATTTTAATTACTACTTACTATACTTTCTTGCTCATTGCTTACTTTCTTTTAGTAAAAGTTATTAGTTAAATAAATTTGAATATATATAAAAAAAGTATAAATAATTTGCATAAGAAAATCTCAAAATATTACTTATATATTTTAACTTTTTATTTTTATTATCCCTATTGGTTCGATAACCATGACTCCACTAGAGCCCCACATTACTTGAATGATACATTTACTTGCGTTTAAAATTGTGACATTTACAATAATTAAATCTAATAAAATAATAAAAGTAAACCTCTCACATCAAGTTTTTGAAGCCATTTGCCAGGAATTAAATCTTCTAAAAAGTGGTATCAAATTCTTGTATTTTAAAGCATATTTAAAGTCACATCGCAACAAGTTTTTGGCCGCCGTTGCTGGGGATAAGATAAAATAAAAAGTAAAAAAAAACAACAAAAATATAAAACAAAGAAAATATTATCTTTAAATTTTTGTGCGTTGTTCTGGATCTGAAGGATTACTACCTTTTGATTTTGAATTAGAAAGAACAATTAAAAAAATTAAAAAAGGAAAAAAAATTCAAAACATAAAAAATGGCTAACTTACATAACAATAATCAAAATCTAATCGAAATTAATGAACAAAATATTTATAAACCATTAAGGGAATATGCAAATCCTACAGCTGATGAACTTCATGTTAGTATTCAAATTCCAGCTATAGATGCTAATTCTTTTGAGCTTAAACCTTCTATTATTCAAATGGTTCAAAATAATCAATTTGGAGGAACACCTAATAAGGATCCAAATTTACACCTTGCTAGTTTTTTAGAACTTTGTGTTACCTTTAAATATAATAATGTTTCTAATGATGTAATTAGGCTTAGACTCTTTCCTTTTTCCTTAAAAGATAAAGCAAAGATGTGGCTTAATTCATTAGCAACTTGTTCTATTAAAACATGGGCATATATAACACAAAAATTCCTTGCTAAATATTTTCCTCCTTCTAAAACTGCTAAATTGAGAAATGATATTACTTCATTTATGCAATTTGATGGAGAAACAATTTATGAAGCTTGGGAAAGATTTAAAGAACTATTAAGAAAATGTCCTCATCATGCTTTCCAGATTGGTTAATCATTCAAACATTTTATAATGGACTTATTGGATCACTTAGACTAATTATTGATGCTGCTGCTGGTGGTTCTTTAATGGTTAAGACATTTGAAGAAGCCTACACCTTAATTGAAGAAATGACTAACAACAATTTTCAATGGCCTTCTGAAAGGGTTAATCCTAAAAGAATGGCTAGTAGTCATGATAATGAAGCCTTTTCTATTTTAGCTTCACAAGTGGCTGTGATATCTAGGAAATTAGATAATTTTGCTATTAATATATCGCATGCAAATATTGAAAATGCTGCAAATTCTAATGATTCTCAAACAATGGAAACTTTGCAAGCTATTGCTAGTAAAACTAATAATCCTTATTCTAATTATTATAATCCTGGCTGGAAAAAACATCCTAATTTTAATTAGAGTAATGGAAATCAAACCAATCTAATTTTAATTAAAATGCCAAGCTATGCAAAATTTATGAAGGATATTTTAAGTAAGAAGAGAAAATTTGAAGCTTATGAAACTGTTGCATTAAGTGAAGAATGTAGTGTAATAATTCAAAAGAAACTACCACAAAAACTTAAAGATCCTGGAAGTTTCACTATACCATGTGCTATTGAAGAAAAATTCTGTGGAAGCCTTATGTGATTTAGGAGCTAGTATTAATCACATGCCATTTTCAATCTTTTGAAGGTTAGATTTAAGAGAGATCTCTCCTACCACTATAACTCTTCAGTTAGCTGATCGATCGATCACTTATCCTAAAGGAGTTATAAAGGATGTTCTTATTAAGGTAGATAAATTTATCTTCCCTGTAGATTTCATTGTTCTAGATATGGAAGAAGACAAAGAAATACCTATCATTTTAGGAAGACCTTTTCTAGCTATCGGTCGAGCTATGATTGATGTGCAAAAAGGAGAATTAACGATGAGAGTTAATGAGCAAAAGATAACATTCAATGTTTTGAAATCAATGAGGTATCCTGAAAAATAAAAATGCTATAAGATGGATATTTTTGATTATATGATTGAAAAGCATTACCAAGAAAGATGTAAGGTCATTTTTGATGATAAAGATAAAGAATCTATGTTATTTGGTGAATAATTAAATGAAGAAAATTCATCTCAAGAAGCTCATTATATTTTTTAAAATTGGGAAATTTTAGACACAACTACAAATGAGAAATTATTACCCTCAATTGAAAAAGCCCCTAAACTTGAATTAAAAATGTTACCTGCACATTTAAAGTATGCATTTCTTGGAGATTCATTAACTTTACCTGTAATTATATCTTCAGAATTAAGCAAAGTTCAAGAAGAAAAGTTTATTAGAGTTCTGAAGAATTATAAGAAAGCTCTTGGTTGGACTTTTGCAGATATAAAAGGAATAAGCACTTCAATCTGTATGCATAGGATTTTAATGGAAGAAATTTGTAAATCCACTATTGAACCTCAAAGAAGATTAAATCCAATTATGAAAAAGGTTATTAAGAAAGAGATTTTGAAATGGTTAGATGCTGGAATTATTTATCGTATTTCAGATAGCCAATGGGTAAGTCCTATTCATTGTGTTCCAAAGAAAGGAGGAGTAACTGCCATTGTTAATGAAAAAAATGAATTAATCCCAACAAGACAAGTTATTGGATGGAGAATTTGTATTGAATATAAAAAATTAAACAACGCCACTAGAAAGGATCATTTTCCTTTACCTTTCTTGGATCAAATGTTGGATAAACTTGCTGGACACTCATATTTCTATTTTCTAGGTGGTAAATGTAGTTATCATTAATTACTTGTTGCTCCTGAGGATCAAGAAAATAAAATATTTACTAGTCCTTATGGAACATTTGCCTTTAGAAGAATGCCTTTCGGTCATGCAATGCACCCACAACTTTTCAAAGATGTATGATGTCATTATTCTGTGATTTGATTGATAAAGGAATTGATTTATTCATGGACAATTTTTCAGTTTTTGGAACTTATTTTGAATCTTGCTTAGAAAATATAATGGAAATTTTGAAGAGATGTGAAGAAACAAATTTAGTTCTAAACTGGAAAAAATGTCAATTTATTGTCACAGAAGGCATTGTACTTGGAAATAAAGTTTCACAAATAGGGACGGAAGTTGATCAAGCAAAAGTGAAATTATTGCTGAACTGCAAACACCTACTACCATTACTGATGTAAGAAGTTTTTTGGGTCATGTTGGATTTTATAGGAGATATATAAAGGATTTTTCTAAAATTGCTAAACCTCTTTTCCATTTATTGGAAAAAGAAGCTAAATTTGAATTTAATGAAGATTGTCTGAATGCGTTCAATATTCTGAAAGAAAGGTTAATCACTGCACCTGTCATTTTTGCACCTAATTGGAATAAACCTTTTGAATTAATGTGTGATGCAAGTGATTATGCAATCAGAGCTGTATTACGACAAAAATATGAGAAGACTATCAAAGTTATATACTATGCTAGCAAAACTCTTAATGAAACTCAAATAAATTACACTACTACTGAAAAATAGTTGTTAGCAATAGTATATGCCTTTGATAAATTTAGACCATATCTTCTTGGAACAAAATGTATCATACATACTGATCATTCTACTATTAGGAAAATTTAATATCCAAAAAGGATGCTAAACCTAGATTGATCAGGTGGGTTTTTACTTTTGCAAGAATTTGATTTTGAAATTATGAACAGAAGAGGGACTGACAACCAATTTGCTGATCATTTATCAAGAATCAAAAACAAAAATAGGAAGATTTATGAAGAAAATATAAATGAGAAATTCCCGGATGAGCAATTATATGTCATTCAAGGATTACAAATGCCGTGGTATGTAGATATAGTTAACTATTTGGTTAGCAATATGTTACCATATGGGATGAAGAGTAAATAGATTAAGAAATTCAAGAATGATTGTAAATCATATATTTCGGAAGATCCACATTTATTTAAATTAGGAAGAGATTCTGTTATTCGAAGATGTGTACCTTATGAAGAAACATTTGCTATTATTAAAAAATGTCACGATTCTGAATTTGGAGGACACTTTTGAGTGGATAAAACTGCATTTAAATTTTAAATTCTGAATTTTATTGGCCTACTTTATTTAAAGATGATGGATATTATGTGAAAACTTGTGATCGATGTCAAAGAATGGAAAATATATCCAGAAAAGATGAAATGCCTCTAAACTTTATACTAGAAATCGAAATTTTCGATATATGGGGTTTAGACTTTATGGGACCTTTCGTACCATCATCTGGAAAGATTTATATTTTGTTAGCAGTTGATTATGTTTCAAAGTGGATCGAAGCTGTAGCTTTACCGAACTTTGATTCCAAAAGTGTTTTGAAATTTTTAAAGAAGATGATTTTTACATGATTTGTAATGCCTAGGATTCAATCGTTGCTGGAAAAATTTGGAATTAAGCATAGAATTGCAATTGCTTATCATCCTCAAACAAGTGGAATGGTTAAAGTATCAAACAGAGAAATTAAAAGAATATTGGAAAATACTGTTAATCCTAAAAGAACTGACTGGGTTAATAGACTTGATTTTGCATTATGGGCTTATAGAACAACTTATAAGACACCTATCGGAATGTCACTTTATCGGTTAATTTATGGTAAACATTGTCACTTACCTATTGAGCTGGAGCATAAAGCTTATTGGGTGATAAAGGAGTTCAATTATAATTTGAATACTACAGGAGAAAAATGATTATTACAACTGAATGAAATGGAAGAGATAAGAAATGAGTCTTACGAAAATGCAAGAATTTATAAGGAAAGAATGAAGAAATTACATGACAAAATGATTTCAAGGAAAATATTTGAGCCTGAACAAGAAATATTTTTATTTAATGCTCGTTTAAAACTTTTCCCTGGAAAATTAAAATCTAAATGGATGGGACCGTTTATAATTGAGAAAGTATACCCTTATGGAGCTGTGGATATTAAAGATCCCAAAACTGGAAAAGTATTTAAAGTTAACAGATTAAGACTGAAGCCTTATATGGGAAAAATGAAATTAAATTACAAAGAGGATTATGAGCTGAGTCTACCCGATTAATTTAATTAATTAGGTCGGGCTGATGACGTTAAACCAAGCGCTTTATGGGAGGCAACCCATATTTATTAGTTTGAGTTTAATTATCGCTGTAAGGTTATGCCTTGGTCTTGACTGAATTTGTATATAACTTCTAGAAATAAATAACTAACAAGTCTGTATTGGCTAAAGAAAAAAATTTTCTTGAAGTATATAAAAGTTGGACTTGGACCACTCAATGTAAAATGTGAGTAAAAAGGAGATCAAGTTAACCTTCATTTGTGATTGTTTGTGATTTGAATTTTTCGTAATTGTCTTTGTGTGTTGATCATATTCTTTTATGAGACCTATTTTTACGACCGAAACTTTACAAAATTTGACGATAGGCGAATCAGAGTCAATCAAGGTTCCGGCTCCTAGGCGCCAAAAGTTGGCGCCCAAGCACCAGAATAACTGGTATATCGATGATTCAGAGCCTAGGCGCCAGATTCCGGTGCCTAAGCGCCGCGGTTACTGATCCATAAAAAAATACCTATTTTTATGCCTTAATTTTTATCAAAAATTTAAGGATATTACACTTTAATGAAAGGTATTTTTGTGTTTTGGATGTAGGTGATGCAAAAATGTTCAAGAAGGAAAAAAGGATGAAAAAGGAGCAAAAATATAGCCTAAATGCAAAATTGTCAAAATAATTGGCCTGACGCCATAATCCGGTGCCTACGCGCCAGTTCGATACAGAATTCTGTAAGATTTTTGATGACTTTTGGACGGTTATTTTGACGGTGTTAGCGATTATTGGACCATCTAGCAGATTGGCAGTTATTCCTGGATTATAGGACAAGTGAAACATTATATTTGGTCGCTTGGAAATAGTTGGGATCGCGAAGAGGTGCGATCCAAAGTGAAGAGGTGTGAAGAACTGGACGCAGAGTCCAGCGCCTAGACACTAGATTCCGGCACCTAGGCGCCAGACACACATTCTAGAAGATTCATTTAACATGGATACATTTTGAAGAGGTGCCTTAAGACAACCCTTGAAGCCTATAAATAGGAGGCTACTCCTTCAGAGAAAAACGCCCACAAACCACCAACGCCCAACCTAGTCCCCTAGCCCCATAGTTCCATATAGAGAGAGAAATTAGAGAAATATTTTAAGGGCCTTATTTATAGTTTCTTTTATTAACTAGTGAGTTTATTTAGAGTTTGTATTGAGAGTATTTAAAGAGTTGGTGCTTTTGAAGTCTATTTACTTTGGAGTCAGAAGGATTCAGAGGTTCAGTTGGAGAAACACTTGAGATAAGTATTTATATTTTGATTCAAAGTTTTATTTATATGTTTTGTTGTTTAAATTCAATGTGTTCTGACTAGTTACTTTACTTTCTTCTTTCAATTATGAAAAGATAAATAAGATAATATAAAATTTGTAGGAGAATTAAAAAAAATATATATTTTTTAAACATTGTGATGATATTAATACCAGATCTTAATTTATTATTTAAATTGGCCATTTAAATTGTTAAAATATGTTGAAGAGTTTTGAGACGTAGAAGGAGATGAATTCTTAACTAGTAGATATCACATGAATCCTTGGGTAGTCGAAGGCCTTGCGCGGGTTATTTAAGGTGAAGTGTAAATAATTAGGAAGATATTATTTAATGGGTGTAGAATTGATAAGTTCTTGGAGTGACAGACTAAATTCTTGTAATTTAGTTTATAGAGAAAGAAAGGGTCACTAGTAGGGCCGACCATAGCCACCCTTGGACATCTAGTAGTGTGAGCCTAGATTAACCCATTCTACTAACAATACATCCAGACCTGATCTATAGATTAGCCAATGTTCTTTATACTATCGAGCGAAGGTAAAGAATAGGAATGCTTCTATTTGGAACAATACCATAATTGTATATTCTCCACGAATATTACATTATCTAAAAAGTCTTGGATTAATTGAAAGGAAGAAAGTTGTTTGCTTATTTTTATTTACATCAATCATTACTTTATTACTGCTTTATTTTCGCATCTAGTAAATTAAATATCAACTTTTTAACTTTAAAAGAAATACATAAAAATAAAATCAAAATATTTAAAAAAAATCTATAATCCTCCTCGTGGGATCGATACTAGGGTCTTTATTTAAAGCCCTATATTACTTGAAACGATACGTATACTTACGTAGTACCCCTAGTGTGTAAAATATTTTCCATAAAATTATATTTATATACACTAGGCACTATTATTATTTGAGTCAAAATATTGGCTATAACATATTTTTGATAGCATAAATTACTGCATTGTTTGGCGATTGCAAACTATGTTTTTGGTGCATTGCTGCGGATCGAGGGTCAAGTTTTAGGCGTCATAGTCGGGGAGGCAAAATTTATAGATTTTAAATATTCTATTTTATTTATTTCTTTTATTGTCAAAAATATAAAATACAAAAACATTTAAAAAACAAAAGCAAAAATAAAAATAAAAAAATAATTTTATTTCTTGCTATTTTACTTTTTATTTAGTTTTTATGCGTAGTTCCGGATCTGAAGGATTATTACCTTTAGATTTTGAATTAGAAAGAACTGATAGAAGAATTAAATCAGGAAAACAAATTCAAAAATATCAAGAGATGGCTAATTTACATAATAATTTATAAAATCCAATTGAAATTAATGAACAAAATGTTTACAAGCCATTAAGGGATTATGCTAACCCTACAGTTGATGAACTTCATAGTAGTATTCAAATACCTGTTGTAGATGCTAATTCTTTTTAGCTTAAACTGTCTATTATTCAAATGGTTCAAAATAATCAATTTGGGGGAACACCAAATGAGGATCCAAATTTACACCTTGCTAGTTTTTTAGAGCTTTGTGCTACCTTTAAATATAACAATGTTTCTGATGATGCTATTAGACTTAGACTCTTTCCTTTTTCTTTAAGAGATAAAGCAAAGATGTGGTTGAACTCATTAGCAATAGGTTCTATTAAAATATGGGCTGAAATGACACAAAAATTCCTTGCTAAATATTTTCCTCCTTGCTAAATTAAGAAATGATATTACTTGATTTAGTCAATTTGACGGGGAGACAATTTATGAAACTTGGGAAAGATTTAAAGAACTATTAAGAAAATGTTCACATCATGCTTTACCTGATTGGTTAATTATTCAAACATTTTATAATGGACTTATTGGATCACTTAAATCAATTATTGATGCTGCTGCTGGAGGTTCTTTAATGGCTAAATCATTTAAAGAAGCTTATACTTTAATTGAAGAAATGGCTAACAATAATTTCAATGGCCTTCTAAAAGGATTAATCCTAAAAGAATGGCAAGTATTCATGATAATGAAGCCTTTTCTATCTTAGCTTCACAAGTAGCTACAATATCTAAGAAATTAGATAATTTTTCTATCAATATATCACATAAAAACTCTGCTAATATTGAAGAATCTCAAACTATTGAAACTTTACAAGCTATTGCTAGTAAAAATAACACTTATTACAATTATTATAATCCTGAATGGAAAAATCACCATAATTTTAACTGGAATAATTCACAACAACAATGGGGTAATAATCAATCCCATCCAACTGGAAATTGGAACAATCAAGTAAATTCAAACTATAAACCACCTGGATATAATAATCAACAGAAAAAGTTATCTATAGAAGAATTAATTTTACAACTAAGTAATCAATTACAAAATCAAAACACTGCTATTCATAATATTGAGAATCAAATGGGACAAATTACTAATTTAATTAATTACAGACCTCCAAGAACACTTCCTAGTAATGTTGAAGTCAATCCAAAAGAAACTGGAAAAGAACATGAACATGTTAAAGCTGTGCAACATAGAAGTGGAAAGGAATTAAAAGAAAGAATGCAAAATGAAATTGAAAATGAGATTGAGATTGAAGAGATTGAAAAACCTCAAGAAACTCCTTCTGCTAGTCAAGATCAGACTGTTATTCCTATTAATGTGGAAGTTGAAAAACCACCACCACCTATTCTTCAAAGACTAAAACAACAGAATCTTGATCTTTAATTTTCTATGTTCTTTAAATTTTTTAAGAAACTTACCATTAACATACCTTTTGCTGAAGCTTTAGAACAGATGCCAACTTATGCAAAATTTATGAAGGATATTTTAAGTAAGAAACAAAAATTTGAAGCTTTTGAAACTGTTGCATTAAGTGAAGAATGTAGTGCAATAATTCAAAATAAATTACCTCAAAAACTTAAAGATCCTGGATGTTTTACTACACCTTGTGCTACTGGAGAAAAATTTTGTGGAAAAGCTTTATGTGATTTAGGAGCAAGTATTAATCTCATGCCATTTTCTATTTTTCGAAGGTTGAATTTAGGAGAGATTACTCCCACCACTGTAACCCTTCAGTTAGCTGATAGATCTATCACATACCCTAAAGGAGTTATAGAGGATGTTCTTGTTAAAGTGGATAAATTTATTTTAATTGTGGATTTCATTGTACTTGATTTGGAAGAAGATAAAGAAATAAAAATTATTTTAGGTAGACCTTTTCTAGCTACCGGACTGTCGGCATATTTTTAGGTTGAGTGTTGTACTTTTTAAAAGAGGTCGCCTACAGAAATTGTCGGCGAATTTTTAATTTAATTTAAATAAATAATTTGAAAAGTAGTATTTGATTTTGAAAATAATTTTAAATTTAAAAATTTTAAGATATGAAATCAAACCGATCTCACATCCCAAATAGTTTATATAAACGAGCACTGCACCACAAACTGTATATCTATCCCGGAGAGTAGACACACGGCTTGATGATGGGGCTTGGTTAAATAAACTAGAAGATTTGTGACATATGTTTGGTCTACGAACAAATTTTATAAGCCGACAAGTTCCCCTGCTTAATATAAATGAATTAAACAAGGTTTATATTACCTGGGTTCTTAAAGTTCCCTATAAGGGCAAGCCCCTATAGTTAATTACATCTTAAATGAAGTGAATCATTTAAGAAAGCTCTCGATAATGATCGGTGACTTTGCTCTCGAGAATTTGCAAAGTTTAAGGTTTTCGAAAGGATTGGATTTCCGAAATTTCAATAGGGAATGGATCAAATTTGGAACAATTTATTTTCAGGAGTCCAATGGAAGAGGAGTAAGAGAAGCTGAGGATCCAAGAAAAATCTTGGCAACTTCCCAAACTATCCTATTATTTGGCTTATCGTTTAAGAAAATCATAATATTATCTGAGATTTCAATCTTGCCAGTTTTAATTAATTTGGACTTATATTTGTATGACATAATCATACAAATAGCCTCGAAGATGTGAGGGTTTATGTCGTACCAAATGACTACCTCAGAGTCCTAAGACCGGTTGGGGCTTAATTTACATGATATGATCATGCAAAAGACTAACAAAAAGGTTGAGGATTTATGTTGCACTAAGCAAACTACCTCGAAATCCTATGGCTTGGTTATTTAATTCTAGGAATGTTTAGCTAATGTAGAGTTGTTTTGCTGACGAAGATGGTCTTGTTACCCACCGTGCTCCAAGCTCCTTGTTGTTGCAGAGGTTTAGTTTTAGAAGATTGTAATCAAAAGAGAAGAGAAGAGTTTGGTTTTAGAAATCTTAAAGTCCAAGTGTTTTTTTAGTGTTTTAGTTAAAACAAATCTTAAAGTTATTAGAACAGAACCGATTAAGATCCCACGGCTCCGTCATCCCGGCACCGTTATTTTCATTGAATTCACTTAGTCCAGATGAATTTGCTAAACTCAACTGAATGAGTTCCACACTTTCATTTAGACCGTGGGAAATCCCGTTAGAAACACGTGGGTTACATCATCCGAGGTATTCTCGATCATTCAACGAGACATTTAAATTTAGTTGCAATTGTAGTTTTGTGTTCTGTTTGTGATTAAATTTTGAGTTTTTTTATATTTTGAAATGTTGTGTCGGTGATTTTTATCTTGCAGTGACTTTTAATTTAGTTTTGGTTCCGATTCACGGACTACCCTAAAGGTTTTGGTTTTCATGCAACAGTTGTTTATCATGCAAGAAAGGTAAAGTGCATTTGCAATAAAGTAAATTGCAATAAAACAAAAGCGTACCTTGAGGGTCTTCCCGCCATCCTAAGCTGCACTTAAAACACATGTTAAGACATTTAAATATTTCAACAAGTACCTAGGTAAAGCTAAGGGAAAGGTTTAGGTTATCTATCAAAGTCCTAATCCTATAGCTAGTCATCTCCTATGACGTCTAGGTTATTGTATTTTGGTTTAAGGACGATTTTCTTCGTCAAAGAAACAATTAAGTTCTGTTCTTATAAACGTCCTATCATATTGAGGAAGTGCTTAAGACAAATCTTAAACATCTTTTCAATATTTCTAGGATCGTTTTAAGTCCAAGAGAATTTAATTATACAAGTGAATTAATCATCCGGGAGTTTAAGTGTTATTCTTTTGCTCAGTGAACTTAGGACATTTGAATATCCTATAAGTGAGATAATACTTCACTTGATGTTTCATTTAAGAGTTATAATAATAAGAGCATTAAAAGGGCAAATCAAGTTATTAAGTATTTTGATGATTTAGACCTAATGATTTAATCTTAATTTTGATTTAATTATAAAAAAATTAGTTTATGTTTAGAATAGTGTTCAAGTTTTTTTAGGTTTAATTCTTAATAATTTCATTTAGGTTTGTTATTAAATGATTTTAATTTAATTTAATTTACCTTAATTTAAATTTAATTTCAATTTAATTTAATTTAAATTTAATTTAATTTCAATTTTATTTTATTTTTAATTTAATTTAATTTAATTTAATTTTTATTTAATTTTAATTTTAATTTAATTTAATTTAATTTAGTTTTAATTTAATTTAATTTTTTAATTTAGTTTAATTTAATTTAATTTAATTTGATTTTAATTTAATTTAATTTAATATAATTTTAGTTTAATTTAATTTGGATTATTATTTTAATCTTTTGATTAAGTATTAAGTATTATTGAAGTGATTTATTTAGAGATTTTTAAATTAAAGAATAAATAACCTCTTAATAATATCCCTACTTTAATAATTCCAATTTTTTTATTAATCTTCCAAATTTAATTAATTAATTAATTAAGGTTTACTTTAATTATTCTTAAAATGATTGGTGGGTTTCTACCCTTAACCATTTAAGTTTCAATCATCCAAAATCAGTTTAAAATCAAATATTTTACCCTTCCCTTTTGATTAATCCTAAAACTTTAATTAAAGGTTGAAAATTTTAATTACCAATTTGCCCTTCAAGCTTAATAATTCTATAACTCACTAAATTAAGCTCAAATGAACTTGAAATTTTTATTTGAACTCACTTATATGTCAATTAAGACATTAGAGGAGAAAATATGATTTTTCTGTATTTATTTTATTTATGTAATTATTTTTAATGGAAAATAGGGGTTTTCAAGGAAAATTCAATAACATGACCAAGGAAATGTTTCTATCCTTAATAAAATTATGGAATGTTCCTAATGACCAGAGGACCACTTGGACAAATTTTGGTGATTTTTTGAATTTTATTTTATTTATTATAATTATTTGAGTTTTGGAGTATTAATTAATTTAAAAATAAGATAAAGGTTAAAAAATGAATTTTATATTTTTCAAAAATCTTTCTGATATCAGAGAAACCAGAAACCAATTTTTATAATTTTCTAATTTTTCTTTGATTTATTAGAATTATTTTAGTGAAAAGGTTAAAAAAATACATTTTTAATATTAAAAATTACATTAAACCTTTAAAATTCAATATCTTATCATAGGGACTTAAGAAAAATATTTAGTTTGTTCCTAAGTGTTTAGAATTCAAAATATGACATTTTGGTGATTTTTAATATTTTTATGATTTTCATTATTTTTTAATTATTAAAATTATTAAAATATTAATAAAAATCAACTTTTTTAGAAAATTATAATTTTAATTTTCCTAAATTCCTCTGATATCAGAGAGGCTCCAAAACCAATTTTGTGAATTTTTGAAAAGTATTTTGTGAGTTATAAATTTTAAAGTTTAATTTTATTCATTATTACTTAAGAGGCTTAATCAACCCATTTGGTGGGGTTAATCAAGTCCAATTGTTTTCAATTTTTTATGTGGTGTTCTCCTATCCCTAAAGGATAGTGGAGAGTTGTTTTTAAGTTAATTTGATGAATGGTTAACCCTAATTAATTAAAGTTCACTTTTGTGTATTTAGGCCAATTAGGGTTGTTCAAAGTGAATTAACTCAAAAATTATTTTTCCTAGGGTCCTCTGGTCATAAGAAACATCACCAAATTTTCCTAGAATTTATTTCTCAACATGCTAATTATTGGAATTAAAATAATCAAAATAGTGACATGAATTTGAAAAATCAATAACTTCTCATAGGGATGGCCTCTAACCTTGGAAAATTCAAGGAATGTTCCCAAGTTCAGAGGCTTCAAAAGCCCTATGGTCTCATGCCTTGGTGAATTTCCTATATGCATGGAGAATCAAAACAATGCAAAGAGTAAATAAATCATTAAAAATAAAATACTTAATGAAATTACATGATTTCTTTTCCACATTATTCTCCTCGTTCACTGAGCAAGAGGGTATTTTTATTTTATTTTTAGGATTTTTCTACACAAAGTTATGAATTTTCAAAGTTCTGGTAATTAAATAAATAGAAAATAGCCCTAATTTCCTACTTATCCACGCGGCGCCGCGTCAACCTCGGCGTCTCCGAAGCTCCACGCGTCGTCTTTTGATTCGGCGCCGCCATCTGACTGGGATGCCACGCGGCCCGCAGTTCATGTCCCATTGCTCCATCCGGCGCAATCCTGACCGTACGCTTGATACACGCGCGATCCGACGGCTCCTGGTCATCGTCTACGACTGGTGTGAACCCGTGACTGTCAACCTTCTAACCCTAATTTCTCACTCGATTCTCAATGGATTTTTGTGTTCTTATGCTCTATGGATTCGTCTTGAAGAGACGAATACATCCATATGGTAAACATGCATTGAAATCGATTCAAATTAAATGGAGAATCTCTGTAAGCTCGGGAAGAAGAGTGAGTCCATACCTTTGCTCAGAGAAGTGAAGCTTCGATCTGAGAGTTGTGTCACTTTTGATTGGGTCCAAGCAAGCTCCAGATGAAGTCCCTTGGCCTGGTGAATTTTCTAGGTATGATTTCGACCATAGCCGATCACAAAGCTTGGAGGCTGGAAGCAATGGCTGGCCTAGAGAGGGGGCTTTTGCTGGTAAACTTCTTCTCTTGGTCTGGTGAAGGTGTAGGACCAATCAATTTGGGGATTGGCTCACTGTGGAGAAGTGTCCTGGTTTTGGGCTTGGATTTCAACTCTGAAATTGAGCTCACAAAGAGGAAATGGCAGGGGGATTTCAGTGGGGATCAAGTTCTCTATGTGTGGGGACTAGTCTGGAACAATTTTGGCAGAGTTTCCTTAAGGTTTGTTTCGGCACCTCATTTGGCCGAGAGGTGGTGGTGTTTAAATAGGAGAGGCTTGGAGGGCCTCCTGGGGGAGTTAGGGCTTGGGATCGCTCGCTTAGGTCGAGGGAAGAACAGCCATGGTAGCCACTGGACTCGGGGCGGCTCGATAAGGGGAATTTCAATGTTGGCTCACATGTGAGCTCTCGGGTGTGGTGTTTTCCGGCGATCCAGGTGGCTGGCAGGCAGGCATGGGTCACCCTCAGGTCCAGGTGGGTCAGGGTTGGAGGTTTGTGCAGTCAATTGGGCCTTGCCATGTGTAAAGGGGATGGCTTGGAATGGAATGGGGAAGAGGCCATTTTG
Organism: Papilionanthe hookeriana x Papilionanthe teres; assembly: GCA_022702705.1. Taxonomy (NCBI): domain Eukaryota; kingdom Viridiplantae; phylum Streptophyta; class Magnoliopsida; order Asparagales; family Orchidaceae; genus Papilionanthe; species Papilionanthe hookeriana x Papilionanthe teres. The sequence goes on along the minus strand of CM040430.1, from coordinate 59,228,051 downwards.
GCTTGGTTTGGGTCAACCCATGTGTTTGGGTTGGGTTCACCTCCCCATGACCTGGTTTTAGGCTGAGAAAATAAGTTAGGTCAGCTGGTCAAAGGTGGTGAGGTCTCTTTCTAAGAATATTTAGATTAAATTTGGGTTAAGGGGAATCATGGTTAAGGCTAATGACTTTAGGAGATTAAGGAAAGAGTCTCCTTCTTTTGCCCAAAATGGCATGGTGACATGTAAAGAGGCTCTCATGGCTTCCATGTGGCTCATGCATGGCTTCATGGCTTGCACTATGGCTTAGGATGGCTTGGCTTGATTTCATGGAAGTAGAATTTAGGAATTTTGGTACTTTGGTGGAGAATTTTCATGAAGCTTGATTTGTAATGGTTTAATGATGATTTTGAAACTTAGGGGTGATTTTGATTAAATGGATGATGAGGGAAGTGTCATGTGGGCTTTGGATGAATTTTGGGCCTTTTGAAATCATTTTTGATGGGCTTTTAGGAAGGCTAAAGGGGATGAGCCTTTAGGTTTAAGAATGAATTCATGGATGGAAATTTTGTAGAAGTTTGGGCCAAATAATAGTTGGGTTTGGTTTAGGGATATGTCATGAGTGATTTGAAATGAGTTTGGAGTGATTTGGGTTGGATTTGGGCCTCTTTGGTAAATGGGCCAAGGTAGGTCAAATTGGGCTAAGTTGGGCCAATGTTGGGCTAGGGTTGAAATTGATATGAAATTAATGTTGGGAAATGTTTATGTGAGTGTTTAAAAGAGGTTTTAACTTTGGTTGGGTTTTGATTTTGGGGTTTGGGCTTATTTGGGTTAGGTTTGGGTTTAGGTCAAAATTGGGCCTTTTGGTTTTGGGTTGAATTTGAGTAGGGTTTGGGTCTAAATTTTGGGCAAATCATATTAGTTTTTTGTTTGTGGGGATGTTATGAAGGTTTTAGAAAAGATTTGGGTCAAATTAGGATTGAATTGGGTTGGTTTGGGCTAAGTTTAGGTCATGGGTCAAAATTGGGCTTTAAGCTTAAAAATGAAATTGGATTCAAATGCCAATCAAATTGGACTTGGATTTGGTCTAGATTGATATTGTGGATGTTAAATTGAAGTTTAGAATTGAATTGGACCAAAATTGGGGTCAATTCGGTAGGTTTGGTTTGACATTGGGTTCACCTAGGTTAAGAATGGGCTAAATTGGGGGTTTTAGTAAACGTGGGGTAAATTGACAAAATTGGCCCATGATGTAGTTAGACAAAATGAAATTGGGAATATTTGGGATTTTCTCGAATTTTCTAGGAATTTTCTGAATTTTTGGATTTTTTGGCTAAGAGGGGTATTTTGGGCATTTGAAGGGTATTTGGGGGTATTTTTGGAATCTTTGGTATTTTTGGCTATGGATGATCAATTTTATTGGTGAGGAAATGTTTAGGGCTAATTTTGGAGAATTTTGGGTGATTTGGGAATTTTGGAGGATTTGGACAATTTTAAGGGCTTTTGGTAGGTTTGATAGGTGTAGGGTCCTCGGGGTCAAAAATTGAAATTTTGGAAAAGAGAAGATTGATCAAATATGAGTGAAATGGAATCACTTTGATTGAGCCATGAAGCCATATTAAGACTATATGAGCCATGAGAGGACTCATTTGAGGCATTCACTATGTTGTTCCTAACCCTCTTAACCAGGGGCTTAGGGGTTAAGGTCCATCCACATGAACTGCCTACATGAGTCAGGGAATCAAGTTGGGTATGGGTGTGGTTTTAGGATTTGGATTGTGTGTGTGGGAGTGTAGAGTATGAGTGTAGTGAGTGTGTAAGTCAACCTTCACCAGACCAAGCTACTCAGGGTGGTCCTAAGGCCAAAGAGTCCTATAGGGCACTCATCCTTTAAATCTCCACTTTTGATTTCAACCCTCTAGGTGATTAGGGGTCTACTATCAAGCTTGTGGGGTTTGCAGGGAGACAAGAAGTGGTTTAAATTTCTAAAGGATGGTTCCCAATTCTAGTCCTCTAAGATAGTCAAAGGAAAAGCCTAAGGCTAGATCCTAAGCACTAAAGAGGGAAGAGAAGACCTCATCAAAAATGAGGTCAACACGGATAGGCTATGATTGATATGCAAAAAGGAGAATTAACCATGAGAGTTAATGGTCATGAGATTAAATTCAATGTTCTTAAATCAATGAAGTACTCTGATAAACAAAAATGCTATCAAATGGATATTATTGATTATATAATTGAAAAACATTATCAAGAAAGATGTAAAGTTATTTCTGAAGAAAAAATTGAATTATTAACTGATGAAAATGAAGAACTAAAAGAAGAAGAATTATCTAAAGAAACTCATTATATTAAAGATAAATGGAAAATTTTGGACATAACACAAAATGACATACTTTTACCCTCAATTAAAAAAGCCCCTGAACTAGAATTAAAAATGTTACCTGCACATTTAAAGTATGCTTTTCTTGGAAATTCATTAACTTTACCTGTTATTATTTCTTCTAAACTAAGTTTAGATCAAGAAGAAAAACTGATAGGAGTGTTAAAGAATTATAAGAAAGCTTTTGGTTAGACTATTGCTGATATAAGAGGAATAAGCCCTTCCATCTGTATGCATAGAATTTTAATGGAAGAAGATTTTAAACCTACTATTAAACCTCAAAGAAGATTAAATCCTATCATGAAAGAGGTTGTTAAAAAAGAAATTTTAAAATGGTTAGATGCTAGAATTATTTATCCTATTTCAGATAGTCAATGGGTAAGTCCTATTCGTTGTGTTCCAAAGAAAGGAGTAACTGTCATTGTCAATGATAAAAATGAACTAATTCCTACAAGACAAGTTACTGGATGGCGAATTTGCATTGATTATCGGTAATTAAATAATACCACTAGAAAGGATCATTTTTCTTTACCTTTCTTGGATCAAATGCTTGATAAATTAGTTGGACACTCATATTTCTATTTTCTGGATGGATATTCTGGTTATCATCAATTACCTGTCGCTCCTGAGGACCAAGAGAAAACAACATTTACAAGTCCTTATGGAACATTTGTGTTTAGAAGAATACCTTTCAGTTTATGTAATGCACCTGCAACTTTCCAAAGATGTATGATGTCAATATTTTGTGATTTGATTGACAAAGGAATTGAAATATTTATGGACAATTTTTCAGTCTTTGGAACTTCTTTTGAATCTTGTTTGGAAAATGTTTCCAAAGTTTTGAAAAGATGTGAAGAAACAAATTTTATTCTGAACTGGGAAAAATCTCAATTTATGGTCACAGAAAGCATTGTAATTGGTCACAAAGATTCACAAAAAGGATGGAAGTTGATCAAGCAAAAGTGAAAATTATTGCTAAACTGCAACCACCTTCTACAGTTACTGATGTGAGAAGTTTTCTGGTTCATGCTGGATTTTATAGAAGATATATAAAGGATTTTCTAAAATTGCTAAACCTCTTAGTCATTTACTCGAAAAAGAAGCTAAATTTGAATTTAATGAACTGTATTAATGCTTTCAATATTTTAAAAGAAAAATTAATAATTGCACCTATAATTATTGCACCTAATTGGAATAAACCCAATGAATTAATGTGTGATGCAAGTGATTTTGCAATTCGAGCTGTATTGGGACAAAAATATGAGAAAAATTTTCAAAGTTATATATTATGATAGTAAAACTCTTACTGAAACTCAAAGAAATTACACTACTACTGAGAAAGAGCTTTTAGCTATAGTCATGCCTTTGATAAATTTAGACCTTATCTTCTTGGTACCAAATTCATAGTTCATACTGATCATTCCAGCTATTAAATATTTAATGACAAAAAAAGATGCTAAGCCTAGACTGATAAGATGGGTTTTACGTCTACAAGAATATGATTTTCAAATAGTGGATAGAAAAGGAACTGATAACCAAATTGTTGATCATTTATCTAGAATTAAGAATGATGTTATTACTGAGGAAAACATAAATGAGAAATTTCCTGATGAACATTTATATGTTATTCGAGGATGCCAAACACCTTGGTATGTGGATATAGTTAACTATTTAGTTAGCAATATTCTACCTTATGAATTGATTAACAAATATATTAAGAAATTTAAAAATGATGCTAAATCTTATTTTTGGGAAGATACTCATTTATTTAAATTAGGAAGAGATTCTGTAATTCGAAGATGTGTATCTTATGAAGAAACTTTTGCTATTATTCAAAAATGTCATGATCCCGATTTTTGAGGACACTTTGGAGTAGATAAAACTGCATTTAAAATTTTAAATTCAGGATTTTATTGGCCTACCTTGTTTAAAGATGTGAGACATTATGTGAAAACATGTGATCAATGTCAAAGGATGGGAAATATATCTAGAAAAGATGAAATGCCTTTAAACTATATATTGGAAGTTGAAATTTTTGATATATGGGGTTTAGATTTTATGGGACCATTTGTACCATCATCGGGAAAGATTTATATTTTATTAGCAGTTAATTATGTTTCAAAGTGGATTGAAGCTGTAGCTTTACCTAACTGTGATTCCAAAAGTGTTTCAAAATTTTTAAAGAAAATGATTTTTTCAAGATTTAGAATGCCTAAGGTAATTATCACAGATGGTGGAAGTCATTTTAGAAATATAAGAATTCAATTATTACTGGACAAAATTGGAATCAAACACAGAATTGCAACTGCGTATCACCCTCAAACAAGTGGAATGAATGAAGTATCAAACCTAGAAATTAAAAGAATTTTAGAGAAGACTGTTAATCCTAAAAGAAGTGATTGGGTTGATAGACTTGATTCTGCATTATGGGCTTATAGAACAGCTTATAAGACACCAATCAGAATGTTACCTTACCGGTTAATTTATGGTAAACATTGTCACTTACCTGTTGAACTTGAACATAAAGCTTATTGGCGATAAAGGAATTTAATTTTTATTTGAATACTGCAGGAGAAAAATGAGATGGATGAAATAAGAAATGAATAATATGAAAATGCAAAAATTTATAAAGAGAAAATGAAGATGTTACATGATAAAAAGATTTCAGGAAAAATATTCGAGCCTGGACAAGAAGTATTATTATTTAATACTCGTTTAAGACTTTTTCCTGGAAAATTAAAATCTAAATGGATGTGACCATATATAATTGAGAAAGTATACCATTATGGAGATGTGGATATTAAAAGTCCCCAAAACAGGAAAAATATTTAAAGTTAACGGATTAAGACTGAAGCCTTATTTGGGAGACATTAAAATGATCTATAAAGAGGCTTATGAGTTGAGTCTACCTGATTAAAGACGTAATTAGGTCGGGCAACCCATATTTACTTTTGTGTGTTTTTTTTCATTTTTAATGTAAGGTTATGCCTCAGTCTTGACTAATTTTATATAACTTCAGAAAATTGGACGCTAACAAGTCTTCATTGACTTAAGCTAAAGATTATCTCGAAGTATATAAAGTTTGGACTTTGGATCACTCCATTTCATATGTGAGTAAAAAGGAGATCAAGTTAACCTTCATTATGATTGTTTATAATTTGTGTCACTATGTCTATATTGATCTTACCATTCTAATTTACCTATTTTGGAGAACGAAACTTTGAAATTTGACGTTAGGCAAAACGGAGTCGAACATGGTTTCGGCGCCTAGGCGCCGAAATTTGGTGCCTAAGCGCCAGAGTAAAACTGTGTATCGATGGTTCTGGCACCTAGGCGCCAGATTTGGCGTCTAAGCGCTACAATTACTGGATAGTTTAAAAACAAAAAAAATTCTGTTTTTCACATGATTTTCTCCTCCAAATTACCCCATCTTCATCCCCAATCCCTAAGCAACCAAAATTACGACCTAGACACTTCATTATTGAGTGATTAGAGAGGATTTTTGAAGAAATGGAGAGAAGAAATCTTGGAGAAGAGGCTAGAGAAAAAGGTTCAAAGGATCCTCAACCCTACTTCAGTGGTTTTATCGCTGTTAGTTTGGAGAAAATTTCAAGTCATCTAGATAAGTTTGAAGTAGAATTCAAAAGTATTGGAGATCGCTACCATGAGATGTATCATCAAATTGAACATCTGGAATGGCAGGCGAAGCTTCAATTTGATCATCTAGCGGCTTATCAAGATGCTCAAGTGGAGATGTATGCGAAGAACAAATGGATCGTTGAGAAAATGGCTATAGATTTTCTAAGGATGTTAGTATTTTTCCCAAGTAGGCCTAGTAATCTTCCTTGCGAAGAGAATGGAAATTTCTAATTTGAAGATTAGATAGTTATTGTTCTGTGATCTAGACTTTTATTAGTGTGTCATTGTATCGATTTGGTAAATTGATTGTATTGTTTGTGTATTTGTTTTATTGTTTAATGTGTGTTGTATTTGCTTTGAAATTGTGTAGTTTGAATGTTTGTTAGGACTTGAATCATATTACTATACTTATCTGTATTGTATTGAGCCAAAATTGAAGATTATGAATGGAATTAGAAGAGTTTGATTTAAATCTTGTGTTTAATTGGTGTATTTAATTTTTAAATTTTAAAATTTTTGGGAAATATTTTAGAAGTTGAAAACTGAAGCACTACTCTAATATGAGTAATTGGAATTTGAATATATGAGTTTTGGTGGAAAAGAAAATTTTTAAAGTGATTTTTGTGAAAGGAGAGTCTGGCGCCTAGGCTCCAGAATTCGGCGCCTAGGCGCCGGTACAACCTTCTTACCGAAAATTAGCATTTAAATCCCATTAGCCATGGTTGATGCCTAAGATTCATCCCCTTCCTCGTTTTCGTGAAAATACACCCCCTAGATCCATCTTGAGGTCAATACATCAAATTTTTAAGCCCAAAATCACTTGATTTCTTCATCTCGAGGTCAGATCTACCTTCTAATCCATATATTTTTAATTCTTACCATAGGTTTTCCTATTTTTGCTAAAAACCAAAATTTTGAGAAAATTTTTGATTTTAAGAGTTTCTCCATGGATTTTTAAACTCATTTTAAGTTTCATAAGCTTAAAAAGAGTTTAAATATTTGATTCATAAATTTATTTGTGTTTATTTTCACGTTTAGATGACACAAAAATCTAAACAAGGAAAGGCACGAGAAAATTTTGACAGCAGCAAGTTTTTGACTGCGGCAGCGCATTTTTGTTATCACGAATTTGCGACGTCAAGAAAGTTTATCTCGGAGAGCAGCTTTTACAATCTTGGTGAAATGATCGAGAACACGATCGTTGCACACAACTGGCAACAATTCTATTATTTCACTGCTGTTGCCGTTATTCCTATTGTACGCAAGTTTTATACCAACTTTTTGGATGCGGAAGACTACGAAGTCTTCGTTAGAGGTGTCAGAGAAAGATTTACTCCGGAATGGATCAATATTTTCTACGGCCTGCCACCTACCATCGAGTGCTACTATTCTGGTTTATCTCCATCTGAGGGAGATCTTGAGATGATTATTGCATATCTGACTGATGGCACTGGAGCTTGGAAGATCCGGAACGACAAACGGGTAAACTTCAAATCTTCTAAGCTAAATGATATTTGAAAGGCATGCAATTATTTTATTTCTGCTAGACTTCTACCTTCCAACCACCTGAGTGAAGTTACCATAGATCGAGCTATCCTGAACTACTGCATTCAGGAGAGGAAGCCGATAGATGTTGGCAGTATTATTTATGATTCAGTGGAATCGATTGCTAGATCCAGCACTTCCGTGGGATTACGATTCCCATCCTTGATTCATTCTTTATGCATGAGCAATGGAGTTTATGCTGATATATCGGAGGAGAAGTTGAATATTACAAAGCCAATTGGGCAGGAGAGTGTTAGCATTTATGATCATCTTCGAGGGAAGAGATCTACTGGTGCTTCTACTTCTGTACCTACTCCAGGTAGAGCTTCTACTTCTAGACTTTCTACTTCTACTGTTGAGCCATTATCTAGTTTTTAGGAATCGATGCATGATCAATTTCTGGAGCAGCAGAATGAGTTATTTCTAACTCACTGTAGAGTAGATACTATAGACAAGAAGATTGATCATTTATTTGAGTTTACCCAAAGGAAAAGTGAGTATGATGCTGAGTATTCAGAGTCTTTAGTGAGATTCTTGAAGGGTGAGCATGATGTTCAGTTTCCTACATGTCCTAGATTTTCACCGTATGTTGATCCAAAGAATGTGGAGTTTTCTTTTAGTGATGACGATGATGAGGCTACAGATAGTGATTAGTAGCTTGATTTACCTCTGGGATGTGCTGATTCTGTTGTTAGTTTATTTCTTGTTTGCTAGTGCTGTTTGTTGTTTGTTAGTGTAGATTTGATTATGAAACTTTGTGTGAATTGTTTGATGTTGAGACTATTTTAAATATTTAGTGTATTGTGTTGAAGACTGAAATTTGGATAAATTAATGTTTATTTTTGTTTCAGCCTACTGTTTAGCATTCTTAAATAGTTAGTAATGTTGTTCTGTTTCTGTTACTATTAGTAGTATAGTCATTTAATTCAGCTACTGATATAAAAAAAATGATGAGCCTTAATACTTTTATATATGCTTCATTATTTCAGTAATATTCATAAAAAGCATGTGTAGAAGTAAATTTTTAGTTTTAGACTGTATTTACATACTTATAAAAATTCCTTTTTTAATTATACCTTTCTTTCTCTCATACTTTAAATTTTTTCATGATATACCAAAACTTAAGTTTAGGGGAAGGGAAAATACATGCAAATATAAATTTTATTTGTTCTTAATGAACTAATATTTTCTAAAAAATATTAACATAACATAAGGAATGAAGAATCTATTTAAGATCATTAAAATTTTTGAAATTATAAATAATTTAGTAGACTTAACCAAAATTTTAATAACTTTGATTGATTTTAAGAATAAAATTATTGAACTTAAAGAAGAGTAAGATTAAGAAAATTTTCTATTCATAGTAGAAATAATTGAATTTTAGAAGTATTAAGAAATAAAAAATTATAACTTGAAAAAGAAAAGATTGAAATTCTTTTTGAAATCTATTCATGTTATAGTAATTAAGTGAAAATGTATAAGTTTGAAAATATAAGTTAAGGATAGCGAAGTTCAAAACCATTAACAGGCTATCCAGATATAGTAATCCTCTCTTTAAAAAAAAAAGAAAAAAAAAACATAAGAGAAAGGAGAAGCTTGAGGAGATGTCTAATCAAAAATTGGCTTCATTTGAATTAGCTTATAAGAAAAAAACTGATTACATATTTTACTTAATTTTTAAGCATGTATCTTTAATAGAAAAGATTTTCATGAAGATCTTTTTCTTGTAAATAATTTATGTGATCTTAATATAATAAACTACAATTATTTTCGAAGTGAATGAAAAATTTTTGAAATCTTATGATTTGGTAGTTAAATATTCGTTAGATTCTTAAAATTAAACTTTTTTAGTTAAATTTAGTTAATGATTTACTAAAGCCTTTATAAAATAAAAAATTATAAGAAATCTTAAATATTTACCTTTTATTCCAATTATTATACATTTTATATAGTAAAAAATGGTTACTTGAGGACAAGTAACGTTTATGTTTGGGGGTTTTGGATCCATAAAAAATACCTATTTTTATGCCTTGATTTTCATCAAATTATTAAGGATGTTATGCTTTAATGAAAGGTAATTTTGTGTTTTGGATGTAGGTGATGCAAAAATGTTCAAGAAGGAAAAAAGGAGCAAAAATGGAGCCAAAAATGCAAAATTGTCAAAATAATTGGTCTGGAGCCTAGGCGCCAGAATCCGACGCCTAAGCGCTAGTTTGATACAGAATTCTGTAAGATTTTTGATGACTTTTGGACGGTTATTTCGATGGTGTTAGCAGTTATTGGACCATCTAGAAGATTGGCAGTTATTCCTGGATTATAGGACATGTGATACATTGTATTTGGACGCTTGGAAACGGTTAGGATTGCGAAGAGGTGCGATCCAAAGTGAAGAGGTGCGAAGATCTAGACGTAGAGTCCGGCACCTATGCTCCAGATTCCAACGCTTAGGTGCTAGACACCTTCTAGAAGATTCATTGAACATGGATACATTTTGAAGAGGTGCCTCAAGGAAACCCTTAAAGCCTATAAATAGGAGGCTACTCCTTTAGAGAGAAAAATGCCCACAAACCACCAACGCCTAACCTAGTCCCCTAGCCCCATAGTTCCATTTAGAAAGAGAAATTAGAGAAATATTTTAAGGGCCATATTTATAGTTTCTTTTATTAATTAGTGAGTTTATTTAGAGTTTGTATTGAGAGTATTTGAAGAGTCGGTGCTTTTGAAGTCTATTTACTTTGGATTCAGAAGGATTCAAAGGTTCAGTTGGAGAAACACTTGAGATAAGTATTTGTATTTTGATTCAAAGTTTTATTTATATGTTTTGTTGTTTGAATTCAATGTGTTCTGAGTAGTTACTTTACTTTCTTCTTTCAATTATGAAAAGATAAATAAGATAATATAAAATTCGTTGGAGAATTAAAAAATATATTTTTTTTAAACATTGTGATGATATTAATACCAGATCTTAATTTACTATTTAAATTGGTCATTTAAATTGTTAAAATCTGTTGAAGATTTTTGAGACCTAGAAGGAGATGAATTCTTAACTAGTAGATATCAAATGAATCCTTGGGTAGTCGAAGGCCTTGCGCGGGTTATTCAAGGTGAAGTGCATATAATTAGGAAGATATTATTTAATGGGCGTAGAATTGAAAAGTTTTTAGAGTGACAGGCTAAATTCTTGTAATTTGGTTTATAGAGAAGGAAAGGGTCACTAGTAGGGCCGACCATAGCCACCCTTGGACATCTAGTAGTGTGAGCCTAGATTAACCCATTCTACTAACAATACATCCAGACCTGATCTATAGATTAGCCAATGTTCTTTATACTATCGAGCGAAGGTAAAGAATAGGAATGCTTCTATTTGGCACAATACCATAAATTTATATTCTCCATGAATATTACATTATCTAAAAAGTCTTGGATTAATTAAAAGGAAGAAAGTTGTTTGCTTATTTTGATTTACGTCAACCATTACTTTCTTACTGCTTTATTTCTGCATCTAGTAAATTAAATATTAACTTTTTAACTTTAAAAGAAATACATAGAAATAAAATCAAAATATTTAAAAAAAAATCTATAATCCTCCTCGTGGGATTGATAATGGGGTCTTTATTTAAAGCCCTATATTATTTGAAACGTTACGTATACTTGCGTAGTTCCCCTAGTGTGTAAAATATTTTCCATAAAATTATATTTATATACACTAGCCGCTATTAATATTATTTGAGTAAAAGTATTGGCTATAACATACTTTTGATAGCATAAATTACTGCATTTTTTGGCGATTGCAAACCAAGTTTTTGGTGCATTGCTGCGGATCGAGGGTCAGTTACAGATCATGGAAAAACCAAATTTTTTCAGTTTTTCACACAAAATCTCTGTATTTATAGCATATTTTTCGTCCCTAATCCCATAGACACAATAATTTTGACCAGAGCAATTCAATTTGGAGGAGTTAGGAAGGATTTGGAGGCCTTGGATAGAGGAAATCATGGAAATGAGGTAAGTGACAAATCTCCTCATGGTTTTATTGCTGTTAGTTTGGAGAAGATGTTTAGTCGAATGGATAAGATTGAATCAGAATTTCAAATTATTGGTAATCATCTCCATGAGATGTATCACCAATATGAACACTTGGAATGGCAAACCAAACTTTAATCTGATCACATGACTGCCTATCAAGACGCTCAAATAGAAATGTACGCGAAGAACAAGTGGATTTATGAGAAGACGGCTTTGGAATTTCCAAGGGCGTTGGTTTTCTATCCTTTCGGTCCTAGCAAACTTCATTTCGAAAGAGATGGAAATTGAAGATCGGTGTTAAATATATTTTATATGTGTTTTAGGTGTGATTGAATCTTGATTTAGTGTTTTGAATATCTATTGTGTGTATTTGCTTAAATTGTTCAATGTGTGTTGTTGGATTTTCTTTGTTGATTGTTTGTGTTATTTATAAAACGATGAACCTTGATACAAGTCTTGTACTGAAGATTGTTAATTTTAGAATGGATATAAGGATTTTGAAGTGAAGAATTTGGATACATTTATGTGGATCTATGCTATCATTTTAAATTGATAGTAAAAATATTTGGAGGATATAAAATTGATAAATATTCTCATAAGAGTAATTAGGAATCAAATTTGATATGATTTGGTGGAAAATTTAAATCGAATTTTTGGAAAGGCGAGTCTGGCGTCTAGGAGCCAGAATTCGGCGCCTAGGTGCCGATTCAGCTTGAACCCGAATGCCATTTTTGATGCATAGGCTTCCTTGTCCACAGTATTTTTCCGAAAATACCACCTAGAGATCCCATTTAGAGCCGGATTTTCAAGTTTTTGGGCTTGAAATCACCTGATTTCTTCATCTCGAGGTCAGATCTACATTCTAAACTCATTATTTTTTATTTTTACCATGGATTTTTCTCTCATCTAGAAAAAACCAAAATTTTGAGGAAAATTTTGATTTTTTTATGATCAAATCCATGGATGTTTAAGCTATTTCAAGTTTGAAAAGCTTAAATTAGTTTATTTTCATAGATCCGTTGAATTTATTTCAAGTTTTTCTTTCACGTTTAGATGGCATCCAAATTTAAGCGAGGAAAGGAACGAGAAAACTTTGACTGTAGCAAGTTCGTCACTGCTGCTGCACACTTCCGATATAATGATTTTGCTATGACTCGGAAGTTTATCTCAGAGCGAAGTTTCTATAATCCTTGAGGAAGAATTGAGGAGACAATCGTTGCACTCAACTGGCAATGATTTTGCTATTTCACTGCTGTTGTCATTATCCCGGTGGTTAGAGAATTTTATGCTAATTTCATGGATGCAAAGGAATACAAGATTTTCATTCGAAGAGTTGGAGTAGGATTCAAGCCTGAACGCATCAACATTTTCTATGGCCTACTGCCAAATATTGAGTGCTATTACTCATGTTTATCTCCATCTGAGGAAGATTCAGACATGATCATTGCCTACCTGACTGATAGCACTAAAGCCTGGAAGAATCAAAATGGAAAAAGGGTAAATTTTTCATCTTCTAAGCTTAATGGTGTTTCCAAGGCATGACACTACTTTATTTCTAATCGTTTCCTTCCATCAAATCATCTGAGTGAAGTTATCACAGATAGAGCTATTCTAAACTACTACATTAAAGAGAGGAAGTCTATTGATGTAGGGAGCATTATTTATGATTCTGTGGAGGCTACTGCTCGTTCTAGCACATCTATTGGACTTTGTTTTCTATCACAGATCTATTCTCTTTGTCAAAGTGCTGGAGTAGGTGCTGAGCTTTCTGAGGAAAAGCTCAAGTCTACGAAGCCTATAGGAAGAGAGAGCATCACCATTTATGATCGACTACGAGGTAAGAGTTCTACTGCACCTGCTGGTTCATTACCTACTTCTGGTAGAGCTTCTACTTCTAGACCATCTACTTCTGCTAAGCCATCTTCTACAGTTTGGGAAACAATGCATGATTAGTTCATAGAGAAGCAACATGAGTTATTCTTAACTCACTACAGAGTATATACCATAGACAAGAAGATTAATCACCTTTCTGAGTATAAATAAAGAAAGAGTGATTATGATGCTGAGTATTCAGAGTCTTTTGTGAGATTTTTTGTGGGAGAACATGATGTTCAGTTCCCTACTTGTCCCAGATTTTCACCCTATGTTCATCCTAAGGATATGGAGTCCTATTTTGATGATGATCAAACTATAGACAGTGATTAGTAGCTTGATTTATCTCTAGAGTTTACTGATTCTGTTTTTAGAGTGTTTTCTTATTGCTTGTACTGTTTATTGTGATGTTATTTGTTAGTGTTGTTGTGAACTTTTTATGTTAAAATTGTTTCTTAACTTATCTGATGTATGTTTAAGACTAAGATGTGAATGCATTTCTATAAAAGTTTATTTCTATTTCAGCCTACTGTTTAGTCTTCATGAATAGATAGTAATTTGCATGTTCTAAAAAAAATGAAGAAAGAAAATTTTTAATTAACTCATGCTCTATAAAACTTTTCTATATAGGCTTAATCATTTCTGTTATATTCATATTGAAGCATGTGTAGAAGTAGAGGTTAGTTTTTCTTTACTACATCATTGTTATACTTAGATTAATTCTTATTTATTTCTTTCTCTCATGCTTTAGAAAAATTTCATAATTCATATTTATACTAAAGCTGAAGTTTGGGGGAGGGAAAATATTTATCAAATTTAAATATTTTTTGTCCTTAAAGAACTAATATTTTATTTAAAAATATATTAACATAGCATAAGGAATGAAAAATCTGTTTAAGATTACCTAAATTTTTGAATTTATAAATAATTTAGTAAACTTAACTAAGATTTCAAATATTTTGGTTGATTTTAAGATTAGAATTATTTAGCATAAAAAATAATAAGATGAAAATTTTTCTATTTATAGTAAAAAGAATTGTATTTTTAAAATACTAAGGAATCAAGATTATTGCTTGAAAAAGAAAAGATTGAAATAAGTTTCAAAAAATAATAAATTATTAATGTCATATTCATTAAGTAAAAATGTATAAGTTTTTGAAAATAAGTTAAGGATAGTAAAGTTCAAAATCATTAACAGGCTATCCAAAAATAGTAATCCTCACTTAAAAAAAAGTGAGGAGAAACTTGAGGAAATGCCTAATCAAAAATTGACTTCACTTGAATTATCTTATATTAAGGAAACGGATTACATTTTTAACTTAATTTCTATGTACATATATTTTTACTAGAAAAATGTTTCATGAAAATCTTTTTCTTGTAAATATTTTATGTGACATTGATATGATAAACTAAAATTATTCTTGAAATAAATGAAAAATTGGAAGTCTTATGATTTGGTAGTTAAATGTTCTTTAATTCTTAAATTTAAACTTAATTAGTGAAATTTGGTTTATGATTTGCTAAAGCATTTATAAAACAAAAAATTATAAGGAATCTTAAATATTTTAACTTCATTCCAAATGTTATTTATTTTATATAATTAAAAGGGTTACTTGCGGACAAGTAACATTTAAGTTTGGGGAGTTTGATCTACCTAAAAAATACTCATTTTTATGCCTTCTTTATGATTCAATTCTTAAGGATATTATGCTTTAATGAAAGGTATTTTCATGTTTATGAATGTAGATGAATAAAAAGAGTCCAAGAAGGAAAATAAGGAGCAATAAGGAGCAAAAATGGAGCTTATGGAGCAATTTTTGGAATTATTGGCCTGGCGCCTAAGCGCCAGAGTTTGCCGCATGGGCGCCAGAGTCCGGTGCCTAGGAGCCAGTTCGATATAGACGCTGTTATGTTTTTTTGATGACTTTGGGCAATTATTTTGACGGTGTTAAGTGGTTATTGGAGCTTATAGAAAACTTGAAGTTACTCCTAATATATAGGACATGTGATACAATGTATTTATACACAAGGAAATGGTTTGAATCGCGAAGAGGTGCTACTCAATGTGAAGAGGTGCGAACAACCTGGTCACGGAGTTCGGCGCCTAGGCCCCAGATCCCGCCGCCTAGGCGCAACGGTTACCTTCTAGAAGATACATTGAATTTGGATGAATTTTGAATAGGTGCCTTAAGCCACCCCTAGTCAAATTCAAAGCTCTATAAATAGGAGCCCATTCTACAGAGAAAATCGCACCAAAAACCCCCCTCTTAGTACACATACTCATTTTAGCCTATTTTAGTATCTTCCGTACTTAGGGTGCCACTTTATTTTGTATCTAGTGAGTTTATTTTGAGTGTTTATTGTGGGTAATTGCTATTGGAGTCTTTCATCATTGTGTTGGAGTCAGATAAGTCAGCGGAGCTCTTGAAGGAGCACTTCAGATAAGTATTTGTACTTTGGTTCAAAGTTATATAAATATGTTTTGTTGTGTTATTTTAATGAGTTCTGAGTAGTTAGTTATCTTTCTTCTTTCAACTATGAAAAGTTTATAAATTAATTAAATTTCGTAGGAGAATTAAATATTAAAGATTTTAAAAAATTGTGACGATATTAATACCTGATCTTAGTTTACTTTTTAAATTGGCCATTTAATTTGTTAAAATCTGTTGAAGAATTTTGAGACCTATCCGGAGATAAATTTTTAACTAGTAGATATCACATGAATCCTTAGGTAATCGCAGGCTATGCGTAGATTGTTTAAGGTGAAGTACAAATAAATAGGAAGATATTATTTATTGGGTGTAGAATTAATTAGTTTTTAGAGTCACAGACTAAATTCTAATAATTTGATTTATAGAAAGGAAACGGGTCACTGGTAGGGCCGAACATAGCCACCCTTGGACATCTAGTAGTGTGAGCCTAGATTAACCCATTCTACTAATAAAACATCCTGAGCGTAACTATAGATTAGTCAAAGTTCTTTGCACCTGGACCAAAGGGTAAAGAATAGGAATACTTCTATTTGACACAATACTATAATCTTAATTTCCTACAAAAGATAAATAATCTATAATTCCTGGATTAGTTGAAAAGGAGAAAGTCATTTTTATAATTGCATTGAATTTTAATTACTGCTTACTTTACTTTCCTGATCATTGCTTACTTTCTTTAGTAAAAGTTATTTGTTAATTAAATTTGAATATATATATATATATATATATATATATATATATATAAGGTATATAAAATTTGCATAAGTAAATTTCAAAATATTACTTATATATTTTTACGTTTTACTTTTATTATCCCTGTGGGATCGATAACCAGGACTCCACTAGAGCCCTGTATTACTTGAACAATACGTATACTTGCGTTTAAAATTGTGACTTTTATAATAATTAAATCTAATAAAATAATAAAAGTAAACCTCGCACATCAAGTTTTTGAAGCCATTTTTCAAGAATTAAATCTTCTAAAAAGTGGTATCAAATTCTTGTATTTTAAAGCATATTTAAAGTCACATCGCAACAAGTTATCTTCTAATTCTTCCCCCTGGGGCTAAAGAAATGGTGAAGGTAGTCTTTCCAAAATTATCTTATTTGACAAAATAGGTTTCTCTAATTCCTTAGAAATTTCCTCCATCGGTCTTTCAATATCCTTTTCCTTTTTTCTCAACTCAAGGTTCTTTTAAAACATATCCTCAAATTCACTTCCACTTCTTAGTTGTAGGTCACTAGGTAAAATCTCTGGAGAACGATTATAAATTGAGTTAACAATCAGCCCCAGTTGTCTTTCTATTTTTCCTTGTTGTAGCCCCTAGACTTTCCATATGACTCTCCATTTGAACAGCAACCTCTTCTAACAATAATTCCTTCTCCTCATTTTGTAGGTTGAAGTTAAATCTACAAGGATAAGAAAGTCCAATGTTAAAATTGCCCTGATTATTCAAATTACATATGTGATTAAGTTGATTATCTTCCCACAATTGGTTTCTTCCTCCAAAATTGTTATTCTTGTTAAAGTTGGAATGATTCTCCCTACTAGGGTTGTAATAATTGGAATAAGAGTTATCTGAGCGATTGTGTATCTCACGGCTAGTTTAAAAGGGTTAGCCTCAATTAATTGTCTAAATGAACTTTCCTCAATAAATGAGGGTCCTTTAGGAAAACTTTCTACGTATTGATCTAACTTTATCCCAATATCTGCAACCTGAGAAGTTAAAATAGTCAGCAAATCAGTTTCATGAAAATTCACTACCCTCTTGGTGTTTACTCTGTCAAAGCAATTATCATTATAATCCAAAACTGAATAATCATTATCTCAATGATCTACATTTCTACAATAAATACATGGAGTCTTTTCTGATTCATAATCCTCCTAATAGTTTTCTCTAGTTATGATTCGTAGGGTTCAAGGTTTGCAGGTCCTAAACTATGCATAAAAGATGTAAGAGTTTAAAAAGAAATAAAAACACAGACTCAATAATACTTATATATAATTTTTTATTATATTTTTTAAATACAAATTATTAACACACGAACAATCACTTAAACAAATAAAAAACACTACAATATTCAATTTTGAAGGCTAATTACATCAACTAAAATTTTACTTAAGTCAAATTAATTATTCAATCCCCAACAACAATGCCAAAAATTAATCCTCGATGTACGCGCTTCATGTGTATATACTTCAATTTCAGTTCCCGGCACGATGCCAAAAACATGGCCCCTGACCACATGCAACGCGGAATTTTTAATAAATCAATATTTTTTCTCCATAATTTAATTTTTTATATTAGGGGTACTACGCAAGTGCACGTATACTTTTTAAGTAATATCGGGCTTTCTTTCAAAGGCCCAAAGTATCAATCCCCATAAGAAAGGTGTAATTCTAAATGACTTCAGTAAAAGTTATAATCTACAATAACTCATCTTAGCCCGAAATTTTTGTTTACAAGTTTGGTTTTCCTAAATTCACTACTAAAAAAAATAAAAATCTAATCTACTGAGGCTGGTAAATTTTGGAAAGTTCTTATATAATCATAATACCTTCCTCTTGCAATGAATATAGTAGCATAAGTAGTAGACAAATTGATAGAATTGTGTAATAATTTTTGTGCCAACAAGGAATATAAGTTTACCTACCCTCTTTTAATTGTATAGTATGCTAAGTATTCTATTAGGTTTACACAACTAGTAGAGATGTGAAGGTGGTTAAAAGCCTTACATCTCACGGTAAAGAACACATTAACTTACATCAATTGTCACCTAGAAGCTCCTAATCGAAACAGATCACGAAGAATATTTCTTTTAAAAGTTGCATCGCAACCTGAACTACTTTACCATAGCTAACCTGACAATGTGAGTGCACTTAAGTTGTGAAGTCACCGCTCATCCAAGTCTTAGTCACAAATTATAACAAATTTTAATATAACATATGCCAGTATGTTATGTAAATGAAGCACGGAGATTGTACTCATCACATGGAAAGTAAAATTATTCTATCATAAATCAAATTTTCCTATGCATGCCACTGCTTCACAACAAGTTGGAAGAGTAAGAAAAAATACACACTAAGCAAGGAGAAAATACATGAATTCTTCATTGCAACTGACTTTGAAATCATGCAACTATATTGCAATAATTCAAAGCAAATACAAAAAAGTATAAGACTTATCTTTACAGAAGATTCAAGCCCTCCTTGCACAACAAATAGCAATCCCTTACATGTCTCTCTAATCTCTCAAAGCTAAACAAAGAAATCTCTAAATTCATCCCTTTCTCTCTTCTTCCTAAGTGCCAAGAGGCACTAAGAACTCAAAAAGACACTTCCCAAATGAAGAGACACCAAGCCCTCCTCTTGGCCAAGAGACCTTTCACTCGAAGAGACAAACCCTTAAAATAACCGTCAAAATCCCCAAAAGTCACCTCAGATGTCTCTTCGAAATTTGTTCAAAGACGTTGTCTTTTAAAAAAAAAAATTATTATGGCGCCTGGCGCCTAACCGTGGTGCGTAGGCGCCGACCTTCTAAAAGCATGAAATAACTGCATGGGACTAGGCGCCAGTCCTAATATTATGACACCGGGCTCTCTGTTTCCACGTACTAGGCGCTAGAGCTGGCACCTAGGTGCTAGTTCACTTTGTGCTCATTTTCTCAAATTAAGACCGTTTTGCTCCGTTTTCGCAGTTTTTTTCTCAAAAACCCCATCTCTTGTACTTAAAACAAAAAACATGCAAAATACACTCCTTTAAAGTGCAGTATCATTAAAAATGAGCATAAAAAATATATAAAAAATCTCATTTTTAGGCGTGTCACCTACCATATATTAGCCAAACATATAAAGGTGTGCCTCTCACTTCATATAAGTGTAAGTAAGCCAATGTGAGTAAAGACACACATATGCTTTTAATGGTTCACCAGTAATATTCTCATATTAAGTATCCAATTAATCTAAAATTTGTCATCTAAATCCAAGACTTTGAAAGTATATATTTTGAAATAATACACTTGTATACTTTTAACAAGAAAATAAAATAATTTTTTATTAAATAACATGGTTGACCTCACATATGAACTAAATACATAGGTTGACAAATCCTTGAATAACTACATTCGTGGCATAATCCTATGAGTTGTAGTCATTGATATATTACAACAACATAGGAATCCCTAAGTAAAATAAGGCTCATAATTAAAGTTTTGACACCCTATACTAAACATATATCCAAATCATATGATTCCTACGATTTAACAGATCCATTAATATTTTAAATGATGTTACGAACATGAATGGTTGGAGTATAGAGTTGTGACAATGGTTAAGTATTGCTAAAGTGCTATAAAGCCTACATGCATAATGCAATGTAATGGATTTTCTTAGAAAAAAGAATTTGTTTATGCTATGATTTAACGTGTCCTGAAAAAAATTAAATAAAATTAAATACAGTATGAAGAGATGAAGCATTGTCATGGGGTTGCAAAGGAAGCACAAACACTAGGACCCCGTTTGGAATCACTTTTGTGTTTTCTATTTTTGTTTTTTCAAATTAAAAATAGAAACCTAAAGAAAGTGTTTCTTTATTCGTTTTGTATTTTTTAAAATTTTATTTGTAAAACACATGAGGCTTATCTTCAATACATAAAAAACACAAAAATTGTGTCTTTGCTGTCTTAAAAACATGTTTTTCGGAACATTCTAAACCAAAAATACCCTAAACCTTGAACACCAAATCCTGAAAACTGAACCCAGAACCCTGAACATCAAACCATGAACTCTGAAAACTAAACCCTAAACTTTGAACCCAAAACCCGAACGTCGTATCCTGAATCGTGAACCCTAAACTCTCAACCATAAACTTTTAACCTAAAACACTGAATCCTGAAACCCGAACCCTGAACTCTGAACATTGAATCCTAAACCCTGAGCCCGGAACCCAGAACCCTAATCCCTGAACCTAGAACTTTGAACTCTAAACCATGTACCTTGAACCCTGAACCTTGAGCACTAAACCCTGAATCCTGAATTCTAAAATCCATAAAAACCTTAACCCTGAACCTTGAACCATTAAACCTAAACCCTAAAACCTGAACCCTAAGGCCTAAAACCTAAACACTAAACCCTAAACCCTATAACCCTAAAACCTAAACCATGAACCCTGAACAAAAAAACCCAACTTAAACCCCATAACCATTAGCCTTGAACCCTAACCCTAAACACTAAACCCTAAAACCCTAACCCTAAACCCTAAATCGTAAACACTAAAACCCTAAACCCTAAACCGTAAACTGTAAACGATAAACTTTTTACAATAAACCCTAATCCCTAACTACTAAAGCCTAAACCTTAAACCCTATCCATAAGCCCCAAATCGTAAGCCGTAATCGGAAAACCTAAACCCTAAACCTGAAACCTTAAATCCTAAACCTTAAAACCTGAACCGTAAACCCTAAACCCTGAAAATCATCAAAACAAAAAACTCGAACCCTTAGTCTTAACACTGAATCTTGAACCGTGAAACCCCGAACCTCGAACCCCAAACCTTAACCTTAATATTTGAACCTTGAACCTTAAATCTTGAACCTTGAACCAGAACCCTGAACTGAGCCCTGATCCCGAACCCCGAACCCTAAAACCTGAACTCTGATCCGTGAACTTTGAACTCTGAACCATGATCCATGAACTCTGAAACTCTGAACCCTAAACCCTAAACACTCAAACTTAAAGCTTTAACCATAAACCTTGATCCCAAAATTCTGGAGTTTAAAAACCCTCAACCTTTCACTTTAAACCCTAAAAATCCTAAACCCTTAACCATAAATTGTGAACAATGAACACGAAACCATAAACACTAAATTCTAAATAATGAATCCTGATCCCTGAAACCTAAACCCTGAACCCAAAACCCTGGACATGAACCCTAAACCTTGAACCATGAACCCAAAACCCTGAACCACAAACATCAAACCTGAACCCTAAAAACATTGAAAAAATTGAACCCTGACCACTGAATATTGTACCCTATAACCTAAACTCTTAAACCTGAACACAAACCCTAAAGCCTTAAATCTTTAACCTTGAACCCTGAACCAAAAACCCAAAACCTTAAATCTTAAACAATAAACCTTGAACCATAAACCCTTAACCCATAACCCTGAACCCTGAACCCTTCACTCTAAATCCTGAACTGTAAAAGCTAAACCATAAACCTCAAACCCTAAACCCTGAACCCTCAAACCCTATACCATAAAACCCTCAACCCTATGCCCGAAGCCCAAAACCATAAACCCTAAACCCTAAACTCTAAACTCTAAACCCTAAAACCCAAAACCTAAACCCTAAACCCTTTCCCTAAACCCTAAATCCTAAACCATAAACATAAACACTAAATTCTAAACTTTAAACCCTAATCCCTAAACCCTAAAACCTATAACCTAAATCCTAAACCCTAAACCCTAAGCCATATGAACTATTATACATAAAACCCTAAAAACCTGAAACCCTAAACCCAAAACCCTGAACCCTAAACTCTGAAGCTTGATCCCCGAACCCCGAACTTTGAGCTGCAAACCCTGAACCCCGAACTCTGAACCCTAAACCTCGAACTAGAACCCCAAATCAAAAAACTAGACTCTGAACCAGAACCCTGAACCCTGGAACCTAAACCCTAAACCATGAACTCTGAACTTTGAACCCTAAACCTTAAACCTTGAAAGCTGAACTTTGAACCCTAAAACCTAAACCCTCAACCCTCAAGCTTGAACACTAAACCCTGAACTGTAAATTCTGAGCCATAAAACCCTCAATCCTCAAACCTAAACCCTAACTCTAAACCCTAAACCCTAAACCCTAAACCCTAAAAGCCTTGAACCTAAACCCAAAACCCTAAAACCCTAAACCCAAAACCATAAAACCTGAACCTTGAACCCTGAACTCGAAACCCAGAAACCTAAACCCTGAACCCTGAACCGAAACCCTGAACCTAAACTCAGAACCCTAAACTGTGAACCCTAAGAACATAAAAACCTAAACTTTTAAACCTAGACCCTAAACCCTAAAAGCTAAATGCAAAAACTTAAATCCTAATTCCTAAAACCTGAACGCTGAAATCAGAACCCTAAACCATGAACCCTGAACCTAGAACTCCGAACCCTGAACCTCGAACCTTGAACCTGAACCTTGAACGTTGAAACCATGACGCTAAAACCTGAACCCTAAACTTTGAGCCATAAAACCTAAAGCCTGAACCATAAACCATAAACCCTCATCCCTAAAGCCCGAAACTTAAAACCTAATCCCTAAATACTAAAAACACTCATCCCTTAACCCTAAACCCTAAAAAATCTAAACTTCGAACCCTAAACACTAAACCTTGAACCCTGAACCCTAACCTTGAAAACCATTGTAGGCATATTTTTAGGTTGTGTGTTTCATTTTGAAAAGGGGGTCGCCTAACAGAAATTGTCGGCGAATTTTAGATTTTAAATTTAATTATATAATTTGAAAAGTAGTATTTGATTTTGAAAATAATTTTAAATTTCAAAAATTTTAAGATATGAAATCAAAACGATCTCACATCCCAAATAGTTTATATAAACGAGCACCGCACCACAAACTGTGTATCTATCCCGAAGAATAGGCACACTGCTTGACAATGGGGCTCGATTAAATCAACTAGAAGATTTGTGACATCCGTTTGGTCTGCGAACCAATTTTATAAGACGACAAATTCCCCTCCTTAATATAAATGAATTAAACAGGGTTTATATTACCTGGGTTCTTAAAGTTCCCTATAAGGGCAAGCCCCTATAGTTAATTACATCTTAAATGAAGTGAATCAATTAAGAAAACTCTCGATAATGATCAGTGGTTTTTCTCTCAAGAATTTCAAAGTTTAAGGTTTTCAAAGGATTGAAATTTTGGAGTTTCAAAAGGGAATGGATCAAATTTGGAACAGTTTATTTTCAGGAGTCTAAAAGGAAGAGAAGTAGGAGAAGCTGAGGATCCAAGAAGAATCTTGGCAACTTCCCAAACTATCCTGTTGTTTGGCTCAGATTTAAGAAAATCCTAATATTATCTTTGTGTTTCAATCTTGCCAATTTTAATTAATTTGGACTTATATTTGTATGATAAAACCATATAAATAGCCTCGAAGATATGAGGGTTTATGTCGTACCGAACGACTACCTCAGAGTCCTAAGATCGGTTAGGGCTTAATTTACATGACATGATCATGTAAATGCCTAACGAAGAGTTGAGGATTTATGTTGCACTAGGCAAACCACCTCGAAGTCCTATGGCTTGGTTATTTAATTCTAAGAAAGTTTTGCTGAAGTAGATCTGAGTTTTGCTGATGATGATGGCCGAGCTGCCCACCATGCTCCGAGCTCCTTGTTGTTGCAGAGGTTTAGTTTTAGAAGATTGTAATAAAAAGAGGAGAGAAGAGTTTGGTTTAGAGAAAATCTTAAAATTCAAGTGTTTTTAATATTGTTGACCTCATTTTTGATGAGGTCTTCTCTTCTTCTCTTTAGTACTTAGGATCTAGCCTTAGGCTTTTCCTTCGACTATCTTAGAGGACTAGAATTGGGACCCACCTTTTAGAAATTCAAACCACTTCTTAACTCCCTGCAAACTCCACAAACTTGACTGTAGACCCCTAATCACCTAGAGGGTCGAAATCAAATGTGGAAGTTTAAAGGATGAGTTCCTATAAGACTCTTTGGCCTTAGGACTACCCTGGGTGGCCTGGTCTGATGAAGGGGCTGATTTACACACACACTACACCTATACACTACACTTTCACACACCTATACCTAACTTGACCTCCTGACTCATGTAGGTGATTCACATGGATGGTCCTTAACCCCTAAGCCTTTGGCTAAGAGGGTTAGGAACAACATAGTGAATGCCTCAAATGAGTCCCTTCTTGGATCATGTGGGCTTGATATGGCTTCATGGCTCAACCAAAATGATTTCATTCCACTCAAATTCACCCAATCTTCAATTTTCCAAATTTTCAATTTTTGACCCTCGGGACCCTACACCCGCCTAACCTACCCAAAGCCCTTGAAATTACCCAAAATTTTCAAAATCACCTAAATTACCCAAAATTCCTCAAAATCAATCCCAAACATTTCCACGTCACTTAAATTGATCATCCATACCCAAAAATACCAAAAATTCCAAAAATACCTCCCAATACCCTCCAAATACCCAAAATACCCCTCTTGACCCAAAAATTCAAAAATTCAGAAAATTCCCAGAAAATTACAGAAAATCCAAAATATTCCCAATTTCATTTTGTCCAACTATACCATGGGCCAATTTTGTCAATTTACCCTACTTTTGTCAAAACCCCCAATTTGACTCATTTTAACCCTAAGTGAAACCAATGTCAAACCAAACCTATCCAATTGACCCAAATTCTGGTCCAATTCAATTCTAAACTTCAATTCAACATTCCCAACATCAATTTAGACCAAATCCAAGTCCAATTTGGTTGACATTTGGATCCAATTTCACTTTTGGCCTTAAAGCCCAATTTGGACCCATGACCCAAACCTAACCCAAACTCACCCAATTCAACTCCAATTAACCCCAAATCTTTTCTAAATCTTCCTTAGCATCCCCAAAAGCAAAACACTAACATAATTTGCCCAAAATTTAGACCCAAACCCCACTCAAATTCAACCCAAAGCTAAAAGGCCCAATTTTGACCTAAACCCAAACCTAACCCAAATGAGCCCAAACCGCAAAATCAAAGCCCAACCAAAGTCAAAACCGCTTTGAAACACTCCCATAAACATCTCTCAACCTAACCCAAACCTAACCCAAATGACTTTCCCTCAGCCCACACCAGGTCATGGGAGGGTGAACCAAACCCATTTGCATGAGTTGACCAAAATGAGCTCAAAATACACTCTCCCCCATTCCATTTTAATCAAGTTTTTTTACACATGTCAAACTCCAATTGACTTCACCAAATTCAACCCCTGACCCACCTGACCTTGAGGGTGACCCATGCCTGGCCGGCCAGCCACCAGGCCGTCGGAAAACACCATGGCCGAGAGCTCACATGTGAGCCAACCTAGGAATTCTCCCTTGCTGAGCTGCCCCATCCCCAGTGGCCATTGGAGTTGTTCTTCTCTTGCCAAGAGCAGCTGATCCCAAGCCCTAACTCTCCCCGGGAGGCCCTCCACCCTCTCCTATTTAAACACCACCCCTCTCGGCCATGAGAGGTGCCGAAACAAACCTTAAGGAAACTCGCCAAAATTGTTCCGGACTCCTCCCCATACACGAGCACTTGATCCCCACTCGAGATCCCCCTGCCATTTCTTCTCGCAGAGCTCAATTTCAGAGTTGAAATCCAAGCCCAAAACCAGGACACTTCTCCACAGTGAGCCAATCCCCAAATTGATTGGTTCTACACCTTCACCAGACCAAGGGAAGGTGTCCACCAGCAAAAGCCTCATCTCTAGGCCACCCAATTGCTCCAGCCTCCAAGCTTTGTGATCGGCTGTGGTCGAAATCACACCTAGACAATTCACTGCACCGAGAGACTTCATCTGGAACTTGCTGGGATCCAATCGAAGGTGCAACAACCCTCAGATCGAAGCCACACTTCTCTGAGCAAAGGTATGAGCTAATTCTTCATCCCGAGCTTCTGGAGATTCTTCATTTCAAATTCTTTAATTTCAATGCATGATCACCATATAGATGTGTTTGTCTCTTCAAGACGAATCCATAGAGCATAAGAACATGAAAATCCATTGAGTATCGAGTGAGATATTAGGGATTTAGTGTGGACGGCTCTCGGGTGAGGACACTTGGGGACGATGAACGGATGCCGTCCATTCAATACACGCACGGACGGACGGCCAGGATAGCGTCAGATCAGGAGACGGAACGATACAGCGGGCCCCCGGAGCGCTGAGTCAGATGGCGGCGTCGAATGGGAGAGCGCCACGCGGCGTTTCGGAGCTGCCGAGGTTGACGCGGCGCCGCGTGGATAAATAGAAAATTAGGGATTTTTCTGATTTATTTAATTCCCTAAACTTCAAAAATTCATAACTTTGTGTAGGAAAATCATAAAAATAAAATAAAAAATACCCTCTTGCTCAGTGAACAGAGGAGAATAATGTGGAAAAGAAATTATTTAATTTCATCATGTATTTTATTTTTAATAATTTATTTACTCACTGCATATTTTTAATTCTCAATGCATGTATACAATTCACCATGGCATGAGACCATAGGGCTTTTGAAGCCTTTGAATTTGGAAACATTCCCTGAATTTTCCAAAGTCAGAGGCCATCCCTATGAAAAGTTATTGATTTTTCAAATTCATGTTACTGTTTTGAGTATTTTAATTCCAATAAATAGCATGTTGTGAAATAAATTCTAGGAAAATTTGGTGATGTTCCTTATGACAAGAGGACCCTAGGAAAAATAGGTTTGAGTTAGTTCATTTAAAACAACCCTAATCGGCTTAAACACCCAAAATGGATCTGTAATTAATTAGAGCTAACCATACATCAAATTGACTTGAAATCAATTCTCCACTGACCTTTAGGATCAGGGAAACCCACCATAAAAATTTGAGGTCAATTAGACTTGGTTAGCCCTACTAATTGGGTTGATTAAGCCATTTAGCCATTTTGCCATTTTAAACTTTAAAAATTCATGACTTTCAAAATATCTTTCAAAAATTCACCAAATTGGTTTTGGAGCCTCTCTGATGTTAGGGGAATTTAAGAAAATTAAAATTTCAATTTTCTAAAAAAGTTGATTTTTAATATTATTTTAATATTTTCAATAATTAAAAAATAATAAAAATCACAAAAATAATAAAATTCACCAAAATGTCACATTTTGAATTTTAATCACTTAGGAACAAACCCCATATTTTTCTTAGGTCTATTTAGTGAGATATTAAATTTTAAAGCCCTAAGCTAATTTTAAAATTAAAAAAATGTATTTTCTAGCATTTTCACTGAAATAATTATAATAAATCAAAGAAAAATCAGAAAATTGCAAAATTTGATTCTCTGATTTCCTTGATATCAGAGAAATTTTTGAAAAATATAAAATTCATTTTTCAACATTTATTTTAGTTTTAAATTAATTAATATTCCAAAACTTAAAATAATTATAATAAAAATAATATAATTCAAAAAATCACTAAAATTGGTCCAAGTGGTCCTCTGGTCATTAGAAATGTCCCCTAATTTTCTTAAGGACAGAAACTTTCCCTTGGTCATGTTATTAAATTTTCCTTGGAAATCTCTATTTTCTACCAAAAATAATTATATAAATAAATTAAATACATAAAAATCACATTTTCTCCTCTCATGTCTTTATTGACATATGAGTGAAGTCACATAAAAATTTCAAGTTCATTTGAGTTCAATTTAGTGAGTTGTGAAATTATTAAGCTTAAAGGGTAAAGTGGTAATTAAAATCTTTAATCCTTAATTAAAACTTTAGGTTTAAAAAAAATTAATAAGTAAAATATTTGATCCTAATCTGATTTGGATGATTGAAATTTAAATAATTAAAGGGTAGAAACCCATTAAACAATTTTAAAATGATTAAACCTTAATTAAATAATTAATTAAATTTGGAAGAATAATAAAATTGGAATTATTAAAATAGGGATATTATTAGGAAGAAATTTATTCTTTAATTTAAAAATCCCTAAATTAATCATCTCATTAATATTCAATTCTTAATTAAAATGATAACTCAAAATTCAAAATATTAAAAGACTTAATCATTAAACTAAAATTAAATTATTAAACTCTTTTAAAATTTCAATTAAAATTAAAAATAAAATTAAATTAAAAATTAAATTAAATTAAGTAAATTAAATTGAATTAAATTAAATTAAATTAATTTAAAATTAGAAGTTGAATTAAATTAAAGATTAAATTAAATTAAATTAAATAAACAAATTAAATTAAATTAAATTAATAAATTAAATTAAATTAAATTAAATAAATTAAATTAAATTAAATAAAATTAAATTAAATTAAATTAAATTAAATTAAAGGAAATTAAATCAAATTAAATAAAAATTAAATCAAATCAAATTAATTTAATTTAACATCAAATCAAACTAAATTGAATTAAATTGAATTAAATTGAATTAAATAAATTAAAAACTCAATTAAATTAAATTAAATTAAATTAAGTTGAATTAAATATAACATCACCAAAGACATAAAGAATTCAAAATAAATGTAAAATAACTTGAACACTATTCCAAATTAATTTAAATTAAACTAAATCACAAATCATTTGAATACCAATTTACCCTCGAAAGCTTTAGTTATCATAACTCCTAAACAGGATATTAAATGAAATGTTACTTCACTTATAGGACATTAAAATATCCTAGTTCACTGAGTAAGATAATAACAAAACTTAACTAAACCTCGGACGATTAATTCATTTGTGTAATTGAATTCATTTGGACTTAAAACAATCCTAAAAATATTGAAAAGATGTTTAAGATTATTCTTAATTACTTCCTCAATATGATAGGATATTTATAAGAACAATTGAACCCAATTGTTCTTTGATGAAGAAAATCGTCCTCAAACCAAAACACAAAAACCTAGACGTCATAGGAAATGACTAGCTATAGGATTAGGAACTTGGTAGAAAACCATAACCCTTACCTTAGCTTTACCTAGGAACTTGTTTAAATATTCTAATTGTGTTTTAAGTGCAGCTTGGAATGACGGGATGACCCTCCAGGTACGCTTTTATTTTATTGCAATTTACTTTCCTGTGAATTACATTATTGCAATTTATTTAACTGCATTGCACTTACTTTTCTTGCATGATAAACAACTGTTGCATGAAAACCCACACCTTTAGGATAGTCCCTAAAACCGAAACCAAAACTAAGTTAAAAGTTATTGCAAGATAAAATTCACCGCCACAACATTTCAAAATATAAAACAACTCAAAATTTAATCACAAACAGAACACAAAACTACAATTACAACTAAATTAAAACGTCCCGTTGGATGATCGGGAATACCTCGGATGATGTAACCTACGTGTTGCTAACGGGATTTCCCACGGTCTAAATAAAAGTGTGGAACTCATTCGATTGAGTTTAGCAAATTCATCCGGACTAAGTGAATCCGATAAAAATAACGATGCCCGAAGGATGGAACCGTGGGATCTTAACCGGTGTTGTTATAATCAACTTTAAGATTTGTTTTAATTAAAACGTAAAAAACACTTGGAAATTAAGATTTTCTCTAAACCAAAACACTTTTCTCATCCCCCGATTTATGACTTCTATAACTAAACCCCCGCGACAACAAGGAGCTCTGAGCATGGTGGGCAAAGACGGCCATCGTCATCAAGCAAAACTCGAGTCTACTTCAACAGAAACTATCCTAGAATTAAATAACAAAGCCATAGGACTTCGAGGTAGTTTTCCTAGTGCAACATAAATCCTCAACTCTTCGTTAGGCACTTGCATTGCAAATTAAGCCCTAACCGGTCTTAGGATTCCGAGGTAGTCGTCCGGTACGACAATAAACCCTCACATCTTCGAGGCTATTTGTTTGATTTTATCATACAAATATAATCTCTAATTAATTAAAATTGGCAAGATCAAAATATTTAAATAAATATTAGGACTTTCCTAAACTCAAGCCAAACAATAGGATAGTCGGGAAATTACCGATGTTCGCTTCGAATCTGTGATTTCTCCTACTTTTCTTCCTTTGGATTCCCAAAACAAAATGTTCCAAATTTGATCCATTCCCTATTGAAATTCCAAAATTCAATCCCTTGAAAACTTAAACTTTGAAATCCTTGAGAGCGAACTATTGATTATTATCGAGAGTTTTCTAGGTGATTCCCATCACTTAAGATGTAATTAACTATAGGGGCTTGCCCTTATAGGAATTTTAAAAGAACCTGTGTAATATAAACCCCGTTTAATACTTTCATATTAAGCGGGGAATTTGTCGGCTTATAAAATTGGTTCGCGGACCAAACGGATGTCACAAATCTTCTAGTTTATTTAATCGAGCCCCACCGTCAAGCGGTTGTCTATCCTTAGGGATAGATACACGGCTTGTGGTGCGGTGCTCGTTTATATAAACTATTTGGGATGTGAGATCGGTTTAATCTCATATCTTAAAACCTTCAAATTTAAAATTATTTTCAAAGTCAAATATTACTTTTCAAAATTATTTCTTTAAATTAAATTAAAATTCGCCGACAACTTCTGTTAGGCGACCCCCTTTTCAAAATAAAACACACAACCTAAAAAATATGCCGACAAATATTTTAATTAAAATAAATCTTAAAGTTGATTATAACAGAACCGATTAAGATCCGACGGTTCCGTCATCCCGGCAGCGTTATTTTCATTGAATTCACTTAGTCCAGATGAATTTGCTAAACTAACTGAATGAGTTCCACACTTTCATTTAGACTGTGGGAAATCCCGTTAGCAACACGTGGGTTACATCATCCGAGGTATTCCCGATCATTCAACGAGACGTTTTAATTTAGTTGCGATTGTAGTTTTGTATTCTGTTTGTGATTAAATTTTAAGTTATTTTTATATTTTGAAATGTTGTGGCAGTGATTTTTATCTTGGAGTGACTGTTAATTTAGTTTTGGTTTCAGTTCAGGGACTACCCTAAAGGTTTTAGTTTTCATGCAACAGTTGTTTATCATGCAAGAAAAGTAATGTGCATTTGCTTGTAAGTAAATTGCAGTAAATTGCAACAAAATAAAAGTGTACCTGGAGGGTCTTCACGTCATCCCAAGCTGCACTTAAAACACATGTTAAGGCATTTAAATATTTCAACAAGTACCTAGGTAAAGCTAAGCGGAAGGTTTTGGTTGTCTATCAAAGTCCTAATCCTATAGCTAGTCATCTCCTATGACGTCTAGGTTCTTGTATTTTGGTCTAAGGACGATTTTCTTCATCAAACAACAATTAAGTTCAATTGTTCTTATAAACATCCTATCATATTGAGGAAGTGCTTAAGACGAGTCTTTAACATCTTTTCAATATTTCTAGGATCGTTTTAAGTCCAAGAGAATTTAATTATACAAGTGAATTAATCATCCGGGAGTTTAAATGTTATTCTTTTGCTCAGTGAACTTAGGACATTTGAATATCCTATAAGTGAGGTAATACTTCACTTGATGTTTCATTTAAGAGTTATAATAATAAGAGCTTTAAAAGGGCAAATCAAGTTATTAAGTATTTTGATGATTTAGACTTAATGTTTTAATTCTAATTTTTGATTTAATTATAAAAAAGTAGTTTAAGTTTGGAATAGTGTTCAAGTTATTTTAGGCTTAATTCTTAATAATTTCATTTAGGTTTGTTATTAAATGATTTTAATTTAATTTAATTCAATTTAATTTAATTTAATTTACTTTAATTTAAATTTAATTTCAATTTAATTTAATTTCAATTTAATTTAATTTCAATTTAATTTATTTTTTTTAACTTAGTTTAATTTAATTTAATTTAATTTAATTTAATTTTATTTTTATTTTAATTTTAATTTAATTTAATTTAATTTAGTTTTAATTTAATTTAATTTATAATTTAGTTTAATTTAATTTAATTTGATTTAATTTTAATTTAATTTAATTTAATTTACTTTACTTTAATTTAATTTTAATTTAATTTTAATTTGGATTATTATTTTAATCTTTTAATTAAGAATTAAATATTATTTAAGTGATTTATTTAGGGATTTTTAAATTAAAGAATAAACATCTTCTTAAATAATATCCCTACTTTATAATTTCAAATTTTTTTTATTAATCTTCCAAATTTAATTAATTAATTAATTAAGGCTTACTTTAATTATTCTTAAAATGATTGGTTGGTTTCTACCCTTAACCATTTAGGTTTCAATTATCCAAAATCAGTTTAAAATCAAATATTTTACCCTTCCCTTTTGATTAATCCTAAAATTTTAATTAAAGGTTGAAAATTTTAATTACCATTTTGCCCTTCAAGCTTAATAATTCTATAACTCACTAAATTAAGCTCAAATGAACTTGAAATTTTTATGGGACCTCACTTACATGTCAATTAAAACATTAGAGGAGAAAATGTGATTTTTCTGTATTTAATTTATTTTTGAAATTATTTTTAATGGAAAATAGGGGTTTTCAAGGAAAATTTAATAACATGACCAAGGAAATGTTTCTATCCTTAATAAAATTATGAGATGTTTCTAATGACTAGAGGACCACTTGGACTAATTTTGGTTATTTTTTAAATTTTATTTTATTTATTATAATTATTTTGAGTTTTGGAGTATTAATTAATTTAAAAAAAAGATAAAGGTTGAAAAATGAATTTTATATTTTTCAAAAATCTTTCTAATATCAGAGAAACAAAAAACCAATTTTTATAATTTTCTAATTTTTCTTTGATTTATTAGAATTATTTTAGTGAAAAGGTTAAAAAAAATACATTTTTAATATTAAAAATTACATTAAACCTTTAAAATTCAATATCTTATCCTAGGGACTTAAGAAAAATATTTAGTTTGTTCCTAAGTATTTAGAATTCAAAATATGACATTTTGGTGATTTTTAATATTTTTATGATTTTCATAATTTTTTTATTATTAAAATTATTAAAATATTGATAAAAATCAACTTTTTTAGAAAATTATAATTTTAATTTTTTTAAATTCCTCTGATATCAGAGAGGCTCCAAAACCAATTTTGTGAATTTTTGAAAAGTATTTTGTGAGTTATAAATTTTTAAAGTTTAATTTTATTCATTATTACTTAAGAGGCTTAATCAACCCATTTGGTGGGGTTAATCAAGTCCAATTGTTTTAAAATTTTTATGTGGTGTTCTCCTATCCCTAAAGAACAGTGGAGAATTGTTTTTAAGTTAATTTGATGAATGGTTAGCCCTAATTAATTAAATTTTACTTTTGTGTGTTTAAGCCAATTAGGGTTGTTCAGAATGAATTAGCTCAAAAATTATTTTTCCTAGGTCCTTCTAATCATAAGAAACATCACCAAATTTTCCTAGAATTTATTTCTCAACATGCTAATTATTGGAATTAAAATAATCAAAACAGTGACATGAATTTGAAAAATCAATAACTTCTCATGTGGATGGCCTCCCGACCTTGGAAAATTCAGGGAATGTTCCCAAGTTTAGAGGCTTCAAAAGCCCTATGGTCTCATGCCATGGTGAATTTCCTATATGCATGGAGAATTGAAATAGTGCATAGAGTAAATAACTAATTAAAAATAAAATACTTAATGAAATTACATGATTTCTTTTCCACATTATTATCCTCTGTTCACTGAGCAAGCAGGTATTTTTTTTTTATTTTTAGGATTTTTCTACAAAAAGTTATGGATTTTCAAAGTTATGGTAATTAAATAATTTCCTACTTATCCACACGGCTCCACGTCAACCTAATTTCCTACTTATCCACACGGCTCCGCGTCAACCTCGGTAGCTCCGAAGCTCCATGCGTCGTCTCCTAATTCGGCGCCGCCATCCGACTCAGCACTCCAGGGGCCCGCAGTTCATGTCCCATTACTCTGTCCGGCGCGATCTAGTCCGTTCACTCAATACACGCGCGATCCAACGGTTCCCAGTCATCGTCTACGACTGGTGTGAACCCGTGACCGTCAACCTTCTAACCCTAATTTCTCACTCGATTCTCAACGGATTTTCAAGTTCTTATGCTCTATGGATTCGTCTTGAAGAGACGAACACATCCATATGGTAAACATGTATTGAAATTGACCCAAACTAAATTGAGAATTTTTGGAAGCTTGGGAAGAAGAGTGAGTTCATACCTTTACTCAGAGAAGTGAAGCTTCGATCTGAGAGTTGTGTCACGTTCGATTGGGTCCATGCAAGCTCCAAATGAAGTCCCTTGGCCTGGTGAATTGTCTAGTTATGAAAGTGCCCACAACCGATCACAAAGCTTGGAGGCTAGAAGCAATGGCTGGCCTGGAGAGGGGGCTTTTAGGGGGAAACCTCTTCTCTTGGTCTGGTGAAGGTGTAGGACAAATCAATTTGGGGATTGGCTCACTATGGAGATGTGTCCTGGTTTTGGGCTTGGATTTCAACTCTAAAATTGAGCTCACAGAGAGGAAATGGCAGGGGGATTTCAGTGGGGATCATGTTCTCTATGTGTGGGGAGTAATCTGGAACAATTTTGGCAGAGTTTCCTTAAGGTTTGTTTCAGCACCTCTCATGGCTGAGAGGAGGTGGTGTTTAAATAGGAGAGGGTGGAGGCCTACTGTGGGGAGTTAGGGCTTGGGATCGCCGCTCTCATGCAAGAGAAGAACAGCCATGGTGGCCACTGGGCATGGGGTAGCTCAGCAGGTGGGAATTCCAAACTTTGGCTCCTCCCAAGGTCTCAGCCATGGTGTTTTCTGGCATCCAGGCACGGCGGCCTGAAGGCATGGGTCACCCTCGAGTCCAGTGGGTCGTGGCTGAGGCTTGTGCAAGCAATTAGGCCTTGCCATGTGTAAAGGGGATGGCTTGGAATGGAATGGGGAAGAGGCCATTTTGGCTTGGTTTGGGTCAACCCATGTGTTTGGGTTGGGTTAACCTCCCCATGACCTGGTTTTAGGCTGAGAGAATAAGTTACGTCAGCTGGTCAAAGGTGGTGAGGTCTATTTCTAAGAATATTTAGATTAAATTTAGGGTTAAGGGGAATCATGGTTAAGGCTAATGACTTTAGGAGATTAAGTAAAGAGTCTCCTTCTTTTGCCCAAAATGGCATGGTGACATGTAAAGAGGCTCCCATGGCTTCCATGTGGCTCATGCATGGCTTCATGGCTTCGCCTATGGCTTAGGATGGCTTCGGCTTGATTTCATGGAAGTAGAATTTAGGAATTTTGGTACTTTGGTGGAGAATTTTCATGAAGCTTGATTTCGAATGGTTTAATGATGATTTTGAAACTTAGGGGTGATTTTGATTAAATGGATGATGAGGGAAGTGTCATGTGGGCTTTGGATGAATTTTGGGCCTTTTGAAATCATTTTCGATAGTGCTTTTAGGAAGGCTAAAGGGATGGGCCTTTAGGTTTAAGAATGAATTCATGGATGGAAATTTTGTAGAAGTTTGGGCCAAATAATTGTTGGGTTTGGTTTAGGGATATGTCATGAGTGATTTAAAATGAGTTTGGAGTGATTTGGGTTCGAATTGGGTCGGATTCTGGGCTTCTTTGCAATGGGCCAATGTAGGTCAAATTGGGCTAACTTGGGCCAATGTTGGGCTAGGGTTGAAATTGATGTAAAATTAATGTTGAGAAATATTCATGGGAGTGTTTCAAAGAGGTCTTAACTTTGGTTGGGTTTTGATTTTGGGGTTTGGGCTTATTTGGGTTAGGTTTGGATTTAGGTCAAAATTGGCCCTTTTGGTTTTGGGTTGAATTTGAGTGGGGTTTGGGTCCAAATTTTGGGCAAATCATGTTATTGTTTTGTTTTTGGGGATATTAGGAAGGTTTTAGAAAAGATTTGGGTCAAATTGGGATTGAATTTGGTTGGTTTGGGCTAAGTTTGGGTCATGGGTCAAAATTGGGCTTTAAGGTTAAAAATGAAGTGGGATTCAAATGCCAATCAAATTGGACTTGGATTTGATCTAGATTGATATTGTGGATGTTAAATTGAAGTTTAGAATTGAATTGGACCAAAATTGGGGTCAATTGGGTAGGTTTGGTTTGACATTGGGTTCACTTAGGTTAAGAATGGGCTAAATTGGGGGTTTTGGTAAAAGTGGGGTAAATTGACAAAATTGGCCTATGGTGTCGTTGGATAAAATGAAATTGGGAATACTTAGGATTTTCTGGAATTTTCTGGGAATTTTTTGAATTTTTGGATTTTTTGGCTAAGAGTGGTATTTTGTGTATTTAAAGGGTATTGGGGGTATTTTTGGAATGTTTGGTATTTTTGGCTATGGATGATCAATATGATTGGTGAGGAAATTTTTAGGGCTAATTTTGGGGAATTTTGGGTGATTTGGGAATTTTGGAGGATTTGGGCAATTTTAAGGGCTTTTGGTAGGTTTGATAGGTGTAGGGTCCCCGGGGTCAACAACAACAACAAAGCCTTAATCCTACTAAGTGGGGTCGGCTACATGAATCCTTTTTCTCCATTACGTCCTATTTAGTGTCAAATTTTCGTTTAATTCTAATAAATTAAGATCATTTTTTATGCAATAAGCCCAAGTTTTCCTAGGTCTGCCTCTCGCCTTTCTTAACATAAGTTGTATTTAAAACATCTACTCTCCTAATCGGATCATCAGTGTGGTCGACGTCTAATGTGACCAAACCATCTAAGGCGACTCTCTCTAATTTTATCCGTCACTCGGTGCAACTCCAACCCTTTTACGGATATATTCATTTCGCATTTTGTCTCTAAGTGTAAAGCCACTCATCCACCTAATCATTCTCATCTCGGCAACACTTAACTTAACATTATGCTTCTCTTTTAAAGGCCAACATTCAACACCATGTAGCATCGAAGGTCTCACCACCATCTTATAAAATTTTCCTTTCAGTCTAAGCGGTACTTTTCTATCACACAATAGGCCAGACTCATTCCTCCACTTCAACCAACCAACCTGAATTCTACTATTAACATCTCTAAGGGTCCCCGGGGTCAAAAATTGAAATTTTGGAAAAGAGCAGATTGATCAATTATGAGTGAAATGGAATCACTTTTATTGAGCCATGAATCCATATTAAGCCTATATGAGCCATGAGAGGACTCATTTGAGGCATTCACTATGTTGTTCCTAACTCTCTTAACCAGGGGCTTAGGGGTTAAGGTCCATCCATATGAATTGCCTACATGAGTCGTGGAATCAAGTCGGGTATGGGTGTGGTTTTAGGATTTGGATTGTGTGTGTGGGAGTGTAGAGTATGAGTGTAGTGAGTGTGTAAGTCAACCTTCACCTGCACTGAGCTACTCGGGGTGGTCCTAAGGCCAATGAGTCCTATAGGGCACTCATCCTTTAAACCTCCACTTTTGATTTCAACCCTCTAGGTGATTAGGGGTCTACAATCAAGCTTGTGGGGTTTGCAGGGAGACAAGAAGTGGTTTAAATTTCTAAAGGATGGGTCCCAATTCTAGTCCTCTAAGATAGTCAAAAGAAAAGCCTCAAGGCTAGATCCTAAGCACTAAAGAGGGAAGAGAAGACCTCATCAAAAATGAGGTCAACAAATGGACCCCCAATAGGTGTGGTGTGCTAACCAAGCATACCGTGCATATTGGCGTTGACCGAAGACATCAACAAAATCAAAACAGATGTCCAAGTGACAAACTTAGGACGAAGTGCAAGAGATTTCCTCTGGGGAGTATCAGGTAAATCTCCAAGACTGAAGATTCCAGAACTCTCGCTGGGGAAAAAGGAGGTGAATTTCAGATCACAAGATTTCTAGAGATTGGATCTTAGATTCATTTCATTTTTTGTTTCAAGTTTTTAATTTTGAGTTTGAATTTCGATTTAAGTTTCAATTTTGATTTTATGTAGAGAAAAGAGTAGGGCGGAAGCCAACCCGAATGCATTTGTATGCTCAGAAGGAAGTAGGACTGAACCTATTCCTTATGCTGAGGAAGAATAGGACAAAGCCTATCTGAAATGCAGAGTGCTTTGATTTCAATTTCTAGATGGGAGGATCAAATTTTGAGATTGCTGAGAAAGGAGTAGGACTGTGCCTATCCCAAGTGCTGAGAATTGCTGAGAAGGGAGTAGGGCGGAAGCCTATCCCGATTGCTGAGAATTGATGAGATGGGAGTAGGGCGGAAGCCTATCCCGATTGCTGAGATTTGCTGAGATGGGAGTATGGAGGAAGTCTATCCCGATTGCTGAGATTCGCTGAGATGGGAGTAGGGCGGAAGCCTATCCCGATTGCTGAGATTTGCTGAGATGGGAGTAGGTCAGAAGCCTATCCCAATTGCTGAGATTTGCTAAAATGGGAGGAGGGCAGAAGCCTATCCCGATTGCTGAGATTTGCTGAGATGGGAGTAGGGTGGAAGCCTATCCCGATTGCTGTGATTTGCTGAGATGGGAGTAAGGCGGAAGCCTATCCCGAATGCTGAGATTTGCTGAGATGGGAGTAATGCGGAAGCCTATCCCGATTGCTGAGATTTATGAATGAAGAGATTATGAAAACATATTGCTGAGATTTATGAATGCAGAGATTATGAAAACATATTGCTGAGAATTTTGAATGCAGAGATTGAACATATTGTAAAGTGCAGAGAACGATTGTAGGAGTTCATGTGGATTTGAAATTCTTTTTAATGTTTGGATTTTTATGAAAGAGAGTTCTTATTTATTTTCCTTTTCTTTTCTGTTCTTTGTTCGAAGTTCATTTAACTTTAATGGCGTTTCCCACCAATTTGCACAAAAGAGGTGATGGCAAAATGTGACATGGTCACTTTCATTCCAATCTTGTCGAAGATACATCATACAACTCGATCCGAAATATTCTTCATACAATCCATGAATCAAAACGGACTATGTATGATTCTCGTTGATCCATCCAAAAGTATCCGCTAAATCCATGTCCGAATAGTAAGGTACATGGTCAATAACATCACCTTCCAAGCCACCCTTGGCAGGAATGCCGCATGGATGTGCTTTGGAGGTGTGATATCTCCCATATAACTCACAGCTCGTATGGCCGGAGACTCTCCAATTCTGGATCTGGTTGGAAATGGTATGGTGCCTTTCTGGCGTCCATTCTTCTAAAGGTTACGAGAGATCCGCTCCACTCGGTACTCCCGGTATGCAATGTTTTGCGATATCCGCTCCATTTCCTCGTAGTATCATGACGGAACTTACCGTAAGTGGTATCTCCACTGGCCCTCGGAACTTACCCAGGCCTGCTATCCGGAGGTCAGATCCGAACATTATATTGCACTGGTTGATGAACGAAACTGTGCAAAAAGGTCTGACAAAGTCGTGGTAGTCTATGTGTGGAGGTATGCAGTCACCCTTTTGATAGATGTTGATGATGCAACTGTTGGGTATACGATCCGTCGGCAATACCCTCCACGTTATCATTCTTTTCACCATTCTTTTAATTATTCTTGGCATGGGATCCACCTCACCGTGATCGGAGTATCCCCGGTGGATTCCCTTTTCTATCTTCTCGCGAAGTTATAGCAACATCCGCATTGTATCGTGACTCTTCCTTTCCCCGGCATCCACTTTCGTGGTTCTCGAATAAGTCTTTTCTCGCGGACGACCCGCTCGACCCATCTTCTCGAAGTTCTAGAATGTAATCCACAATCTGCCGTTGCTCGTATTCCGAGAATACACCTTTATGTAGCTCGAGGCCTTCCGTGATGTTGATTCTTCCGCATCCAATCCTTTCAAAGTATTCAAAGTTCTTCTTTTCAACTAGCCGCATTTTCTCCAAACTCATATTCCGGAATTATCTCGAAGTCCTCGGTGTCTGGTAACGTACTGTGTGATGTATGGATCAACCCCAACACGCTCTCCTGCATGTCTCGGCTCCTCGGGGATAGTCTCTGTAGGGACATCCTCCGGGGTTGCTTTCGCAACAAGACTCTCCGGGTCTGGTACATCTGCTAGGCGTTGAGGCACCGACTCCATTTCTGTTCTTCCATGTATTTCTTTCATCTGTTCCAACCTTTTTGGAGTTGTCCTTCTTCTTTCTGGTTCCTGCCGAACCGGTCTCCTTGGAGCATTTGCACTAACAGTACCCACTGTCTGTCCATGTTGATCTTCTGCTAACTTGGTCAACATCTTGCAAATACGACGATTCTTTTTCCGTCGCTGGGTAGCAGTGAGAGTAGCTCTTCTCACTCCTTGAATTTCTATGGGCGCGGCACTGACAAGCCCACCTTCTGCTGTAGCAACCACGGACAAAATTTTCTTATCTTCTGCGGCGTTTGTTTTTCTTTTCTTGTTGTTGGATTGGTGGCTCGGGCCACCCACTTTCATCACTGTTTCGTCGTGAAGTTCTTCTCGATCAACCGGGATCCAATCATTTTCTTCGTATCGTAGGCCGCCTAGTGTGAAGTCCGAGTCAATCTCTATCACTCGCTCCATCCTTCACTCTCTTTTCATCAAGTGCGAGACTCACGCCATTTCTAAAGTTTAGGACCAACCGCCCGTTCGACATTTCCCTACACAAAAGACAAGGAAAAGATCAGGGGCTGTACTAAGAACAAAAACATTAAGAAAATGTTTATCACTGAAGATTTTAATTCACTTATTTTAATTTTTAAGGAATGTAGGAAAAGATGAAGAAAGATCAAGAACAAGATTTGATTTGAACGGAATGGTAAAACTTTATTATTATGATTTCACGTATTTTATTTTTTTAGTACATTTTTTTATTTATTTTTGGTGTTTTATGGGTTCGGACCCAATCACAAAGTGATTGTCTCAACCGTGTTTCTTGGGATAGGACTCTATTTTAGAGGCCACCCTTTGAAACATCAGGTTGCGTAATACTTTTTTAAATATCGTCCGTTGATTGGAAGCATTTATCTTTCTCCTTGGCAATTCACAAGTTGGTAGGAGCCTCCTGAGTAGACTGCCTCGACCACAAACGGTCCTTCCTAAGTTGGTTCAAATTTACCTCCTATTTTGCGATGTGCAAGAATAGGTCTTCTGAGAACAAGAACTAAGTCACCAACTTTGAAAGTTCTCGTGCGACTCGACTCATCATGGACCTGGATCATCTTAGCTTGGTACAGTTCCAAATTTTGTTGCGCTGCAAATCTTTTTCCTTCCAAGTTTTCTAGTTCTTCCAGTCGTAATCTGGCATTTTCATCTGTGGTAATTTTATTTGCAATTGCAATCCTGAGTGATGGAAGCTGGACTTCCAATGGTAACATCGCCTCGTACCCGTACACTAAAGTGTAAGGTGTAGATCGAGTAGGAGTCCCGAAGGTTGTCCCGTAGGCCCATAAGGCTTCTAACAACTTCTTGTGCCAATTTCTCTTGTTGTCATCCAAAGTTTTCTTTAAGATTTGAACGAGAGTTTTATTAAAAGCCTCGGCCAAGCCGTTTTCTCTTGGGTAGTAGATTGTTGAGTACCGCCAATCGATTCCATGTCTCCTGACAAAATTGTTGATTTTTGTACTTTTGAATGCGGACCCATTATCTGAAATGATTCTGTGCGGTACCCCAAAATGATATAAAACTTGATTATTAAAAAATTGTAGCACATGGTGTGCCTTTACTTCTCTGAGTGGAACTGCTTCTGCCCATTTAGAAAAGTAGTCTGTAGCTGGAAGGATGAAGCGATGTCCTCTCGAAGAAGGCGGTTCTATCGGACCCACTATATCCGTGCCCCAACACTCAAATGGCCACGATGCAATTGTTCGGATGTAGCACATTCGGAGGTTGGTGTAGAACCACTCCGTGTACCTGGCACTGGTGACAACGTTTGGCAATCTTCATGCAATCGGTCATCATTGAGGGCCAGTAGTACCCTA
The DNA here is from genome assembly GCA_022702705.1 of Papilionanthe hookeriana x Papilionanthe teres. Taxonomy (NCBI): domain Eukaryota; kingdom Viridiplantae; phylum Streptophyta; class Magnoliopsida; order Asparagales; family Orchidaceae; genus Papilionanthe; species Papilionanthe hookeriana x Papilionanthe teres. The sequence goes on along the minus strand of CM040430.1, from coordinate 59,185,618 downwards.
GTCTTTTAATTTTCATTTTCATTTTCGAACCCGACTGATGAGTGCCACAAAGTCCTGAATGCACTTCTTTGACAATTTCACGAGCCTCAGATCCGTTCAGGCATCTTAACCACATTTGATCCAAAGACCTTCTGTATAATGTATTGTTTATTAATGCGTAAGACAAAGCTCTTTTCGATTCGATGTGCTAATGACTTATCGTCTGGTAATTTCCCTATTTGCAGGTATTCTATTAGCAGCTGACGCCAATCTTCTGTGTTTTCTATCACTGCTGCAACTGATTCCTCTGCCTTTTCTGATTTTTGTATCATATCCATGTCGAGTTGTGATAGGACCTGTCGTCCTTGAACTAACACTTCAACTGACTCATCTTGTGAGCAGGCAAATTCTTTTGCAAGGCGAGCTAGTGCATCCGCGAGAGCATTCTCTCTTCTGGGGATCTTGTAGATTGTTACATTCAGAATTTATTCCAACAGTTTCATGGCATACTGAAAGTATTGCTCGAGTCTTCGCTTTAAGATTCCGTATTGTCCGGCGACTCCGTTGAATGATCAACCGAGAATCTCCGTAGATATTGATATTTGTTATTCCCATTTGAATGGTCAGTTCTAATCCTGTTATGAGGATTTCATATTCTGCCTCGTTGTTTGTACATGGCTCTATTAAGTGGTAGGAGTATCTTAACATCCCCCGCTTCGGTGTTATAAAGATTAGTCTGATTCCTGCCTTACCGGGCATTATCGTTTACAATTCTTTATCTTTCTGTGCTGAGGATGCTCCGTCGAAGTATAGTTCCCAACGTTGATCATTAGTGTCTTCTAGGTTCATTATCTGTTCATCTGGGAAGTCGTCATTGAGAGGTGATTCTGCCGGCAAAGGGTGTGCTGTAAGGAAATCCGCTAGGATTTGTCCCTTTACGGCATGAAGAGGCACGAAAGTTATATCGAATTGCAATAGTATCATTGACCACCTGGCAAGCCTACCATAAAGTGTTGGACGGGTCATCAAATATTGCAATGGATTAACTTTCGAAATAAGGTTGACCTTGTGAGAGAGCATGTAATGCCTGAGCTTTTGGGCGGCGAAGATCAGGGCTAAACAATGCTTCTCAATTGGAGGATACTTTACTTCCATCGGAATCAAACGACGGCTTAAGTAGTAGAGAGCATTTTCTTTTCCATCATCATCGACTCAGGCTAGCATGGCTCCAAGGAGTCGTCTAGAGCCGCGGTATAAAGTATCAACGGTCTACCCGAGACCGGGGCTGCTAAGAAAGGAGGTGTCATTAAATATTTCTTAATGTCCTCGAAGGCCCATTGACATTTCTCTTCCCAAACGAATTTGGCGTCCTTTTTAACTAATGCCGAGAAGGGCTGACACCTACCTGACAAGTTCGAGATAAAGCGTCGAAGATATGCCAGCTTCCCTTGAAAGGATCGTAGCTGTTTTAAGGTTTTGGGAGGCGGCGTTTCGAAGATAGCTTTAATCTTTTCCGAATCGATTTCAATCCCGCGATGTTGGACAACAAATCCTAAAAATTTCCCGGAGGTGACGCCGAAGGCGCATTTTAAGGGATTCACCTTAAGGTTGTATTGCCTTAGTCGCTCGAAGACAATTCTCAAATCATATAAGTGATCTTCCTTCAGTTTGCTTTTGATGACTACATCATCCTCATAGCACTCAACTTGGTTGTGAATGAGCTCATCAAAAATCTTTGTCATTGCTCTTTGGTATGTTGCTCCTGCGTTCTTTAGTCCGAATGACATTACTGTGTAGCAATATACTCCGATCAGCGTTCTGAAAGCTCTGAGCTTTTCGTCTTCCGGTGCCATCTTTATCTGGTTGTATCCTAAAGATCCATCCATGAAAGAGAATATTTCATGTGTCGAAGTGATGTCGATCATCAATTCTGGGATTGGTAGTGGAAATTCATCCTTCAGACATGCTTTGTTCAAGTCTCTGAAATCTACACAGATTCTGATCTGACCAGTCTTCTTTCTGACTGGTACCACGTTGGCTAGCCAAGTAGGGTATTGTTCTTCACGGACAAATTTAGCGTCTATTAGCTTCTTAACTTCAGTTATTACTTGTTCAATTTCTAGAAGCATTCTTCTGGAAGCTTGTTTTATTGGAACAGAAGTAGGATCCACTCCTAGCCTGTGAACTGCAACTTCTGGAGCTAATCCTGGCATTTCGTTGTAACTCCAAGCAAAAAAGTCCTTGAATTCCATTAATAACTTAATCATTTCCTCGGAATCCTCTTTATTGAGTAAGGAGCTAAGAAAGGTTGGTCTAGGCTTTTCACTAGTACCTAAGTTAGCTTCCATTAACTCATCTATTGTGGATTTGATTTCTTCTTCAAATTATGGTGGAGCATCTCCAATTTGCAGATCTTCAAGCTCTTCTGTAGTTTATAAACAGTCTTCATTAGGTTAGCAAGTGACAACTAAGCAAAATTCCGTATCGTCAACTGAACTTATTGTGGCGAATCCGAGATCATGTTTTGAATTGGGAGGCCGACCGGCATTATTCCATAATTTTTTGAAGTGTTGTGATCGACCTTTTGTCCATTGTCAAGGTAAGACACCACGCTCAATTAAATTTTGAACACAGGGAGAGTACCACTCAAAAGGTAATTCCATTAATTCGGAAGAAGTGAAATCTTCAAATTGTACATTGTTTTCAGTATTGGAAGAAGAAGTGCCACGGTAAAATTTGATTGGCTTTGCACCGCTGCCACATATTTCTTTGACCACCATACCCTCGATCTTATTAGACTGGATCAGAGTCAGGGTCATAGTGTGTACATAGTGGTTAATCTTCTCGTACATTGATTTGTATTCTTTGTTCTCTCATCTTCGAGAGAAATCTTGAATTGTGGTTTCTTTTGGTTTATTGTAGCTGCTTCTTTCTTGACTTCCTTTTCTTCCTCAGAGCTGTCTTCCCAATCAACGTTGATCATCGGCTTTTTCTGTCCCAGTGTCTCTTCTACAACCTCGTCCCCGGCCTCGACCTCGGATGCGAGCTCTGGAGAAACCTTCACCATCTCGCCGTAAGGGAATGGTGAGTGACTGTTGGACTAGAACTTCAGGTTCTTTATTGTCTCAAATTTCTTTTGCTTCATTTGGCACGGTGTTTCTGGAGAAGATTGTTTTCTTTGGAGGTGCGTAATAAGCTGCATCTTCATGGACTCCAATCTCATGTATGAAGAAAGGTTGCAAATCATCTTTAATGCACTGTTCCCCTCCTTCGTAGTATTTTATGCACTGATGCAGAGACGACGGTACCATCCGGTTCTCATGTATCCACGGTCGGCCCAGTAATGCATTGAATGATCTTTCAGAATCAATTATATGAAATTTTGCGGTTGTCTTTGCTAAATCACCGGTCTTCATTAACAGTGTTATTGATCCAAGTGCTATTTCTCCTTTCTAATTGAATCCTCTTAGTAACATCTTGTCTGCTTCAAGCTCAATAGCATCAATTTCCAAGTATGCTAGCGTCCGGAGATTCATTATGTTGATCGATGCTCCTGGATCCACCAATACTCTTGAGAGCGTAAATTTTCCGATTGTAACTAAAATGTACAATGGTCAGTTGTGATCGGCTGTCCCAAGTAGTAGATCACTGTCCGTGAAGGTAACACCTCACTGTTCCTTTAAAGAGCAAACCTCGTCTAAGGAATCACCGGCCATCTGAGCTAAACAAATCTCTGGATCAAGTAAGGCCTTGATCAGAGCTTCCCTCATCTCTTTTGATAAGATGAGAGCATCGTAGATGCTCAGTTTGGCTGGTAGTTTCCTAAGATGGGCTAGCACGTTATAGTCCACTTTGTTATCATGCGTCTCAGTTTCTTCTCGAATGGGCAATTCTTCTACTGGGGTTGATTCTTCTTGAACAACCACCTGCTTTTCTTTGTCTTTTGGACTCATTCCTGGAGGTAGAACCCTTCCTCTCCTTAAATTAACTTCTGTGATTTCTTCTAAGTCTGGTACTGAATTTACAGGTGTCTCCTTTTGAATTGGCATGACAGGTTCTTCTGGAGTTGCTTCGGAATCTGAAGGCTCTAACTCTATTGTGATTGGAGTTCCTTGGAATTCACAAATAGATTCATTGCTTGTTGAACTTTCGTAGCCTTCTTGATGAATGTCTTCTTTGTCATCGTGATTGTCGAGGTTATGTATGATTTGAGAATTGTTATTGGTATCAAAATCGGAGTCCGGATTAGATTGGTTGTCGTTACTTACATAATCGTTAGAAACAGTCAAAACGTAGCCAACACCATAACACTTATCATTATAAGATCCTGCCGGAGCGGGCAAATAATCATACAGAGTCAGATGTTCGAGGAATTTTTCCCCCGAATTGGAAACAACCATCCTAGGATAAGAAGCCCCTAGTCTAGCCTTAGGAGCCTCGGTCTTCTCTTCTTCTATGATCTCCTTCTTTTCTATGATCTTTTCTTCCTGGGACGGTTCTTCAATTGCAAGCGATAGAGCCGGCTTAACAGGTTTCAAACTCTGAGTTGAAGTATGCTCCGAAGCGGCCTGGATGCGATCCAAAATTTTCTTTGATGACTTCGTCCAAGCGGTACTCCATCCATCATCGGTCGTGTAAGGGTCTATCGGAATAATGGGATTCGTCGAAATAACATTGACAGAACCTCCTTTCTGGGGTTCTTTCATGTATTCCTTCGGGATCGTTATGTTCCCCTTTCGGAGATTGTTGTCAAGCCAACTCTTGAAGGTGATGCAATCCTCTATCTTATGTCCAAGCATCTGGTGGTAAGGGCAGTAGTTGGGATGGTCCTTCTTATTAACTTCTTCTGGCTTCTTGGGTTCTGGCAGTCGAAAATCCGAAGTCTTCATCAAACTGTGGAACATCTTTGGCTCTACCTCATTCTTGAATGGATATTCTCTATTTATGAGCTCCTTTAACGTGCGCTGTGGGCGAGGTGGTTGCTCATATTGTTGGGTTGGCTAATAACCGGGTTGAGGTTGTGGTTGATAGCTGGGCTGTGGTTGCTCCGGCTATATTTGCATTGGTTGTTTGCCTTTGTCGACTGTCGCGACGATCCCGGACTTCTTTTCGAATGTCTTCGTAGGCTTCTGTTTGTCTGTTTTATCGACGAAACTTAGTTGTTTTTCTTCCTCTTGCAAGCTCTCGGCCTTGCTTAACAACTTCTCGAAAGTCTTAATCGTAAATCCCTTAAGGAGAAGTGCTATCGGGCCGTGAATGCTTTTAAGCAAGATACCTACTGCATGCTGCTCTTGTAGCTGTGGCTCACACTTCATGCTAAGATTTCTTCATCGAAGTATGTAATCCACTAATGTCTCGTTCGGTTTCTGTTTCTCCACCACTAAGTCACCGATGGTGATATGGTGTTGAGCTCCGGCAAACCGTTTCACGAAGAGGTTTTCTAATTCTGAAAATGTCTTTACCGAACCGTTCGGTAACTTTGCATACCAGTCGAAGGCAATCCCTGACAGGCTGCTGACGAATTGTCGGAAGAGTAAGGCGTTACTTCCACCGGCGTTGCAACAACTAGCACGAAAATGTGCAACATGTTGTCGAGGATTTCCGGTACCATCAAAAGTCTTGAACGAGAGGTGGTACGAAGCCTTTTGGGTATTGTACCGCATCAAATTATTCGGGGTAAGGTCTACCCGTCCGAATAGATGCTCCGCTCTTAGAGTGTGCTAAGGCTTCTCGCACCTCATCTGTTCCACCATGTTCTTGATGTCCTTCTCTCGGAATCATGTTCGAGTAGAATCCTTTTTCGGTCGATCGTCTCCATTAACGGATGTAATCTCTTTTCCTCCGTCTGTAATATGAATAACTTCTGGAGGTGTTTCTCTTTGGGGTTGAACCTGACTCTGAAGAGTGGCTAGAGCTGCAGCCATCTCTTCAATACTTTTTTCCATTTGAGAGATTGTATCATCTTTTTCTTGAATTTGTGCTCTTAATGCTTCTGGTTCATCTCTTTCCGCAGCTGCTGGGGCACCTTGCGAAGCTAACGATGCTCGTGTCTCAACCATATTGATCTCCACATATTCGTCATCCGTGAACTTCGACGAGTCAACTTCATCTCCAAACTTTTCTTCTCTTTCTCTTGCTAATCGTTGAATATCGGTTCTTAGCTTTTCCATAGCGTCCTCCAATGGTCTTTTTCGTGCCGTTTCACAGTTGTCTCGTGACGGTTGCTGAACTTCCTTTCCGGGAGTCCCCTTTATTGCAGTAGCACTTTCTTCTGACTCAAGTCTTCTGATGAGACTTTCCTTTCCTGGTCGTTGTTTAGGTCTTAATTGAGCAGTAGTAGGACGCCATACCATCCTTCTAGCAGCAGAAGGGCTAGGACCGGATGGTCTGTCGGCTAAATGCTGGAAGATGGTATCCTCCCTGATCTGTAATCCTGAAACAATAATAGGTGGACTGGCCTTCATCTTCTTATTCTGCTTCTCTGTGGGTTCTACTCGCGGCCCAAGATGGGTCTTGGCTGGTACCCGCCCTATTCTTCTTAAAATTTCTGATACAGGACATTTCTCTTTCTTTGTTAACTTCTCTATCACAGTCTGTAGTCGGGCAAATGGTGTAGTCCTAGCCCTTTTTTTCGGTTGTCGCTATAGTATGCGGGTCGAGGTAATGCAGAAGTAATCTTGCGGACAATCTCCTCATAAGCTGTGGCGGAGAGGGGATGGAATCTGCTTCTTTCCAAAAGCGGTGTGTATTTAGGCAATGGTATATACTCAGGTAGTGGTGTATATTCAGGGATTTCTTCCAAGAAGGCAACTTCGGCAGCTCTGGCCTTTCTGGCAATCTTTTTGCCTCTGTTTCTTCTCAGAGTCCGTGTTAGGAGTGGAACCCTTGAGCTGGACCCAATTTCGAAAACAGAAGGTCTTGCACGGAAGTCTGTACCCTCCACGGTAACATGTTCGTTACAAATTTGAACTTCCTTCCCCTTTAGCTTGGCGGAAGCCGGGTAGATGCATAGACGACTAGACCGGTGGGGGTAGAGACAACGGTCCTTCTACGAACAAGTAGTATTCCTCTCGAATTGGAACCCTTAGCAGGGGAGGTAACTCTTGGGCTGATTTCAGGTTGAATTCAATCAAAGGTCTTTCGGTTTCAGGTACTTTGTCCGTAAGTGTGAAAAGGGTAACGTCAGGGATCTTGACATTTGTGTTCTCGAATCCTTGCCCGAAACAGATGATCCCATTGTTGGGCAGCTCATCCTTGTAAACATGCTGAAGTCCGATCCATTGGTGAAGGAGAAAATCAGCTTTGGGGCAGACATTTTCTGCAAGGTAGATTCTGATCGTCAGTCCCAAGTTATGCTTCTTCTCATCAGAATGAAAAGAAAGGAATCGAAAAGTGTCCAAACACATGTTTGTTCATGTATTTATAAAAAAGAGTTATAGTTTAAAAGAGTCGTTCATTAGAGGATTTGTTTATTTGGAACAAAATATTCAAAGGAGTAGAGAAGGTAAGGAATCCGATTCAGAATTGGAGAGGAAGAGAAAGTCTTATGCAAGACTTCTTGACTCGAAGGATTGCTCCTAAACTAACACCTATTGGGGGTCCACCCCACCTCAGAAAGAAGGTAAAAGGATCTCGGAACCTCTCCGTTTAGGGGTGTCTAAACAGTGGCTTCTAAATCCGAGAGGAGTGGGCTATACTCGTTCAAGACAGAAATGAACAGGGTATTCCAACGGAAGAATGGTAGTCTTGGTCCACTAGGGGCATGGGCTCACTACCGATTTATGAAAGCAAAGTCATTTGATCAAATGGAGAGAGGAACTGATCCCCAGCGGAGTCGCCAGAAGTTGTCGGCATATTTTTTGGTTGTGTGTTTCGTTTTGAAAATGGGGTCGCCTAAAAGAAATTGTCGGCGAATTTTAGATTTTAAATTTAATTATATATTTTGAAAAGTAGTATTTGATTTTGAAAATAATTTTAAATTTGAAAAATTTTAAGATATGAAATCAAACCGATCTCACATCCCAAATAGTTTATATAAACGAGTACCGCACCACAAACCGTGTATCTATCCCGAAGAATAGGTACACTCGCTCGACGATGGGGCTTGATTAAATAAACTAGAAGATTTGTGACATCCGTTTGGTCCGTGAACCAATTTTATAAGCCGACAAATTCCACCGCTTAATATAAATGAATTAAACGGGGTTTATATTACCTGGGTTCTTAAAGTTCCCTATAAGGGAAAGCCCCTATAGTTAATTACATCTTAAATGAAGTGAATCATTTAAGAAAACTCTCGATAATGATCAGAGGTTTTGCTCTCAAGAATTTCAATGTTTAAGGTTTTCAAAGGATTGAAATTTTGGAGTTTCAAAAGGGAATGAATCAAATTTGGAACAGTTTATTTTCAGGAGTCCAAAAGGAAGAGAAGTAGGAGAAGCTGAGGATCCAAGAAGAATCTTGGCAACTTCCCATACTATCCTGTTGTTTGGCTCAGATTTAAGAAAATCCTAATATTATCTTTGTTTTTCAATCTTGCCAATTTTAATTAATTTGGACTTATATTTGTATGAAAACCATACAAATTGCCTTGAAGATATGAGGGTTTATGTCGTACCGAACGACTACCTCGGAGTCCTAAGACCGGTTAGGGCTTAATTTACATGACATGATCATGTAAATGCCTAACGAAGAGTTGAGGATTTATGTTGCACTAGGAAAACCACCTCGAAGTCCTATGGCTTGGTTATTTAATTCTAAGAAAGTTTTGCTGAAGTAGATCCGAGTTTTGTTGATGACGATGGCCGAGCTGCCCACCATGCTCCGAGCTCCTTGTTGTTGCAGATGTTTAGTTTTAGAAGATTGTAATCAAAAGAGGAGAGAAGAGTTTGGTTTAGAGAAAATCTTAAAATTCAAGTGTTTTTAATATTTTAATTAAAACAAATCTTAAAGTTTATTATAACGGAACCGATTAAGATCCCACTGGTTCCGTCATTCCGCACCGTTATTTTCATCGAATTCACTTAGTCCGGATGAATTTGCTAAACACAACTGAATGAGTTCCACACTTTCATTTAGACCGTGGAAATCCCGTTAGCAACACGTGGGTTACATCATCCGAGGTATTCCCGATCATTCATCGAGACGTTTTAATTTAGTTGCGATTGTAGTTTTCTGTTCTGTTTGTGATTAAATTTTGAGTTGTTTTTATATTTTGAAATGTTGTGGCAGTGATTTTTATCTTGCAGTGACTTTTAATTTAGTTTTGGTTTCAGTTCAGGGACTACCCTAAAGGTTTTGGTTTTCATGCAACAGTTGTTTATCATGCAAGAAAAGTAAAGTGCATTTGCATGTAAGTAAATTGCAGTAAATTGCAACAAAATAAAAGTGTACCTGGAGGGTCTTCCCGTCATCCCAAGCTGCACTTAAAACACATGTTAAGGCATTTAAATATTTCAACAAGTACCTAGGTAAAGCTAAGGAGAAGGTTTTGGTTGTCTATCAAAGTCCTAATCCTATAGCTAGTCATCTCCTATGACGTCTAGGTTCTTGTGTTTTGGTCTAAGGATGATTTTCTTCATCAAAGAACAATTAAGTTCAATTTTTCTTATAAACATCCTATCATATTGAGGAAGTGCTTAAGACGAGTCTTAAACATCTTTTCAATATTTCTAGGATCGTTTTAAGTCCAAGAGAATTTAATTATACAAGTGAATTAATCATCCGGGAGTTTAAATGTTATTCTTTTGCTCAGTGAACTTAGGACATTTGAATATCCTATAAGTGAGGTAATACTTCACTTGATGTTTCATTTAAGAGTTATAATAATAAGAGCTTTAAAATGGCAAATCAAGTTATTAATTATTTTGATGATTTAGACTTAATGATTTAACTCTAATTTTTTATTTAATTATAAAAAATTAGATTAAGTTTGGAATAGTGTTCAAGTTATTTTAGGTTTAATTCTTAATAATTTCATTTAGGTTTGTTCTTAAATGATTTTAATTTAATTTAATTCAATTTAATTTAATTTAATTTACTTTAATTTAAATTTAATTTTAATTTAATTTAATTTCAATTTAATTTAATTTCAATTTAATTTATTATTATTATTTTTAACTTAGTTTAATTTAATTTAGTTTAATTTAATTTAATTTTTATTTTAATTTTAATTTAATTTAATTTAATTTAGTTTTAATTTAATTTAATTTATAATTTAGTTTAATTTAATTTAATTTGATTTGATTTTAATTTAATTTAATTTAATTTACTTTAATTTAATTTAATTTTAATTTAATTTTAATTTAGATTATGCTTTTAATCTTTTAATTAAGAATTAAGTATTATTGAAGTGATTTATTTAGGGATTTTTAAATTAAAGAATAAACATCTTCTTAAATAATATCCCTACTTTATAATTTCAAAATTTTTTTTATTAATCTTCCAAATTTAATTAATTAATTAATTAAGGCTTACTTTAATTATTCTTAAAATGATTGGTGGGTTTCTACCCTTAACCATTTAGGTTTCAATCATCCAAAATCAGTTTAAAATCAAATATTTTACCCTTCCCTTTTGATTAATCCTAAAATTTTAATTAAAGGTTGAAAATTTTAATTACCATTTTGCCCTTCAAGCTTAATAATTCTATAACTCACTAAATTAATCTCAAATGAACTTAAAAATTTTATGTGACCTCACTTACATGTCAATTAAGATATCAGAGGAGAAAATGTGATTTTTCTGTATTTAATTTATTTATGTAATTATTTTTAATGGAAAATAGGGGTTTTCAAGAAAAACTCAATAACATGACAAAGGAAATGTTTCTGTCCTTAATAAAATTATGGCATGTTCCTAATGACCAGAGGGCCACTTGGACCAATTTTGGTGATTTTTTGAATTTTATTTTATTTATTATTATTATTTTGAGTTCTGGAGTATTAATTAATTTAAAAACAAGATAAAGGTTGAAAAATAAATTTTATATTTTTCAAAAATCTTTCTAATATCAGAGAAACCAGAAACCAATTTTTATATTTTTTTGATTTTTCTTTGATTTATTAGAATTATTTTAGTGAAAAGGTTAAAAAAATACATTTTTAATATTAAAAATTACATTAAACCTTTAAAATTCAATATCTTATTGTAGGGACTTAAGAAAAATATTTAGTTTGTTCCTAAGTGTTTAGAATTCAAAATATGATATATTTGTGATTTTTAATATTTTTATGATTTTCATTATTTTCTAATTATTAAAATTATTATAATATTGATAAAAATCAACTTTTTTAGAAAATTATAATTTTAATTTTCATAAATTCCTCTGATATCAGAGAGGCTCCAAAACTAATTTTGTGAATTTTTGAAAAGTATTTTGTGAGTTATAAATTTTTAAATTTTAATTTTATTCATTATTACTTAGGAGGCTTAATCAACCCATTTGGTGGGGTTAATCAAGTTTAATTGTTTTAAAATTTTTATGTGGTGTTCTCCTATTCCTAAAGGACAGTGGAGAATTGTTTTTAAGTTAATTTGATGAATGGTTAGCCCTAATTAATTAAAGTTCACTTTTGGGTGTTTAAGCCAATTAGGGTTATTTAGAATGAATTAGCTCAAAAATTATTTTTCCTAGGTCCTTCTGGTCATAAGAAACATCACCAAATTTTCTAGAATTTATTTCTCAACATGCTAATTATTGGAATTAAAATACTCAAAATAGCAACATGAATTTGAAAAAACAATAACATCTCTTAGGGATGACCTTTGACCTTGGAAAATTCAGGGAATGTTCCCAAGTTCAGAGGCTTCAGAAGCCCTATGGTCTCATGCCATGTTGAATTTCCTATATACATGGAGAATTGAAATAGTGCAGAGAGTAAACAAATAATTAAAAATAAAATACTTAATGAAATTACATGATTTCTTTTCCACATTATTCTCCTCTGTTCACTGAGCAAGAGGGTATTTTTATTTTATTTTTAGGATTTTTCTACACAAAGTTACTTATTTTCAAAGTTCTGGTAATTAAATAAATAAGAAAAATCCTAATTTTCTACTTATCCACACGGCGCCGCGTCAACCTTGGCAGCTCCGAAGCTCCACGCGTCGTCTCCTGATTCGGCGCTGCCATCCGACTTAGTGCTCCAGGGGCCCGCGGTTCATGTCTCATTACTCTGTCCGGTGTGATCCAGGCCGTCTGCTCAATACACGCGCGATCCAACGGTTCCCAGTCATCGTCTACGACTGGTGTGAACCCGTGACCGTCAACCTTCTAACCTTAATTTCTCACTCGATTCTCAATGGATTTTCGAGTTCTTATGCTCTATGGATTCGTCTTGAAGAGACGAACACATCCATATGGTAAACATGTATTGAAATTGACCCAAACTAAACTGAGAATCTCTGGAAGCTCGGGAAGAAGAGTGAGTCCATACCTTTGATCAGAGAAGTGAAGCTTCGATCTGAGAGTTGTGTCACGTTCGATTGGGTCCAAGCAAGCTCTAGATGAAGTCCCTTGGCCTAGTGAATTGTCTAGGTATGAAAGTGCTCACAACCGATCACAAAGCTTGGAGGCTTGAAGCAATGGCTTTTAGTGGGAAACCTCTTCTCTTGGTCTGGTGAAGGTGTATGACCAATGAATTTGGGGATTGGCTCACTGTGGAGAAGTGTCCTGGTTTTGGGCTTGGATTTCAACTCTGAAATTGGGCTCACAGAGAGGAAATGACAGAGGGATTTCAGTGGAGATCAAGTTCTCTATGTTTGGGGAGTAATCTGGAACAATTTTGGCAGAGTTTCCTTAAGGTTTGTTTCAGCACCTCTCATGGCTGAGAGGAGGTGGTGTTTAAATAGGAGAGGGTGGAGGGCCTCCCAGGGGGAGTTAGGGCTTGGGATCAGCTGCTCTATGCAAGAGAAGAACAGCCATGGTGGCCACTGGGCATGGGGCAGCTCAGAAGGTGGGAATTCCAAACTTTGGCTCCTCCCAAGGTCTCAGCCATGGTGTTTTCCGGCGATCCAGGCGGCTGGCCGGCAGGCATGGGTCACCCTCATGTCCAGGTCGGTCAGGGCTGGAGGCTTGTGCAATCAATTGGGCCTTGCCATGTGTAAAGGGGATGGCTTGGAATGGAATGGGGAAGAGGCCATTTTGACTTGGTTTGGGTCAACACATGTGTTTGGGTTGGGTTCACCTCGCCATGACCTGGTTTTAGGCTGAGAGAATAAGTTATGTCAACTGGTCAAAGGTGGTGAGGTCTCTTTCTAAGAATATTTAGATTAAATTTGGGGTTAAGGGGAATCATGGTTAAGGCTAATGACTTTAGGAGATTAACGAAAGAGTCTCCTTCTTTTGCCCAAAATGGCATGGTGACATGTAAAGAGGCTCTCATGGCTTCCATGTGGCTCATGCATGGCTTCATGGCTTGCCTATGGCTTAGGATGGCTTGGCTTGATTTCATGGAAGTAGAATTTAGGAATTTTGGTACTTTGGTGGAGAATTTTCATGAAGCTTTATTTGGAATGGTTTAATTATGATTTTGAAACTTAGTGGTGATTTTGATTAAATGGATGATGAGGGGAAGTGTCATGGGGGCTTTGGATGAATTTTGGGCTTTTTGAAATCATTTTTGATGGGCTTTTAGGAAGGCTAAAGGGGATGGGCCTTTAGGTTTAAGAATGAATTCATGGATGGGAATTTTGTAGAATTTTGGGACAAATAATTGTTGGGTTTGGTTTAGGGATATGTCATGAGTGATTTGAAATGAGTTTGGAGTGATTTGGGTTTGAATTGGGTTGGATTTGGGCTTCTTTGGTAAATGGGCCAATGTAGGTCAAATTGGGCTAACTTGGGCCAATGTTGGGCTAGGGTTGAAATTGATGTAAAATTAATGTTGGGAAATGTTCATGAGAGTGATTCAAAGAGGTCTTAACTTTGGTTGGGTTTTGATTTTGGGGTTTGGGCTTATTTGGGTTAGGTTTGGATTTAGGTCAAAATTGGCCCTTTTAGTTTTGGGTTGAATTTGAGTGGGGTTTGGGTCCAAATTTTAGGAAAATCATGTTAGTGTTTTGTTTGTGGGGATGCTAGGAAGGTTTTAGAAAATATTTGGGTCAAATTGGGATTGAATTGGGTTGCTTTGGGCTAAGTTTGGGTCATGGGTCAAAATTGGGCTTTAAGCTTAAAAATGAAATTGAATTCAAATGCCAATCAAATTGGACTTAGATTTGGTCTAGATTGATATTGTGGATGTTAAATTGAAGTTTAGAATTGAATTGGACCAAAATCGGGGTCAATCGGGTAGGTTTGGTTTGACATCGGGTTCACTTAGAGTTAAGAATGGGCTAAATTGGGGGTTTTGGTAAAAGTGGGGTAAATGGACAAAATTAGCCCATGGTATAGTTGGACAAAATGAAATTAGGAATATTTGGGATTTTCTGGAATTTTTTGGGAGTTTTCTGAATTTTTGGATTTTTTGGCTAAGAGGGGTATTTTGGGTATTTGAAGGGTATTGGGGGGTATTTTTGGAATCTTTGGTATTTTTGGCTATGGATGATCAATTTGATTGGTGAGGATATATTTAGGGCTAATGTTGGGGAATTTTGGGTGATTTGGGAATTTTGGAGGATTTGAGCAATTTTAAGGGCTTTTGGTAGGTTTGATAGGTCTAGGGTCCCCGGGGTCAAAAGTTGAAATTTTGGAAAAGAGAAGATTGATCAAATATGAGTGAAATGGAATCACTTTGATTGAGCCATGAAGCCATATTAAGCCTATATAAGCCATGAGAGGACTCATTTGAGGCATTCACTATGTTGTTCCTAACCCTCTTAACCAGGGGCTTAGGGGTTAAGTTCCATCCATACGAATTGCCTACATGAGTCAAGGAATCAAGTTGGGTATGGGTGTGGTTTTAGGATTTGGATTGTGTGTATGGGAGTGTAGAGTATGAGTGTAGTGAGTGTGTAAGTCAACCTTCACCAGACCAAGCTACTCAGGGTGGTCCTAAGGCCAAAGAGTCCTATAGGGCACTCATCCTTTAAACCTCCACTTTTAAATTCAACCCTCTAGGTGATTAGGGGTCTACAATCAAGCTTGTTGGATTTGCAGGGAGACAAGAGGTGGTTTAAATTTCTAAAGGATGGGTCCCAATTCTAGTCCTCTAAGATAGTCAAAGGAAAAGCCTAAGGCTAGATCCTAAGCACTAAAGAGGGAAGAGAAGACCTCATCAAAAATGAGGTCAACAACCATGAACCCTGATCTCTGGGCCTAAAACACTTAACCTTGACACTGAATCCTGAACCATGAACACTGATTCTGAACCTTGGACCCTAAACCTTAAACCTTAAATCCTAAACCATAAACCCTAAACCCTAATCCTTGCCCTAATCCATAATCCCTCAACCCTGAACCTTTAACCCTAGAAACTTTAAAACCCTTAACCCTGAACCCTGAATCATGAACCCAAAACACTAAACCCTAAACCTTGAACACTAAAATTTAAACCCTAATCCCTAAAACCTAATCTCTGATCCCTAAACCCAGAACCTTGAAGTTTGAACCTTGAGCAATGAACCCTGAACCCTTAACTAGGACCCCGAAGCTTGAACCCTTAACCCTAAACCTTAAACTGTAAAACCCTAAACTCTTAACCTTAAACCTGATGCACCAAAAATATGTTGGATTTTTCACCTATATTTTATACTCATTTGTTATGACATTATGCTTTAAAGAAAAAAAAAATATTTCATGTTTTATTGTAGGTATGCAAATTTTTTGTATTTAGAGCAAAATAAAACAAAAAAGGTAAAAATTAAAGTTAAATAAGGTGATTTTTGGAGAATTGGCCTTGGGACCCTAATAGCCTAAGACTGAGTGCCGACGATGCCCTAATCCAGATAGCAGAAATCCAAAAATGTAGCCCTTCATCAACGGTGCTAGGATGGGCGCCGAATACAATAATTGACAGAACTAGGGTGTCGAAGATGCACAGGACGATTGCGCACAAATTTTTGTAATTTCGACGTAATTGGATGAATTTTGAAGAGTTTCTTAAAGAAGCTCTTGAGAAATTCATCCCTACACTATACTAGAGTGTTTTAAATGCAAAAAAAGGGATTTTGGCGCAGAAGAAAGGGGGGAAAAATCAGCGTAAGTAAAAAAGGGTTTTCTCTAGAGTTGTAGGAGAGGGAGGAAAGTGAGAGATGTCTTCTTCCTCACTTTTCTAAGTGAGAATTGAGTGTTATTGTAAAGAGATAAAGAGAATCATAGGAACTTCAAGAGATTTGCTTTGGAGAAGAGTTTCAGATAAGTTTTGCTTATTTATTATCATTTGTATGAACTTTCTTTTATATATAAAATCCATGTTTTCTAGTATCTTCCTAATGAATTCTGAGTAGATTCTTTATCTTTCTATTTACAATGAGATATGGTGAAATGAAGAGATAGATTGGATATGTTATTTAAATTTTAAATACTTGTGATGGTTTTACACTCTCTTCTTTATTTACTTTTAGATCTGACCAATTGAAATGTTAAAATTTTTTGTGAAACATAAGATCCGAAAGGCTTATTGATCTGCCTTAAAATTAATTAGAATTTTATATCAAATTTTTATTAATATCTTAAGGATATTACACTTTAATGAAAGTTATTTCTTAGGTTTTGGTTGCAGGTACAACAAAATGAGTTTATGAAGAAAAAAGAGTTAAAAGAAGCAAAAATGAGCCAAAAAGAGTAAAAATGTAAAGAGGCTGATTTTGGCGCCTAGGCGCTAGACACAACAGATTGATTCTAGAGATTTCTTGACAGTTATTGGATGGTTGATACACCTAAAATATATAGTATTTTTATGCACATTTTTATACCTGTTTTTAATGATATTGCACTTTAATGGAAGGTATTTTGTGTTTTTCTTACAGGTATGATGAAAATGGATGATCATGATGAAAGGAGCAAAATTAGATCAAATTTGGAGCAAAAAATGAAAAATAAAAAAATTGGCACTCGCGGCTAAGCGCCGCTGGGCCGGCGCTTAACCGCCACAGTTAAAAATCGAGATTCAAATGGACTTGGCGCCAATTTCAAAGGGGATGGGATGCAACACTTGGTGGTAATGTCCATAACTTCCTTTGGGTGGCAAGTTTGAATGACGGGGTGCGTTCCTTGGTAGATACATCGAATCTGGACACATTTTGAAGTGACACTAAGGTACCTTTTGGTTTACTCTTTAAAGAGCGTCTTAGGAAAGATTTAGAGGGGAGGCAATTTGAGGAGACTCTTCCACTGCATTTTGAAGAGTACTTCCATTGTTCTTCCACTGCATTTTAAAAGTTTTTATTTAGAGTAGGAGTAGAGAGTAGAAAGGAGAAAAGGGTCGAAGTGAAGTATTCTTCTTCCCACTTCTTTTCTTTCTTTTAGTTTAGTTTTTATTGAAGTCTAAAGTTTGTATTCTGAGTCAATGGAGTTGAGAGACTTGCTCTGAGAAGTAGTTTAGCGAAGAGTCAAAGTTTCAGAGGAACTTCCTTAGTCTTGTGGAGAGTATTTTCAGATAAGTGTTTACTTTTATTTAGTTTATTAATACTTGTTTTCGTTTATTATTTTTCTTATCGTTGTTTTTAATTTCAAACCAATGTATTTTTATATTTTCTCAATGCATTCTGAGTAGTTTACTTTATCTTTTTCTTTCTTAAATGGAGAAGTAATTAATTTAAAGAAAATTGTTGTGGAATGTATAAGTGTTTAAAAGTTGGAAGAAGTTGTGAAGATTGACTCTAAAAACTTTGTTTACTTCTCTATTTGGCCTGTTAAGTTGTAAAATTTCTTGAGATTATGTAAGATCGAATGCGGTATTGTCTCATAAAAGTTAGTAAGAATCACATGAAATTATATGGGTGAGAACTGTATTCCATATAATTGAATGTAATATTAGAAGATATTTTTATAAAAGGAAGTGAAATTAGAGGATTTTATAGTGACAGGCTAAAACCCCCTAATTTGGTTTGAAGTTTTGAGTTTTTTTATGAGAGGTTAGCCCCCAGGTCGTGGGAATCAAGGGAACTCTAGAGTGAGAGACTGGTATCTTCCCTGCCTAACCATGTTCAAAATAATATAAATTTCAGATTAACCTATGTTCTTTATAGAACCAAGTAAGGGTAAAGAACACATTTTCTTCTATCTGTCACAACAAAAATTTGAATACTTCCACAATAATACTTTAAGAATTATTACTACTTCATGAAAGGAAAGAAAAAGATATTCTAGTTAATAGCATCTAGTGTTATTAGTTATTGTAATTTTAATTTCTTGCTTTGCATTTTTATTAAGAAAATTTCAAAAGACATATCAACCTTCAAAACTTTTCAAAATCAAGACATACTTTTTCAAAAACAATTAAAGAAAATAAAAAGATAATTTCTCTGATTCCTTTAAAGATTTCACATTTTCCTTGTGGGTTCGATATCTCGGGGCTTAATCAGAAAGTCCTATATTACTTGATAAACGATACGTATACTTGCGTAGTATCCCATATTATAAAATCATTATTTTCATATCTTAAATCATTAGTGCACTTATATCTGACGGTACCAAGTTTTTGGCGCCGTTGCACTTATATCTATTGGGGATCAAGTTTTTGGCACCGTTGCCGGGGAAATTAATTTCAATTGCATTTTAAAGAGAACTAAGAAATTATAAATTTTTACTTTTCATTGTTTTTGTTAGTGTGTTGTATTTTGTTTTGTTTTATTATTGTATGCGTAGTTCAGGTTCTGAAGGACTTATGCCTTACGATTATGATATAGAAAGAACTATAAAAAAATCAAAAAAATAAAAAATGTAGAGAAAGAAAAAAAAAATATTCAAGAAATGGTAAATCATCAAAATCAAAATGTTACCATCCATCAAGGATTAAGACCTTTAAGAGATTATGTTAACCCTACAGTAGATGAACTTCATGGTAGTATTCAAAACTCTGCTGTAGATGCTAATTCTTTTAAGCTTAAACCTGCTATTATCCAAATGGTGTCAAATAATCAGTTTGGGAGAGCAACAACTGAAGATCCTAATTTGCATTTTGCTAATTTTCTAGAGTTGTGTGCTACTTTTAAATATGATGGTGTTTCAGATGATGCTATTAGACTTAGACTTTTTCCTTTCTCACTAAGGGATAAAGCTAAAATGTGGTTACATACGTTAGCACCTGGATCAATTAGAACTTGGGGTGAACTGTCACAAAAAATTCTTGCTAAATATTTTCCACCATCTAAGACTGCTAAGTTGAGAAATGATATAATATGTTTTTGTTAGTTTGAAGGAGAATCAATATATGAAGCATGGGAAAGATTTAAAGATCTCCTCAGGAAATGTCCACATCATGCGATACCAAATTGGTTAATAATTCAAACTTTTTTTAATGGATTAGTTCGATCTCTTAGATCAATCATCGATGCTGCTGCTGGTGGATCATTAAATGTCTAAACCATTTTCTGATGCTTATACTTTAATTGAATAAATTGCTAATAATTTTTAATGGCCTTCTGAAGGGTTAAATCCTAAAAAAGTAGCCAGTGTTTATGAAAATGATGCTTTTACAATGTTATCATAGGATAGTTGGGAAGCCACTGAAGATCATTTTGGGTCCTTGACATCCTCTACTTCTCTTCCTTTGGACTCCTAAGATAAAATGTTCCAAATTTGAGCTTTTCCCTATTGAAATTTCCAAAATCCAATTCGTTTGTAACCTTAAACTTTGAAATTCTTGAGAGCAAAACTACTGATCATTATCGAGAGTTTTCTTAAGTGTCTTTAAAAATTTAAGATGTAATTAACTATAAGGGCTTGCCCTTATAGGGAACTTTAAGAACCCAGGTAATATAAACCTTGCTTAATTTATTTATATTAAGCAGGGGAACTTGTCGGCTTATAAAATTGATTTGTAGACTAAATGGATGTCACAAATCTTCTAGTTTATTTAATCGAGCCCCATCATCAAGCAGTGTGTCTATTCTTTGGGATAGATACAATGTTTGTGATATGGTGCTCGTTTATATAAACTATTTAGGATGTGAGATCAGTTTGATTTCATATCTTAAAATTTTCAAACTTAAAATTATTTTCAAAATAAAATGCTACTTTCTAAATTATATATATTTAAATTAAATTTAAAATCTAAAATTCACCGAGAATTTCCGTAGGCAACCCCCTTTCAAAATACATAACTTAAAAATATGCCGACAACTAGATTTGGAATACCATGCATAATCATCACAGATGGGGGAAGTCACTTTAAGAATTTTCTGATTCAGAGATTACTGAGAAATTTTGAATCAAACATAAAATTTCAATAACTTATCATCCCTAAACTAGTGGATTAACAGAAATATCAAATTAGGAGATTAAGAGAATTTAAAAAAAAATGGTTAATCCAAAGCGAACTAATTGGGCTGATAAACTTGATGATGTGATATGGGCTTATAGGACTGCTTATAAAACTCTTTTTGGAATGTCACCTTATAGGGTCATTTATGGAAAACCATCTCATTTGCGTATTAAACTGGAACATAAAGCTTATTGGGCTATTAAAGTGTTTAATTATAATTTAAGAGATGCTAGAGATAAAAGATTATTACAATTAAATGAACTAGATGAGATAAGAAATGATTCTTATGAAAGTGCTCAAATTTATAAAGAGAAAATGAAGATTATGCATGATAAAAGAATATTAAGAATGAATTTTGAGCCTAGACAACAAGTTTTATTATACAATTCAAGATTAAAATCGTTTCCAGGAAAATTAAAATCCAAATGGATAGGGCCGTATGTGGTTGAGAAAGTTTACCCTTATGGAGCTGTGGACATTAAAGATTTAAAAAATGATTCAGTAATTAAGGTGAATAGACATAGATTGATGCCCTATTATGAAGAAAGCATGCCATCTTTTAAATATGTTCTGTTTTTAACCCAATCAGAGTAAAATGTTATTTATGTCGGGCTGACGACGTTAAACCATGCGCTTTATGGAAGGCAACCCCTAATATGATTTTATTTCGTGTTTGATTGTGTGTTGTATGTGACTACACTTAGTTACTTACCTTCGACCAATCTTTTTAAACCTTAATTGAGTATGTAACTTATGAGAATTCGACAAATGGTGAACCTGTGATTTTTAAGATTCTAGTGCCTAGGCGCCAGATACCTGTGATCTTGGTGCCTAAGCGCCCAATTTGGCGCTTATGTGCCACAGTTTCTGGATCATGGAAAAACCACCCCATATCAGTTTTTGCCCATTCTAATCCATTTAAACCACCATACCTTTGTCCCAAACCATCAAGCCATCCAAATTTTTGACTGAAACATTCCTTTGGAGAAAAGAAAGAGTTTTTAATTACTTCCATGGAGAGATTAAACATTGAAATTAATAGGAAGGAGAAGTTTGTGCACAAGGATTCACATACTTATTTTAATGGCTATCTAGCCATGACTCTGGAGAAGTTATGCAATCACCTTGAGAAGATTGAAGAAGAGTTAATTCTAGTTGGAGGGAGATTGCATAAGATGTTCCACCAAATTGAGCACATTGAATGGCAAATGAAAGTTCAATCAGATCATTTGGCATGCTTTGAAGATTATTAGGTAACAATGTACGATAAGAATAATTGGATCGATGAAAACATGGCCTTGGAATTTCCTCGAGTCCCTTTTTTCCATTCCTTTGTTCGTAGTGAATTACCTTATGGAACTAATGAAGGTTCTGATGTGAATCCATGAAATTAAGGAGAAATAGGTGGAGAGATTGAATGTGATTCTTAAGCGTGTTGTGATTTGAAATTGTTATATGTGGAGATGTTTATGAGAGTTTTATGTGTTTGTGAGATATGAGTGTTAATTGTTGATGTCTATTTTTGGTAATTTTTTGATCCTTATCTTGAAGATCTGGAATGAAATGAATGAATTAAAGTTTGGATTATTATTTGTTAGATATTTGAAATGTTATCTATAAATTTGGAACCTTTTGGATTTTTTGAATACTATTTTCTGGAAGATGTTTGATGAAGATTAACAGTTGAATTTAGGCTTACGGATGTTAAAATCACCTAAATTACAAAATATAAAAAATCTAAAAAAAATCGGAATGTTTGGTGATTCTGGCGCCTAAGCGCCATATCTGGCGCCTAAGCGGCAGTTCAATTGGACTGAATTTCAGCTTTTAAAATTGACCCAACTCCATTTTCATGCTAAGCTACATCTTCTTCCTCCATTTTCGCGAAAATTAGATCCAGGGTTCCATTTTGAGCAAGATTTGAAGGATTTCAATGCGTATTAACTTTGGATTTCAACTTCTCGAGGTTAGATCTACATTTTAATTTAATTTTTCACCATGGATTTTTCTACTTATGCATAGTGCCAAATTTTAGAAGAAAAAATTTTGATTTTTGGGAGTAAAATCCATGGATTTAAGTTTGATTTAGTGAGGTGAGCTTTTATTTAGTGTGATTTTAGATTTCTTGAGATTTATTTGGAATTATTTGAAAATTTTACGAATGGCACCTAAATCAAAGCCAGGTAAGGAGCATAGCGAATTTGATCAGACAAGGTTTGCTTGTGCGAGTGCACAAGTTCGTTACAACAAATTTGCTACTGTTCACAAGTTCATAGTGGAAAGAAGTTCTAATCATCCCGGTGGATTGATAGAGCATATTATTGCTGCCAGACAGTGGGAGCAGTTCTGCTATTTTTCTGCGGTAGCGGTTATTTCTTTAGTTCGGGAGCTCTATGAAAATTTTTCCAAAATGACCGATTTTGAAGTTTATTTGAGGGGTACAATAGTTGAATTTACTCCGGAAGTGATCAATAAGTTTTATGGTCTGCCTCTAGTGACAGACTGTTCCTATGATATTTTTACTCCTTTTGAGGGAGAACTCGATGAGATTTTGGCTTATTTGATTGATGGAAGAGGAGCCTGGAAAATAAGAAACAATAAACGGATAAATTTCTCTTCTTCAATGCTTAATTCTACTTCTAAAGCCTGACATTATTTTATTTCTGCTCGTCTCCTTCTGTCAAACCACTTAAGTGAGGTGATGAAAGAGAAAGCTATTCTGAACTAGTGCATTCAAGAAATGAAGCCAATAGACATGGGAGCCATTATTTATGATGCGATCAACACTTCTGCTAAAGGAAGTGTTATTTCTGGTTTAGGCTTTTTAGCTCTCATTTTCTCGATTTGCAAGAATGTTGGTGTTTCTTATTCTAATTCTGAAGAGCAGCTTAAGCCGTTAAAGCCGATGGGAAAATATCATGTTGATATTTATGGGAAAACTAAAAGTCAAAGTACTGGAGCATATCCTTCTTCTGTGTCTTCTACTTCTGCTTCTAGGCCATCTACTTCTACAATTGAGCCTCCACCTGATGTGTGGAACACCGTTTGTCAGAGATATTTGGAGCATCAAAGTGATATATTCTTGATGAAATGCAGAGTAGATGAGATGGATAACAAATTTGATCATATATCAGACTATATACAGAGGAAGAGTGACTATGATAGGGAGTATAATGAAGCACTGGTAAAATTTTTGAAAGGTGATAGGAATATTGAATTTCCTACAGTCCTAAATTCACCCCATGGATCAACCCCAGAAGTCCTTTTCCTGATGATTCTTCTGACAATGAGGAGGCGACTGAGGATGATTAAACTTTATATTTGCTTTGCTTTGCTGATGTGCCTGATATGTGTGTTTATTACTTTTCAGGTATTATTGTACTGATTGAGAACTTGTAGTAACTCAGTTTATTTTCTATTGTTGGAATGCTTAGAATTAGTCCTTTTCATGCTCCTATTGTTTTTATTTTAGCACATTTGTTTTTAAATATTAAAATTTTCATGTGTTACTTATTTAGCTACTCTTTTATATATCTATTCCTGGTTATACCAGCACTGATTTAAATACCATTAAATGTTATATTTCATTCTTCCTGCTTAGTTTAAATTTCATATTACAAAAATATTTAAACCTAATTTAAAGAATTAAGTTTGGGGGAGGGAAATGAACTTAAATTTAATTTTACTTGTCTATAGTAAACAATATTTTCAAAATTAATAACATAACCTATGGAAGAAAAGTTAATTTAAGATAGATATACTATTGTTTTCATGAATGTTATAATAAACTTATAAAAGTATTTTTAAATAACAAGGGATAATTCTAAAAATTGTAATTATTTAATAAAAAAGGTATTAGAATTTTGATTCAAATATCTAAATTAAAAATGTTGTTTTTTTTTTGAAAGTATTAAGGAATATAAATGTTTACTTGAGAAGATGGAACTGAATCTCTATGAAAAATATTTTTGCTAAATACATATTCATTAAGTTAAAAATGTTTTAAGTCTTTAAATATAAGTTAAGGATAGTGAAATTCAAAATCATTAACAGGCTATCCAGATATAGTAATGCTCACTTAAAAAAAAAATAAAAAGAAGAAAGAAAAAGGATTGAAAACAATCCATGAAAAAGAAAAGAAAAATATATAGGATTGGAAAGCAATCCAAAATATGAAAAGAAAAAGAAAAAGAAAAGTGAGGAGAATCTTGAGGGAAAGCCTAAATCTAAAATTGGTTTCATTTGAATTATCTTAAAGGAAGAGAACTATGCAAATTTTTACTTAAAGTCTTATGTATAAGCATCCTTACTAGTAGAGTTATCATGAAAATCTTTTTTCTGTAAATTATCTACATGTTCTTAATATGACAAATTACAATTATTTTTTGAAATAGATACGAGAAGAAAGTTCTTAACACTTGCATATTAAATATGTTACATATTTTGGTTTTAGACGATGTTATTTAAAAAGCTTTTTAAGTTTGATTATATTATTTATAAAACAAAAAGATATAGAAGTCTTAAAGGAATTTATCTCCATAGATTATAATTTTTAGTAGTAAAAGGTTACTTGAGGACAAGTAACTTTTAAGTTCGGGGGAACTGATCCGCCTTAAAATTACTTAGAAATTTATATCAAATTTTTATTAATATTTTAAGGATATTAAGCTTTAATGAAAGATATTTCTTATGTTTTGGTTGCAGGTACAATTAAATGAGCTTATGAAGAAAAAGAGTTAAAAAGGAGCAAAAATGAGCCAAAACTAGTAAAAATGCAAAGAGGCTGATTTTTGTGCATAGGCGCCAAATCTGGCGCATAGGAGCCAAACACAGCAGATTGATTCTAGAGATTTATTGACGGTTATTGGATGGTTATTGAGCCTTCCAAACCAATCTAGAAGCCTCTGGACATATTCCCACATGTTATAAACCATAGACAATGAATATAGACACGAGAGAGCAGTTATTAAATGAAAAGGTGCAACCTAAATCTAAAGGGATGCGTCTATTCGCACAGAGATCCTGGCGCCTAGGCTCCACAATTAATTTCTAGAACATTCATTGAGTGTGGATGACTTTTGAAGAGGTGACTTAAGCAACTCTTGGTTATTTCTGAAGATCTATAAATAGAGGACCATGTGAGTTTAGTGTGAATTCGAGAGTCAAAGTTCTGTTGGAGTCTATGGAATAAGAGAAAATTCAAAGGATTTCTTGGATTACATTCCAGATAAGTATTTATATATTGTTTCTTAAGTTTAGTTCTTTGGATTTGAGTTATATGAATATGATTTGTGGTGTAATTTCTATGCTACAAATATGAAATGGATTAGTAACATATTTAAATCAGATTTAAGAACTTAATTTCCTTTTTTCTAAAAATTTGTGATGACATTGTACCTAATCTTAATTTACTTTACAAATTAGCGTCTTGTATTGTTTAAAACTATGGAGATTTCTTAAGATCTGACCGTGGGCTAAGAATTCTTAACTTGTATGTATCATATTTCACTTAAAGGGGAGGTGCAAATAAATAGGGAGATAATCTTTAATGGGTGTAGAATTGATTTTTGTTTTTAGTGTGACAGAATAAATTCAATCAATTTTGTTTTACAAAAGAAGTGACGGGTCACTAGTAGGCAGACCATAGGCAACCATTTGGGGGGAACCTAGAAGTGAGAGTCTAGAAATTCATCCCTTTATACTAATAATACATCCTAATCCAATCTTTAAAAACTAGTTATTGTTCTTTATGACCTGGACCAAAGGGTAAAGGATATATATGCTCCTATTTGTCACAAAACCACATTTTTATAGTTCTCAACTAATTTTAACTTCTTATTAATCATGGAATATTTCGTATGGGGAAGGAATCTTTGTTTCTTTTTTTACCACTTGCAAATTTTCGTATTCTGCATATTTTAGTTCTTTCTTTTAACTTTATTAATCCTCGTGGGATCGATATCTGCGGTTTTAAAAAGAAAACTCTATAATACTTGAAACGATACGTATACTTGAGTAGTACCCCTAGTGTGCGATTTATATTTATTTTAGTCTTTAATTATCATACATTAGCCGCTTAATCAGATTTAGGGTCAAATTTAGCAATAATTTTATAAGTTATTTTTCTTACGTAATTGCGGTTATGTCACCTATGAGTTCTACAATAACGTGGCAATCACATTCAATTCTATGGATGAGAATGTATTCCATAGGTTTGAGTGCAAATAAATAGAGAAATATACTTTATTGGCATAGATTTGGAGATTTTAAGAGTGATAGACTAAAATCCCCAATTCGGCATAATGTTTGGAAACTAAAGTGAGAGTTAGCCTTCAGGCGAGGGGGAAGTGGGAGCTCTGGAGTGGGAACCAGTATCTTCTCAACCTAACCATGGATTAGGGACCAAACATAGGATTAGCCAATGTTAAACTCAGACGAGGGTAAAGAATAGGATTGCTCTTATTTGGCACAATACAATTTCCAACAATCTAAATCTTTCACTAACCATAAACTCATTGTAAGGGGAAGGATATTTTTTCATATTTGAACCTTTAGGTATAAAATAATTAAGCTTTGTTCATAATTAGTAAATCTACTTTGAAGTTTAGATAGTAGTTTGATAAACTAGTTCTATTATAATAATTAAAAATTATCAACTTGTGTTTTCACTTGTCAGTTTTATATATTTAAACATTATGTTTTAATGCTACAATCATAAATTTACACTTTCCCCTTGGGATTGCTAAACATTACTTAATTAGAGCCATGTATTACTTGTGTGATATGTATACTTTTTTTTTTTCTGCTGTCTATAATAAAATATATTGAAATAGAAAAACATAACATCAAGTTTTTGGCGCCGTTGTGGGGGAAAGGTAATGGTAAATTTAGTAGTATTTTGAAAAACTTTTGTTTGATATATAAAACTTGTATTTTTGTTATTGCTTATTTTTAAAGTGTACTGATTGTGTTTGTTTATTCGTAGTACTGGATTTGAAGGTTTAATACCTTATGACCCTGAGTTAGAATGTACTGTTAGAAAAATTTGAAAACAGCATAAATCTAAATATTTGAAAAAAATGACGAACAAATTAGATAATCATAGAGTTAAGAAAGATCATCAACGTAGTCCTTTAAGACATTATGCTAATCATACTATAGATGAAATTCACTTAACTATTCAAAATCATGCAGTTGCTACTAATTCATTTGAGCTTAAACCTACTATAATCAAAATGGTACAAAATTATTAGTTTGGGCGAACACCTACTGAAGATCCTAATTTACACCTTGCTAGTTTTTTAGAATTGTGTGCTACTTTTAAATATGACAGAGTGTCAAATGAGGCCATTAAACTTAGACTTTTTCCTTTTTTATTAAGGGATAAAGCTAAGGCATTGTTAAATTTGTTAGCAGCTGGATCTATCAGAACTTAGGGAGAATTACCACAAAAATTTTTGGCTAAATATTTCCCACCATAAAAAACTGCTAAGCTTATAAACGATATTACATCTTTTTGTTAGTTGGAAGGGGAATCAATATATGAAGCTTGGAAAGATTTAAATATCTCCTTAGAAAGTGTTCACATCATGTTATATCAGATTGATTACTAATTCAAACTTTTTATAATGGATTAATAGGATCTCTTAGATCTATTATCGATGCTGCTATTGGTAAATCATTAATGTCCAAATCTTTTGATGAAGCATATTCTTTAGTTAAGGAGATTACTAATAATTTTAATGGCTTGCTGAACGGGTAATTCCTAAAAGAGTAGCGAGTGTCCATGATTCAGATGCTATAACTATTTTGTCTTCTCAAATTATTGCTATATGTAAGAAAATTGATCATATTGAAATGAATTATTTTAAAAAACTCCTTTGTTTGAGGAAAATTAATTGAGACAAATTATGGATCTCAAACATCTTACAAGACCTTGAATGCCATAAATAATAGAAGATAAGTCCTATTTTAATTATTCTAATCCTGGTTGGAAGAATCACCCTAATTTAAATTAGAGAAGAAATTAGCGAACCCATTGGAAAATTCCAACAACTAAGGAAATCCTAACTATGGACCTTATTATCCTCCTGGTTTTATCAGTAACTCACAATTAATGGAGAAGAAATTATCTATTGAAGAATTGGTGTTAAATACGGGGAATCAATTATAGAGTCAAGTTAACTAATTACAAAGTCAAGGAACCGCTATTAGAAACATTGAAAATCAATTGAGGCATATTTATATTACTTTTAGTAACAAACCTTGAGGAATTCTTCCTAGTAATATCAAAATTAATCCAAAAGATGAAAGTAAAGCGCAAATTAAGGCTATCCAACTAAGAAGTGGAAAGGAATTCAAAACAAGAATTCAAAAAGAAATTGAGACTGAAAAGGAAAGGGTGGAAATTGAAAAATGTAACGATGATACATATTATTCTTTGGAATATCCAATTAAACCAATAAAAATTACTGTAGAAAGAAAGGTAAATAATTTTCAAAATTTTTGGAAATTCTTAAAAAGTGGACAATACATATTGCTTTTGTTGAAGGCTTAGAATGAATGCCAAATTATGTGAAGTTTATGAAGGATATACTTACCAAGAAAAAGAAGTTCACAAATAATGAGGCGGTTGCACTTAGTGACGAGTGTAGCACAATTATTTAGAAAAGGCTTCCTAAAAAATTAGAAGAACCTGGTAGCTTCACTATACCTTGTGCTTTTGGTGAACGATTTTTTGGAAGAGCCTTATGTGATTTGGGAGCAAGTATTAACCTCATGCCTTTATCAATTTTTAAAAGGTTGTGTTCAGGAGAGATTTACTCTATTATTGTGACTCTTCAGTTAGCTGATCATTTGATCACTTATTCTAAAGGAGATCTAGGAGATGTATTGGTGATGGTTGATAAATTTATCTTTCTGGTGGATTTTATTGTTTTAGATATGGAGGAAGATAAAGAAATTCTGATTATTTTGGGGAGACCATTCCTTGCTACTGGAAGAGTTATGATAGATGTTCAGAAAGTATAATTAACTATGAGAGTTAATGATCAAGAGGTAACGTTTAATATATCAAAAGCCATGAAGTATCCAACAACAGAAAGAGATAATGAATGTTTCAGGATGAAAGTTTGTGATTATCTGAGTAATGAGCATTTTAAGAAAAAGTTTGAAGATAAATTAGAACAAGAAGATTAGAAAATGAGGATAAGGATGAGATGGATGATAAAAACGTTGGGATGGAAAATAAGAAGTTGGATTACGTTCAGAAAAGATTTGAGATGTTGGATATTACTGATAATAATAATAAAAATCGCATTCTGTCAATTATTAAACCTCTTGAACTTGAAATGAAAACATTACCTGCCCATTTAAAATATGTATTTTTAGGAGATTCAGCCACATTACATGTTATAATATTATTAGATTTAATTGAATCACAAGAGTAAAAAATATTGGAAATTTTAAAAGACACGAAAAACTTTTGGATGGACTTTAGTTGATATTAAAGGAATTAATCATTCGAATTGTATGCACAAAATTCTATTGGATGAACATCATGAACCTAAGGCTGATCCCTCAAAGAAGATTGAACCCGTTGATGAAAGTAGTTAAGAAAGAAATTTTGAAGTGGTTAGATGCTGAAATCATATATTCTATTTCACATAATGCTTGGGTTAGTCCAATTCGTTATGTTCCAAAGAAAGGGGGAGTGTCGGTTAAAGTAAACAAGAAAAATGAATTAATTCCTACAAGACAAGTCACTAGTTGACAAATCTGTATTGATTATAAAAAATTAAATGTTGTCACTAGGAAAGAACATTTTCATTTATAGATTAGTTGGGCACAGGTATTATTTATTTCTGGATGGATATACCGACTATTCTTAAATTTTGTTGTTCTTGATGATCAAGAAAAGACAACATTTGCTAGCCCTTACGAAATATTTGCTTTTCGAAGAATGCCCTTTGGATTATGTAGTACATTTGCAACATTTCAATGATGTATGATGCTAATTTCTTGTAATGTAATTAATAACGGATTGAAAGTATTTATGGATGATTTTCAAATGTTTGGAACTTCATTATGTTTAAATAAATTGGAAAATTTTTGGAGAACTGTGAAAAAAATAAATTTAGTCTAAAATTGGGAGAAATGACAATTTATGGTTGCAGGTGGAATTGTACTTGGGCATAAAATTTCTAAAAATGGCAAGGAAGTAGATTGAAAAAAATTCAGATGTTGAGAAACTACTACCTCCTACCACAGTGAGAGAGGTTAGAAGAATTTTAGGACATGTTGGTTTCTACAAACGTTATATAAATGAGTTTTCAAAAATTACTGAGCCTCTTTGTCAAACTTTAGAAAAAGATATGCAATATGATTTTAATGAGGAATGCATTAAGGCCTTTGAATTATTAAAAGAAAAATTAATCAATGCTCAGATAATAGTTTCACCTGATTGGGAGAAACAATTTGAGTTAATGTACGATGCTTGGAGTATGTTTCAAAATGGATTGAAACAATAGCTTCACCTAAATGTGATGCTCGAAGAGTTTCAAAAATTTTAATAAAAACTATTTTTACAAGATATGGAATTTCGAGTGTGATCATCACTGATGAAGGATCCCATTTTAGGAATAAGAGAATTGAGAAGTTGGTTGGAAAATACAATATTTTGCAATGATTCTCAACTGATTGTCAGTCTTAGACTAGTGGCCTAACATATGTATCAAATAGTGAAATTAAAAGAAATATAGAAAAAAACTGTAAATACTAACAAATTGGATTTGTCTGTTAGACTAGACACTGCTTTATGGGTATATAAGACAGTTTATAAAGCTTCTATAAGAATGTCCCCACATAGAATGATTTTTGGAAAGACATGACACTTGCCAGTAAGATTGGAACATAAAGCATATGTTGACCTCATTTTTGATGAGGTATTCTCTTCCCTCTTTAGTGCTTAGGATCTAGCCTTAGGCTTTTCCTTTGACTATCTTAGAGAACTAGAATTGGGTCCCATCCTTTAGAAATTTAAACCACTTCTTGTCTCCCTGCAAACCCCACAAGCTTGATTGTAGACCCCTAATCACCTAGAGGGTTGAAATCAAAAGTGGAGGTTTAAAGGATGAGTGCCCTATAGGACTCTTTGACCATAGGACCACCCTGGGTAGCTTGGTCTGGTGAGGGTTGACTTACACACCCACTACACTCAGACTCTACACTCTCACACACACAATCCAAATCCTAAAACCACACCCATACCCAACTTGATTCCTTGACTCATGTAGGCAATTCATATGGATGGACCTTAACCCCTAAGCCCCTGGCTAAGAGGGTTAGGAAAAACTTAGTGAATGCCTCAAATGAGTCCTCTCATGGCTCATATAGGCTTAATATGGCATCATGGCTCAACCAAAGTGATTCCATTTCACTCATATTTGATCAATATTCTTTTTTCCAAAATTTCAATTTTTGACCCCGGGGACCCTACACCTATCAAACCTATCAAAAGCTCTTAAAATTGCCCAAATCTTCCAAAATTTCCAAATCACCCAAAATTCCCCAAAATTAGCCCTAAACATTTCCTCACCAATCAAATTGATCATCCATAGCCAAAAACACCAAAGATTCCAAAAATACCCCCCAATACCCTTTAAATACCCAAAATACCCCTCTTAGCCAAAAAATCCAAAAATTCAGAAAATATCCAGAAAATTCTAGAAAATCTCAAATATTCCCAATTTCATTTTGTCCAACTACACCATGGGCAAATTTTGTCAATTTACCACACTTTTACCAAAACCCCCAATTTAGTTCAATCTTAACCCAAGCGAACCTAATGTCAAACCAAATCTACCCAATTGACCCCAATTTTGGTCCAATTCAATTCTAAACTTCAATTCAATATCCCCAATATCAAATTAGACCATATACAAGTCCAATTTGATTGACATTTGGATTCAATTCCAATTTGGAGCTTAAAGCCCAATTTTGACCAATGACCTAAACTTGACCCAATTTGACCCAATTCAACTCCAATTGATCCGAAATCTTTCCCAAACCTTCATAACATCCCCACAAACAAAACACTACATGATTTTCGCAAAATTTAGACCCAAACCCCACTCAAATTCAACCCAAAACCAAAAGGCCCAATTTTGACCTAAACCCAAACCTAACCCAAATAAGCCCAAACCCCAAAATCAAAACCCAAACAAAGTCAAAACCTCTTTGAAACACTCCCATAAACATTTCCCAACATTAATTTTACATCAACTTCAACCCTAGCCCAACATTGGCCCAAGTTAGCCTAATTTGACCTACATTGGCCCATTTACCAAAGAAGCCCAAATCCAACCCAATTCAAACCCAAATCACTCCAAACTCATTTCAAATCACTCATGACATATCCCTAAACCAAACCTAACAATTATTTGGCCCAAACTTCTACAAAATTTCCATCCATGAATTCATTCTTAAACCTAATGGCCCATCCCCTTTAGCCTTCCTAAAAGCCCATCAAAAATGATTTCAAAAGGCCCAAAATTCATCCAAAGCCCACATGACACTTCCCCTCATCATCCATTTAATAAAAATCACCCCTAAGTTTCAAAATCATCATTAAACCATTCCAAATCAAGCTTCATGAAAATGCTCCACCAAAGTACCAAAATTCCTAAATTCTACTTCCATGAAATCAAGCCAAGCCATTCTAAGCCATAGGCAAGCCATGAAGCCATGCATGAGCCACATGGAAGCCATGAGAGCCTCTTTACATGTCACCGTGCCATTTTGGGCAAAAGAAGGAGACTCTTTCCTTAATCTCCTAAAGTCATTAGCCTTAACCATGATTCCCCTTAACCAAAATTTAATCTAAATATTCTTAGAAAGAGACCTCACCACCTTTGACCAGCTGACCTAACTTATTCTCTCAGCCTAAAACCAGGTCATTGGGAGGTGAACCCAACCCAAACCAAGCCAAAATGGCCTCTTCCCCATTCCATTCGAAGCCATCCTCTTTACACATGGCAATGCCCAATTGACTGCACAAACCTCCAGCCCTGACCCACCTGGACCTGAGGGTGACCCATGCCTACCGGCCAGCCGCCTGGATCGCCGAAAAACACCATGGCCGAGACCTTGGGAGGAGCCAAAGTTTGGAATTCCCTCCTGCTGAGCTGCCCCATGCCCAGTGGCCACCATGGCTGTTCTTCTCTTGCATAGAGCAGCTGATCCCAAGCCCTAACTCCCCGCGGAGGCCCTCCACCCTCTCCTATTTAAACACCACGTCCTCTCAGCCATGAGAGGTGCTGAAACAAACCTTTAGGAAACTCTGCCAAAATTGTTATAGACTACTCCCCACACATAGAGAACTTGATCCCCACTGAAATCCCCTTGCCATTACCTCTCTGTGAGCTCAATTTCGGAGTTGAAATCCAAGCCCAAAACCAGGACACTTCTCCACAGTGAGCCAATCCCCAAATTGATTGGTCATACACCTTCACTGCGACCAAGAGAAGAGGTTTCCCCTAAAAGCCCCCTCTCGAGGCTAGCCATTGCTTCTAGCCTCCAAGCTTTGTGATCGAGCCGTGGGCACTTTCATACCTAGATAATTCACCGGGCCGAGGACTTCATCTGGAGCTTGCTTGGACCCAATCGAACGTGACACAACTCTCAGATCGAAGCTTCTCTTCTCTGAGCAAAGGTATGGACTCACTCTTCTTCTCGAGCTTCCAGTGATTCTCAATTTAGTTTGGGTCAATTTCAATACATGTTTACCGTATGGATGTGTTCGTCTCTTCAAGACGAATCCATAGAGCATAAGAACTCAAAAATCCATTGAGAATCGAGTGAGAAATTAGGGTTAGAAGGTTGATGGTCACAGGTTCACATCAGTCGTAGACGATGACTTGGAACCGTTGGATCGCGCGTGTATTGAGCGGACAGCTTGGATCACGCCGGACAGAGTAATGGGACATGAACCACGGGCCCCTGGAGCGCTGAGTCGGATGGCTACACCGAATCAGGAGACTACGCGTGGAGCTTCAGAGCTGCCGAGGTTGACGCGCCGCCGCATGGATAAGTAGGAAATTATGATTTTTCTTATTTATTTAATTACCAGAACTTTGAAAATCCATAACTTTGTGTAGAAAAATCCTAAAAATAAAATAAAAATACCCTCTTGCTCAGTGAACAGAGGAGAATAATGTGGAAAAGAAAAAATGTAATTTCATTAAGTATTTTATTTTTAATTATTTATTTACTCTCAACATTATTTCAATTCTCAATGCATATAGGAAATTCACCATGGCATGAGACCATAGGGCTTTTGAAGCCTCTGAACTTGGGAACATTCCCTGAATTTTCCAAGGTCAGAGGCCGTCCCTATGAGAAGTTATTGATTTTTCAAATTCATGTTGTTGTTTTGAGTATTTTAATTCCAATAATTAGCATGTTGAGAAATAAATTCTAGGAAAATTTGGTGATGTTTCTTATGACCAGAGGACCCTAGGAAAAATATTTTTTGAGTTAATTCACTTTGAACAACCCTAGTTGGCCTAAATACCCAAAAGTGAACTTTAATTAATTAGGGTTAACCATTCATCAAATTAACTTAAAACCAATTCTCCACTATCCTTTAGGGATAGGAGAACACCACATAAAAATTTGAAAATAATTGGACTTGATTAACCCCACCAAATGGGTTGATTAAGCCTCTTAAGTAATAATGAATAAAATTAAACTTTAAAAATTTATAAATCACAAAATACTTTTCAAAAATTCACAAAATTGGTTTTGGAGCCTCTCTGATATTAGAGGAATTTAGCAAAATTAAAATTATAATTTTCTAAAAAAGTTGATTTCTATCAATATTTTAATAATTTTAATAATTAAAAATAATGAAAATCATAAAAATATTAAAAATCACCAAAATGTCATATTTTGAATTCTAAACACTTAGGAACAAACTAAATATTTTTCATAAGTCCCTAGGATAAGATATTGAATTTTAAAGGTTTAATGTAATTTTTAATATTAAAAATATATATTTTTTTAACCTTTTCACTAAAATAATTATAATAAATCAAAGAAAAATCAGAAAATTATAAAAATTGATTTCTGGTTTCTCTGATACTAGAAAGATTTTTGAAAAATATAAAATTCATTTTTCAACCTTTATCTTATTTTTAAATTAATTAATACTCCAAAACTCAAAATAATTATAATAAATAAAATAAAATTAAAAAAATCACCAAAATTGGTCCAAGTGGTCCTCTAGTCATTAGAAAGACCTCATAATTTTATTAAGGACAGAAACATTTCCTTGGTCATGTTATTAAATTTTCCTTGAAAACCCCTATTTTCCATTAAAAATAATTACATAAATAAATTAAATACAGAAAAATCACATTTTCTCCTCTAATGTCTTAATTGACATGTAAGTAAGGTCACATAAAAATTTCATGTTCATTTGAGCTTAATTTAGTGTGTTATAGAATTATTAAGCTTGAAGGGCAAAATGGTAATTAAAATTTTCAACAATTAATTAAAATTTTAGGATTAATCAAAAGGGAAGGGTAAAATATTTGATTTTAAACTGATTTTGGATGATTGAAACCTAAATGGTTAAGGGTAGAAACCCACCAATCATTTTAAGAATACTTAAAGTAAGACTTAATTAATTAATTAATTAAATTTGGAAGATTAATAAAAAAAATTTTGAAATTATAAAGTAGGGATATTATTTAAGAAGATGTTTATTCTTTAATTTAAAAATCCCTAAATAAATCACTTCAATAATACTTAATTCTTAATTAAAAGATTAAAATAATAATCCAAATTACAATTAAATTGAAATTAAATTAAATCAAAGTAAATTAAATTAAATTAAATTAAAATCAAATAAAATAAAATTAAATTAAATTAAACTAAATTATAAATTAAATTAAATTAAAACTAAATTAAATTAAATTAAATTAAAATTAAAATTAAAATTAAATTAAATTAAATTAAACTAATTTAAAAAAATAATAATAAATTAAATTGAAATTAAATTAAATTGAAATTAAATTTAAATTAAAGTAAATTAAATTAAATTAAATTGAATTAAATTAAATTAAAATCATTTAATAACAAACCTAAATGAAATTATTAAGAATTAAACCTAAAATAACTTGAACACTATTCCAAACTTAAACTAATTTTTTATAATTAAATCAAAAATTAGAATTAAATCATTAAGTCTAAATCATCAAAATACTTAATAACTTGATTTGCCCTTTTAAAACTCTTATTATTATAACTCTTAAATGAAACATCAAGTGAAGTATTACATCACTTATAGGATATTCAAATGTCCTAAGTTCACTGAGCAAAAGAATAACATTTAAAATCCCGGATGATTAATTCACTTGTATAATTAAATTCTCTTGGACTTAAAACGATCCTAGAAATATTGAAAAGATGTTTAAGACTCGTCTTAAGCACTTCCTCAATATGATAGGATGTTTATATGAACAATTGAACTTAATTGTTCTTTGATGAAGAAAATCATCCTTAGACAAAAACACAAGAACCTAGACGTCATAGGAGATGACCAGCTATAGGATTAGGACTTTGATAGACAACCAAAACCTTCCCTTTAGCTTTACCTAGGTACTTGTTGAAATATTTAAATGCCTTAACATGTGTTTTAAGTGCATCTTGGGATGACGGGAAGACCCTCCAGGTACGTTTTTATTTTAGTGCAATTTACTTTATTGCAAATGCACTTTACCTTTCTTGCATGATAAATAACTGTTGCATGAAAACCAAAACCTTTAGGATAATCCCTGAATTGAAACCAAAACTAAATTAAAAGTCATTGCAAGATAAAAATCACCGCCATAACATTTCAAAATATAAAAACAACTCAAAATTTAATCACAAACAGAACATAAAACTACAATTGCAACTAAATTAAAACGTTTTGTTGAATAATCGGGAATACCTCGGATGATGTAACCCACGTGTTGCTAACGGGATTTCCCACGGTCTAAATGAAAGTGTGGAACTCATTCAGTTGAGTTTAGAAAATTCATCTGGACTAAGTGAATTCAATGAAAATAACGGTGCTGGGATGACAGAACCATGGGATTTTAATCGGTTCTGTTCTAATAACTTTAAGATTCGTTTTAACTAAAACACTAAAAAACACTTTGATTTTAAGATTTCTAAACCAAAAGACTTCTCTTCTCTTTTGATTACAATCTTCTAAAACTAAACCTCTTCAACAACAAGGAGCTCGGAGCATGGTGGGCAGCACGGCCATCGTCATCAGCAAAACCTGAGTCTACTTCAGCAAAACTTTCTTAGAATTAAATAACCAAGCCATATGATTTCGAGGTAGTTTTCTTAGTGCAACATAAATCCTCAACTCTCCGTTAGGCATTTGCATGATCATGTCATGTAAATTAAGCCCTAACCGGTCTTAAGACTCTGAGGTAGTCGTTTAGTACGACATAAACCCTCATATCTTCGAGGCTATTTATATGGTTTTATCATACAAATATAAGTCCAAATTAATTAAAATTGGAAAGATTGAAACACAAAGATAATATTAGGATTTTCTTAAATCCGAGCCAAACAACAGGATAGTTTGGGAAGTTGCCAAGATTCTTCTTGGATCCTCAGCTTCTCCTACTTCTCTTCCTTTTGGACTCCTGAAAATAAACTGTTCTAAATTCGATCCATTCCCTTTTGAAATTTCCAAAATCTAATCCTTTGAAAATCTTAAACTTTGAAATTCTTGAGAGCAAAGTCATTGATCATCATCAAGAGTTTTCTTAAATGATTCACCTCATTTAAGATGTAATTAACTATAGAGGGTTGCCCTTATAGGGAACTTTAAAAACCCAGGTAATATAAACTCTGTTTAATTCATTTATATTAAGCAGGGGAATTTGTCGGCTTATAAAATTGGTTCGTAGACCAAATGGATGTCACAAATCTTCTAGTTTATTTAATCGAGCCCCGTCGTCAAGCAGTGTGCCTATTCTTCGGGATAGATACACGGTTTGTGGTGTGGTGCTTTTTATATAAACTATTTGGGATGTGAGATCGGTTTGATTTCATATCTTAAAATTTTTCAAATTTAAAATTATTTTCAAAATCAAATACTACTTTTCAAATTATATAATTAAATTTAAAATCTAAAATTCGCCGATAATTTCTGTTAGGCGACCCCCTTTTCAAAATGAAACACACAACCTAAAAATATGCCGACAACTTCTGGCGACTCCGCTGGGGAATAGTTCCTCTCTCCATTTTGATCAAATGACTTTGCTTTCATAAATCGGTAGTGAGCCCATGCCCCTAGTGGACCAAGACTACCATTCTTCCGTTGGAATACCCCGTTCATTTCTGTCTTGAACGAGTATAACCAACTCCTCTCGGATTTAGGAGCCACTGTTTAGACACCCCTAAACGGAGAGGTTCCGAGATCCTTTTACCTCTTTTCTGAGGTGGGGTGGACCCCTAATAGGTGTTAGTTTAGGAGTGATCCTTCGAGTCGAGAAGTCTTGCATAAGACTTTCTCTTCATTTCCAATTCTGAATCGGATTCCTTACCTTCTCTACACCTTTGAATATTCTGTTCCTAATGAACAAATCCTCTAATGAACGACTCTTTTAAACTATAACTCCTTTTTATAAATACATGAACAAAAATGTGTGCAAACTCTTTTTGATTCCTTTCTTTTCGTCCCGATGAGAAGAAGCATAACTTGGGACTGACAATCAGAATCTACCTTACAGAAGATGTCTGCCCCAAAGCTGATTTTCTCCTTCACCAATGGACTGGACTTCACTGTTTACAAGGATGAGCTGCCCGACAATGGGATCATCCTGTTCGGACAAGGATTCGAGAACACAAATGTCAAGATCGCTGACGTTACCCTTTTCACACTTACAGACAAAGTATCGGAAACTGAGAGACCTTTGATTGAATTCAACTCGAAGTCAGCCCAAGAGTCCCCTCCCCTGCTAAGGGTTCCAGCTGAGAAGAATACTACTGTCCATAGGAGGACTGTTGTCTCTATCCCCACCAGTCTAGTCGTCTCTACACCTACCCCGGCTTCAGCCAAACTAAAAGGGAAGGAAATTCAAATTTGTAATGAGCATGTTACTGTGGAGGGTACAGACTTCCGTGCAAGTCCTTCTATTTTCGAAATTGGGTCCAGCTTAAGGGTTCCACCCCTAACACGGACTCAGAGAAGAAACAGAGGTAGGAAGATTGCTGGGAAGGCCGTAGCCGTCGAAGTCGCTTTC
Source organism: Papilionanthe hookeriana x Papilionanthe teres (assembly GCA_022702705.1). Taxonomy (NCBI): domain Eukaryota; kingdom Viridiplantae; phylum Streptophyta; class Magnoliopsida; order Asparagales; family Orchidaceae; genus Papilionanthe; species Papilionanthe hookeriana x Papilionanthe teres. The sequence continues at coordinate 59,145,960 of CM040430.1, read as the reverse complement.
TTAGAAGAAATCCCTGAGTACACACCACTACCTGAGTACATACCATTACATGAGTATACACCGCTTTTGGAAGGAAGTAGATTCCATCCCCTCTCCACCGCAGCTGATGAGGAGAATGTCCACAAGATTGCTTCTGCATTACCTCGACCCGCATACTATAGCGACAGCCGAAAGAAAAGGGCTAGGATTACATCATTTGCCGTACTACGATCGTGATAGAGAAGTTAGCAAAGAAAGAGAAATGTCTCGTATCGGAGATTTTAAGAAGAATAGGGCGGGTGCCGCCCAAGTCCCGTCTTGGGCAGCAGTAGAACCCGTTAGCGCCGCGGAGAAACCGAATAAAAAGATGAAAGCCGCTCACTCGTTATTGTTTCGGGATTGCGGCATCGTGGAGGATACCACCTTCCGAAGCATTCGACTGACGGACCATCCGAGCCCTAGCGCCTCGCTAGAAGGATGGTATGTCGTCCTACTACCGGTCAATTAAGTCCAAAACGACGACCAGAAAAGGAAAGTCTCATCAGAAGACTCGAGTCAGGAGAAAGTGCTACTGCAATAAAGGGGACTCCCGGAAAGGAAGTTCAACAACCATTGCGTGATAACTACGAAACTGCACGAAAAAGACCATTGGAGGATGCTATGGAAAAGCTGAGAACCGACATTCAACGATTAGCAAGAGAAAGAGAAGAAAAGTTTGGAGATGAAGTTGACTCGTCGGAGTTCATGGATGACGAATATGTGGAGATCAACATGGTTGAGACACGAGCATCGTCAGCTTCGCAAGGTGCCCCAGCAGCTGCGGTAAGAGATGAACCGGAAGTATTAGGAGCACAAATTCGAGAAAAAGATGATACAATCTCTCAAATGGCAAAAAGGATGGAAGAGATTGCTGCAGCTCTAGCCACTCTTTAGAGTTAGGTTCAACCCCAAAGAGAAACACCTCCAGAAGTCATTCATATTACAGACGGAGGAAAAGTGATTACATCCGTTAACGGAGACGATCAGCCAAAGAAGGATTCTACTCAGAACATGATTCCGCAGAAGGACATCAAGAACATGGTGGAACAAGCGAGTGCGAGAAGCCTTAGCACACTCTAAGAGCGGAGCATCTATTCGGACGGGTAGACCTTACCCCGAAGAATTCGATGCGATGATAATACCCAAAAGGCTTCGTACCACCTATGTTCAAGACTTTTGATGGTACCGAAAATCCTCGACAGCAAGTTGCACATTTTCGTGCTAGTTGTTGTAATGCCGGTGGAAGTGACGCTTTACTCTTCCGACAATTCGTCACCAGCCTGTCAGGGATCGCCTTCAATTGGTATGCAGAGTTACCAAATGGTTCGGTAAAGATATTTATAGAATTAGAAAATCTTTTCGTGAAACGGTTTGCCAGAGCTCAGCACCATATCACCATTGGTGACTTAGTGGTGGAGAAACAGAAACCGAACGAGACTTTAGTGGATTACATACTTCGATGGATAAATCTAAGCATGAAGTGTGAGCCACAGCTACAAGAACAACATGCAGTCGGTATCCTGCTTAAAAGCATTCACGGCCCGATAGCACTTCTCCTTAAGGGATTCACAATTAAGACTTTCGAGAAGTTGTTAAGCAAGGCCGGAAGCTTGCAAGAGGAAGCAAAACAACTAAGTTTCCTCGATAAAGCAGACAAGCAGAAGCCTACAAAGACATTCGAAAAGAAATCCGGGATCGTCGCGGCAGTCGACAAAGGCAAACAACCAATGCAAATACAGATGGAAGCAACCGCGGCCTCAGCCTATCAACAACCTCGACAGAACTACCAACAACCTCAACCCGATTATCAACCAACCTAACAATATGAGCAACCGCCTCGCCCACAGCGCACGTTAAAGGAGCTCATAAATAGAGAATATCCATTCAAGAATGAGGCAGTGCCAAAGATGTTCCGCAGTTTGATGAAGACTTCGGATTTTCGACTGCCAGAACCCAAGAAGCCGGAGGAAGTCAACAAGAAAGACCATCCCAACTACTGCCCTTACCACCAAATGCTTGGACATAAGATAGAGGACTACATCACCTTTAAAAGTTGGCTTGACAACAATCTCTGAAAAGGGAACATAACAATCCCAAAGGAATACATGAAAGAACCCCAGAAAGGAGGTTCTGTCAATGCTATTTCGAAGAATCCCATTGTTCCGATAAACCCTTACACAACTCATGATGGATGGAGTACCGCTTGGACGAAGTCATCGAAGAAAATTTTGGATCGCATCCAGGCCGCTCCGGAGCATACTTCAACTCAGAGTTTGAAACCTGTTAAGCCGGCGCTATCGCTTGCAATTGAAGAACCGCCCAAGGATGAAAAGATCATAGAAAAGAAGGAGATCGAAGAAGAAGAAAAGACCGAGGCTCCCAAGGCTAGACTAGGGGCTGCTTATCCTAGGATGGTTGTTTCTGATTCGGGGGAAACATTCCTCGAACCTCTGACTCTGTATGATTATTTGCTCGCTTCGGCGGGATCTTATAATTATAAGAGTTATGGCGTTGCCTAAGTTTAGACTATTTCTAACGATTACGTAACTAACGACAACCAATCTAATCCGGATCCCGATTTTGATACCAATAACAATTCTCAAATCATACACAACCTCGACAATCACGATGACAAAGAAGACATTCATCAAGAAGGCTACAAAAGTTCAACAAGCAATGAATCTATTTGTGAATTCCAAGGAACTCCAATCACAATAGAGTTAGAGCCTTCAGATTCCGAAGCAACCCCAGACGAACCTGTCATGCCAATTCAAAAGGAGACACCTGTAAATTCAGTACCATACTCAGAAGAAATCACATAAGTCAATTTAAGGAGCGGAAGGGTTCTAACTCCAAGAGTGGGTCCAAAAGACAAAGGAAAGCAGGTGGTTGTTCAAGAAGAATCAACCCCAGTAGAAGAATTACCCATTCGGGAAGAAACTGAGACGCATGATAACAAAGTGGACTATAACGTGCTAGCCCATCTTCGGAAACTACCAGCCAAATTGAGCATCTATGACGCTCTCATCTTATCAAAAGAGATGAGGGAAGCTCTGATCAAGGCCTTACTTGATATAGAGATTTGTTTAGCTCAGATGGCCGAAGATTCCTTGAACGAGGTTTGCTCGTTAAAGGAACAGTGAGGTGTTACCTTCACGGACAGTGATCTACTACTTGGGACAGCTGATCACAACCGACCATTGTACATTTCAGTTACAATCGAAAGATTTACACTCTCCAAAATATTGGTGGATCCAGGAGCATCGATCAACATAATGAATCTTCAGACGCTAGCATACTTGGAAATTGATGCTCGCGAGCTTGAAGCGGACAAGATGTTACTAAGAGGATTCAACCAGAAAGGAGAAAGAACACTTGGATCAATAACACTGTTAATGAGGACCGGTGACATAGCAAAGACAACCGCAAAATTCCATATAATTGATTCTGAAACATCGTTCAACGCGCTACTGGGCCGACCAAGGATACATGAGAACCGGATGGTACCGTCGTCTCTGCATCAGTGCATAAAATACTACAAAGGAGGGGAACAGTGCATTAAAGGTGATTTGCAACCTTTCTCCGTACATGAGATTGGAGTCCATGAAGATGCAGCTTACTACGCACCTCCGAAGTAAACTATCTCCTCCAGAAACACCGTGCCAAATGAAGCAAAAGAAATTCGAGACAATAAAGAACTTGAAGTTCTAGTCCAACAGTCACTCACCATTCCCTTACGGCGAGATGGTGAAGGTTTCTCCAGAACTCGCATCCGAGGTCGAGGCTGTGGATGAGGTCGTGGAAGAGACATTGGGACAGTTGGACAGAAAAAGCCGATGATCAACGTTGATTGGGAAAACAACTCTGAGCAAGAAAAGGAAGTCAAGAAAGAAGCAGCTACAATAAACCGAAAGAAACCACAATTAAAGATTTCTCTCGAAGATGAGAAGAGCGAAGAATACAAATTAATGTACGTGAAGATTAACCACTATGTACACACTATGACCCTGACCCCGATCCAGTCTAATAAGATCGAGGGTATGGTGGTCAAAGAAGTACGTGGCAGCGGTGCAAAGCCAATCAAATTTTACCGTGGCACTTCTTCTTCCAGTACTGAAAACAATGTACAATTTGAAGATGTCACTTCTTCCAAATTAATGGAATTACCTTTTGAGTGGTACTCTCCCTGTGTACAAAATTTAATTCAACATGGTGTCTTACCTCGACAATGGACAAAAGGCCGAGCATAACACTTCGAAAAATTATGGAATAATGCCAGTCGGCCTCCCAATTCAAAACATGGTCTCGGATTCGGCACAGTAAGTTCAGTTGACGATATGGAATTTTGTTTGGTTGTTACTTGCGAACCTAATGAAGACTGTTTAGAAACTACAGAAGAGCTTGAAGATCTGGAAATTTGAGATGCTCCACCAGAATTTGAAGAAGAAATCAAATCCACAATAGATGACTTAATGGAAGTTAACTTAGGTACTAGCGAAAAGCCTTGACCAACCTTTGTTAGCTCCTTACTCAATAAAGAGGATTCCAAAGAAATGATCAAACTATTAATGGAATTTAAGGACTGTTGTGCTTGGAGTTAAGACGAAATGCCAGGATTAGCTCCAGAAGTTGCAGTTCACAGGCTAGGAGTGGATCCTACTTCCATTCCAGTCAGACAAGCTTCCAGAAAAATGCGTCTAGAAATTGAACAACAAGTAATAGCTGAAGTTAAGAAGCTAATCGACGCCAAATTTGTCCGTGAAGAACAATACCCTACTTGGCTAGCCAACGTGGTACCAGTCAGAAAGAAGAATGGTCAGATCAGAATCTATGTAGATTTCAGAGACTTGAACAAAGCATGTCCGAAGGATGAATTTCCACTACCAATCCCAGAATTGATGATCGACATCGCTTCGACACATGAAATATTCTCTTTCATGGATGGATCTTCAGGATACAACCAGATAAAGATGGCACCAGAAGACGAAAAGCTCACAACATTCAGAAAGCCGATCGGAGTACATTGCTACACAGTAATGTCATTCGGACTAAAGAATGTAGGAGCAACATACCAAAGAGCAATGACAAAGATTTTTGATGAGCTCATTCACAACCAAGTTTAGTGCTACGTGGATGATGTGGTCATCAAAAGCAAACTGAAGGAAGATCGCCTGTATGATTTGAGAATTGTTTTCGAGCGACTAAGGCGATACAAACTTAAGATGAATCCCTTAAAATGCGCCTTCGGCGTCACCTCCGGGAAATTCTTAGGATTTGTTGTCCGACATCGTGGGATTGAAATTGATCCGGAAAAGATTAAAGCTATCTTAGAAATGCCGCCTCCCAAAACCTTAAAACGACTATGATCCTTTCAAGGGAAGCCGGCATATCTTCGACGCTTTATCTCGAACTTGTCAGGTAGGTGTCAGCCCTTCTCGGCATTAGTTAAAAAGGATGCCAAATTCATTTGGGAAGAGAAATGCCAACGGGCCATCGAGGGCATCAAGCAATACTTAATGACACCTCCTGTCTTAGCAGCCCCAGTCTCGGGTAGACCGTTGATACTTTATACCGCGGCTCTAGACGACTCCCTTGGAGCCCTGCTAGCCCAGGTCAATAATGAGGGGAAAGAAAATGCTCTCTACTATTTAAGCCATCGTTTGATTCCGATGGAAGTAAAATATCCTCCTATTAAGAAGCATTGTTTGGCCCTAATCTCCGCCGCCCAAAAGCTGAGGCATTACATGCTCTCTCACAAGGTCAACCTTATTTCGAAAGTTAATCCATTGCAATATTTGATGACCCATCCAACACTTTCTGGCAGGCTTGCCAGCTGGTCAATGATACTATTGCAATTCGATATAACTTTCGTGCCTCTTCGTGCCGTAAAGGGACAAATCCTAGCGAATTTCTTTGCAGCACTCCCTTTGCCGGAAGAATCGCCTCTCAATGATGACTTGCCAGATGGAAAGATAATGAGCCTAGAAGACACTGATGATCGACGTTGGGAACTATACTTCGACGGAGCATCCTCAGCATAGAAAGACAAAGAATTGCAAATGATAGTGCCGGTAAAGGCGGGAATCGGGCTAATCTTTATAACACCGAGAGAGGGGATGTTAAGATACTCCTACCACTTAACAGAGCCATGCACAAACAACGAGGCAGAATATGAAGCCCTCATAACAGGACTAGAACTGACCTTTCAAATGGGAATAACAGATATCAATATCTACGGAGATTCTCAGTTGATCATTCAACAGGTCGCCGAACAATACAGAATCTTAAAGCCAAGACTCGAGCAATACTTTCAGTATGCCATGAAACTATTGGAACAAATTCTGAATGTAACAATCTACAAGATCCCCAGAAGAGAGAATGCTCTCGTGGATGCGCTAGCTCGCCTTGCAAAAGAATTTGCCTGCTCACAAGATGAGTCAGTTGATGTGTTAGTTCAAGGACGACTGGTCCTATCACAACTCGACATGGATATGATACAGAAATCAGAAAAGGCAGAGGAATCAGTTGCAGCAGTGACAGAAAACGCAGAAGATTGGCATCAGCCGCTAATAGAATACCTGCAAACAGGGAAATTACCAGACGATAAGTCATTAGCACATCAAATCAAGAAAAGAGCATTGTCTTACGCATTAATAAACAATACATTATACAGAAGGTCTTTTGATCAAATGTGGTTAAGATGCCTGAACGGGTCCGAGGCTCGTGAAATTGTCAAAGAAGTGCATTCAGGACTTTATGGCGCTCATCAGTCCGGTCCGAAAATGAAAATGAAAGTTAAAAGACTAGGGTACTACTGGCCCTCAATGATGACCGATTGCACGAAGATTGCCAAAAGTTGTCACCAGTGACAGGTACACGGAGTGGTTCTACACCAACCTCCAAATGTGCTACATCTGACAATTGCATCGTGACCATTTGAGTGTTGGGGCAAAGATATAGTAGGTCCGATAAAACCGCCTTCTTTAAGAGGACATCGCTTCATCCTTGCAGCTACAGACTACTTTTCTAAATGGGCAGAAGCAGTTCCACTCAGAGAAGTAAAGGCACACCATGTGCTATAATTTTTCAAGAATCAAGTTGTATATCGTTTTGGGGTACCGCGTAGAATCATTTCAGATAATGGGTCCGCATTCAGAAGTACAAAAATCAACAATTTTGTCTGGAGACATGGAATCGATTGGCGATACTCAACAATCTACTACCCAAGAGAAAACGGCTTGGCCGAGGCTTTTAATAAAACTCTCGTTCAAATCTTGAAGAAAACTTTGGACGACAATAAGAAAAATTGGCACGAGAAGTTGTTAGAAGCCTTATGGGCCTACAGGACAACCTTCAGGACTCCTACTCAGTCTACACCTTACACTTTAGTGTACGGGTCCGAGGCAGTGTTACCATTGGAAGTCCGAGCTTCCATCACTCAGGATTGCGAGTTGCAAATAAAATTACCACGAAGAAAATGACAGATTACGACTGGAAGAACTAGAAAACTTGGAAGGAAAAAGACTTGCAGCGCAACAAAATTTGGAACTGTACCATGCTAAGATGATCCAGGCCCATGATAAACTGGTCTGCCCAAGAACTTTCAAAGTTGGCGACTTAGTTCTTGTTCTAAGAAGACCTATTCTTGCACATCAAAAAATAAGAGGCAAATTTGAACCAACTTGGGAAGGACCGTTTGTGGTCGAGGCAGTCTACTCGGGAGGCTCCTACCAACTTGTGAATTGCCAAGGAGAAAGACAAATGCTTCCAATCAATGGATGATATTTGAAGAAGTATTACGCAACATGATGTTTCGAGGGGTGCTCTAAAATAGAGTCTTATCCCTAGAAACACGGTTGAGACAATCACTTTGTGACTGGGTCCGAACCCAAAACACAAAAAAAAAATAAATAAATAAAAAATGTACTAAAAAAAATAAAATACGTGAAATCATAATAATAAAGTTTTACCCTTCCGTTCAAATCAAATCTTGTTCTTGATATTTCTTCATCTTTTCCTACTTTCCTTAAAAATTAAAATAAGTGAATAAAAATCTTCGGTGATAAACAATTTCTTAATGTTCTTGTTCTTAGTTCTACCCCTGATCATTTCCTTATCTTTTGTGCAGGGAAATGTCGAACGGGCGGTTGGTCCTAAACATTAGAAATGGCGTGAGTCTCGCACTTGATGAAAAGATGGTGAAGGATGGAGCAGTGATAGAGATTGACTCGGACTTCACACCAGATGGCCTACAATACGAAGAAAATGATGGGATCCCAGTTGATCGAACAGAACTTCACAGCCAAATAGTGATGAAAGTGGGTGGCCCGAACCACCAATCCAACAACAAGAAAAGAAAAACAAACGCCGCAGAAGATAAGAAAATTATGTCCATGGTTGCTACAGCAGAAGGTGGGCTTGTCAGTGTCGCGCCCACAGAAATTCAAGGAGTGCGAAGAGCTACTCTCACTGCTACCCAGCGACGGAATAAGAATCGTCGTATTCGCAAGATATTGACCAAGTTAGCAGAAGATCAACATGGACAGACAGTGGGTACTGTTAATGCAAATGCTCCAAGGAGACCGGTTCGGCAGGAACCAGAAAGAAGAGGGCGAAGTCCAAAAAGGTTGGAACAGATGAAAGAAATACCAGGAAGAACAGAAATGGAGTCGGTGCCTCAACGCCGAGCAGATGTACCAGACCCGGAGAGTCTTGTTGCGAAAGCAACCCCGGAGGATGTCCCTATAGAGACTATCCCCGAGGAGCCGAGACATGCAGGAGAGCGTGCTGGGGTTGAGCCATACATCCCACAGTACGTTACCAGACACCGAGGACTTCAGATAATTCCAGAATATGAGCTGGAGAAAATGCAGCTAGTTGAAAAGAAGACCTTTGAATACTTTGAAAGGATTGGAGGCAAAAGAATCAACAACACGGAAGGCCTCGAGCTACATAAATGTGTATTCTCGGAATACGAGCAACGACAGGTGTGGATTGCATTCTAGAACTTCGGAAGATGGGTCGAGCGGGCCGTCCGCGAGAAAAGACTTATTCGAACCCCGAAAGTGGATGCCGGGGAAAGGAAGAGTCACGATACAATGCGAGATGTTGCTATAACTTCGCGGAAGATAGAAAAGGGAATCCACCGGGGATACTCCGTCATGGTGAGGTGGATCCCATGCCAAGAATAATTAAAAGAATGGTGAAAAGAATGATAACGTGGAGGGTACGCGACGGACCGTATACCCAGCGAGTTGCATCATCAACATCTATCGGAAGAGCGGCTGCATACCTCCACACATAGACCTCCACGACTTTGTCAGACCTTTCTGCACAGTTTCGTTCGTCAACCAGTGCAATATCATGTTCGGATCTGACCTCCGGATAGCAGTCTCGGGTAAGTTCCGAGGGCCAGAGGAGATACCACTTCTGGTAGGTTTTGTCATGATACTACAAGGAAATGGAGCGTATATCGCAAAACATTGCATACCAGGAGTGCCAGTGGAGCAGATCTCTATCACCTTTAGAAGAATGGACACCAGAAAGGCACCATACCATTTCCAACCAGATCCAGAATTGGAGAGTCTCCGACCATACGAGCTGTGAGTTACATGGGAGATATCACACCTCCAAAGCACATCCATGCGGCATTCACGCCAAGGGTGGCTTGGAAGGTGATGTTATTGACCATGTACCTTACTATTCAGACATGGATTTAGCAGATACTTTTGGATGGATCAACGAGAATCATACATAATCTGTTTTGAGTCATGGATTTTATGAAGAATATTTCAGATCGAGTTGCATGATGTATCTTCAACAAGATTGGAATGAAAGTGACCATGTCACATTTTGCCTTCACCTCTTTTGTGCAAATTGACTGGGAAACGCCATTAAAGTTAAATGAACTTCGAACAAAGAACAAAAAAGAAAAGGAAAATAAATAAGAACTCTCTTTCATAAAAATCCAAACATTAAAAAGAATTTCAAATCCACATGAACTCCTACAATCGTTCTCTGCACTTTACAATATGTTCAATCTCTACATTCATAAATCTCAGCAATATGTTTTTATAATCTTTGCATTAATAAATCTCAGCAATATATTCGCATTCATAAATCTCAGCAATATGTTTTCATAATCTCTGCATTCATAAATCTCAACAATCGGGATAGGCTTCTGCCCTACTCCCATCTCAGCAAATCTCAGCAATCGGGATAGGCTTCCGCCCTACTCCCATCTCAGTAAATCTCAGCAATCGAGATAGGCTTCCGCCCTACACCCATCTCAGCAAATCTCAGCAATCGGGATAGGCGTCCGCCCTACTCCCATCTCAGCAAATCTTAGCAATTGGGATAGGCTTCCGCCCTACTCCCATCTCAGTAAATCTCAACAATAAGCCCTACTCCCATCTCAGTAAATCTCAGCAATCGGGATAGGCTTCCGCCCTACTCCCATCTCAGTAAATCTCAACAATCGGGATAGGCTTCCGCCTTACTCTCATCTCAGCAAATCTCAGCAATCGAGATAGGCTTCCGCCCTACTCTCATCTCAGCAAATCTCAGCAATCGGGATAGGCTTTCGCCCTACTCTCATCTCAGCAAATCTCAGCAATCGGGATAGGCTTCCGCCCTACTCCCATCTCAGTAAATCTCAGCAATCGGGATAGGCTTCCGCCCTACTCCCATCTCAGTAAATCTCAGCAATCGGGATAGGTTTCGCCCTACTCCCATCTGAGCAATCTCAGCATTCGGGATAGGCTTCCGCCCTACTCCCATCTCAGCAATCTCAGCATTCGGGATAGGCTTCCGCCCTACTCCCATCTCAGCAATTCTCAACATTCGGGATAGGCTTCCGCCCTACACCCTTCTCAGCAATTCTCAGCACTCGGGATAGGCACAGTCCTACTCCTTTCTCAGCAATCTCAAAATTTGATCCTCCTAACAAGAAATTGAAATCAAAGCACTCTGCATTTCGGATAGGCTTTGTCGTATTCTTCCTCAGCATAAGGAAAAGGTTCAGTCCTGCTTCCTTCTTAGCATACAAATGCATTCGGTTAGGCTTCCGCCCTACTCTTTTCTCTGCATAAAATCAAAATTGAAACTCAAATCGAAATTCAAACTCAAAATTGAAAACTTGAAACAGAAAATGAAACAAATCTAAGATCCAATCTCTTGAAATCTTGTGATATGAAATTCACCTCCTTTTTCCCAGCGAGAGTTCTGGAATCTTCAGTCTTGGAGATTTACCTGATACTCCCCAGTGGAAATTTCTTGCACTTCATCCTAAGTTTGTCACTTGGACATCTATTTTGGTTTTGTTGATCTCTTCGGTCAACACCAATAAGCGCGGTATGCTTGGTTAGCACACCACACCTATTGGGGGTCCATTTATTGACCTCATTTTTGATGAGGTCTTCTCTTCCCTCTTTAGTGCTTAGGATCTAGCCTTAGGCTTTTCCTTTGACTATCTTAGAGGACTAGAATTGGGACCCATCCTTTAGAAATTTAAACCACTTCTTGTCTCCCTAAAAATCCCACAAGCTTGATTGTAGACCCCTAATCACCTAGAGGGTTGAAATCAAAAGTGGAGGTTTAAAGGATGAGTGCCCTATAGGACTCTTTGGCCTTAGGACCACCTTGGGTAGCTTGGTCTGGTGAGGGTTGACTTAGACACCCACTACACTCATACTCTACACTCTCACACACACAATCCAAATCCTAAAACCACACCCATACCTAACTTGATTCCCTGACTCATGTAGGCAATTCATATGGATGGACCTTAACCCCTAAGCCCCTGGCTAAGACGGTTAGGAACAACATAGTGAATGCCTCAAATGAGTCCTCTCATGGCTCATATAGGCTTAATATTGCTTCATGGCTTAACCAAAGTGATTCCATTTCACTCATATTTGATCAATCTTCTTTTTTCCAAAATTTCAATTTTTGACCCCGGGGACCCTACACCTATCAAACCTACTAAAAGCTCTTAAAATTGCCCAAATCCTCCAAAATTTCCAAATCACCTAAAATTCCCCAAAATTAGCCCTAAACATTTCCTCACCAATCAAATTGATCATCCATAGCCAAAAACACCAAAGATTCCAAAAATACCCCCCAATACCCTTTAAAAACCGAAAATACCCCTCTTAGCCAAAAAATCCAAAAATTCAGAAAATTTCCAGAAAATTCCAGAAAATTCCAGAAAATCCCAAATATTTCCAATTTCATTTTGTCCAACTACACCATGGGCCAATTTTTTCAATTTATCCCACTTTTACAAAAACCCCCAATTTAGCCCATTCTTAACGCAAGTGAACCTAATGTCAAACCAAATCTACCCAATTGACCCCAATTTTGGTCCAATTCAATTCTAAACTTCAATTAAATATCCCCAATATTAATTTAGACCAAATACAAGTCCAATTTCATTGACATTTGGATTCAATTCCAATTTGGTGCCTAAAGCCCAATTTTGACCCATGACCTAAACTTGACCCAATTTGACCCAATTCAACTCCAATTGATCCCAAATCTTTCCCTAACCTTCATAACATCCCCACAAACAAATCACTAACATGATTTGCCCAAAATTTGGACCCAAACCCCACTCAAATTCAACCCAAAACTAAAAGGCCCAATTTTGACCTAAACCCAAACCTAACCCAAATAAGCCCAAACCCCCAAAATCAAAACCCAACCAAAGTCAAAACCTCTTTGAAACACTCCCATAAACATTTCCCAACATTAATTTTACATCAATTTCAACCCTAGCCCAACATTGGCCCAAGTTAGCCCAATTTGACATACATTGGCCCATTTACCAAAGAAACCCAAATCCAACCCAATTCAAACCCAAATCACTCCAAACTCATTTCCAATCACTCATGACATATCCCTAAACCAAACCCAACAATTATTTGGTCCAAACTTCTACAAAATTCCCATCCATGAATTCATTCTTAAACCTAAAGGCCCATCCCCATTAGCCTTCCAAAAAGCCCACCAAAAATGATTTCAAAAGGCCCAAAATTCATCCAAAGCCCACATGACACTTCCCCTCATCATCCATTTAATCAAAATCACCCCTAAGTTTCAAAATCATCATTAAACCATTCCAAATCAAGCTTCATGAAAATTCTCCACCAAAGTACCAAAATTCCTAAATTCTACTTCCATGAAATCAAGCCAAGCCATCTTAAGCCATAGGCAAGCCATGAAGCCATGCATGAGCCACATGGAAGCCATGAGAGCCTCTTTACATGTCACCGTGCCATTTTGGGCAAAAGAAGGAGACTCTTTCCTTAATCTCCTAAAGTCATTAGCCTTAACCAAGATTCCACTTAACCCAAATTTAATCTAAATATTCTTAGAAAGAGACCTCACCACCTTTGACCAGCTGACCTAACTTATTCTCTCAGCCTAAACCAGGTCATGGGGAGGTGAACCCAACCCAAACACATGGGTTGACCCAAACCAAGACAAAATGGCCTCTTCTCCATTCCATTCCAAGCCATCCCCTTTACACATGGCAAGGCCCAATTGACTGCACAAACCTCCTGCCCTGACCCACCTGGACCTGAGGGTGACCCATGCCTGCCGGCCAGCAGCCTGGATCGCCGGAAAACACCATGGCCTAGACCTTGGGAGGAGCCAAAGTTTGGAATTTCCACCTACTGAGCTGCCCCATGCCCAGTGGCCACCATGGCTGTTCTTCTCTTGTATAGAGCAGCTGATCCCAAGCCTTAAATCCCCCTGGGAGGCCCTCCATCCTCTCCTATTTAAGCATCACCTCCTCTCGGCCATTAGAGGTGCTGAAACGAACCTTAAGGAAACTCTGCCAAAATTTTTCCAGACTACTCCCCACACATAGAGAACTTGATCCCCACTGAAATCCCCCTGCCATTTCCTCTCTGTGAGCTCAATTTCAGAGTTGAAATCCAAGTCCAAAACAAGGACACTTCTCCACAGTGAGCCAATCCCCAAATTGATTGGTCCTACACCTTCACCAGACCAAGAGAATATGTTTCCCCCTAAAAGCCCCCTCTCCAGGCCAGCCATTGCTTCTAGCCTCCAAGCTTTGTGATCGGTTGTGGGCACTTTCATACGTAGACAATTCACTAGGCTAAGGGACTTCATCTGAAGCTTGCTTGGACCCAATCGAACGTGACACAACTCTGAGATCGAAGCTTCACTTATCTGAGCAAAGGTATGGACTCACTCTTCTTCCCGAGCTTCCAGAGATTCTCGATTTAGATTGGGTCGATTTCGATACATGTTTACCATATGGATGTGTTCGTCTCTTCAAGATGAATCCATAGAGCATAAGAACTCGAAAATCCATTGAGAATCAAGTGAGAAATTAGGGTTAGAAGGTTGACGGTCACGGGTTCACACCAGTCGTAGATGATGACTGGGAACCGTTGGATCGCGCGTGTATTGAGCGGACGGCCTGGATCGCGTCGGACATAGTAATGGGACATAAACCACGGGCCCCTGGAGCGCTGAGTCGGATGGCGGTGCCGAATCAGGAGACGACGCGTGGAGCTTCGGAGCTGCCGAGGTTGACGCGGCGCCGCATGGATAAGTAGGAAATTAGGATTTTTCTTATTTATTTAATTACCTGAACTTTGAAAATCCATAACTTTGTGTAGAAAAATCCTAAAAAATAAAATAAAAATACCCTCTTGCTCAATGAACAGAGGAGAATAATGTGGAAAAAAAATCATGTAATTTCATTAAGTATTTTATTTTTAATGATTTATTTACTCTCTGCATTATTTCAATTCTCCATTCGTATAGGAAATTCACCATGGCGCAAGACCATAGGGCTTTTGAAGTCTCTGAACTTGGGAACATTCCCTGAATTTTCCAAGGTCAGAGGCCATCCCTATGAGAAGTTATTGATTTTTCAAATTCATGTTGCTGTTCTGAGTATTTTAATTCCAATAATTACCATATTGAGAAATAAATTCTAGGAAAATTTGGTGATGTTTCTTAAGACCAGAGGACCCTAGGAAAAATAACTTTTGAGTTAATTCACTTTGAACAACCCTAATTGGCCTAAATACCCAAAAGTGAACTTTAATTAATTAGGGTTAACCATTCATCAAATTAACTTAAAAAAAATTCTCCACTGTCCTTTAGGGATAGGAGAACACACATAAAAATTTGAAAACAATTGGACTTGATTAACCCCACCAAATGGGTTGATTAAGCCTCTTAAGTAATAATGAATAAAATTAAACTTTAAAAATTTATAACTCACAAAATACTTTTCAAAAATTCACAAAATTGGTTTTGGAGCCTCTCGATATCGGAGGAATTTAGGAAAATTAAAATTATAATTTTCTAAAAAAGTTGATTTTTATCAATATTTTAATAATTTTAATAATTAAAAAATAATGAAAATCATAAAAATATTAAAAATCACCAAAATGTCATATTTTGAATTCTAAACACTTAGGAACAAACTAAATATTTTTCTTAAGTCCCTAGGATAAGATATTGAATTTTAAAGGTTTAATGTAATTTTTAATATTAAAACTGTAATTTTTTTACCTTTTCACTAAAATAATTCTAATAAATCAAAGAAAAATCAGAAAATTATAAAAGTGGTTTCTGGTTTCTCTGATATCAGAAAGATTTTTGAAAAATATAAAATTCATTTTTCAACCTTTATCTTATTTTTAAATTAATTAATACTCCAAAACTCAAATTAATTATAATAAATAAAATAAAATTCAAAAAATCACCAAAATTGGTCTAAGTGGTCCCCTAGTCATTAAGAACATACCATAATTTTATTAAGGACAGAAACATTTACTTCGTCATGTTATTGAATTTTCCTTGAAAATCCCTATTTTCCATTAAAAATAATTACATAAATAAATTAAATACAGAAAAATCACATTTTCTCCTCTAATGTCTTAAATGACATGTAAGGGAGGTCACATAAAAATTTCAAGTTCATTTGAGCTTAATTTAGTGAGTTATAGAATTATTAAGCTTGAAGGGCAAAATTAATTAAAATTTTCAACCTTTAATTAAAATTTTAGGATTAATCAAAAGGGTAGGGTAAAATATTTGATTTTAAACTGATTTTGGATGATTAAAACCTAAATGGTTAAAGGTAGAAACCCACCAATCATTTTAATAATAATTAAAGTAAGCCTTAATTAATTAATTAATTAAATTTGGAAGATTAATAAAATTTTTTTTGAAATTATAAAGTAGGGATATTATTTAAGAAGATATTTATTCTTTAATTTAAAAATCCCTAAATAAATCACTTCAATAATACTTAATTCTTAATTAAAAGATTAAAATAATAATCCAAATTAAAATTAAATTAAAATTAAATTAAAATTAAATTAAATTAAAGTAAATTAAATTAAATTAAATTAAAATCAAATCAAATTAAATTAAATTAAACTAAATTATAAATTAAATTAAATTAAAACTAAATTAAATTAAATTAAATTAAATTAAAATTAAAATAAAAATTAAATTAAATTAAATTAATTTAAATTAAACTAAGTTAAAAAAATAATAATAAATTAAATTGAAATTAAATTAAATTGAAATTAAATTTAAATTAAAGTAAATTAAATTAAATTAAATTAAATTAAATTAAATTAAGTTAAAATCATTTAATAACAAACCTAAATGAAATTATTAAGAATTAAACCTAAAATAACTTGAACACTATTCCAAACTTAAACTAATTTTTTATAATTAAATCAAAAATTAGAATTAAATCATTAAGTCTAAATCATCAAAATACTTAATAACTTGATTTGCCCTTTTAAAGCTCTTATTATTATAACTCTTAAATGAAACATCAAGTGAAGTATTACCTCACTTATAGGATATTCAAATGTCCTAAGTTCACTGAGCAAAAGAATAACATTTAAACTCCAGGATGATTAATTCACTTGTATAAATAAATTCTCTTGGACTTAAAATGATCCTAGAAATATTGAAAAGATGTTTAAGACTCGTCTTAAGCACTTCCTCAATATGATAGGATGTTTATAAGAACAATTGAACTTAATAGTTCTTCGATGAAGAAAATTGTCCTTAGACCAAAACACAAGAACCTAGACGTCATAGGAGATGACTAGCTATAGGATTAGGACTTTGATAGACAACCAAAACCTTCCCCTTAGCTTTACCTAGGTACTTGTTAAAATATTTAAATGCCTTAACATGTGTTTTAAGTGCAGCTTGGGATGACGGGAAGACCCTCCAGATACGCTTTTATTTTAGTGCAATTTACTTTATTGCAAATGCACTTTACCTTTCTTGCATGATAAACAACTGTTGCATGAAAACAAAAACCTTTAGGATAGTCCCTGAATTGAAACCAAAACTAAATTAAAAGTCACTAGAAGATAAAAATCACCGCCACAACATTTCATAATATAAAAACAACTCAAAATTTAATCACAAACAAAACATAAAACTATAATTGCAACTAAATTAAAACATCTCGTTAAATGATCGGGAATACCTCAGATGATGTAACCCACGTGTTGCTAACGAGATTTCCCACGGTCTAAATGAAAGTGTGGAACTCATCCAGTTGAGTTTAGCAAATTCATCTGGACTAAGTGAATTCAATGAAAATAACAGTTCCGGGATGACGGAACAGTGGGATCTTAATCGGTTCTGTTCTAATAACTTTAAGATTCGTTTTAACTAAAATACTAAAAAACATTTGGATTTTAGGATTTCTAAACCAAAACACTTCTCTTCTCTTTTGATTACAATCTTCTAAAACAAAACCTCTGCAACAACAAGGAGCTCGGAGCATGGTGGGCAGCACGACCATCGTCATCAGCAAAACCTGAGTCTACTTCAGCAAAACATTCTTAGAATTAAATAACCAAGCCATAGGATTTCGAGGTAGTTTGCCTAGTGCAACATAAATCCTCAACTCTCCGTTAGGCATTTGCATGATCATGTTATATAAATTAAGCCCTAACCTGTCTTAAGACTCCGAGGTAGTCATTTAGTACGACATAAACCCTCATATCTTCGAGGCTATTTGTATGGTTTTATCATACAAATATAAGTCCAAATTAATTAAAATTGGTAAGATTGAAACACAAAGATAATATTAGGATTTTCTTAAATCCGAGCCAAAGAACAGGATAGTTTAGGAAGTTGCCAAGATTCTTCTTGGATCCTCAGCTTCTCCTACTTCTCTTCCTTTTTGACTCCTGAAATAAACTGTTCTAAATTCGATCCATTCCCTTTTGAAATTTCCAAAATCCAATCCTTTGAAAACCTTAAACTTTAAAATTCTTGAGAGCAAAGTCACTGATCATTATCGAGAGTTTTCTTAAATGATTCACTTCATTTAAGATGTAATTAACCATAGGGGCTTGCCCTTATAGGGAACTTTAAGAACCCAGGTAATATAAACCCTGTTTAATTCATTTATATTATGCAGGGGAATTTGTCGGCTTATAAAATTGGTTCACAGACCAAACGGATGTCACAAATCTTCTAGTTTATTTAATCGAGCCCCATCGTCAAGCAGTGTGACTATTCTTCGGGATAGATACACGGTTTGTGGTGCGGTGCTCGTTTATATAAACTATTTGGGATGTGAGATCGGTTTGATTTCATATCTTAAAATTTTTCAAATTTAAAATTATTTTCAAAATCAAATACTATTTTTCAAATTATATAATTAAATTTAAAATCTAAAATTCGCCGACAATTTCTGTTAGGCGACCCCCTTTTCAAAATGAAACACACAACCTAAAAATATGCCGACAGCATATTGGGCTATTAAGGAATTTAATTTCAATTTAATAGATGCTGGTGAGAAAAGATTGTTACAACTGAATGAACTTGGATATATCAGGAATAAAGCGTATGATAATGCTATAATTTATAAAGAGAAAATGAAGATCTATCATATCAGAAGATAGTAAGAAAAAAATTTGAACTTGGACAAGAAGTCTTGTTATATAATACAAGATTGAGATTATTTTCGGGAAAACTAAAGTCAAGGTGGTTAGGACCATTCACTGTTATTAAATTGTATTGTTATGTAGTTGTTGATATACAAGATCCTAAAACTGAGAATATTTTTAAAGTTACAGGCACAAATTAAATCCTTATTATGAGGGGCAAAGAACACATTTTAATGAGATTTTAATGTTGAGTCATCTCGAGTAAAAATTGGATACGTCGGGTTGACAACGTTAAACCAAGCGCTTTGTGGGAGGCAACCCATAGTTATGTTTATTATTTTGCTTTGTTTAGGTTGTTATTATTGATAATATTAGGATTTAATATTTTTTTTGAGTCCTACACCGTCTTTTATGTATTAAATGACGTTAATTATTAGATTTAATGAAAGATTTGTAATTTATTTGGATGAAAAATGAATCAGTGAGAAAACCTGCTCTGGGCGCTGACGCCGCTGAAATGGGCACCGATGGCACCATCTAACAGAGATTTGGCGCCGAAGGTGTACAATTGTGGCTCCGACTGTGTCGCAGTTTTTAGGATGGTATTTTTCTTTCAAAAAGTGGTTTTTGGTATTTTTTAAAGGATTTCTTCCCCAAACAACTCCCTAAACTCATTTTTATGGCCATTTTGGACAGAAAAATGGAAAGAAATTCATTATTTGAAAAATTCCATGTCTTCCAATTCCAAAAATACCTCAAGATATGGAATTTTTAATAGAATAAAATTCATCAGTTTCAAGGCTTAGAAACTTTATGAAAGAGGCTTCGTGAATGGAGGATTGAGTAATCCAAGTACTCCAGTGGAAGAGATGATTATGCAAGGCGTTGGGAAGTACTGTGCTACACTACTGCTACAGTAGTGGTTCTTGTGGTGAAAGAATTTTATTCAAAATTTCATGGAATCAACCATGGAGTCGTCTATGTTTGAGGTAGTTGGGTACCATTTACTCCTTCTAGCATAAATGATTTATTTATGATTGAAAGTGTTGCCACTATACAAATTTTGTCCCCGCAGGAGATATCATGAATGTCGATACTTGATTGATGAAAGTGAAAATTCAGAGACAAGAGAGGATGGCCATGTAAGTTTTTCTTCTACACTCTTAAATTCTGTGTCGAGGCAATGACATTTTTTATTTCTGTAAAGTTACTCCCTACCACGAAAATCAGTAAAGTTACTATGGAGAGTGCCATTCTGAACTATTACATTAAAATTGAAAAACCTATTGATGTGGGTTCTATAATTGTGAAATCTTTTTTGGGCTTGATTATGCATGGATCAACTTCCGGGTTAGGACATCCTTCTACCATATTCCTGCTTTGTAGACATTCAAAAGTGCCTTATGAACATAGGGAGAAAGTGCTTTTTCCTTGGAAGCCTATGGACCCATCTGATTAATATAACTACATTGGATATGGGGAGGAAAATGATATGAGCATGGTTATGGATCGGCCATCTCAAAGTTCAACACCTTTATGGCCTTGTATTCCTGATAATTCGCATGTTATTCTGAAAAGGATTTAGAAATTGGAGAAAGAAGTTCAGAACATTATGAATGCAATTAATAATATTTCTAAATTATTTGATCATCTTGATTAGAGGAGGAAGGAGCATTTTAATCATTCTAGATGCATTGAAGAAGGTATAATACTTATGTTTAAGAAGAATGCTTGGATCGAAGAAGATTTAACCGATGAGTTTCCGTACCAACATTTTTACAGCCTTTATGTGCATCACCAAATCATGGGAGACATTCGAGGAGAAGGTAGTACTGATGATGATGAGTAGTGACTCTGAAGATAGGATTTACAACAATCAAACTTATATGTTTTTATATGTGATTGTTATGGATTTGCTTTAAATTTAAGATGCTTTATGCTTTGCTTGAGTGTTTATTATTTAGTTTTTAGCATTAGGGTGTTGTGGTTTGATTTCCATGTTGAAGTTTTATGTATGGCTTGCATCACTTGTGTTAGTGTGGATTGGAATATTTGCTTTTAAGTGTTGGATTTTATATATAAATGTGATGTTTTGTGTTGTTTGTAAAAATTATTGTTAGTAGACTACGTAATGATGAAATTAATGCTTAAAAAGGCTAATTAAATGATGGCGTGATGAAGAATTGGCTAGATTCGCAAAGAATTGAAAATATGCTCTCGGCGTCGACGGTGCGGGAAGGTCGAAACTCCAAATTCTCTGAAAAATCGTGAAATATTTTCAGGTGAAACCAATTTTACCCCTTTTAGTCATCCTCTACCTCTAGCCTAGGCTAAAAAAGTTCCTCTAGGGCTTGATTATAGTTAGATTTGATGAGATTTAAAGAGGAAAAGGACATAGATTACATCATCTCTTGGCAAGAGATTTACTTTGTACTTGAAAATTTTGATATTCACCATAAATTACTCCTACATTTTGGAGATCCAAAATTTTGTAGTTTTTGGTAAAAACTTTAAGTGAATCCATGGTGGAAAGTTCTTACCCATTAGAATGATCTTTGTAGTCTACCACATTGTTATCTTTGAATTTATTTGAGTTTCTTTGTACTATTATAGATTTTTCCTTGGCTCCAAGATGAGTAAGAGGAGGAGGAATGAGAAGAAATTTGTGAATATAAAAGCTCAATACCCCTACAATACCTTACTTAGAACAAAGAAGATTGTTCAGGATCGAGCTTTCCAAAGTCAAGGCAGAGTAGTTGAAAAGTTGATTGTTGATAGACATTGGAAATTTTTTTGCTACTTTACTACTAAGGCTATTGTTGGCATAGTGCGAGAGTTCTATGCTAATCTGACGGAAACTTCAGAGGATCATGTTTTGTACATGGAAAAATGCTAGAATTGATGCTAGATTGAATTAATGATTTCTATCAGTTAAGGAATTCTTTCTGCAAGTGCACCAAATTCGGTGCTACTGATGCTGCTCTAGATGAAGTGATTACTTATCTGACTGATAGAAAAGGCGTCTGGAAGATGAAGCACAATCTAAAGGTAATATTTTTTTGCTTCAAGGTTCATTGTTCCATCTAAAGCCTGAAACTATTTCATTTCTGGAAGATTATTACCGACTTATCACCAATATCTATATTCAACAAATGAAAATGATTAATATTGGCTCTGTCTATCTAAACATTTGTGCTATTGCTATGGGTGATACTACTAGTGGTTTAGGGCATCCTGCTTTGATTTTCACTCTATCTAAACAATCAGAAGTTGATTATGGAAGGGGTGAAGAAATGGTTGTGCCTTTAAAGCCTATTGGAAGGGCTGATATTAAGACTTATGAATCTCATGTTGGTTGGAGATTTGGGAGTAGTAGTCGTGATATTCCATCTACTTGTAGTACTCCTACTCTTCATGGTATTATGGAACAACTTAGGATCTAGCAGAGAGATATTTTGATAGTTTAGAATAAGATTGAAGGTTTGGAGGCTAGAAATGCATATAAAGATGATTTAATGGTGAGGAATGGGAATAGGATGCTGCTTATAATGAAGCTATGGTAAGATTCATGAATGGTGATCCTAAGGTTGAATTCCCTACATGCCTCAGTTTCACTCCATATCAGCAGCAAGGCCTGGATGTGGAAGATGAAGAAGAAGAAGAGGAAGAGGAGTATGATGGTAGTTATTATTGATAGTGGTTTACTATTGTATTATTTTGTTCTGTTGTATTGTTTTATTCTGTTGTATTGTTTTGTTTTGGAACTTGTAATTTATTTTATGTTGTATTGCTTGGTGAGGCTCTGTGGAGTGTATGGATGTGTTTAATTTCAGACTGTGCTTAAATTTGGATTTTAAACTATTTTAAGTTTTCATGTTAATGTTAAATGTTTAGTTTAAATTTTAAATGTCTTTTTACCCTGCAAATCTTTGATATATCATGTTTAGCACACTTTCTATATTGCTATAAACCTGTTATTGTAAATACTTAATCTATATCTGCATAGCTTGAAGAGAAAATAAATGAAAGACCCGGTACACAAAGGTTAGTACTTTTTTTCCTTCTTCCTACCTTTATATTTCTAAATTGTTATATGTTAAAAAATTTAAGTTTAGGGGGAAGAAAGACTAAACTTTATTTGTGCTCAAATGAACTATTATTTCTAAAACTATTCTAAACATGATTTATGCTAAGAATTTAATTTTAGTAGTTATATTTTTGATTTTATTAAAATATTATAGTAGACTTGAGAATTAAGTTTTAATAATGAAAGTTAACCTTAGGGTTAAGATGTTTAGTATAAGACTGTAAGAATATAGTTTGCTATTTAAAGTAAAGGAAAGGGTATTTTTGAAATGTTAAGAGTCTTAGGATTACATGTAAAAAGAGAGGATTGAAACTTTATGAAGTAATGTTTATACTGATATTGATGTATAAAGAAAGAAATGTAATGAGTTATAACTTTTGGAAGTGAATGGTGAAGTTCAAAATCATTAATGGTTATCCAGATGTAGTTATTGTCACATAAAAAAAGAGAGAAAAGAAATACAAAAAGGATTGAAAAACAATCCATATATATGAAGAGAGAAAGAAAAAGAGAAAAGCAAAATAAAAGAAAATATGTGAGGAGAAGCTTGCCTAATCAAAAATTAGCTTCACTTGAATTAACTTAAAAGAAATAACTTAACCACATTTTTTTATTTATATTAATGTGTTAGTGTTTTTATTAATAAAGTAAGTTTGGGGGATTTTGATGCTAAAAAAATATGTTGAATTTTTCACCTATATTTTATAGTCACTTTTGGTGATATTGCACTTTAAAGAAGGGTATTTTTCATGTTTTGTTGCATGTATGTTGATTTTTGGCATCTGGAGAAAAATAAAGTAAAGATGACTAAAATTGGAGTCAAATGTACTGATTTTTGGAGAATTGGCCTTGGGTACCTACGGTGCCCTCATCCAGAGAGCAGAAATCCAGAAATGTAGCCCGATGCTGATGGAGCTCTAATGGGCGCCAATGGTGCCATTTGACAGAACAAGGGCGCCGACGGCGCCCATGTGCAGCAGTGAAGGTGCACAGGACAGTTACGCGTGAATTTTTCATAGATTCGACGTATTTGGACGACTTTTGGAGGGTTGCTTGTGGTTTGTCTTGGGAAATTCAACCCTATATTATGTTAGAGTGTTTTAAATGCCCGAAAAAGGGATTTTTGCACAAAAGAGAGGAGGGAAAAATAAGTGTAAGTATAAAAGGGTTTTCTATAGTGTTGTAGGAGAGGGAGGAATGTGAGAGATTTCTTATTCCTTACTTTTCTAAGAGAGAATTGAGTGTTATTGTAAAGAGAGATAGAGAATCAAAGGAACTTTAAGGGATTTGCTTTGGGGAAGAGTTTCAGAGAAGTTGTGTTTGTTTATCGTTGTTTATATGAACTCTCTTTTATATATAAAATCTATGTTTTCTAGTATCTTCCTCATGAAATCTAAGTAGATTTCTTTGTCTTCTCCTTGCAATGAGATATGGTGAAATGAAGAGATAGACTGGATATGCTATTTAAATGTTAAATACTTGTGATGTACACTTCGTTGTTCATTTAATTTTATATCTGGCCAATTGAGATGTTAAAATTTGTTGTGAAACATAGGACCTGAAAGGCCTATGATCTCTAGAACAAAGTGGGAATCACATTTAAGTCTATGGATGAGAATTTAGTCAATAGGTTTGAGTGCAAATAAAAAGGGAAATATACTTTATTAGGCGTAGAATTAAAGATTTAATGATGACATACCAAAATCCCTAAGTCAGTCCTAGTGTTTGGAAACTAAAGCGAGAGTTAGCCCTTAGGCGAGGGGAAGTGGGAGCTCTGGAGTGGGAGCCAGTATCTTCTCAGCCTAACCACGGATTTAGGGACCAAACATAGGATTAAACAATGTTCTTTAAGCACTCAGAAGAGGGTAAGGAATAAGATTACTCCTATTTGGCTCAGTAAAATTTCCAACAATCTAAATCTTTCATTAACCATAAACTCATTCCTAGGTGAAGGATATTTTTCAAATTTGAACATTTCGTTATAAAATAGTTAAGCTTTGTTTAGAATTAGTAAATCTACTTTGAAGTTTAGATAATAGTTTGGTAAACTAGATTTATTGTTTAAGGTTTTGATACGAGATGTTAGCACTCAGGTGGAGGGAAAGGAGGGAAATTTAGAGTGAGATCTAGTATCTTCCCTACCTAAACCGTCTTTAAAACTATACAAACATTAAACTAGCCAATGTTGTTTTTAGCATCTCTAGTAAGGGTAAAAAATAATATTGCTCCTATTTGGCACAACACATTTTGAATACTTCCATAACAAAACTTCTATACTTATTAATTATTCACGATAAGGAAAAAGATATTTTATTTATACTTTTTTTATCTTACAAAAATCTTGTTATAGTTAGTTAATTATTTACTTTATTTTAAAATATAAGAATATACCAAAAAGAATTGCATTTTCAATCTTATGATATCTTAAACTGTTTAAGTAAGTATCTTTTTCTAAATAGATTTTGTGATCAATTCCTTATTATAAATTTTTAAAATTCTCTGTGGGTTCGATATTTCGGGGCTTAATCAGAAAGTTCTATATTACTTGATTA
Organism: Papilionanthe hookeriana x Papilionanthe teres; assembly: GCA_022702705.1. NCBI lineage: Eukaryota > Viridiplantae > Streptophyta > Magnoliopsida > Asparagales > Orchidaceae > Papilionanthe > Papilionanthe hookeriana x Papilionanthe teres. The sequence goes on along the minus strand of CM040430.1, from coordinate 59,120,368 downwards.
CGATACATATACTTGCGTAGAATCTCTAAATTCAAATATAACTGTTGCATTCTTATTTACATCAGAATTAAGTTTTTGGTGCTGTTGTAAAGAAGAAAACTTTATTAAAGGAGAATAGAATATTATATCATAAATATATATAAATCAGATCACTATAAGTAGAAATATTGGGGGATCAGCCGACGAAACCCAAATCCATCGCTGACGGCACCCACAACAGTTAGAGCAGTTTTTCTTGCAAATTCAATGTATTTTAATGAATTTTTAAAGGTTTCTTGAGGCATCTCTTGGGAAATTCATCCTTAACTGTATTAGAGTGCTTAAATGCAAGAAAAGAGAGTATGTGTGTTCTTGTGAGGAGATTTTGTGTGTGTGGGTGTGTGAGGAGAAATTAGTGCAAGCGTAGAGAGTGAAGTAAACAAAGGGTTTTCTCTAGAGTTATAGGAGAGGAAAAAAAGTGAGAGATTTCTTCTTCCTTACTTGTCCAAGAGAGAATTGAGTGTTTTTTAAAGAGATAAAGAGTTTCAGAGGAACTTTATAAGATTTACTTTAAGGAAGAGTTTCAGATAAGTTGCGTTTGTTAATTATTATTTGTATGAACTTTTTTTTGTATATAACATCCATGGTACACTATCATCACAAATTTTTAGAAAATAAGAAATTAAATTCTCAAATTTAATTTAAATCTATTATTAATTCATTTCATATTTGTAGAGAGAAAGAAAAAAAGACTACTCAGAAAGCATAGAAATTACACCACAAATCATATTCATGAAACTCAAATCTAAAGCACTAAACTTAAGAAACAAGATATAAATACTTATCTGGAATCTAATCCGAGAAATTCTTTGAAGTTTCTCTGACTCCATAGACTATAACAGGACTTTAATACACTTAACACTCTTAATTAATTCTCCCTCAAACACTACACGCACTACTCACTCACTCTAGCACACCTTGCACACACCTTGTTGTAGAAATGACCCACTATTCATAAATCTCCAGAAATGACCAAGGTTTGCTTAAGACACCTCTTCAAAATTCATCCACATCCATTGAATGTTCTAGAATTTAACAGTGGCACCTAGGTGCCAGGATCACTGCACGAATGGACACACCCCTTCACATTTAGGTTGCACCTCTTCATTTAATAACTGCTCTCCCGTGTCTATTTTCATTGCATTTGGTTTATAAAATGTGAGAAAATGTCCATAAGTTTTTAGATTGGTTTGAAATTGTCAATAACCATCCAATAACCGTCAAGAAATTTCTAGAATTAATCTATTGTGTCTGGCGCCTAGGAGCCATAATCAGCTTCTTTGCTCTTTTTGGCTCATTTTTGCTCCTTTTTAACTATTTTTCTTCATAAACTCAATTTGTTGTACCTGCAACCAAAACATAAGAAATACCTTTCATTAAAGAGTAATATCCCTAAAAATATTAATAAAAATTTGATATAAAATTCTAAGTAATTTTAAGGCGGATCAATTCCCCTAAATTTAAACGTTACTTTTCCTTAAGTAACCTTTTAGTACTAAAAATTATAATCTATGGAGAAATTTTCTATAAGACTCCTATAACTTTTTGTTTAATAAATAATATAATGAAACTTAAAAAGATTTTTAGATAACTTAGGCTAAAACCAAAATATTTAAAATATTTAATATGTAAGTGTTAAGAACTTTATTCTCCTATTTATTTCAAAAAAAAATTGCAGTTTGTCATATTAAGAACATGTAGATAAATTACAGGAAAAATATTTTCATGATAACTCTACTAGTAAGGATGTTTATATATAAGACTTTAAATAAAAATTTGCATTAGGTCTTTTCCTATAAGATAATTCAAGTGAAGCCAATTTTTTATTTAGGCTTTTCCTCAAACTTCTCCTCACTTTTATTTTTCTTTTTTTCTTTTTCTTTTTATATTTTGGATTGCTTTCCAATCCTATATGTTTTTCTTTTCTTTTTCAGTGATTGTTTTCAATCCTTTTTCTTTTCTTTTTTTTATCTTCCTTTTTTTAAGTGAGGATTACTATATCTCGATAGCGTGTTAATGATTTTAAACTTCACTATTCTTAACTTATATTTAAAGACACAACACATTTTTCACTTAATGAATATGTGTTTAGCAAAAATATTTTTCATAGAGTTTCAATTCCATCATTTCAAGTAAATATCTAGATTTCTTAATACTTTCAAAAATACAAAATTTTTAATCTAGATATTTGAATCAAAATTCTAACAGCTTTTTTATTAAATAATTAAAAATTTAGAATTATCCTTTGTTATTTAAAAATAATTTTATAAGTTTATTATAATATTCATGAATACAAGAGTATATCTATCCTAAATTAACTTTTCTTCTATAGGTTATGTATTAGTTTTAAAAATATTGTTTACTAAGGACAAGTAAAATTTAAATTTAAGTTCATTTCCTCCCCCAAACTTACTTCTTTTAACAAGGTTTAATTATTTTTTTACTATGAAAATTTAAACTAAGCAGGAAGAAAAGGTATAACATTTAAAGGTATTTAAAACAGTACTATTATAAGCAGGAATATATATATAAAAGAGTAACACATGAAAAATTTAATATTTAAAATCAAATGTGCTAAAATAAAATAATAGGAGCATAAAAAGGACTAAGTCTAAGTAATCCAACAACAGAGAACATAAAATAGATTTACTACAAGTTCTCAATCAATACAATAAAACATGAAAAGTAATAAACACACATAACAGGCACATCAGCAAAGCTAAGTAAATATAAAGTCTAATCATCCTCAATCACCTCCTCATCGTCAGAAGAATCATCAGAAATAGGAATTCTGAGGTTGATCCATTGGGTGAATTTAGGACATATTGGAAATTCAATATTCTTATCACCCTTCAAAAATTTTACCAGTGCTTCATTATACTCCCCGTCATAGTCACTGTTCCTCTGTATATAGTTTGATACATGATCTAATTTGCTATCCATCTCATCTACTCTGCATTGCATCAAAAATAGATCACTTTGATGCTCCAAATATCTCTGACAAACAGTGTTCCATACATCAGGTTGAGGCTCAGATGTAGAAGTAGATGGCATAGAAGCAGAAGTACAAGGCAAAGAAGAAGGATATGCACCAGTACTCTGAGTCTTAGTCTTCCCATAAATATCAACATGAGATTTTCCTGTCGGCTTTAATGACTTAAGCTGCTCTTCAGAAACAGAATAAGAAACACCAACATTCTTGTAAATCAAGAAAATGAGAGCCGGACCTGAAATAACACTTCCTCTAGAATAAATGCTAATCGCATCATAAATAATTTCTCCCACATCTATTGGCTTCATTTCTTGAATGCAATAGTTCAGAATAGCTCTCTCTTTCGTCGCCTCACTCAAGTGGTTTAACGGAAGGAGACAAGCAGAAATAAAATAATGTCATGCTTTAGAAGTAGCATTAAGCATTGAAGAGGAGAAATTTACTCGTTTATTGTTTCTTATTTTCCAGGCTCCTCTTCCATCAGACAAATAAGCCAAAATCTCATCGAGTTCTCTCTCAGAAGAAGTAAAAGTATCATAGAAACAGTATGTCACTGGAGGCAGGCCATAAAACATGTTGATCACTTCCAGAGTGAATTCAGCTGTTGTCCCCCTCACATAAACTTCAAAATTGGTTGTTTCAGGAAAATTCACATATAACTCTCGAACTAAATAAATAATCGCTACCGCAGAAAAATAGCTAAACTGCTCCCACTGTCTAGCAGCAATAATATGCTCGATTGATCCATCAGGATGATCAAAACTTCTTTCAACTATGAACTTGCAAACAGTAGTAAATTTATTGTAACAAACTTTTGCAGTCGCACTAGTAAAACTTGTTTGATCAAATTAGCTATGCTCCTTACCCCGCTTTGATTTAGGTGTCATTCCTAAAATTTGAAAGTAATTCCAAATAAATCTCCAAAAATATAAAATCACACTAAATGAAAGCTCACCTCACTAAATCAAACTTAAATCCATGGATTTTCTTTCTAAAAATCAAATTTTTTCTTCCGAAATTTCGGTACTTTGTAAATGTGGAAAAATCCATGGTGAAAGTTAAGTTAATACATAGATCTAACCTTGAGAAGTAGAAATCCGAAGTTAATACACGTCGAAATCCTTCAAATATTGCTCAAAATGGAACCCTAGATCTGGTTTTCATGATAATTGGTGAAGAAGATGAATCTTAGTCATGAAAATGGAGTTGGGTCGGTTTTAAAGGCCAAAATTTGGTCCAAGTGAACTGGAGCTTAAGCTAGGTTCCATAATCACCAAAAATTCTGAAAATTTTTAAATTTTTAAATTTTTTTTTTTATTTTAGGTGATTTTAACATCTATAATCCTAAAACAAACTGTTAATCTTCATCATACATCTTCCAGAAAATAATATTAAAAAATAATCCGAAAGGTTCCAAATCATAACATTCCAAATATCGAACAAATAACAATTCAAACTTACTTTATTTCATTCATTCCAGATCTTCAAGATAAGGCTAAAAAAATATAGAAAATAAACATAAGTAACAAACACTCATATCTCACAACACATAAACACTCATAAACATCTCCACATAAAACAATTTCAAATTACAACACACTTAACAATCACATTCAATCTCTCCACCTATTTCTCCATAATTTCATGGACTCACATCAGAACCTTCATTAGTTTCACAAGGTAATTCACTACAAACAAAGGATAGAAGAAAAAGACTCGAGGAAATTCTGAAGCTGTCATTTCATCAATCCATTTATTCTTAGCGTACATTGTTACCTGATAATCTTCAAAGCATGCCAAACGATCTGATTGAACTTTAATTTGCCATTCAATGTGCTCAAATTGGTGGAACATCTCATTCAATCTCCCCCCAACTAAAATTAATTCTTCTTCAAACTTCTCAAGGCGATCGCATAACTTGTCCAGAGTCATGGCTAGATAGCAATTAAAATAAGTTTGTGAATCCTTGTTCACAAACTTCTCCTTCCCATTGATTCCAATGTTTAATCTCTCTATGGAAGAAATCAAAACACTTTCTTCTCTCTAAAGGAATGTTTCAGTCAAAAATTTTGATGGCTTGAAGGTTTGGGATGAAGGTATGGTGGTTTAAATGGATTAGAATGTGCAAAAACTACTTTGGGGTGGTTTTGCAACGATCCAGAAACTGTGGCGCCTAGGCACCAATTTGGGCTATTAGGCGCCAGGATCACAAGTATCTTGTGCTTAGGCGCCAGTTCTGGCGCCTAGGCGCCAGAATCCTGAAAATCACAGGTTCGCCATTTTTCTAATTCTCCTAAGTTCCATACTCAATTAAGATTTAAAAAGGTAGGCCGAAGGAACGTAATTAAGTAGTCACATATAACACACAATCAAACTCGAAATAAAAACATATTATGGGTTGCCTCCCATAAAGGGCTTGGTTTAATGCCATCAGCCTGACATAAACACCATTTTTACTCCGATTGGGTTAAAAATAGCACATCTTTAAAAGATGGCACACTTTTTTCATAATAGGGCTTCAATCTATGTTCGTTTACCTTAATTACTGAATCAGTTTTTAAATCTTTAATGTCCACAGCTCCATAAGGGTAAACTTTCTCATCCACATACGACCCTATCAATTTGGATTTTAATTTTCTCAAAACAATTTTAATCTTGAATTGTATAATAAAACTTGTTGTCCAGGCTCAAAACTCTTTCTTAATATTCTTTTATCGTGCATAATCTTGATTTTCTCTTTATAAATTCGAGCACTTTCATAAGAATCATTTCTCATCTCATCCAGTTCATTTAATTGTAATAATCTTTTATCTTTGGCATCTCTTAAATTATAATTATGCTATTTAATTGCTCAATAAGCTTTATGTTTCAGTTCAACATGTAAATGACATGGTTTTCCATAAATGAGCATATAAGGTGGCATTCAAATAAGAGTTTTATAAGTGGTCCTGTAAGCCCATAATGCATCATCAAGTCTATCAGCCTAATTAGTTCGCTTTGGATTAACCATTTTTCTAAAATTCTTTTAATCTCCCGATTTGATATTTTCGCTAATCCACTAGTTTGGGGATGATAAGCTGTTGAAATTTTATGTTTGATTCCAAATTTGCTCACTAATATCTGAATCAGAAATTTCTTAAAGTGACTTTCCCTATCTGTGATGATTATTCGTGGCATTCCAAATCTAGTGAAAATTTTTTAGTTAGAGGTTTTTCCACACTTTTAGCATCACATTGAGGTAAAGCAATTGCTTCGATCCATTTTGAAACATAATCAATAGCTAATAAAATATACATTTTTCCTAAAGAAGGCACAAATTGTCCCATGAAATCTAAACCCCAAATATAAAAAATTTCCAGTTCCAAAGTAAAATTTATTGGCATTTCGTTTCTTCTAGAAATATTGCCTATGCGTTGACATCGATCATAGGATTTAACAAAATTGTTAACATCCCTGAATAATGTAGGCCAATAAAATCCAAATTGTAAAATTTTTAAAGCAGTTTTATCAATTCCAAAATGTCCACCAAATTCAAAGTTGTGGCATTTTTTAATAATCTCATAAGTTTCTTCACAAGGAACACATCTTTGTATAATAGAATCCTTACATTTTTTAAAAAGATAGGGATTATCCCAAAAATAAAATTTAACATCATGTAAGAATTTCTTTTTCTGATACTGATCTAATCCATACGGCATAATGCTACTAGCTAAATAATTAACTCTATCAGCATACCATAGGATTAATCCGGCATAAACAGTATAATGTTGTTCATCAGGAAAACATTCGTTTATTTCTTCCGCATCATTTGTTACGTTATTTTCAATTCTAGATAAATGACCGGCAATTTGATTATCAGACCCTTTTCTATCGACTATTTGAAAGTCAAATTTTTGCAACAGAAGAATCCATCTAATCAATCTTGGTTTAGCTTCTTTTTTAGTCATTAAATATTTAATAGCAAAGTGGTCTGTATACACTATACAATGGTTCCCAAGTAAATGTGATCGAAATTTGTTAAAAGCATATACTATGGCCTATAACTCTTTCTCAGTAGTAGTGTAATTAATTTAAACTTCATTAAGAGTTTTACTTACATAATTTTTAAATTTAAACATCTTATAATACTATTGTCCTAAAGCAGCCCCAATAGCATAATCAATGTATCACACATTAATTCAAATAGTTTTTCCCAATTAGGTGCAATAATGATAGGTGCAGTAATTAATTTCGCTTTTAACAAATTAATGGATTTTAAGCAAATTTCATCAAATTCGAATTTAGTAACTTTTTCTAAAAGATGGCATAGAGGTTTTGTAATCTTGGAAAAGTCTTTAATATGTCTCCTATAAAATTCAGCATGTCCAAGAAAACTTCTTACACCAGTAATAGATATTGGGGGTTGTAATCCAGCAATAACTTGAATTTTTTCTTGATCACCTTCCATACCATTTTTGGAAACCTTATGACCTAGTATAATTACTTCTCTGACAAAAAATTTGCACTTTTCTCAGTTCATAACTAAATTTGTTTCTTGACAGGGTTTCAACAGTTTTGACAATTTGTATAAGCAAGAATCAAAAGAAGTTCTAAATACATAGAAATCATCCATAAAAATTTCAGTTCCTTTTTCAATTAAATCATAAAAAATAGCCATCATACATCTTTGAAAAGTAGCAGGTGCATTGCATAATCGAAAAGGCATTCTTCAGAAAGCAAAAGTTCCATACGGACTTGTAAATGTAGTATTTTCTTGATCTTCAGGAGCAATAGGTATTTGATGATACCCAGAATATTCATCCATAAAATAAAAATAATAATGTCCAGCTAATTGATCTAAGAATGGAAGAGGAAAATGATCTTTCCTGGTAGCATCATTTAGCTTTCTATAATCAATATAAATCTGCAAATCAGTAACTTGTCTAGTAGGTATTAATTCATTATTATCATTTTTAACAACAGTTGCTACTCCTTTCTTTGGAAAACAGTAAATAGGACTTACCCAAGGACTATCTGATATTGGATATATAATACCAGCATTAAGCCATTTAAGCATTTCCTTCTTAACAACTTCTTTCGTAACTGGATTTAATCTTCTTTGAGGATCAATTCTGAGTTTACTGTCAGCTTTTAGTAATATTCTATGCATAAAAATTGATGGACTGATTCCTTTAATGTCTGCTAGCAGTCAATTCAGAAGATATAATAACAGGTAAAGTTAATGAATTCCCTAAAAAGGCATATTTCAAATGAGAGGGTAATTCTTTTAATTCCAATTCAGGAGCTTTTTCAATAGATGGTTTAAATTCATTACTTTCAGAATTATCTAATATTTCCCAATTATCACTAATGTAATGAATTTCTCTTACTTCTATTTCTTTAGAATCACTTTCATCACTTATATTTTCATGGTCTGTAAATACTTCCTCTTTAAAATGAATCTGACATTTTTCTCGAAAATGTTGTTCAATAATGTAATCCAAAATGTCCATTCTATAACACTTTTCCTTGTTATGATACCTCATTGATTTAAGAACATTAATTATTACTTCTTAATTATTAACTCTCATAGTTAACTCCCCTTTTTGCACATCAATCATAGCACGTCCGATAGCAAGAAAAAGTCTTCCTAGGATAATAGGAATCTCTTTATCTTCTTCCATATAAAAAATTATAAAGTCAATAGGGAAACTAAGTTTATCCACCTTTACGAACATATCTTCTATTACTCCTCTAGGGTGAGTAATAGATCGGTCTGTTTATTGCAAGGTTACAGTTGTAGGAGAAATTTCTCATAGATCCAATCTCTTATAGATGGATAAAGGCATGAGATTAATACTCACTCCGAAAACACATAAGGCTTTTCCTTGAAATCTATCTCCTATAGCACAAAATATTGTAAAACTTTCAGGATCTTTTAATTTTTGTGGAATTTTTTTCTAAATAATTGCACCACATTCTTCACTTAGTGCTACAGTTTCAAAAGCTTCAAATTTTCTTATCTTGTTAAGAATGTCTTTCATAAACTTTGCATACTTAGGAATTTGTTCCAAAGCTTCAGTGAATGGAATATTAATAGTAAGCTTTTTGAATACCTTGAAAATTTTAGAAAATTTTTGATCCAATTTTTGCTGCTTAAGTCATTGTGGAAATTTTTCATATTCATATTGAGATGGCCGTTATTTCTCTATTTTAGGTAGTTGTTCTTTAGGTTTCTCAGCTTATACCACTTCAGTTTCTTTCTGAATCTTAGTCTCTTTTTGATTCCTTAGTTCTTTTCCACTTCTAAGAAACATAGCTTTAATTTGCTCAGGATCTTTTCCATTTTCTCTTGGATTAACTTCAACAGTGCTAGGTAATGTTCCTTGAGGTCTATTATTTATAGCATTTACAATTTGCCCCATTTGATTTTCAATATTTCTTATTGTAGCATTTTGAGTTTGCAATTGACTCCCCATTTGTAAAATTAATTCTTCTATCGACAATTTTTTGTTTAAATTGCTGATTATTAAAGCCAAGAGGATAAGAAAGTCGATAATTAGAATTATTTTGATTATTCCAATTTCCAGTTGTGATAGGTTGGTTAATACTCCATTGAGGATTTGCATTATTCCAATTAAAATTAGGGTGATTCTTCCAACCTGGATTATAATAATTAGAATATGGGTTATTAGTTTTGCTAGAAAAAGCTTGCAATGTTTCTAAAGTTTGATATTCATCAGCATTTCCTGAATTATCATTTAAGTGTGATAAATGAGACAAGTTATCTAATTTCTTTGATATAGCAGCCACATGAGAAACTAAAATTGAAAAGGCTTCATTTTCTTGTATACTAACCACTCTTTAAGGATTAATCCTATTAGAAGGCCATTGGAAATTATTAGTTGTTATTTCTTCAATTAAAGAATAAGCTTCATCAAATGATTTTGACATTAAAGAACCAGCAGCAACAACATCAATAATAGATTTAAGAGAACCTATTAATCCATTACAGAATGTTTGTATAATTAACGAGTCTGGTAAAGAGTGATGTGGGCATTTTCTAAGAAGTTCTTTGAATCATTCTCAAGCTTCATAAATAGTTTCCCCATTAAGTTGAGTAAATGAAGTTGTTTCATTTCAAAGTTTTGCAGTTTTCGATGGCGAAAAATATTTAGCTAAAAATTTTTGAGTCATTTCTCCCCAAGTTTTAATATATCCCGATGCTGATGAATTTAATCAAATCATACCTTTTTTCCTTAAAGAAAAAGGAAAGAACCTCAGTTTAATAGCATCAAAAGAAACACAATCAAATTTAAAGGTGGCACAAAGTTCTAGAAAACTAGCAGGTATAAATTAGGATCTTCAGTAGGAGACCCTCCAAACTGATTATTTTGAACCATTTATATAATTTTAGGTTTTAATTTAAATGAATTTGCAGCTACAGCAGGTAATTGAATGGTTAAATGAATTTCAGCAGCTGTAGGGTTAGAGTATTCTCTTAAAGGTCTTTGCTGGTTTTGATTTTCATATTCAATATTTTGATTAGTATTTTGAGGTATATTAGTCTTTTCTTGTAAATTACAAAATCTATTCTACTTTCTAATTATTCTTATAATACGCTCAAATTCAGAATTATAAGATATTAATCCTTCAGTTCCTGAACTTCGCATAAAAATATACGAAAGATTTTCAATTTATTTAAATTTATGTTTTTGTTTTTATATATTATTATATATATTAATTTGCTTTCTTTTAATTAGTTGTAATCCCCAGCAACAGCGCCAAAAACATGACCCAACCGCAATTACGTAAATAAATTAGCTTATTAAATTATGGCCAAACATGACCCCAAATCTGATTAAGCGGCTAATGTACGATACATAAAGATTAAAGTTTTGATAATTAAATATAAGTTGCACACTAAGGGTACTACGCAAGTATACATATCGTTTCAAGTAATATAGATTTTTCTTTTTAAAACCCCAAATATCGATCCCACGAGGATTAATAAAGTTAAAAGAAAGAAAACTAATAATTAAAATCTTTTAATTTAAAACTAATTAAGAATATGTAGAATATGAAAATTAGCTAGTGATAAAACAATAAACAAAGATTCTTTCCCCATACAAAATATTCCATGATTAATAAGCTGATAAAATTAATTAAGAACTTAAAAATGTGGTTTTGTGACAAATAGGAGCATATATATGTTTTACCCTTTGGTCCAGGTCATAAAGAACATTAGATAGTTTTTAAAGATTGGATTAGGATGTATTATTAGTAGAAATGGATGAATTTCTAGACTCTCACTTTTTGGTTCACCCCCAAATGGTTGTCTATGGTCTGGCCTACTAGTGACCTGTCACCCCTTTTGTAAAACCAAATTAATTGAATTTAGCCTATCACACTAAAAACAAAAATCAATTCTATGCCCATTAAAGATTATCTCCCTATTTATTTGCACCTCCCCTTTAAGAGAAATTGGATACATACAAGTTAAGAATTCTTACCCCACGGTCAGATCTTAAAAATTCTCCATAGTTTTTAACAATACAATAGGCTAATTGTAAATTAAATTAAGATTAGGTACACTATCATCACAAATTTTTATAAATAGGATATTATGTTCTCAAATTTAATTTAAATCTGTTATTAATTCATTTCATATTCCTAGGGAGAAAGAAAAGAGGACTACCCAGAAAGCATAGAAATTACACCACAAATCATATTCATATAACTCAATCCAAAGCACTAAACTTAAGAAACAATATATAAAAACTTATCTGGAATGTAATCCAAGCAATCCTTTGAAGTCTCTCTAACTCCAAAGACTCTAACGGGACTTTGAATCTTCAATTCACACTAAACTCTCACTAAAATAAAGAAGAAAACACTTAACACTCTTAATTAATTCTCCCTTACACACTACACACACTACTCACTCACTCTAGCACACCTTACACATACCTTGCTGTAGAAATGGTCCTCTATTTATAGATCTCCAGAAATGACCAAGGGTTTCTTAAGACACATCTTCAAAATTAGTCCACATTCATTGAATGTTCTAGAATTTAACTGTGGCACCTAGGCGCCAGTTCTGGCGCATAGGAGCCAGGATCACTTCGCGAATGGCGCACCCCTTCACATTTAGGTTGTACCTCTTCATTTAATAATTGCTCTCTCGTGTCTATTTTCATTACATTTAGTTTATAACAAAAGGCCTAACTAAATGAGCAAAAGGCCTAACTTTCAAATCACGATTGTCAAAAAAAAATGGGGCGTGAGAGGAATCACAGATACAGATTGCTCACGTACTCGTAGAACACCTTCTTGATGGGATCGTAACAAAACCTCGAGATCACGAATGCATCTACAACGCGAAGAGCCGATCGGCTGCTGACCGCCGAAGAGCTCGGATCGACGGCGGTCTCCGCCTCTAAAAGAAGGTTCACCACACGACGGATTGCCTCCCCGTCGAGGATTGACGATTTAACTGCCACAAAAGAATAAATAATCATAGTAAATACGATGATAGCTGAGAATTATGCAAGTTTGGTTAGGCCGGAGGGTTACGAGATTCCTTGTCAATCTCGTCAAGAAGGAGGTCCAGGGCTTCGTCTTCTGCGTCCTGGAAGTGAGACAAGAATGACAGAGCTTCGTCCAAAGCATCCACCTTTAGGGTGAATCCTCTTAGTTTAAATTTCTTCTCAATTCTCCTCCGGATCTCCCCCGCTCCCATTCTCTTCGGCTCTCTCCTTCACATTTAGGTTGTACCTTTTGCTCATTTATACTTCTTCATTTAGGTTGTACCTCTTCACATTTCGTGTCTAATTTAGAAAATGTCCAAGGCTTCTAGTTGGTTTGAAAGTGTCAATGACCATCCAATAACCATCAAGAAATCTCTAGAATCAATCTGCTGTGTCTGGCGCCATAATTAGGTTCTTTGCCCTTTTTGGCTCCTTTTTGCTCCTTTTTAACTCTTTTTCTTCATAAACTCAATTTGTTGTACCTGTAACCAAAACATAAAAAAATACATTTCATTAAATCATATTATCCTTAAAATATTAATAAAAATTTGATATAAAATTCTAAGTAATTTTAAGGCAGATCACTTCACTAGGTGATGGGTAAGTAGTAATATAGTAGAAATAAAATAATTTTAGGCTTTGGATGGAACAATTAACATTAAATTAGAAAAAGTTACCATTTGATTATGCTTTAACTTCCAAACTCCTTTTCCATCTGTCAGAAAACAATGACTTCATCCAAGGGAGAATCAGTAGCACTAAATCTAGAATACTCACAAGAGAATACACCCCACAAATGATAGAACACATTGATTTTATCTAAGTAAATTCCACCATTTTACCTCATACAAACACATGTTCATCTAATATTTCCCTTAAATTTTCATAAAATTTTCACACTATACGAACAATCGCCATAGCCGTGAAGTATCCAAAGTTTTCCTAGTGCCAGACAATAATCAACCTTTTAACAACCCCGCTCAGACTTTGGAAATCTCGATCGTGAACTATTTTCTTTGTTAAGATATTGAGCTTTAATACTCACAAATCTTTTCTCATCAAAATCCAAGTTTCTCTTTTTTTACTCATTCATGAAGCCATAATAAATTCTATAAAAGCGACAATAAATTTAAACGTAATAATGTGTGAAACTCCAAAAATCAATCTAATAGGTATGAACTTTCCACCATGGATTCTCTTAAATTTTTCCCTAAAAATTTCAAAATTTTGGATTTCCAAATATAGGAGCAATCCTTGGTGAAAATAAAAAATTTCTAGTTTAAAGTAAAGCTCTTACCAAGAGAAGATGAGATCTTAGTCTTTTTTTTCTCTTTAAAACAACTCAAATCTGAATATAATCAAGCCCTAGTTGAAGTTTTCGGCCTAGGCTAAAGGAAGAAGATGACTAAAAGGGGTAAAAATGGTTTTAACCGAGCATTTTTTGCGTTTTTTAAAAGATCTCGGAATTTTCTATCATGGTGCAATGTCGGCGACCATCCTGACATCGTGGGCGCCAAAGTAAATTTTTCAAAAATTTGAATTTTTCATAAATTCAGTCATTTATTTAACACGCAATCATCTAATTAACTTTGTTAAGTATTAATTTTCATAACTAAGTGCTCTACTAATAGTAATTATCACAAACAACACAAAACTTATCATTTACATATAAAATCCAACACTTATAAATATTACTTCCATCCACACCAACACACAAGTGATACAAGTCACACAACATACAATTTCAGTGTCAAAATAAAACCACAACACCCTAGTGCTGAAAACTAAAGAACAGACACTCAATTAAATCATAATGATTCCAAAGTTAAAGCAAATCCATCACAGACACACATAAGCACATATAATTTCAAATACTAGAAATCCTTTAGAGCCACTACTCCTCATCATCATCAGTACTATCGTCTCCTCTAATGTCTCCCATAACTTGTTGATGCACATATAGATTGTAAAAAGGTCAGTACAGGAAGTCATCAGTCAAATCTTCTTCAATCCAGGCATTTTTCCTAAACAAGTGTATCATACCTTCTTCAATGCATCCTATAATGCTCCTTCATCCTCCAATCCAGGTGATCAAATAGTTCTGAAATATTATTAATTACATTCATAATATTCAGAACCTCTTTCTCTAGTTTCTTGATCCTTTTCAAAATAACATGTGAACTATCAAGAAAGCTGGGCAATAAAGGTGTTGAACTTTTAGATGGTTAATCTATAAGAATTTCATATCATTTTCCTCCCCATTTCATATGTAGTTATAATATTCAGTTGGGTCTAGGGGCTTCCAAGATAAAATTACTTTTTCCCAATGTTCTTATGTCACTTGTGACTGACTACAAAGCAAGAATATGGTAGAAGGATGCCCCAGTCCATAAGTAGATTCATGCACAATCAAGCCCAAGACAAACTTTACAATTATAGAATCCACATCAATAGGCTTTCATGTTTGAATGCAATAATTCAAGATCACACTCTCCATGTTACTTTACTAATTTTTATGGTAGGGAGTAATTTTTCTAAAATAAAGAAATTACATTGCTTCGATGCAAGATTTAAGAGTGAAGAAGAAAACTTACATTCTCGTCATCTCTTGTCTCCCATTTTTCATTTTCATCAGTTAAGAATCGAAAGATTTCATTCATGATATCTCTTGTAGGGGCAAAATTTTTGTAATGGCAAATTGGAACACCTTCAATCATGAACATATCATTTATCCTAAGAGTAAATGGTACCCACCAGACTGAAACATAGATGAATTCTTTTTTGATTCCATGAATATTTGCATCAAAATTCTTTCACCACAGAAACAACTATCGCAGTAGTAGTATAGCACAACACTTATTAATGGCTTTGCACAATATTCACTTTAACTTAAGTACATGGACTAATCAATCATTTATTCATGAAGCTTCTTTCTTTGATTAGTCACTTCTTCACATGAACTTTATCGTAAAGTTTTTTGCGCCTCAAAACTAAAGAACTTTCTTTTATTGAAAATTCCATACCTTGAAGTGTTTATGGAATTTGAAGCCATGGAATTCATTAGTGGTGAATCTCTTGTCATTTTTCTATCAAAAGTGACTTTAAAAACGAGTTTAGGGAGTTATTTTGGCAAGAAATCTGTCCAAAACTGCCAAAAACTGCTCTTAGAATCATCTAGCACATCACCATAACTGCAGCACCGTCGGCGCCCACGCTCCGTCAAATGGCATTGTCGGCGACTATTTTAGCGTCTTCGGTGCCATAGCAAATTTTGTACACCATTTCGCTTTGGTCCAAATAAATTCCAAATCTTCCATTAAATCTAATAATTGTCATGATTTATGTAATATAAGAATGAGTAGGACTCCAAAGTAATATTAACTCATAATATTATCATCGATAACAACTATAACAAAACAAATTAATAAAAAATAACTATGGGTTGCCTCCTACAAAGCACTTGGTTTAACATCGTAAGCCCGCATATCCAATTTTTACCTAGGATGAATCAACATTAAAACATCTTTAAAATGTTGTCTTTGCCCCAGAAAGAGGTTTCAATCTATGCCCATTAAATTTAAATATATTTTCATTTTTAGAATCTTTAATATCAGTAACTGCATAATGATAGAATTTATTAACAGTATATGGTACTAACCACCTTGACTCCAGTTTTCCCAAAAATAATCTTAATCTTGTATTATATGACAAAACTTCTTATCCAGGTTCAAATTTCTTTCTTAATATTTTTTTATCATGCCATATTTTAATTTTCTCTTTGTAAATTTTAGCATTATCATAAGATTCATTTTTGATCTCTTCAAGTTCAATAAGTTTTCTCAATCTTTTCGTGCTGGCATCCTTTAAATTGAAATTAAATTCCTTAATAGCCCAATATGCTATATGACCCAATCATACTAGCAAATGGAGAGTCTTTCAAAAAATTAGTCTATATGGGGACATTCCTATTAGAGCTTTATAAGCCGTCCTATATGCCCACAACGTAGTATCTAATTTAGCATACCAATCTAATTTGTTAGGATTACAAATTTTTCCAAAATTCATTTAATTTCATGATTTGATACTTTTGCTAGACCACTAGTCTGGGGATGATAAGCAGTTGAGAATCTATGTATAATATTATATTTTCCAACCAATTTCTCAATTCTTTTATTCCTAAAATGGGATCCTCCATCAGTAATGATCACTCTCGGCATTCCATATCTTGTAAAAATATTTTTCATTAAAAATTTTGAAACACTCCGAGCATCACATTTAGGTAAAGTTATTGCTTCAATCCATTTTGATACATATTCTACAACAATTAATATATATATATATATATATATATTTTTTTTTTTTTTAAAAAGAAAGAAAATTCATTCAGCAAAACTCGACAAAGTTTACATACATCTAATATAGGGAATATCAGCCAAATCCCCAAAAGTAAAAGCTTTAAAGGATCATCGGGTTTAACTGAAAAAATAATCCTTTCGAGTCAGCAGAAGCACGTTTAGCCAACCAGCTAGCAGTGTTGGTTACCTTCTCTAAAGATGTGGGACCACTTGAGGGTGATAGAGCCAAATGTAGAGAGCAAAGTTCTGTAGGGGTATACCAAATTCCATGGAGGAGGGGATAATCCTTGTATAATATTAACAAGCCGCCGAGAATCAGCTTCAATCCATACAAATTGGTAGTTCAAAGCTTTAGCAGTAATCGGGGCCCAAGAAGCGGCTTGAAGTTCGGAATGGAGAGCCGACAGTGAGATGATTGGCACTTGGAAATACCACAGTAACTTACCTCCGTAATTTCTACAAACCGCCCCAATTCCAAGCAGCAGAATTAGTGAAGCTCCCATCTATATTTATTTTTATCCATGGTGGAGGTGGAAGGGACCACTTCAGCGAATGTAGGTTTTCTTTGATTTGTAGGCTTCAACAAGTGGCTTCTTTCTCGAAAACCGCAGCAGTTAGCCACCATATGATTAATATTGCAATTTCGTTGTCAAACTTTAAATGATTCCTATGCATCCAAACAAACCAACAGATAACTAAAGGTAGATGGAACAATTTTTCACTTTTCCAAGTCCTCCCAAGCAAGCCTCCCAATTGAGCCAATTGTGATTAAGATGAGTAAGATGGAAATGTTTTAAAACAGTAATCCACACCTGTTTAGTGACATTGCCATGTAGAAAGAGGTGGGAAAAAGATTCTTCCTGAGCTTGACAGAGCCAACATCTAGAAGCTAGTCTTAGGCCTTTGAGTTTTAAAATATCATCTAATAGAAGATACTGATGGAATAATCTCCAGCAGAAGTAAGACATAGAGGGTGATAAAAGTCTAGTCCAGATTTTCTCCCCCACGAAGTATCGGGCCAAAGTTGAAGTGAGTCGTGAATCATCCGATTGAAAGATTTTTTATTAGAATTCTTCAAGCAAGATTCTATCATGTTTAGTTGGATTAATAGGGATTTGAATAATCTGTTGTATGCTCTCCCCATCCAAAACTTCATTCAGCTTGTTGACATTCCAGTGATCCTCCACCCAAAAATCTGCAACAGTTAGTTGGTGATTGAAATCAGCAGTAAAATTTAGAGTTCCATCTCCTATCCGAGTTGTCATATTAAAAATTCACCTCCCCTCGCCCACTTCCCAGCAGAAATATTGATTGGCCATGTCCCTTACTTTCAACAAACTTCTCCAATGCTTGGAATCCCCTTGTCTTGGCACAGCTGAATTTGGGTGATCTTTCCAGCAATACTTGTCAAATAGGAATTTTGCCCACATGGTATCTTTTCTTCTGAATTTAATCCACTGCTTACAATAGAACAAATGGCTCATCTGTATATATATATATTTCCAAATGAAGGAATAAATGGTCCCACAAAATCAAATACCCATACATAAAAAATTTCAACTTCCAATGTACATTTCAGAGGCATCTCATTTCTTCTAGAAATATTTCCTAATTGTTGACATCGATCACATACTTTAATATATTCATTAACATCTCTAAAAAGAGTAGGCCAATAAAATCCATATAATAAAATATTATATGTAGTTCTATTAGTTCCAAAATGTCCTCCAAATTCAGAATCATGACATCTTTGAATAATTTGTTCAGTTTCTTCATAAGGCACACATCTCCTAACAACTAGATCTTTACACTGTTTCTATAAATATGGGTCATCCCAAAAATCAAATTTTGCATCGTAAATAAACTTTCTCTATTTTTTTCATTAATTCAGATGGTAAAATATCACTCACAATATAATTTATAATGTCTGCATACTACATATATTCTTTCAATTAATATTATACAATTATTCATCAAGGAAAGTTTCCATAATTTCATTTACAAAATCAGATAATTCTTTTAGTTCCAACCAAGATAAATTATTAGCTATTTGATTATCAATTCATTTTCTATCTATTATCTCAAAATCAAAACCTTGCATTAGAAGTTTCTATTGAATTAATATTGGTTTTGCATCCTTCTTTTGCATTAGATACTTAATAGCAGAATGTTCTGTATGCACTATACATTTAGCCCCAATTAAATATGACCTAAATTTATTAAAAGCATAAAAAATAACTAATAACTCTCTTTCAATAGTGGTGTAATTAACTTGAGCATCATTTAGAGTTTTACTAGCATATTATATTACTTTAAAAACTTTGTCATATCTTTGCCCTAAAACAGCTCCAATGGCATAATCACTAGCATCACATATTATCTCAAAGAGTTTCTCCCAATCACTTGAAACTATTATCGAAGCAGTAATAAATTTTTATTTTAAAAATTTTAAGGCCATTATGCATTCATCATTAAAATCAAATTTCATGTCTTTTTCTAAAAGATGACATAGAGGCATAGTCATTTTAAAAAACTCTTTTATATAACTCCTGTAGAATGCAGCGTGCCCTAAAGAACATCTAACCCCTCTCACTGTGGTATGAGGTGGTTGTTTTGCAATAATCTTGATTTTTTTTTATACAAAATGTCATTTTCAGAAATTTTATGCCCGAGTACAATTCCTCCTGCAACCATAAATTGTAATTTTTCCCAATTTAAAACTAATTGTTTTTCACATAGTTCCAAAAAATTTTCAAAATGATTTAAACATAATTTGAATAAGGTTTAAAATACTGAAAAAATCATCCATAAACACTTTCATTCCATTTTCAATTAAATTACAAAAAAATGACATCATACATCTTTGAAATGTTGCTGGTGCATTACATAATCCAAAGGGCATTCCTCAGAAGGCTAAAGTTCAGTAAGGACTACTAAATTTTGTCTTTTCTTGATCACTAAAAGCAATTAGAATTTGATGATAGTGGGTATATCCATCCAAAAATCAATAATATTTGTGACCATCTAATCTATCTAACATTTAATCTTGAAAGGGTAAAGGAAAGTGATCTTTCCTATTGGTGGCATTTAAGTTTCTATAGTCAATACAGATTCACCACCCAGTGACTTATCTTATTAGTATTAATTCAGTTTTCTCATGTACATCCACTGTCACTCCCCCGTTCTTTAACATGCAGTGAATTTGACTTACCCTAGCACTATCCGAAATAGGATATGTTATTTCAGCATCTAACCATTTTAAAATTTCTTTCTTAACTACTTCTTTCATTATCGGGTTTTATCTTCTTTGAGGATCAGCCATAGGTTCATGATGTTCATCCAATAGAATTTTATGCATACAAATCAAAGGACTGATTCCTTTATTCTTAGCTAAAGTCCATCCAAAGGATTTTTTGTATTTTTTTAAAGGTTGTAATAGTTATTACTCTTGTGATTCAATTAATAAGGTGAGGAGTGATATTTATTGAAGCTCATTACGAGATTGTTGCACTTTGTGAGAACAATTAATAACAAACAATTGAATATGGTTTTATTGCTCTTGTGATTCAATTATTATGGTGAGTTACTTATAAAACCTAGAGGATAATAAGGTCTATAGTTATGATTTTCTTGGTTGTTTGAATTTCCCAATGGGTTCACTGAATTATTATTATTATCCAGCCAGGAATATAATAATTAGAGTAGGGATTATTGTTTCTATTATTTATGACATTCAAAGTCTCTTAAGATGATTGAGATTCCATTATTTGTCCCAATGAATTTTCTTCTAACACCGAAGACTTTTGAGAATAGTTCTTTCCAATTTGATCTATTTTCTTTGATAGTGCAACAATTTAAGATGATAAAATAGATATTACAACAAAATCATGGATACTAGTTACTCTTTTTAGATTTACTCATTCAGAGGGCCATTGAAATTATTAGTAGCCATCTCCTCTATTAAAGAGTATGCTTCATCAAAAGGTTTTGACATTAATGATCCACTAGCAGCAGCATCGATATTAGATCTAAGAGATCAAATTAATCCATTGTAAAAGTTTGAATTATTAACCATCATGGTAGAGTATGGTGTGAACACTTTCTGATGAGATCTTTAAATCTTTCCCAAGCTTCGTATATTGATTCCCCTTCGAACTGACAAAAAGATGTAATATCATTCATAAGCTTAGCAGTTTTTGAAGGTGAAAAATATATAGAAAAAAAGTTTTGAGATAGTTCTCCCCAAATTTTGATAGATCGAGGCACTATTGAATTTAACCACACCTTAGCTTTATCCCTTAATGAAAAAAGAAAAATTCTTAAGTCTGACAGCGTTATTCGACACTCTTTCATATTTAAAAGTAGCACACAATTCTAACAACTAGCAAGATGTAAATTAGGATCTTCAGTAGGTGTTCCCCCAAACTGATTATTTTGTACCATAAAGATAATAGCAGGTTTAAGCTCAAATGAATTAGCAGCAATGTGAGAATTTGAATAGTTAAGTGAATTTAATCTGTTGTAGGGTTATCATAATCTCTTAAAGGTCTATGTTGTTGTTCATTTTCAACTATTTGATTATATAAGTTGTTTGTCATTTTATTCAAATGTTTAGACTCTTTTTTTTATTTTCAATTTTTTTTTAAGTACGTTCTAACTCTGGGTTATAACATATTAAACCTTCAGATCCAATACTACGCATAAACAAACACAATCAGCACACTTAAAAATACCAATAACTTAAATATAAGTTCTATAGATCAAACAAAAGTCTTTCAAATAATACTAATTTTATCGTTAGCTTTTCCGACAAAGGGACCAAAAACTTGATGTGGTGTTTTGTATTTATATATTTTTATATAATTACTAGGATACAAATACAAGTACACGTATAACCCAAGTAATACAAGGATCTAGTGGAGTGTTGGTTATCGATCCCACAAAGAAGGCATAAATTTATAAAAGTAGCACTAAAATACAACATTCAAACTATATAAAACTTACAAGCAAAAAGTACAAGTTGCTAGTGTTTAAGAATACTAATAGAACTAAGTTTACAGAACTACTTTCTCAACTTCAAAGTAAATTTACTATTTCTAAACAAAGTTTTACTATTTGTAATGAAAGGCTCAAATTGGAGAAATTATCCTTCCCTTTACAATGAGGTTATGGTTAATGAAAGATTTAGATTGTTGGAAATTGTATTGTGCCAAATAGGAGAAATCCTATTCTTTACCCTCTTCCGAGTGCATAAATAACATTAGTTATTCCTACGGTTAGTCCCTAAAATTGTGGTTAGGCTAGGAGGATACTGGCTCTCACTCTAGAGCTCCCACTGAGGGCTAACTATCCCTTTAGTTTCCAAACACTAGGACTGAATTGAGCATTTAAAAATCTCCAATTCTATGCCCAACAATGTAAATTTTTTTATTTATTTGCACTCAACCCCATGGATTACAATCTCATCCATGAAATTTAATATGGTTCTCACTTTTTTGTAGAACTCATAGTCCTTTCAAGTCATAATTTTGACAAAAAAATTTTAATATTTCAATTGGCAAGATCAAAAAGTAAATGAAGTGCGAAGTGTAAAATCATCACAATAATTTATAATTTAAATTGCATATCCAATCTATCTTGTCATTTTAATATATATCTCAATGCAAGGAGAAAAACAAAGAAATCTACTCATAATTCATGAGCAAGATATGACAAAATCATAATTTATTTTACAAATTGGCCTCTTGTATAGTAAAAAACTGTGGAGAATTCTTAAGATCTGACTGTGGGCTAAGAATTCTTAACTTGTATGTATCACATTTCTCTTAAAGTGGAGGTGCAAATAAATAAGGAGATAATCTTAAATGGGCATAGAATTATTTTTTGTTTTTAGTGTGACAAGCTAAACTCAATCAATTTGGTTTTACAAAAGAGGTGATGGGTCAATAGTTGGGCAGACCATAGGCAACCATTCAAGGGGAAACCTAGAAGTGAGAGTCTAGAAATTCGTCCCTTTCTACTAATAATACATCCAAATCCAATCTTTAAAAACTAGCTAATGTTCTTTATGACCTGGCCAAAGGGTAAGGGATATATATTCTTCTGTTTGTCACAAAACCACATTTTTAAGTTCTCAATTAATTTTATATGCTTATTAATCATGGAATATTTCATATGGGCAAAAAATCTTTGCTCATTGTTTTATCACTAGCTAATTTTCATATTCTGCATATTTTAATTAGTTTTAAATTAAAAGATTTTAATTATTAGTATTCTTTCTTTTAACTATATTAATCCTCGTGGGATCGATATTGTCGGTATATTTTTAGGTTTGTGTTTTGAAAAGGAGTCGCCTACAGAAATTTTCGGCGAATTTTACATTTTTTAATTTAATTTAAATATATATATAATTTGAAAGTAGTATTTGATTTTGAAAGTAATTTTAAGTTTGAAAATTTTAAGATATGAAATCAAACCTATCTCACATCCCAAATTGTTTTTATAAACGAGCACTGCACCACAAACCGTGTATCTATCACGGAGAATAGGCACAACACTTGATGATGGGGCTCGATTAAATAAAATAGAAGATTTGTGACATCCGTTTGGTCTGCCAACCAATTTTATAAGCCGACAAGTTCACCTACTTAATATAAATGAATTAAGCAGGGTTTATATTACCTGGGTTCTTAAAGTTACTTATAAGGGCAAGCCCCCCTATAGTAATGTACATCTTAAATGTCCGAAGACACTTAAGAAAACTCTCGATAATGATCAGTGGTTTTGCTCTCAAGAATTTCAAAGTTTAAGGTTTCAAAGGATTGAATTTTGGAATTTCAAAAGGGATTAGCTCAAATTTGGAACTGTTTATTTCAAGAGTCCAACGGAGGAGAAGTAGGAGATGTCACAGAACCGAAATGAACTTCGGTGACTTCCCGACTATCCTATTTTTTGGCTTCAATTTGAGAGAATTATTTAATGTTTCAATCCTACCAATTTTAGTTAATTAGGACTTATATTTATATGACTTAATCATACAAATAGCCTCGAAGATGTGAGAGTTTATGTCATACCGAACGACTACCTCGGAGTCCTAAGACTAGTTATGACTTAATTTGCATAATACAATTATGCAAAATGCCTAACGAAAAGTTGAGGATTTATGTTGCACTAGGAAGACTACCTCCAAATCCTATGGCTTTGTTATTTAATTCAAAGAAAGCTTTTGCTGAAGTAGACTCAGGTTTTGCTGATGAAGATGGTCGTGCTGCCCACTGTGCTCCAAGCTCCTTGTTGTTACAGAAAGTTTAGTTTTAGAAAGTGGCAATCAAGAGATGAGAGAAGTGTTTTGGTTTAGAAGTCTAAAGGTTCATATGTCTTAATTTTTTAATTAAAACAAATCTTAAAGTTAATTAAGCAAGACCGATTAAGATCCCAAGTTTCCGTCATCCCGGCATCGCTATTTTCATCAGATTCACTTAGTCCAAATGAATTTGCCAAACTCAACTGAATGAGTTCCACACTTTCATTTAGACCGTGGGAAATCTCGTTAGCAATACGTGGGTTACATCATCCGAGGGATTCCCGATCATCCAACGAGTCATTTTAATTTAATTGTAGTTGTAGTTTTGTTGTTTTATTTGTGATTAAATTTTGAGTTGTTTTATCTTTTGAATGTTGTGGCGGTGAATTTTATCTTGTTGTGACTTTTAATTTAGTTTTGGGTTTTAGTTTTGTGGCTATCCTAAAAGTTTCAGTTTTCATGCAGGGTGACATTCTTGTTTAACATGCAAGAGAAGTAAAGTACAGTACAGGTAAATAAATCGCAATAAAATAAAAGCGTACCTCAAGTGTCTTCTCGTCATTCCCAGCTGCACTTAAAACACATGTCAGAGCATTTATATATTTCATTGAAAGCACCTAGGTAAAGCTAAGGGAAAGTTTTGTTTGTCTACCAAAATTCTAATCCTTTTGCTAGTCAATTCCTATGACATCTAGGTTCTTGTGTTTTATGGATGATTTTCTTCACCAAAGAACAATTGAATTCAATTGTTCGTCTAAAACATCCCTTCATATTAAAAAAGTGCTTAAGACGAATCCTGAACATTTTTTCAATATTTCTGAGATTGTTTCGAGTCCAAATGAATTTTATTGTACAGGTGATTTGATCATCCAAGATTTTAGTTAAGTTTTGTTTCTTGCTCAGTGAACTTGGACATTTGATTATCCGATGAGTAAAGTCACATTTCACTTAATGTTCCAATTAATGGTTATGAAGGTGAAAGCCTTCAAGGGCAGATTAGTTCATCAAAGGATTTAGCCATTCTTACTTGAAATTTGAGTTGGAGATTTA